>OY728161.1:1764316555-1764941555 GCA_963277665.1 Viscum album
AGGAATAGAATCTTTAAAAAAGATCAATGTTGTGGTTTCAAGATTAGAGGTTCGTGCCTTTGGATTTTCAGGAATAACTTCTTCATACTTATCATCATTTTAGATGGATTTTTCATCCTACAATAAAAAATATGTATAAGGAACTAACAGAACAATTTTTTTGGTCGATCATGAAAGTAAAAGTGGTTGAGTTTATTTTGAGACACCTCTCATATCAAGAGGTTAAGGCAGAGCACTGACAACCAGTAGGTATGTTGCAATATTTACCAATTCCCATGTGGAAATGGGAGAATATAGTTATGTATTTTGTAATAGGTCTACCAAGGAAGGTTTAAAAACATGATTCCATATAAGAGATAGTGGGTTGAATCAAAAAAAATCTCATTTCATCTCTATTCTTGAATCTAATATGGTGGAAGACCTATTAAAAATCTATATTTAAGAAGTGGTAAAGAGGAATTGAATACCATTTTTAATAATATCATACTAAGATTCTAGGTTTACTTATTGTTTTTGGAAATCCTTATAGAAACCCCTTAGGACTTAGTTAACTATGAGCATGGACTGTCATCCTCAGATGGATGTAAAATCTGAAAGGATGATACAAACATTGGAAGACATGCTTTGAGATTATGTAGTGGATTTTTTTCGATCATGGGAAGAGAACATATTGTTGGTGGAGTTATTATATAACAATAGTTATTAGTACTTGATACGTATGGATCCTTTTGAAGCATTGTATGTTTTTTCCTTCTCATTATACACTTTCTTGGGTGAAAATAGGTTATACGTCACTGGTTGGACAGAGCCTTGGGTAAGAGACAACAATGAAAATTCAGATTATTAGGAAGAGGATGGAGATGGATCAGAGTCATCAAAAATCACATGAGGATCATCATAGACAATTTTTTCATTTTATGTGAGTGATCATATAATCTTAATAATCTATAAAATTATTGGGAATAATTGTTTTTTAAGAATAGAAAGTTATCTCTTTGATACATAGTCCCTTCTGAGATACTTGAATGGGTTTGTGAGGTGGCATATCGGTTGGCTTTTCCGCCAAGGTTCATTTTAATGCATAATGTGTTTAATGTATCTCAATTAAAGAAGTATTAACCTGATCCCAACCATGTTATTTTAGGGTATCACATTGACCTAGGGTTGGATGCTACATTGATTCATGTGTCGGTGTGAGTTTTGGATAGGCAAGAGAAAGTCTTGCAGGGGAAAATCATCTGTCTAGTGAAGGTTTTAATGAAACATGGTTGGATTCTAGAAGAAACATGGGGGCATGAGAAGGAAATGGTATAACAATGGCCCAAAATATTTTAGGAAAATTTTGGTCTTCTACTTTACAAGGATGAAATTCCAATGGCGGGGAGAATTTATCACCCCTGGTTTTAAGTACT
The DNA here is from genome assembly GCA_963277665.1 of Viscum album. Classification (NCBI taxonomy): domain Eukaryota; kingdom Viridiplantae; phylum Streptophyta; class Magnoliopsida; order Santalales; family Viscaceae; genus Viscum; species Viscum album. The sequence goes on from OY728161.1 coordinate 1,764,317,968, forward strand.
TAACCCTTTATTTATGTATTTTAATTATATAAAATGATTGGTAAAGTTTCCAAGAGTTTTGTAGGAGTTTTGGAATGATTTTAAGGCTTTTTTGTAGATGAATAAATTTAAATGGTTAGTAGAAACCATGAAACACATCTAGGAAACCATGCAACTAAAATAGTGGGAACTAGGTAGGTGCATGGTTAGGCATATGGTTTTCCAAACCGTATGTATTCCCAAGAGAAATAGTGCATTATTTAACATAGGTGTATTTCATGGTTGGTGCACAATTTATTTAACCATGTGATCCAACCATGTGAGGTGTCGTTTGAGGTGGTGGCTCGTGCATGGGCAGCACATGGTTTGCCTAACATTGTTCCCTAACTATGCACCAAGAAAAATTAGATCTAAAAATTATGGATCTAATTAAATTTACCTCCTAAACCACTTTTTTCTTAAACATGCCATAACATGAATTCATCTTCCTCCCAAGGCTACAGAACCAATTCCTTTCAATTCGAGAGTTATTCCTAAATTAATCTAAGTGCATTATAGGCCTTTATTCATTAGTAAGTTCTCTTTATTCATCATTTTCATTTGATAACTTCTTCTTGACTCTTGAAATCTTATATATAATCTATTGGGGAAAGATATATGTTGTTTTATGTCAATAATTTTGAGATATAATTTTTTTTATTAAAGGTAATGATATTTAAGGATGGTTTTAGGAGTTTCAATCTTGGTTTTTAGTGTTGTTTCACTCTTTATTTTCATAAATATTTGAGAGGTATATGGATTCTCTCTTGAATCCTTTTTATTAGAACTTGAAGGCTTGATTTCAAATTTTTTTAATTGCTTGAAATTTCTATAAAAATCATGTTATGTTTCTATAGAAATTATCATTTTATTTATGGTTTTTTAAATCATGGTAATTGGATGACTTTTTGGGAAAATCATTTTTTATAATTTTAAAATGTTGATTTTAAAATTATGGTTGGTTGATGAAAGTAAATTGTTTTTTGAAATGATTTTATTGAAATGGGTTGACATGATTTGGGAAATATGGTTGGTCATGGTTAAATGGAATGGATATCGGTCATGAAGTACCACCATCAAAGGGGAGGATTATGGACATAAAGTTCCACAATCAGTGGTAATAACAATCTTGTGTGTGTATTGTGTTTGTGTGGACACGGAATGGTATATTCTAAATCAATAATTGAGAAATGGTTTAACATATTTTTTTATGTATCCTTTGAAAAAAAAAATTAAAATCTTAATTGATTTATTTCCCTGGAAAACTATTTTTATTGGATATAAAATTGTTTAAATTTATTTAAAAATATTTATATAAATTTTCTAACAAGTTTTGTACTAGTGGAATGAGTTAGGAATTAATTTGGAAAATCCTACTAAGTTTTATTCTCACCCCCTACTTGGGAACTATGGTTCACTTTCAGATGTCATATATTCAGTCATAGGTAAAGTCAAGGTATCCCATTTTATTAGTGATGCTTCTTAATAATTTGGGTTGGGCATGTGGATTCAGAGCTCAGAGATGTTTGGGATTTTCTGACTTTATGCATTTCATGTCTTTTAGTTTTTTCATATTTTGGTTCCTTTGGTTATGTTACTTATATTTTTCTTATACTCTAATATTTTCTTTTGGTTTGTTTTTTGTATTAATTAATATTTTTGTACTCATGCATCATATAGTGGTTCATTTTTATGGTTATTATGGTTTAGTTGTTTTATCATCAAAGGGTAAAATATCCCCCAATAGTTTATGAGGCCCTTGAATTTTATTTTTGGCCTTCAGTGTCTTGGGGATGCCACCTAGGGCTTATAAGCACCTCCACCTCTTCCCAATCCAATGGGTGAGGGGTGGGACATTACACAAACCATCCTGGTCCAACCTCCCATGTCAACTGAGTCAACTTACCATAATGTTTGAACCAAGCTCCTGATCACCATGAGTTAGTGACACACACTATGGAATCACACTATAAAAGTGAGAATGGTTTCGACCTCAAATAATAATAAATAAGTAGTTAAATCTAGTCAATAATTTGGCATGGTGTTTCTATTCATTAGACTTCCATGCATATAAATAAATGATCCTAAAAAATATAACCATCCAAATTATGTATATATAATATAAATGGCTAAAATCAATTTTAATATACGAACACAACATTATCCAATAATATGTAACCAGGGCTAGGAATAAAGTAAACTTAAAATATAATAAGAATCTTGTCAAATCATTTGATATAAGAGCATCCCATGACATCCATAAAAACCATGATACCAAAAGACATCTCTATAAAACCCATGCTCACACATGACATCAACAACATCCATTAATGGAAAACATGAACAAAATCTAATAAGAAATCATTTTATAGGCACCAATAATATATATATATATATATATCCACATACACATATTCATGTGTGTATTCAAGGTTTGATCCAAAAAAGTTCGGTAAAATTACACCAAAGAGCCTGTTTAATTCCTTTTTATAAGATATTTTATAAATTATAGTTTGAATATAATTTTAAAAATAACGTTTTATCAATTAAAATTATAAAAAAATAAATTATCATGAATTTAACCCTTTTTCTAAAACCAAAAGGAAAAGCCTTTTTGGAAAGAAAATACTTAACGGGATTGAAAGACACATTTTAAAACTCATGTGAATAATTCAAACATTAATTTAAAATCATTCATTAAAAATATACTTTTTATTAACCAAGGGATGTAATCCACCATTCAAAGTATAAAAAAAATTATAATATTAAAAATGTGGACTCTAAGTTTGTTAAAACAAAACCACACCATTTTTATTTCTTTCAAAACATTCTACAAATATCTTTTCAGAAAAAGTTGAAAAGTAAACCAAACCATAAATAAAGATGGAATATAAATCAAATGGACACCTTCATAAAATGAATATCCCTAAACATAAACAAAAATAAACATGTGGTTCCATAAAACCAAGAAGAGTACAATGGGATATAAAAAAAGTGTGTGGGTGGAATCCCCAAACTAACATTATCAAAAAAAACAAAGTAGGCATCATGAGAAACTCACTAGGTCCTAACGTGAAGGTATCTTCGACAAATAGAAGTTGGATAAACTATCATCCTATATTATCTTCCTAAATTATATCAACCCCTAAATCACTATCATAAGGGGGGAATCCCTTAAAAATGGATCAACCTATACTAGGGGGATGCTATCCAAGGAACTACCTAACTTGTATAGAATAAACCATATCTCTCACTTAGTTATCCTAGGTTCCAATGACATAGATAAAGTGTGGATGAGTAATCAACAAGAAATATTACTATCACATAAATCAATAATAAATAATAAACAATAAACTTAAACTCACCTTCAATACCCTCTCAATAAATATCCCCTTCTATATTATATAATAATTTCATAATAATTAAACTCACATACCATAAAAGGGGGGAAAGTCTATATAGAAAATAATCTTAAGGGGGTCACAAAAAGGGTTTAAAGTCATTAAAAAAATCTTTATTACAAAGTATCAACTGATAATTTAAAACAAATTTGGAAAAAAAATTCTAAAATCCTTTGAAACCAAAAACTTAATACATCCTTTAAAAATCATTTTTAAATCAACACTTCCCTTTGAAAACATCACAAAGCTCAATAAGAATATCAAGTCTTAAAAATGATTCATTAAGGGACAAACACACCCCCTTTTTAATCAAATAAATCCTTTAAAACATGAAATATCCTTTTTTGAAGATTAAATGGTGTTAAAAACCTATTTGAAATATTTATATTCACTTGAAAGTTCCTGAAAAGAATTCAAACAAACACTTAGCATGTATAATAATTCATTTTTGAAATCTAAAACTATAAATTAATATAAAATCACTTTAAATACAAGTGTATAAATTATTAAAATAATTTTATAAAAGATTTTAGGGTATCACATATTGGAATCACTTAATAATAAATTACTTTAGGAAACACAACCATTTCCTGACATGTCAAAAAATGAATTTCATAAAAAACCTACCTCAATCAAGTGAAAAAAAACTCTATCTAGATAACATAAGAATAACCTCATAATAAAAAAAGCCTCTATAATCCTTATAAAACCAAATATACATGTTTAGGACAATCTTTAACAATAGATTCATCCCTCACAACCATTAAGGTTTATGGGACAAAATGAAACCAATGGGAAATGTAATAAGGTATAAGAGGATAAGAAGAATGAATAGAAAGGGGGATTTACTTCTAAATATTATTAGAATCCCTGAATAAAGAATAATGATCTCTCTTGAGCTATTCTAAGGTTTGGTTTCATGGGAGGGGTATTATATGAAGTCTAAGAAGTTAAACTCAAGTAGGGGCATAAGAAAAAAAATAAAATATTAAATAATATTTTAAACTTTCATTGTTTGGATATATAGTTTACCAAACTATGTTCCAACCCTGAAACCCCATCTATAAATGAGTTGTATTACTCCACATGATTTCCACTAAAACATACATAGTTTAGAGTAAACCATGAACCAACCTTTCAATCAATGAAGAACTTTAAAAAATACAAATTTAAAATCCAAAACTCTAAAAGAATAAAAAAACCATAATTATATAATATATATAATAAAATAGTGAAATGGGGGTGTCACACTTTCACCATCAATCCTTGTACTGTTATCATATATTAGGTTATCTCTAATAATGATATCTCATCAATTTTTATTGATTAGTTTTAAGTGATTTCTTTACTTAGGGAAAACCTAGACCTGTTTGTGTGCTAGACTGTGAATTTTCTAGAGAAATATTAATCATAAAGGAACATGATGAGACTCTATGATAAGTGGGGATGTAAAAGGGAATATTATTGATCTAAATATCCCTTTAAATTTCATTCTTAATCTTATGATCTTAAATAAATATATAAATAGACATACTTTTACGACTGGTGAAACTCATTGGGAATTTTAATTTTTTGTTTTGGGATGCGTATGAGGGGGGAAATTAGTAATTTCTCCTAGAATATGATATCATAAATATTTTATGACTATTTTTTTTGTTTTTGGAATGTAGTGTTTATCCTACTATGGGAATTTAGTGAGATTCCAAGATGGTTGAATTTTTTTTAAAATATTAATATTTATTCAATAAATATTAATTATTATATATATGAAAAGATTGAACTATTTTTAACAGGGTGTTGGGTTGAAATTCCCACTCTATAGTTGAGTCCAAAATGGGGGGGTTTACCTATTTGATTTGTAAACTCTCTTAATTTAATGGGACTCAGTATGAGCATTTAAATGGGTGTTTTAATTAAATTTAATTAATTAAACTAAATTAAATTTTAATTATACTCCCACCCCTCATTTCCTTCCTACACACATAATAAGGGGTGAGGTTTTCTCCTCCCTCATGATATGGTATGACTAAAAGGAGAAGGGGGAGAGGCATCATTGGACTTTTTCCATGCTAGATATCAATACTAGATCATAGTGTAATGGCTATTGGGCAACGATTTAGACTCATTTATTCAGCATTATCACCAGGAGTTGTGCTGCTTATTTTTTTCTAATCTCCTTGTATATTGGTTTTAAAAAAAATAAAAGACTTATATTATTTTCTAAAAACCCTTTTAGGATCTTTTTGGGATAATTTGGGAATAAATGGGGGTTTCAAGTTAATCATAGGGGATTTTTTTTAGTAAACCCAACTACACGGCATGTGGTTTTCATGAACACATACCATAGGTTCTTCATTTCGGGTGATGGTTTAATATGATAGCTATATTGCATGTTTTCCTTCTAGACATGCTATGTAGGTCAAATTAGGGTGTGGTTGAGTGCTTGGCTAGACACCCCATGTGAGGTTACATGGTTGTATAGGGTATATGGCTAGACCCTATGTTTAGTACATGGATAGAATCCATGTGTGGTATTTGGATATTGGTTGTGTGAAGTATACATCCAGGTACCCTATGTGAGTTACACACCTTGTATCACTGATACATGTAATGTCCTTGAGTCTTACATTACAAATCTATCTAATATACATGCTCGGGTGGGGATTATGAGGGTACACACTAAGTACAATGAGGTACACATCATGTACTATTCTCTTAGTTGGATTTTCGATGGTTTTTTTCCTAGAGCTAAAATTAGACTCAATATGAGTTTATATTGAGTATTTTTTCCACATATAATGAAATGGTGGAATCTATTTAATGATTCAATAATGTTCAAGCTATGATTCAATGAGAGAGGGATACAATGGAGAGTCTCTTTTTCTATTGAATAGACTCATAGGTATGATTTGGGAGACATTATACAAGACCCAAGTGAAGGTTTGGAGAATGATGGGAGGAGTTGTCAAGGATCTTTAAGTCCCTTGGTTTATGATAGCATGGGATTGTCCCTAATTTTTTAGATTGGGTCATGACTTGAGGAGAAAAATTAGTTGGGTGTTTGAGGTCCAAACTAGGATAACTAAGGACATGAGATTGATGTGTTCCAAATTTTTAGAATAATTCGTTTGAGTCTTACCTTGCGAGGTTGGTGATTCTATGATGAAATTATGATGATGTTTTGGTGAGTTATGCATTTCAAGTGATAGGTTTTGACCTAAGATAGGAGTTTGAAGTTGGGGTACCCTTATTAGGTGTCCTGTCTATAGTAAGACTTAGGGTACCACGGTTAGTTCCCTAATGAGATGATGATCTTAGAGATGGTATATATGGGAAATGGGAATAGATGATTATGGGGGTCGCATTAAACCTTAAATTGATGAATTGATCCTACTATGGTTGTGATAATTACTTATCATGCACTTGAGAGTTTTACCTCGGTTATGATATGGGTTTGAGTATATAGCCAACCCCAGTAAGAAACTGATATCCCTGCAGGGTGTCGTTAGTTCCCTACGGTTATGCAAAAACAAATTTATAAAACTCAAACTATGTTACTCTATCAATTAGTACGTAGTATTGGTATGTTTTATTTGAAACCCATATATTAGGTGATTTAGCTTATTATAATTTAAAAATATTTAATTTAATTAATTTTTAGAAAAATGTTAGAAATTATTGGTCTGATTGATTTTATAAAATAAGAGATTAAAAAAAAGTGCAGCAGATTGATTGGGTTTTAAGAAGATTTGAAAGCATTCTAGGGTAATGTAATTTCAAAGTTTGGTTGTAATTGGATTTTAGAAAATATGTTTTTTTAATTCATTATTGGTGTTGGAATCAAGACAAGAAAGATCCAATGGTCATGGTATCTCCTCCTCAACATGGCAATACCATATTTCTCTTGGTCTGGTAATATAGGATTTTGCTGAATTGATTTTATCTTAAAACTATATTTAAACCTGATTTTACCTAAAGTTGACAATGGTCATTCCTCCTTTTAGGGTAATCAGTTACACAATTTTAATATTCCTTTTATATTCAAATATTGATGGTCACAATAAAATAAAAAAGAGAGGGATTGGAGTTTAAATATAGAAATTATGCAAACTTGATACATGAATAATTTAAAATAAACAAATCCAACGCACCATCCCCAATTGGTTACATCACCCTAACACTAGATGGGTTTACCCCCTAATCCTAGTGATGAGAGAATAAAAATGAGAAAGAAAATAAAACATAAAGAAAAGGAATAAATAAATAACTTGAAAAGGGCACAGCAGCTTCGCTCCAAGATTTTTTCTCTAGTAGAATTGGAATGCCCCAAAGCATCATCCAACACCTTTATTTATAGGCTTGAATTGTGTTATGACCGACCTCCATCAAACTTTATACTTTTGGTACATGATGTGTAATGTAGATCCACTTTTTTGTGAATCAGCATGATGCATGTGCGGATCTCGACTAAGATTTTGGAAATTTGACCACTTACATGACATGTATTTGGGCTACACGTCATGTACTCCTTATCCATGTTGCCTCTATTTCCACAAGAATCTTGCACAATTATAGTTCATAAATTTTAAACTTTGACTATCTTCACATCATGTACTAAATGTACACGATGTGTACTAGTTGTTCATAGCATGTACGCTCATCATGACTTGTTTTGATGGTGGATTTCCTTCCGGATGAATACATGATTTGTACTTGAAGTACACAATGTGTAAAAGTGTTTTTCTAATTTTACAACTTTGTTATTTCTCAAAAATCAGGTTCCATGCCATGAATCTCATTTTTTCTTCTTTTCATTCCTTTTTCACATATTCTATGTTTCCTGTCATGAAAAATAAATCAAGTCAACACCCTCACAAATTGGAAAGATTAATCAATTAAATAAATAAATCAAAAAATTAAACACTCAAAAATATATTCAGGAAATAGAATTATCAGAAACTCTATATAAGATATCATTAGTGGGATATTCTACCCCCTCTAAGATGAATTTTATGAATGGGATGCCTAGGATTCTGCTTATATGCATGATGAATATTGATGATTTCCTAGGGTCATCCCCAAGGAATTGGTTTTTGATCCTAATGTTACTATATTTCCTAGGGTCATCCCCCTAGTAATTAGTTGTGATCCTAATGATAATTTTATTCCTAGTATTATCTCATGGGTTTTAATAAAAACACTTTATAACTATAGAACACTTAGTATTACCTCATAAGTTTTGGTGATGATTTATGATGACTAAATAATGTCAAGTATTGTCTCCTAATGTTCGATGATGATGCCTAGTGACTATGGAATGCTCAAGATTACCACTTGGGGTGCAGTGATAATTATCGATGACTATTGATCACCAAGGATAACCTCTTAAGGATCAGCTTTATGCCTTCACTATTTTAATGCCTTGGGATATTTCACAATATCTTATATTGATTCCTACTACTATATGATACCTTAGAAATTCTCCTTGGATATGGAATTTTTCCTACTACTATATGGTCATGGGGCCCAGTATTGTTTGGTGTGGTTCTATTACATGCTCAGAGAAATTATGGCACTGGTCGAAGTAGGTTTGGGTTGATTTTAGGTTCTATATAGTACCCTAGCATCAAAAATTATTTATTTATTTATTTTAGTTTAGTTATTACTTTGTTTGGTTGAGCATATCACATGTGTAAGCACTTGTATATGAAAGAAGATTATAGTTTCACCATTGGGGTAGCCTACTAAGAATTTATTTCTCACCCCCTACATGGAAATCTTGGTGCACGTGCAAAACCTTTCTCTTCATTCATATAGTAGAATATAGGTATATTGGATAAGGTAGAATCCCAATGTTATAATTTTATATGATCAAGATAGAGAATCTAGATAGGGTTTTGGATACTGGTGATTGAGGTATGGCTCAGGGATGGTGGTAGAGCCTTGTATACATTTGTTTCCTTTTTTATCTTGTATATATGGTTGACTTGGTGGGATAATAGTGAATTTCTATGATTATCTATTTATGTATGTTCATTTTATATAGTTTTATTGTTTATTTATCTACTTATGTATAATATGATGTTTATTTTTATTGAATGATGTTTATTTATTTTTTATCTATTATTTAACACTCTGATACTGGGGTATATTCTCCCCATAGTACTATCATAAACCCACATTGCAAGTCAGTAGCCTTTGGTGTACGAGAAGGCACACCTGAGGTCTAGTGGTGACTCCCTTGGTTCGGGAACCACTCAGTTATCCTAGAGTAAGGGTGGGGACATTAAAAGGTGATATCATATCTTTTATGTGATTTATATCATATAATTTATTAGAGTTTTTTTGTCTTACTGTTTGGGGAGGTGGTAGGTAGGAGACATAAGAATGTGTCAAAGTTTGTGACAAATATCGGACTGCTTCATCGAGAACACCTTTTATAGTAGTAAGTCTAGGTTACTATGGATATGGTATTTTTTATTAGTATGCAATGTTATGGTTGTATGAATTTCACTTATTGTTTCATACTTGGATTTTTTATATTTTTGATTTATGGATTATTATGGTTTTTGTCTCTTAGACCTGTGGCAAGAGATTGTGTACATTCATCATGTTTTGAACATTGGAATTCACATGAAATTTGAATCCAGTGTGTGATTGATGTCCCTAAATATAGGTTTTATCAATTTAAAGTGTTAATAATAATCCAAATGGTGTTTTCACATATATCTTGCCTATTTCATTTTACTCATTTGGACCATGGTATAGTTTCTTTCTAATAATGGGTTGTGTGGATCTATGATGAGATGCTCAATAATGAAATTTGTGTATTACCTTGATCTATGGGATGCACAGAGAACCTTGATAGGTTAGTATGGGCATTTTCTTCCTTGATTATTTTCCCCTTATGGGTGGTCTTAATATTGGGTCTAGATAATAAACTAGGTTTGATTATGTAAAGTGTCAACAAAAACCTATATGGTGTTTTCCCATACTGCTTCTTAGTTGAATTCTACGTATCCAAACCATCTTAATATTTTTTTCTCAACATATATAATGGTAGTAAAATGTCATTATATATATGTGTGTGTTTTTTTGTTTGTGTAACTTGATGAAAATGTGATCCTCAAGGGGGTGAATCCTGTATGCTGGGGATCAGTGAGGATTTGTCAAAGATTATGGATTCTCTAGGGGTAGTCATATATTCTAATGATCAGTGAGAATTAGTTCCCTAGTAGGTAGTGGTCTAGAATGTGATATTGGTGTGTATACATTTGGATGATATCATGATTATCAAGGGGTTAGTCTCATATACAGGTTCCTAATGAGAATTAGTTCCCTAGTAGGACAGTGAGTTGGCATTTCACACATGTGAAGGACATGTGAACCCTAGAGTGGGTAGTTTGAAACATTAGTAACCATGTGATTTTCAATATTGGGGCATGGAGGTGTTGTTTGTGAGTTATGGTTTATGAAATAAGTGAAATATGGGATAGGTGGTTAAGCCTAGTGTTTGAGATATGACTTGGGATCAGTGAACCAAGTGATATTGATGAGATGAGTTATGATATATGAGGGTAATTGAGTGAAGGGTTAAACTTGTATTGTATGTGACTTAGAGGTGGGAATCCTAGGTATTTTCCTCAAAATACGAGATAGTGAATGTGAGGTGCTACTAGGTATGGGTTAAAGGTACGGTGATTCCTTAAATATCACAAACATGGAAGGTATAGGTAGGTGCCTTACCTAGAGGTTAGTGCATAATAGGTTCTTCCATATGTGGAATAGGCATGACTATGTCATGGGCTTTCATGTGAAAATCACTTTGAGTTCTAGTGATTTAGTATCAAGGTGGGTTTCATAGGGTACAATCGATAGGATACCTAGCCCTATGTATTTTTGGATATTCTTCTAGTATAATGGTTAGAGCGTGGATGGGTGCTTGTAGTTTTAAAACAAGGTTGGTTAGCAGGTGAGCATGTGATTATCTATGGAACATGATGGAATTTGATCTTAATGTATGATAGAACCTAGGGTGCTTCTAGTCAGATGAGTTTGGAATCCTATGATCAAGTTTACTATTTGAGCGGGTGAGCCTAGGTTTGATGAGATGCAACTATTTGAGCATGATTTGGGTTGCGTGAACAAGTGTTATGATACTGTACACCCATTTCTTTGGGATGATATAGAGGTAGTGTGTGTTTGATACATGTGAAAATGTTGAATTTTGAATTATTTAGTATCCAGGTGTGATCTGAGGATCAATGAAATTGATGTATTTTTTATAAACATGGTTTTTCAAGAGTTATGATGAAATAAGTAATTTTCCTCTATGGTGGAGGAGTTATCGGAAATGGATCAAGTGTAGTGAAATGATTTATTTGGAAGTTGATCATGGTCTTGTACTAACAGTGTAGATGATTGTGTCTTGTGAGGAGATATATGTGCATTATGGTGGTAGAGGTGATGCTCAAGGAGCAGTATAAGGTAATCTGTATGGTGGGGATCCCATCATTGGTCCTTAGAGGTCATAACCCTCATTATAGATTAAAATTAAATGATTTCATAGGATGACATTCCCATGATCTAGGGATGAGTATTGATTGATGTTACATGTTGGTGATCGGTTATGAATGGAATAGTCACGTCCCATCATTATGTGTGGTAATGGATAGAGCATGTGTCATGAATATGCAACCTCATATTGGTAGGGTCATGGGTGTAGTGGGACGGTTTTTTGGGTGTTTTATGTTTCATTTGGATTTAAGTGAGCTAATGAATCAAAATTATATTGTTTCATGTAAAATACTATATTTGGTATTCAAATGAGTTATTAGTCTGAGTTTGTGCACTGGCATTGGTCTTGGGATACTTACGATGAGATCTGAGCATATATCAGATTGAATGTACATCAATGCATGGGTGAGATTTTGTTGGTTGTTTTGGTTGTTCAATGATCAAACCAAGTAAACACATTGAGTTTTGGGTTTGAAATTTTGTTTTGGTGATTAGAAAATCTCAATATGCCTTCGGATGTTAATGCATCATGGTTGGGTAAGCTTAATAGTGTGTCAGTTGGTACATCCAAGCATTTTCAAGAATATTTGGTTAGAGATCCTATTCCTAGTCCACTCTTCATTATATTGACCCTCACCTAGGTCTCATATAATGTCTCCCACATGATACCTCTAAGTCTATTCATCAGAGGAAGAACCTCTCCATCATACCCCACTCACCCTGAATCATCTCTTGATTATTCTCAAATCACCAAATGAATTTTACCATCATTATTACATAGAAAAAAATCAATATGGATTCTTATTGTGTAATTTTATGTCTCTAGGGTGAAATCCCACTAAAAAATATATAAGATAATAATATATGATGTGTACCTTGGTGTACATAATGTACCCCCTCATCTACCTCCCATGGTCATGTATCTCAACTAGACTTAGCATATAAAATCCAAGTACTTAGCGACTCTTAGTAGAACATGGTGAGTAATACCCATTGGGTACCTATCCATTTAGTTATCATAGACTATAAAAATACCACATAAGGCATATATCCATGTACTACACATAGGTTCTATCAATGTACCCTAAATGTCCATGTACCCTCACACGAGGTGTCTAGTTGATCACTTGGCCAAACCTTGAGTCGACCTACACAGCATGTCCACAAGGACCACACACCATGTAGTCATCATATTAAATCATCTCCAAAAATAAAGAACACACAACATATTGTTATATCATGTTTTACTTGGTTACTTATTGTAAATTTCCACATGTTGTTCATTTATTTTTTATTTTGGGTTATTATATATATTGATATTATTCATTTTGCGATTTTACTCTGATAAGTAGGTATAGTCTCCTCATAGAACCTTTATGGATCTACGAAGCTAGTCATAATCCTCTAGAATATGAGGAAAAGCTCCTGGGGTAATGTGACAACCCGGCTCAGTGCACCAGGTATAGTGGCCACTGGGTTGGGGATGTTACAAATTGGTATCAAATCATATATTTTGTCTTAATATTTGGGGTATAGTAGATAAGAGATTAGGATCTTATTGGGTCCTGGTAATGAGCTCATGCCCGGGTGCCTTCATCCCCATGTATGAGGAGAAATCCATGTTTTCAGAGGTGGGAATTGATGTTCAGTTTTGTGATTTTATGGTTAACTATTAATTACACCTCGATTGGTTCACTTGGATGTGATGTTACTGATTTATGAGGTTCTATCTATTGTCCTAGTATAGAAAGATAGTTTGTGTGAGTTCATGCATCATACTAGTCACATAGGATTGATAGGTCATTTATGTATTGCATGTGATTGGTAGTTCCTTTGGATTCATACGTTGGTAGTGTGCTTTTCTTCTTATGTATTTTTCCTATTGATCTTTCCTTAAAATTTTTTATAAAGGAAATGTATTGAAATATGGATTTGAATAAATATTAGATTTTTTAATTTTTGTTTTAATAAAAAAAATTTGAAAATGTAAATTTTTGTGTTTTTAAATGGAATGTTTTGAAATGTTTTGAAATGAAAAACCTTGGGTTATAAGTTTTAGAGTTTGTTTAATAATGTAAATGGGGAAATAATGGAACTTGGGGACATCGGTGGTGGTTATCCATTGTGTTTTTTGTTGTCCCTTTTTATGGGTGGTTTGGGAAGTGATAGTGCCTTAGTTTTTATACCTTAGGTTGTGTAATATGATACATTGATGGGTTTGGATGTGCTAGTGGTTGTAATGTTTATTTTTGTTTCTTTGGTTAGTTTGTGTCCTTGAAATTATAAAATGACATCTATTAATGTGGATGTGGTGACCCTTGTGGGTTGAGACCTTGAGATTTGTGTTTTGGAACCTAGAATGGGTGATTATCTCATGGTGTTGATGTATGTGTATGAGTATCTTTGGTGTGAAACCTAGAGTAAATGGTTTCTTGGTTAATTAGATAAAGTGTGTTTGGAATGGGGGTAGGATTTCTACCAATGGGAAATGGGTTGTTCGAGGTTTGACATGTATGAATTAGAGGTAGATCCAATGAAATTCTTTATGCATGACTCTGGTTTGGGGAGTTTTATTGTTTGACTCTCACGGTGACCTATGAGAGGGGTCAATTGGGGTTTCTAGTGATTTTGGTTGTGTACAGAACAAGTGTACATTTTGGACTTTGGAAATGAAACATGAATAGTGTTTCTTAGTTCAATTTTTTCCTAGATGGATAAGTGGGAAGGTATATGGTTTTGGTGAGGTGACTTGAGTTATGGTTCTACGTTGACAGTCTTGGAAAATCGAGGGTAGCCTTGGCGTGGTTGGCCCAGTGTTTCAGGTGCCTTGGAATATGAAGCATGGATGGTCGATTGAAATGTGGAATCGATTCATGGTTGGTGTCATCAATTGTGGTAAAGGTTCATGGTTATGCCTTGGTTTCTTCCTTAGGGAGGTATTGGATTGCTTGTGGTTGGTTGTAAGGTTTCTTTTGTAAAGAGGAAAGGTATTGAGGAGCCTTTCCTTGTGTCTTTAATGGTGTTAGATATAGTAATTGATATTGTTTTTGGAGAAGAATACAAGAGTGACCAAAGCATGGATGGGCGATTTTGGTATGGAAGTGACACTTGAGGTGAGGGTTGGTCACGTAGTTGGGATATTTTGTACAAATGTTTTGGTTGTTTGGCCAGATGTGGAGAGAGCCTTGAGTTTGATGAGGATGATAGATTAGGATACATGTTCAGTTGGGTGATTGGGCATTTGGTCCTAGCTCTGGTAATGTACAACTCGTGTGATTTTGAGTCGGTCCAAGTGTATGGTCGTAAGATGGTCTAGGACATTGAGGGACTTGAGGAGGTCCATATTAATCATTTGTTGGAAAGGAAATATTCTATATGGGATAGGTGAACAGATGGTCTAGTAGAGGCACCTATCATTTTTCAGTGTGATCATGGGGGGAAGTGTGGGTTGTGCATGAGACACTTGGGTTGTGGATCAGTGTGATGTTAAATGTGTTCCCATTTAAATCACTAGGTTTATGCTAGAAGAAATAATGTGGGTTAATGGAAGGGGTGATATAGGGAATGTTGGGTCACAACCGCTAGATTAAGGGTCATCAATTGGTAGTGAGTTTTTGTTGGAAATATTATACAATTTGTGGTGATTGAGTATTGATGAGATGTTGGTAGGCAAGAAATCATGAGACTTTCAGTGGGATAAGGTGTCCTTGTGGGGGATGTGACATCGATGATGGATAAATTTTGGTGGTGTTTGTTGATAACTCCTTGGCATACTTTTATCTAATGATGATCATGTCAAATATCTTGACATCATCCTGGGTACTCTAAGGGAGTTATATCTTTACTTATAGATACCAAAATGTGTTTTGTTTGGATATGGAGCCTCTTGGAGGGTGTGGACATGGAGCAGTATATGTGGAACCGTAAGGTGTGGTAATATCATCATCTGGTAATAGGTGAGGTCCTTAGGATGGACTAGACATAGACAAGATTCATGGGTGTCATTCTCCAAGTTCTATAACGGGTAGCGGTTAGTGATTTTTTTTGTTCTGGGAAAAATCTATATGACCATGCCTTAGTTTTGGGGTCCAAATCATGATTGAAGTGTGAGCCATGATGGTTGTAATTTCTTGAGGAAAGTGGTGAGAACAATACTCCTAAGGTGGGGAGTTGTCTATTGGGCATGGATTTGTGGAGAAAACTTTGTAGTTGATTTGGTGGAATCAAGGTTCCATTGATAAACCTATGAGAGACATGTTTTGGTTCCTTAGGTAAGGAAAGGTGGGCCATGTATGTGGTGGTAGATTGAGCCAAGTGATGGCTTCAGTCTTGGGATGGTTTTAGAGGTAATATGATTATCTGCATTGGAGACATGTTAGTGGTTGATGTAGAGCCAGACGATGGATTTTGGAGTAGAATATGCTAAGATGGTGAAGGTTAACAAGAGGTCAAAAATAGACTCTGGTGGGTGTGTAAAAATGATGGACCTAATTCCTTGAGGGAGAAGGTTTCATGTTTGGATAGATGGGTGGCATTCCAATCATGGAAGTTGGGTTCCAGTGGAGTGAGTCATCCGGGATGGCCTGACTTAGTTGGGTAAAATGGAATGGATGTGGTGGGATTTAATCCACAAATAGTTTATGTTAGGATTATAAGTGAACTCTAGTAATGGGAATGAGTTTTTAGGAAGAACCAATTTTTCTTTAGTTTAGATTTGGACGGTGGAAGTGTGACTAATCCGAGTAGTTTTGACAGAAAGGTTAAATTCAATAGTTGGTTGGACTTCTGATTGATGTTGGGTGAAGTGAGTTGGGAGATGTTTCAGGTGAGTTTTGAAAGTTGATTTGATGTTATGTTGGTCTATTTAAAACGGAATAGGTTCCCAACACCAAGTGATAGTGATGGAGAGATAAATTTTATGGTGGGGAGTACCATAATAGGAAGGTGGTTGGTTGATTATTTGAGCGATACTATGGGTTGGATGGAATTGGATGAGCATCATCTTGACATTTTGTTTTTGGAAATAATCACCAGCTCAGGCTTTGACCAGTTGAGTAACTTGAGTTGAAGGTTCTTCTTAGTTTGTGCAATGAATATTCAGATGTGGTGTGTTGTTTTTGGGCCTTGAGTTGCGGATCAGTGTAGGATGGGAAATGTGGTTGTAATTTGGATGATTCTTATGGTGATTCCTGGATTGGGTCACTGTTAGAACTTTTAAATAATTGGGTGAGGTCGCAACAAGCAATTTGAGCCATGAATTATAGAGAGGATCAAACCAAGGATGTTCTGATTGTCTATCCCAGGGGAATCTAGTGCCTCATCAATACCCTTTCTATGGTGGTTTAGTGGTTTTACCCTATAATTTCTCTTATTCTTGATGTTGGTAATTATGAGTTTTGGTGGATGCATCCTCATTGATCATCGGGTTGTGATTGTGGATCATGGTGGGAGATATTTTTTTGGGGTAGGATCGGTTCCTTGGTCTGAGTGTTGTTACATCATGACCAAGTTCAATGAGAAACTTAGGATATGGTAGTTTATAGGTGGGCCCCATATTTTTTACCTTCTATCCTATAGTATTAGTGATTTTTGGGAATGCTTCTCGAGTAATATCTATTATAAGGTGTGGAGGTTATAAGATCATGATCTTTTGTGAAGGTACTACCTTATTAAAACTTTGGTTTAACTTCTCTTGTTGTGGATGTTGAAGTGGTTCTTGGGTGTATGATAAATTTTGGGGGTGTACTGGGGATGAAGGACACAAAAGGAGGAGAAAAGTTTCAAAATAGTGTGTAGTTCATGGTTAGTGCATGGTTAGTACAAATTGTGCGCCTAGCTAGGGGAAGCCGTGAGGCCAAGACTCCTCTTAGACAGAGGTTGGTGCATGGGCTTTACATGGTTTTCTAAACCATGTGGTGCTTCCAATAAATTTTGTGTCCAAACCATGTGGCCCTTAAAAATTGGGATATTCCAGTTTTCCCCTATTATTATTTAAGGGTTCTAACCCAATTTTCTTCTCTATTCCTCCTCCAACAGCCATAGGTGATAGGGGTTTCCTCCTAAACTTCTAAGAGATTATTATCCTTATATTCTTGGACATTTGGAGATAATTTGGGTGTTAATCAAAGATTTGGGTGATTTTAACCCTCCAATACCTTCCTTATTCTAGATTAAGGCTTGTAGAATCTCTCCTCTTCTTCTGAAACCCTAAAACCCTCACTTTTCTGGTAGATTCTAGGTTGGGTACATAATGGGTGTTTGAGTTCAAATAATGGGTAGAGGTTAATTAAGAATTATTCAATGGACATGAGGTTGGTAGTCTAAAATATTTTTCACATATTCTTATTGTTATATATGTGAATTTAGTTGTGTTAATTCATTTCCTTGTAGCATTATAATGTCCTTGAGTTTGGAAAGTGACTTGGGGCCTTAAATAGAGATGTGAAACCCTTCATGGTCCCAATTTGGTTTTTGGATGATGTGAGACCAGACTTAGGTCTAACCATGGGGTATGTTGAACCCTTGAGAAGGGTGACATAAATTAGTTAACATTTTTATAATATAAATATGAGAGTGAATGGATTTTGAATTTTAGTTGGGAAAGTGGGCTTGGTTAAAGGGTAAATTTAATTGATTATATGTTGGTTTTTATGAAATTCCAAAGAGTCTTTTGAAATGGTTTAAATAAAACATTTTGGATTTTGATCTGGTTAGGTTTTTTTAAATTAAGAATATGATGTTTTAAAGTGGGAAATGTTTTAAAAGGTGGTGTTGGCCTCTAGGTGATTTAGAAAACGGTTTTCTTTATATATTTCACTTGATGGTTTGAAATGAGTGCATAGTTCCCTTGTTTTTGTAAATTTATTAATGACTATTTGAAATGATTGGAAATGAAAATGAAATCCTTGGGGAATGGTTTAGTTTTTCAAAAGGGATGACCCGTGTTTTAAAGGGTGGATTCAAGATGTTTATTAAATGAGGATTTGGATTTGTGTGTTATCATGGATTGTGAAATGAATTTGATGTTTATTATTTCACAATTTAATATAGCATAAGGAGGTGTTTGTATTAATGGTATATGTGTTAATGGGTTATTATTTATTAGTGGGATGTGTATAATGAGTTGTTACTATAAATGATAAATGTGTTTAATGGATATGGTTTGTGTTACTGAATGTGATATCATTAAATAATAATGTTAACATGTCTTGTTGGTATGTGGGGTAATGGAATGAGGCTTCTCCCATGGGTTGGGTTGGACTAAGGCTCTAAACCCCAACCTTATAATGCATGGGTTAGGGAGTCGAACTGAGGCTCTAGGCCCCTAAAGGTTTCATTTGGTGAGAATACCTGGACTAAGGCTCAAAGGTAAGTGTTATGTAATGTATGGTTAGGATGTTGGACTAAGTCTCTATGCTTCCCAATGTATGGTTATGGTGTGGATTGGGATGTAAGAATAATGCTCTATGCTTCCCAAACTCATTTACATGGATTGATTATCAGGCTGAGGCTCCTGGTTATATTTATAAGTTGTGATAAGTAAATTCCCCTTTATGTAAAAAATTTGTATAACCCCTTATACTATGGATTAGGATTTTGGTGTGACCAGATCTATTTAGTTGGTTGGTTTCCCCTAGAAAACGAAATGGTTAAAATAATTATTTGATAATCACTTAACTATGAAAATTATATATATCTACTTTTCCTTTATTTCTTAGTTTATTTATTTTAATGGGGTTATCTGAATACACTATTTTATAGACAATTTATTTCTTTAGATACCATTGGGGTTGGCCTGCTGAGTTTTACTCATACCCTGCTCGGGCCGCCATGACACTTGGATACCCAAGAAGATGTTACTTGTTTTTAAGTACAGATTCAAGATAGGGACCTAGTGTTTGGTTCATGCATGGAATTTTGGTTGGAACATGGGATTCAAGGACCAGTTTTGGTCTCAGTTCTGTGCTTGGGATCTTTTGTTAGTTTTGGTTTTATGATTTAATTAGTATGACTGTCTGACAATGTCTTACTTGGTTACTTGCTGGAAATTGTTGCATGTTGTCCATTTATTTATTCCTTATGGTTATTAGATCTTTTTATATTATTTCTGATGTTGTTTTACTCTGATAAGAAGGTATAGTCTCCTTATTTCACCTTTATGAACTCGCACTTCTAGTCGGCAGCCTCTGGAATACGAGGAGGCATGCCTAAGGTAATGTGACAACCCGGTTCAGGGCACCGAATATAGTGGAAACCGGGTTGAGGATGTTACATTTTCAAATAATCATATAAAGAAACCATGGAAAAAAATGGGTTTTGTATAACATCCAAATTGAAATCATTAAATTTTTATAATGAACCCATGAAGTAATTTGAGTTTTATAAGACATCCAAATAACATCATAAGTTAAATCTCCTGATATTGAAAACTTTATCACCCAAAATAATCACATAAAAATAATAACATGGGGTGAAATATGAAACATAAGTTCATTTTTGGTAGATAAATTTGAATCTAATGAGAACAAAATTACAAAAAGATCTTTTTTAAAATATTGTGTTCATCATTGTGAAAGTCATAGTTACGAGTCTCTTTTCAAAAGTTTACTCTATTTTTAAGGAAAATGAAAAGAAAAAAATTTATGGAAATGGAATTGGATGAAAAATATTTTTCCCTAGAAGTAAAAAATATAACATCATTTCAATGGTAAATTCTTGGAATAAATAATTTAAAATAAGAAATTGTATAACTCATAGAATGGAGTTTGAGTTACCAAGTCCCTTACCTTTACCCTCGATTTCCATGGAAGTGATTTAAACTCTTATATCATTAATATAAAAATATCAATTACCTATTTCATAACCTTATTAAAATACATTTACATTTATATTCTTCATTAACAAAAATTCTCTTCATGTATTATATTTTTGCTACCTCTTTTGAAAATCAAGTGTTAATAAATCTAAATCTTTTGAACTAGGTTCATAAAAGAAGTGTTGATCTTCCTTTTTCTCCAAAATATAATATTTTTCAAAAAAATTAATTTAATTGAATTTATTTTTTATAAAAAATTATAATGTTATAATACCATTATATGAGAGTTTTATTCATGTTTCATTGAAATGAAGGTGGTAAAGAACTAGTTTTGGGTTATTTAATGATATAGACCAATTAACTTATAGAGATCATTAATTTTTTTGATATCCAAAAATTGAAATATTAATTATATATATTAATTATATATACAATATATAATTATACACTATAAACTAAAATCATCCAAGTTTTTTAGTGAAGAAAAACAAAACATTTTTATACATGGAGGTTGCAGTCCTCACAACATGCGATTAGTGTTTCTGTTACTAAATGAAAGAGAGGGGTGAATGTGGATATTAAGTGATAATTTAAGAATAATAGATAAATTATATCTATCATATTTATTCATTAATACCATAATTAATACCATTCATATGGGGTGGTGATGAGAAATTGAAAACATCTCTTTGTTGAGGTGGTAATCTGCACGCACACACTAACAATGATTCTTCTTTTTCTTAGTACATGGAAGAGAATAAATAATGGTTATACCATTATTATAATAACATATAAACACAATAATAATGATGATTATCTTATTATAATATGGATATGGTTGGTTTAAAAAGGAAATAATAATAAATAAATGCTATGAAAGATGTGATGTCTACATTGAGACCTTGAACTTTGGCTTGATGAAGACATTAGATTTGAGGGACTTGGGATAATTTGTGGTGAATAGGGGAATTAGGGTCTGTAAATATATTCAATAATGGGAAATTTGGGTATTATTTTAATAAAATTTCGAAATGTTAGTGCAATATTTAAAGGGAGTAAGTGATATCCTTTTATAAGAGAAAAAGGGAATTTTTGGAAACACACATATTTTTTTAATATTTACAAAACATTATTCAAGGGTCAATGGATAAAAAGTATTAAAAGGTAGAGTTTGGAACAATATGATGTTTAAAATCATACCACCCACCTATTTTAAAATATTTTTTACATGTTTTTTCCATTTTCCTATAGTCAAATACATTTTACATTGAGGTCACAAAGGCGCAATGCAGGGACAGTCTGGGTTCTCCAATGGCAACAAAAATTTGGGTTTTTACTCAACGAGAATGGTTCTGCACTATCTCAGTCATTATTTGGTGTCGCATAGGAATTATAGTGCTCGACCGATGTCGTGATTGTCGGTTCCTTCGGATTCGATGGTTGGGCTGGTGGTCTCTTCTCTGAGGATGTCTGAGCTTCAGCGAGCAGGGGCGGATTTTCTTGGATTTAGCACAAGGGTAGATGAGGAGGCTGCGGTGAAACAAATTTTGAAGATTACCGATAGTAGACCTACCTAGGAGATTGTATCTCGAATAGATATGACGTTAAGGATTAAGGTGGAAGGGCACCGGGATACTGCTTCTCTAGACTTTCAGGCGCATTATGGTGTTCCAAAGACCGCTAGAGATTCTTCAAATCGTTCCTTTTCTTGACTTAAAGGTGTGATGGATTCCACCATCCAAAGAAAAGGGAATGTAGTGTATATCAAGGCTGACCCAGATGCTGTTTTAGGGCGGCTAAAAATGGGTGAGTTTTCGATTATTTCCCATTTTTTCTTCCTAAAGGATCCAAGCCTTTAAAAATAGATGAAATTAAGGAGAAGATATCATCGATATGGGGTTTTCATCCTATAAATGTGTCTCGCCTGGATGGGTATACTTCCATATGCTCTTTCCCATGGAAGAATTGAAGGTTTGGGCTTGGGGATTTGGCTCCATATCACTCAAACTAGGGATCATTCACCTTCATAAATGGGATAAAAAATTCAACCCATTTGAGGTTGGTAATACCACCACTCAAATTTGGGTAAGGGTCTGTGGATTAAATTGGATAATTTGGAACCCTATAATTCTATATAATATTGCATTGTCAATTGGTATACCAATTAAAATTGATAAGGAAATGGAAGTAGTCTGCTTTGTTCACTTCACCGGGTTCTTGGTAGAGGATGAACTAGGTTTGACACTAGTTGAGAAGGTTATGCTTGAAAATGATGATGAAATGATTGAGTTGAATATTTTTTATGAAAAAATTCCAAAATTCTGTAAGGATTTCAATTCTATTGGTCATGATTAATCTACCTATAGATGCTCCACAATATGCAACTTTTTCTCTTTGTGAGGGAAGGATGTGAACAATTGTCTCAAGAAGAATAAAAATATATCTACTCGAAAGCCTTATTTTTAGCAGCCTAAGGATAATTAGTGCAAGAGCCCTAATAGAATTGACATTTCCCCTGATAATGTTGGAAAAATAAAAGAAGAACAGAATTTTTCTCCCAAGGATGCAATAAACCCAAGAGTTTATGAGTAAACAGGCAGGGTCTGTGCCTCCACTTCAGAGAATAAGACAAAGTCTTGGGCCACCGTCTTCTTTGAAGAGATGAATTTCCACAATGATGACACATATAGCAAAGGAAAATGTGATGAATTGTCGGATTCTTACATGCTAGGAAGCATTGATGACATGATGGGTGAAAAGCTGATTGAAGACGAGATACAAAAAGAATTTGATCTTCAAATCTCACATGAAAATTTGGTTGCCTCAGGTATAAAGGGAAAGAAAATTTTAAAACATTACACTTTAGTCAGTTCTAAAACATTTCATGCTTCTCCAAAATCCATTGTGGATAATGATGTCTTTTAGCTTGTTTCTCACAAGAATTCGAAGTCTCTGGGGATGTTTCAAGCAGTGGTTGAGAAATCGTTTGTAGTTAACCATGTCCCTATATATGGACTATTAAGATTTAGGAGGAAAATGAAAGATCTCCTATGACAATGCATCAAGAGACCACTTAGACCAATATAATGGAGGCTGAAGGGATATTGACTCCAGTGACAATAGACACTTCCCCTGAAAAAGAGCAGCAAGAGTATAGCTCTAATTTTGACAGTACTGATTCTGAAACACTTCTCAAAAGACTCCAATAACTTCCTCCAAGTAAAGGGAGAGTGAGAGACTAAGTTCATGGTCGCAGACGGGGTGCATTGCATGTAATGGGAGAAGAAGAAAGAATACTCACTGAACGGCTAAAGAAAAAGATAGGTTGCTAGCTTTTCTTTAGTCTTTTACTTTGTTTTTCCTGCATGCTTTTGAGTTCCTATATTTTGTTTTATTTTAATAAAAGATTCACAACATCCATCTTTTAAAAAAATACTTTTTACCATTTTTACTTTTTATCGAGGTAACTATTTTTTAATCTTAGTGGTTATTTTTTTATAGATAAAATAAATATTGACCTTATTAACTAATTTGAACCTTATAATTATAAATTTAAAAATAATTTTATCATATCAAATTTCTAAATTTATAAAATTTTAATTTAAAAATAAAGACGCTTAATCACGTAAAAATTGGTTTTAGAAAAATGAAGTTTTTTATATTTAAATAGATATATATATATATATATGATAAAATTATCATTATTACAGATTTTAATGCCATAAATTGATTTATTACAAATAAAATAAAAGGTATGATGATTTCAAGGAAATCTAAAACCAAATATTACCTTAAAAATACTTCATTCAAATAGGATACTGAAAATATTTTTTATTAAACTAACATTTTTATTTAATTATATAAATGTTAGAAATGGTATTTATAAGCCCAAAGGATATATCGAAATGTATTATTTTAATCCTTAAATACATATTTTATTAATTAAAATATTTTTTTAAAACTTATGAGATATTCTTACATGGTAATACAATCATAAAAATTATAATTTCCGTAAAAATTGTATTTTCTGACCTAAAATAAATTTTTCAAAAAAAACCATAACAAGTAAATTTTCATGATTGGAGTTCAAAGATGAATTTTTTTTAAAAAATTTAAATGTTTAAATTTTTAAATTCAATTTTTGAAAGAAATTATAATATAAAGAAACCAGATTTTTTTGAAAATAACCTTTTTGAATATTAACTCTTATTAATTATTTATTAACTAAAGGTAATAGGTTTTAATAGTTTACTATGTTAGTGTTTATTATAGATTTATTAAAAATTTCCTTCTAATATGTTTTGGTTCATTTACATTGGGTGTAGTATGTACCAAAAATTATTGAACACGTTATTTATTTAATGAGGAAAACTTGGGTCCTTATATAAAAACACTCAGAATGGACTATTATCTTGTTTGATTATGACACCTAGACAAGAAGTGGTCTCTCCTAAATTTACCCAATATTTTAGGGTTAAGTGGTCGCTTGTAGTTTAGCTTGGGTCGTCGAATCCTCAGATACCTAAGAAGTAACCTACAGTCACATACATTTTATGGATTGTTTTTTTCTATGAAGTGGCCAACTTGGGTTTATTTTAGATGGATTTAAAATATAACTAACAGATCTAATATAATTCAAATTAAGATAATTAGTTTATCCTAGTTTATTTCTTAGGGTGGATTGGATGAATTCCTTTTTCAATTATTTCAACTTCTTATATTTCAGATGGTTTCATTTAAGGAGATCAAAAAACATCATCACTTACTAGTTTAATGCTTACATACCCTAATACTAATCACCTATACATTTTAAGTATCAAATTTTTGAGAACTCCAAGGTAAAGGTTTGTATTAGCACTTGAAGTGTGTGGCCTTAAATTCGACAAGGACGAAGTAGTTTAAAGATCGTCAAAAAAATTATCAATTAAAAGAAGTGATTAGACATTAATGGAGTAATAAATAACATCCAATCTATACACTTTATACTCCCTTGGATCAACCCATAAGTGGGTTATCCCTCCATTGATTTTATGGTTTCAATGGAAGCGGGAAGTAGACTCATGAAGGAGGAAGTGGAGAAGTAAAAAAAAGACAATGAAATAACGATCACTCCACATTTGTGTGATAATTTCACAAGGTTGGGTGTGAATAAATTAAAATATTGATACAACGGTATAAACTTGATATGAAGAAGAATATAATAAAAGGATAATTATAACTTTTATTAATAAACTAAGATAAATTGAACAACTTGCATGAGAAAGAAATGTGATTACAAACACAAAGAGGCAGCATAACACTACAATGAAACAAGCACCAAATATGATAAAATCCTCCACCACCACTGCCTTAAATTGGGATTTAAAGTGGATTGGTTCTATCCCCCAATATTAAAAGTCTTCCCACTTGAGTATGGTAGGCCTAGGGTGGTGGAAAGTTTGTGAAATTTAGAATTTTCCACCCTTGACCCGAAATGACATCGAGCTTGCATTCACAAAACAGAAGCGCCTGAATGAGATTTTATATGGACGAATTGGAGTAGGTCATAGAAGAAGAAAATGAATATAAGGATGTCCCATAACTTTATGTAAAGTTTCATTCCAAAATAGTTTATGGTTTATAATATATGTGTAAACTGGCGGCTATTTTTCTAGGCCGCAGAATCTGACTCAGAATTTTATCTCCAACTTGGGCTGCCTAGAAATCCATTAAAATTCCAAATTATATCTTTTAAATATTTTATAAAATATTATCCAAAATTTAATATATAATTTTTAAAAAATTTAGAATCATTGGGCTTGTATATTACTGATACAGTCTCTTTATTGAGCTGATATCCAGTTTACGTTGCCCAGAATGTGTTGGCATGATGGCCCATTTTGGTGGTCTTCCAATGTGAAACTTCAAGTAATAAAAAATTATGAATTGTTCCCAAAGTAATCAGAAACCTTAAAATTAAATATGAAAATAAAATCAAGACCATTTTATATTTTAGGATGTGTTCAAATATGTACCAAGTAATAGTGCACTTTAACAAATAATTACAATCATAATGTGAAATAATGTTCAAAGTGTAAAATTTACCAAAATGGTGTTTATGAATAATTAATCTCATGAATATTATAAATATTAAAAATTAATATTATCCTATTTCAGTGGAAAATCACACCCTCCAACTTGAGTTTTTCTAGTCCCGAGAAAAATATATCTCAAAAATATAAAATTCGAATTCCTTTTTATAAAAACATTTTAATACACAATTATCACCAAAAGAACTTATACCAAAAAATTAGGAAACCAATAAAAATATTTTAATACAAGAGAGTTTCATAAGAATATCCCAATCCCAAGCCCATTCCTTTGTTCAAATTCATCGCAACATTTCATCCAATTTCAATTAAGCATGATGAAGTTTTGTGTATCACAATAGACATGGAGGTTCATCTATATTCAAGGAAAAATGATGGAATCACTAGGTGGAATCACATTTCAATATTAAGATGAGTATTAAAAAAAATTTGAAATTTTTTTATGGTAATTGAAATTTCACTCAATAGAGTCAACCCATTTAGTGAGACTTTGCTGGTGACTCCCAGGCTCAAACACCTTATGGCACCAAGTGAAGACCACATACTTAGGAATCATCTCAAGTTAACTCAGTCAAAAACAAAGTCAAATTTCCACAAATAGAGATAAAATTACTAACTCTAGGCTATAAAACTATGGATTCATGATCCCCAAGTGTTGAAATCCACGCATTAGGTCATTTCATTACTCTAAGAAAAAATTTATTGTTTTTTTATTTTTTTATTGAATAGTCATATTAAAACTAAAATGATCACCAAACCTATGGTATTTATTTGGTGGAACCCATGAACTCAAACTAATACCCCACAATCCATAGGATGTTCATTGTGTTTTTTTATTAAATGGATAAAAATATAAATGGTGAAAAATCACATCAGACAACCTCACTTTCTAAAATCTATGCACATGAACTTAAACTTGCAATAAAATCAGAATCAAGGTATGAAAAATTATTTGATATTCAATTTCAAAGTGTGAGATTTGTATTATAATGTTCAATGTTAAAGGAACTTTTCCTTACACACATTTTTTATACACACAAAATTAATAATTTTTTTCATTCTTTTCACCCCCCCCAACATAGAATAACATTGTCCCCAATGTTTAAAGAAAATAAAATTTAGAAGGGGGTAGAGTTATATGAGAGGATTTCTAAAAGGAATTTGAAATATGAAATATGGAACAAATTCACCAAGTTTTTGGAATTTAAAGTTTGTGGCACTTCATTTTACTCCTTTGATCTCCATGTCACTTGGAGAAGCCTTATCAATGATAATATTTTGTGTTTATATATCTGTGATTTGTCTAAAAACATCAACTTAGCATCCCCTAAATCTCAAACACCAACACAATTGGAACACAAAGGAAACCCCTTGAGTTCCCATTAAATAAACAAAAACAAAAGGAAAGGTAAAAAATGAACCTATTTATTTAAGAATACCAAAGACCAATACTAGGAACAAGTAAATATTATAATTATATATATATATATATGGATATATAAATTTTAAAATATAAGTATATATATAAATAAAATAGAATAAGGAAACACTATAAGTTGTAGGTTAGTGGTAGGTGCACTCCCCTATCTCCCTTTGGTCTGGGTTTCGAGTATGTGCTACTTCACCAGTTGTGATAAGGTTTTCCCCATGACCTACAACATGCCCTTTTAATTTTTTTTAATTATTATTTTTTTTGTATTTTTATTTTAACATACAAACACATAACAAATGAATTGATGATACATTGTATTTTTTTTAATTTATGGGTAAGGTATTACTCAAGGATCACACCACATGATGTGAAAATGGTGCTCCCCTTTCATACCCATCCATACTCATAATCGAAGAAGATGTCAAACATTTAATTTTTTTAAAAAATCAAAATGATTCCTTAATACTATTTGAAAAATAAATATGATTCAAAAAGATTGGAAACATGAAAACCACGGGTTTCCTCCCATGCAGTGCTTTAGTTTAACGTCGTTAGTCTAACATTAATCCTAAATCTATCGATTTTTTAATGGTTTATAGGTTGTCTTGGTTAACTCAACCTCTGTTTTCTGTTTATTGAATGATTCAAAGAATGGTTTTAACCTATGTCCATTGACTTGAAAATGTGACCACTTGTGGGATCCTGAATCTCTACTACCCCATGGGGATACACATGATGCACTATAAATGGACTTGACCATCTAGACCATAACTTTCCTGGGTATAAATGAAGTTTTAAAGTATACAAGAGAAAAAAATTCTTGGATCAAAGTTTTTATCTTTTAGATTCCTAGATTGGTAGGTTTTAACTCTAGCTTTATTTATCCTTGAATTTTCTTAATCCTCCATTCTAAGTTCCTCACGTTCATTAAGATCTAATTTCCTCTCTACTTCATCCAAACAAATGTCAAAATTCATTTTTTTGATTTCCTAAAATGCCTTATGCTCAATTTCAATAGGTAAATGGCATGATTTTCCATAAACAAACCTATATGGTGACATACCTAGGATGGTTTTGAATGTTGTACGATATGACCAAAGAGCATCCAAGAGTTTCTCAGACCAATCTTTCCAAGAGGGATTGATATTTTTTTCAAAAAAAATATTGATCTCCCCATTTTCTAACTCAGATTAACCACTGGTTTGAAGATGGAATGCAGTGGAAACTTTATGAGAAATCCCATAATTATACATGAGTTAAGAGAACGGGAGCTTACAGAAATGGGTTCCTCGATCACTAATTATAGCACTTGGAATTCCAAATCGAGAAAATATGTGCACTTTAAGAAATCTGATCACAACATGATGGTCAATAGACTTGATGGGAATAGCTTCAACCCATTTCGAGACATAATTAATAGTTAAGATGATGTAGAGGTATCCCCTAAAGTTTGGTAAGGGTCCCATGAAAACAATTCCAAAACAATCAAATATTTCAATGAGTAGAATGGGAGTGAGGGAATTTAATTCCTTTTTGATAATGGATCCTAATTGTTGACACTGAGGACAACTTTTTCAGAATTTGAAAGAATCCTTAGTGAGGTTAGGACAGTAGAAACCACTTTGGAGGACCTTTTTAGTGGTTTTATTTGTAGAAAAGTGGCCTCCACATGCCTCTTTATGAAAAAATTTAGTATGGAATCTTGGTCAGACTCAGGAACACATATCCTAATGATTTGATCAGGAAAGATCTTGAAGAGGAAAGGATCATAAAACTCATAGTGTTTGACATCAAAAAGGAATTTCCTTTTAGTTTGGGTCCCTAAGAATTTTGGAATGTCACCTGTCACCAAATGGTTTTCTCTATCAGCATGCCATGGGAAATCACTCACAAAATAGAGGTGCTCATTGGTAAATTAATCATACATAGAAAGGTGATGAGATTTGTCTTTGAATTCCATCCTAGAGAGGTGATCATCTACAACATTTTCAACACCCTTTTTATCCTTAATGTTTAAATCAAACTCTTGAAGAACAAGGACCCACCTAATCAATATAGCATTGGCATCTTATTTTTGTAAAAGGTATTTCATGGATGAATGGTCGGTGAAGACAATGATGGTTGATCCTAAGAGATAAGACCTGAATTTATCTAAGGCAAAGACAATAGAAAAAAAACTCTTTCTCAGTGGTGATTTAGTTGATTTTTTCTTCATTTAAAGATTTTCTTTCATAAGCAATGATGTAACGCCCCGACCCCAGCTACCCAGAGTCGGTGCATTATTACATAACATTGGCATGATCACAAGAAAGATCAAATCTCGAAAGACCGATTGGTTTAGTAGCCTTAGAAACACTAGATATATTCATAAGTTTTACATTACATCATAAAATGAAAAACTACTACAACAACATAATGTCTCCATAATCCACACTACTATCCCCTCATAATATCCCTGCAGGTCATTCATAATTTACTTC
Organism: Viscum album; assembly: GCA_963277665.1. Taxonomy (NCBI): domain Eukaryota; kingdom Viridiplantae; phylum Streptophyta; class Magnoliopsida; order Santalales; family Viscaceae; genus Viscum; species Viscum album. Next base: position 1,764,348,720 of record OY728161.1, read on the forward strand.
TTCACATCCTGGGGAAAAATAAAACATAGAAAAGGGGTGAGCTCAAATGCCCAGTAAGGATAACAATATAGCGGAAACTTTCATAAATAAGAATAAACATTTAAGGCAATGCATTACTAAAACAAAAGCCTTTTAAAATTGAACTTCAACATGGTATGGCAAAAGTAAAATGAAATAATGCCATTTACTTATTCACATGGATATTCTACTAATCGAATAATCACATGCAAAAATCAATAACCACTTTCATAATGTTGGAATGCATAATGCCAGACTATCATAACCACATAGCCAAGGCCTCGTGCCAAGGCTACAAATAAGATTTTGTCAAGGCCTTGTGCCAAGACACTAGTTTGTCTCATGAGACCTACCGATGCATCGAGGAGCTATAGCGGGCTCCACCCGTCACTTATTAAGTCCAATGCATTCCCATATGAAAAGGTTTAAACATAACATAAACATTCGTATTAAAACTAGCATACGAAATGTCAATACTTTCACCATAAACTATGAATGGTATAAAAATAGCACATCCACAGTCAAACATATCACAAAACCTTCAATACAATATAGAAGTTTTGTATCATAATAAATCAACTTCAAATAATCTTAAAATCCATCAAAGGATGTTGACATAGATGAAATCAAAATTCTTTTTAAAGAAATATCTCCTTTTATTTTGAAATCATTTAAGATCCATATAAAATAAAACATTTTCTTTGAAAATATTCTTATAAGCTTGTAAGGGAAGTTTTGAAGATTTTATAACGGCGGAAAATAGCCGCACCCGCCGTATAAGTTAAAAAAAACATTCTTACCTCAATTCTGTCGAAAAGGTTAAAAAGGACATTGTTTTGAAAACGACGGAAAGATTCCTTTATAAACCTCTTATAAAAAGTAAAACAAGGGTATAAATGACTTTAACCCATATTCTTGTAAATAGTAAAAATGTTTTGAAATACATTTTGAAGAAACATGGATGTGGATGATAACGAGATCCCAGTAGATTATTACGTATAAACAACCTCGGATAAAGAAGAGATTGTGAAATAACCCTTACCTTGTACTTTTCCTTGGTTGGGGTAGGTTAACCTCCTGTATAATGGTTAAATAATTGTTATTAAATTATACAAGAATCATATACATTAATATGATATCATATATGATCTTTTATCATTGCTTTATTAATAATATCTTAGTATTATCGTCGTTTCGGGTGATAATCGATTCGTTCTTCTTAAATGTTTGGTTACGTAATACATGTTTGTAATGGATAGATTATATCTTATTCATAATCAGAATGATATTAACATTATTTTTAACCCTAAAATGAGAATAATACTTGAATGGATATGATGGAGAATGAATCTTATCGCGTTCGTGGAGACGGTAGTCCGTACGTACGCACGAACGCTACTTCCGTTTAATTTTTATTTTAAAAGAATTGAATCCAAATGATACATAGGTATATTACTATTCCAGTATAATATAATATTTTATATATGTTACTTAAGTTCATTAACACCATCCTTTATACGTTCCATGTGTGGTATGAACGAGTCATATCATTTTAAGGGGGCGGTAGTCCGCACTTCCTCAAATGAAATTATCGTATGTATATACAACATGAAACGAATAATGGTATGAAATAAAATGGAATTACAGAAGCTTATATATAAAATATATATCATTAATATCATATTTAATTACAGTGCCATCATAATGGCCACCATGAGAGGTGGTAAGATGTTTTTGAACAATCATCGTTTCGTGAGGCGTTAGTTTGCCATCCACAGAAACATTATGTTCATCATCCATTAGATGGAGTTGTGTGTATGTGTAGTTTGAATCCTTCTTATAACAACATCCTAGTATATTTAGGATACTGGTGTTGTTACAAAAGAAAGGAAATAAAAAGATTTTTGGGGTTGGAGAAGCAAAATAAATGAAGATACTTTAAGAGAAATTGTTACCTTTAATTTAGGTAACTCACTTTGGTTGGAACCAAAGGACTTCTTGAAATGCTTTTTGCCTAAGGGGAAGCTTCAAGGAGGAGGAGAGGGATGTGGGGAGCTTAGTTGGGCAGAGTTTGGACGAGCCAAGTGGCTTGAGAGGTGTGAGGAAATGAGAAGGAGGAGTGCCCTTTTATAAGAGGGGTGAGGGGCACCTTTGGAAAAGCTAGAAATATTAATTTATAATAAATTCATATTCGGTTTCTAATGGCTCCAAAGTTGACTATTCAAAGGTTGAGGTAGGGATGGGTCGAAAACAACTCATCCAATAGAATTTAGACAGGTTTGGGTACTTATATTAACCTTATCTTTAAGTATTAACTCTAAGTTAATTAGTTTCACTTTTACAATGTCTCTTTGTATTTTTATATTATATGGTTAATAAACTTACCATATACATCCAAGCGACCCCCAAGTGGTCCATTAATGATTAACCTATCATGATATAAGTCTCTTGGCCGAACCTTATATTTTTAGGAATTTAATATCAATTCATAATATAATATTTGTTTTAAGAACTCTTTTATGTCAATTTTGACACTATTCATTAGTTGATTTTTGTGAAACTCATAACAGATTTATTACTTATAAAAAAGTCAATTAAATCAATCCTAATATATCATATTATCCTAGAAAATTAGTTTAATTCATTAAAAGTTTCATATTATATTTATTTGGGTATTTATAATATCACTTATTTTAATTTTTCACTATTATAGTAATTACTGCATCATCATTGTGTCATAAATAAAATAACTTATTTAATGTCTAAAAATTATAAGTAAAATATCATTATGTAGGAAATCTTTTTAGCTTTCTAATGAATATTTATAATCGAAAATCCAACATGTATAACCCTATGTAAAAATTGTTCTTCTAAAAGATGTAATCTTATGCCATTTTTATTTTTATTTTAACTTTATTAATATAAAGTGTCCCTACCACATACAAGTGGCTCCAAGGGGTCCCCAAATTGACCCAAGGATGCCCATGGTCGGGTATGTGTCCACCAATAAGGTTAGGACACGTTTTAGGGTAATTTTGTATTATTATAATATTATTTTTTAACCCTTATTTACCGGATTTACCCTTTAACCATGGTAAATAAAATATTTACCACAGTAACTATTCAAAATGTCTAAAAATAAAAGTTACCTATTTACACAATTTGAACATCCTGATTCCAAATATGGAATCCATTTTCCTAAATTCAAAACACAGAAGTGGCAGAAATTAATTTAAAATTAATTCCCGCTGTTAAAACAAAAAGCGTGTTTTTAAGAGATAATAACTATCAAAAGATTGACACTTGTTTATGTTCGGTTTAATTGTAAAATTATGTCCAATGACCAAAATTATATTAAATGGTAAAAATATATTCTAAATATACTTTAAAACCACTCAAATTCATAATTTATCACTAGTAATTAATTTGATTAAAAAAGTTGTTTTTAATTAAAATTTAGTAATTTTCACTATTCATCAAAATATGAAAGTTATCCGAAATGTACCAAAATTTCACCCTAGGCTAAATTCGATATTCCGAATCCAAAACTGAAGTCCATTTTCAAATATAAAATATATATAATTTCAAAAAGTAGGTATTACTATTCATAACGGCTAGTTTGATTAGTTATGGTGTGTTAGAACTCGGTGTTACGTACAACACACGCTATCACATTATTCAAAGAGAAGCGTACCATAGAAGCTTGGGGTGTTACAAATGACACATGGGGTTTTCTCACAGTGTTAACCTAAGACTGCTCCTATAGTGAAGTCACTCACATCACACATGATCTCAAAAGGAAGTTTCCAATTTGGATATTTCATGATAGGTGGAGAGATAAGAGCTGACTTGAGTGTATAGAATGATTCATTATAGTTTTTTGTCCATAAAAATGGAGCATCTTTCACCAATAAAGCACAAAGTGGTCAAGAAATAGAGATGAAATTCCTAATGAACCTCCTATATAAACCATCATGTCCTAAGAAGGACCTCACTTACTTAACAGTTTTATGAGAGGGAATGTGATGAATGATGTAGACCTTAGCTTTATCAACTTCAATCCCTCTACAAGATACCAGATGGACTAGAACAAGTCATTCCTTTACCATGAAATGGTATTTTCCTAATTTAGGATTAGATTATTATCCTCACATATTGACAAACCCCTTTCAACATTCAGAAGGCATCCATCAAAAGTATCCCCAAATATGGAGAAGTCATCCATGGAGACCTCTAAAAAATTCCCCACCATGTCTGAGAAGATTCTCATCATGCACCTCTAGAAGATACCAGGGGGATTACATTACCCAAAGGGCATGTTCTTGAAAGAAAAAGTGCAGAATAGACAAGTGAATATTTTTTACCTTGATCCTCTAAGGATACCTCTATTTGATTATACCCTGATAATCCATCTAGGAAGCAATAGAATTGATGACCCTCCACTCGCTCAAGGACTTGATCAATAAAGGGAAAGGGGAAATGGACTTTCTTTTTTTAATATTTGAGCTTCTTATAGTCAATACAAACTCTCCATCCACTACTAACCCTTGTGGGGAGAAGGTCACCATCCTCATTGGTGATCATAGTAATTCTAGATTTCTTTAGGATAACTTGAATTGGTCTTACCCACTCACTCTCAACAATGGGGTAGAAGATACATTCTTTCAACAACTTAAGAAGTTATTTCCTTACTACATCCATAAGATTTGGATTGAGTCTCTGCTGAAGTTGATGACATCATTTGGATTCAAATTCAAGAAAAATACTATGAGTTCCAATGAGTGGGATAATCCCAGGGGTATCAGAAAGGGTCCATACAATTTCTTTATTATGCTTTCTTAGGACATCTAGTAACATCATATCTTGATTGGCATCAAGAGAGGAATAAATGAAAATAGTAATGGCTCGATTTTCCCCTAAGAATTAATACTTGAGTGATGAAGGTAGGTTCTTAAATTCGAGATCAGATTGGTTATCACTTTCCAAGAAAGGATGGGACTTTGTATTGAACTCAAATTATTTGTTAATATTTCTTGGAAAAATTGGTTCCTTGTGAATAGAATTTTCATCAACTAAATTGGATAGAGTAGTGTCATGAATGGGTATGGACTCAAAGTTATTGATTTCACCCATGGTATAATTGATTGTGTATTTGAGAAAATCATAAATAGAGCTATCTGAAAGAGATTCAATCCAAGGAGACAAATTTCCCTCATGTGAATAAATAAAATCAATCTCTTCTTGACATAAACATCCTTCGGTATTTCCTTGATGTTCCTCGAGTTCACTATCAATAATACCAATCAAAGTAACCTCATTTATCTCTTCATCATCCCCAATTTGAGAGTTTGTATTGTATATGTTCAATTCTAGACTCATGTTTCCAAAGGTTATGTTCAAGTTCCCATTTTGGACTCGGATAACAGAGTTGATTATTGCAAGGAAGGGACAACTAAGGATGATTGGGGTTTGCTCCATAGGACCTAAGCTTGGGTGATTGTCAAGGTCAATGAAGTCAGCTAGGTAAATGAAATTTTCAACATTCACCAAAACATCCTTTAAGATCCCCTTTGTAACTCAAACACTACGATCAGCAAGTTAAAGAGTGACAGATGTGGGTCAGAGTTATTTGAGCCCTAATTGAAAATACATGGCATAAGGAATGAGTTTCACACTATCTCCCATTTCACAAAGGGTTTTGAAAACTTTTTTACTCTCTTATCTCAACATTGATGTATGGACATCCTGGATATTTCAACTTTGGAGGAATGGTCCCCTGAATGGTGGTACTCACATTAGCAGCCAAAAGGACTCGGTTTTTATGTGAAAATTTCCTTTTAAAAGTGCACAAGTCCTTAATGTACTTTGAGTAGGTAGGAATGGTTTGGATTGCATCAATAAGGGGTATGTTCAAATTAACCTAAGAGAATATTTCCCTCAAAGTATCATTCATTTCTGGTTTAGTTTTTCCTCTCATGTGTTAAGGTAAAGGAGCAGGTTGTTTGATTATTTGGTGTGGTTGTAGTTACTTCACATTCTCATTTTGTTTTTCAGAATCTGTGGGTGGTTATTTATCATTTTCATGCATTTTTTAAGCTTTTAATGGTTCTGGAATGGCTTTTTTAGGTTTCTCAATGGATTTCCCACTTCTTAAGATAGTCACTACTTTGAGTTGTTTATGAGAGGTTTGTGTGTAACTAGATTCTCCCCTTAAATTTGAGGATGGTACCGCCTGAGTAGCCATGGGTTCCTTCCCAGTTTTAATGGTTTGTAGTTCATGTTTAAGGGATGATACTTCTAAGTTCATTTTCTCCATTTCTTTACACAACTTCTTAAGTATTGGAAGAGGGATATATTGAGTAGGGGCTTGTGCTAGTTGGTTTATCCCAAGAGGATACTTTGGTTTTTGGATTGGTTGTTACATGGTTTTTTGGATGGGTTGTTGGTATTGGATAAGAGGGTGTTGGTATTGGACTAGTTTTGGTTGGAACTAGTTATGATTTTGAAAATTTTGTGAAGGGTAGGGGTTTGGTCATTGTGGCTGACTAGGTTGTTGGTTGGGTTTTTGGTTATCTTTCCAACAGAATCTTGGATAGTCATTGTACCTTGGATTGAAAGTGTTTTGGTACTGTGGATTCTAAAAGTTCAGAGCATTGACCTCTGATGGTGGTCCTCCTAGAAGAACATCATTAATGGAAGGGATGGTTTGGCAGTTGTCAGTCTTGTGGTCATGTTTTTCACAAATTGTGTAAACAGGGTCAACAGTTTGAATTTCATGGACCTTCCTAAGATCGATCTCCTCGACCTTCATAGTGAGTGAAAAAAGTTTCAGCCTAAGGCTTTCCTCCTCCCTAAGTGTGTTAATTCCACCAAATTTTGGTGGCTTATCATATTAAGGTTATTTTCTCCATGTTTGGTTTGGTTTGGCCAGTCCTTCTAGATACTCATAAGCATCATTTGGGGCTTTGTTTTGAAGGTTCCATTACACATCATGTCAATGAATTTTTTGTTTCCCGGACCCAAACCTTCATATAAAATTTTAACTTATTCTGGGATTGAAAATATATGGTGAGGTACCATATTGAGTGTGTCTTTTAACCTTTACCATGTTTCATAAAATTACTCCCCTTATTTTTCAAAAAAAATTGGATGCTCTTTTTAAGTGAAATTGTTTTGTGATGGGGGAAGTATTTTTTGTAGAGTTCTATTTTCTATTAATCCCAGGATTGTATTGATGCAGGTCAGAGATTTTTTAACCAATTATTTGATCAATCCTCAAATTAGAAAGTAAATATCCTCATCTTAGTTGACTCAAGTTGATGTGGTGGGCACATGGTTTCAACAATGTCGTTGAACTCTTTGACATGAAGGTATGGCATTTCTGACTCCATCCCATGGAAGGTTGAAAGGTGATTTAGTACATGAGTTTTGAAGACATATTGGGATTCTTCTAGGGAATAATTCCTAATTAAATAGGGTTAATTGGTCCAAGAAGGTGTGAGGTAGTCATTCATGGTTTGATCGACTGCATTCCACAAGTTTGGGGCTACCTCATTTGGGTTTCCATTTTTGTTCCCACTCAGGTTTATGAGTTAGTTTCTTTAAATACATTTCATTAAAATGGGATCAATTTTTGACTCTAGAGTATTAGTAATATTATTATATAATGAAAAGAGTTTCATTGGTGTACTTGACTCCCCAACCCCAGGACTATTAACCCTAACTAGACGGTTTGATTGGTCACGGGTATAGGCGGACATGCGCCAAAATAAAAAAAAAGTGAGAAATAAAAAAGATAAGAGAATTTGGTGTGCGAAAATAGAAATGGGGGAGAATATAATGAGTCTTAAGATGAATTAATTGGGTCCCTATAAATGTCACTAACATTTGGTATCGCCCAAATTTACCCAGGATTTTAGGGTTAAGTGGTCGCTTGTAGTTTAGCTTGGGTTTTCGAATCCTCAGAGACCTAAGAAGTAACCTAGAGACACGTACATTATATGGATTTTTTTTTTAATATGAATTGGAAGACATGGGTTTATTTTAGATGATTTTTAAATATCACTAACATATATAAGTTAATTCAAATTAAGATAATGAGTTTCTTCTAGGTTATTGCTCGAGGTAGATTAGATGAATTCCTTTTTCAATTATTTCAACTTCTTATATTTGAGATGCATTCATTTAATGAGATCAAAAAACATAATAACTTACTATTTTAATACCTACACACCCTAATACTAATCACCTATACACTTGAAAAATCAAATTTTTTAGCACTCTAAGTTAAAAGTTTGTATTAGCACTTGAAGTGTGTGGCCTTAAATTCAACAAAGACGAAGGATTTTAAATATCATCAAACAAAATTATCAATTAAAACATTAATGGAGTGAGAAATAACATCCAATCAAAACAATTTTTACACCCTTGGATCAACCCATAATTGGGTTAGTTCTCCGTTGATTCTATGGTTTCAATGGAAGTGGGAAGTAGACTCACGAGGGAGGAAATGGATAAGTAAAAAAAAGACAATGAAATAACAATCACTCCACCATTGTGTGATAATTTCACAAGGTTTGGTGTGAATAAATTCACAACTTGAGATAATGGTATAAACATGATATGAAGAAGAACATAACAAAAGTAGAAGAAGAACTTTTATTAAGAAACTAAGATAAATTGAACAACTTACATGAGAAAGAAATGTGATTACAAACACAAAGCGGCAGCATAGCACTACAATAAAACTAGGAACCAAAGATGATAAAATCCTCCACCACCACAACCTTAAATAGGAATTCACTACTAGAGAAATGAGCTTTGAATCCCCCTGACACAAGCGACCGCCTTTGGTGGTCGTTGGGCTTTAAAAAAAGGCTTCCCCCTCGTGAAACTCTCCCCTCGATTATTGGCACATGTCCCCCATCACCCTCCGCCCTCACTGCCTATCCCCTCACCACCCTCCACCCTCCACCGTCCGCCCTCCGCCCCCTCTGGACTCTTCCCCATCCACCCTCCGACTTGCACCCTCCGCCCCCTCCGGGCTCCACCCCCTCTGTCCTCCGCCCCCCGCCCTCCGCCCTCCGGCCTCCACCCTCCGCCACCTCATCCCTCCGCCCCCTCGGCCCTCATCCCTCCACCCTCCACCCTCCGCCCCCTCACTTCCCATCCCCCATCCCATCACCGCCTTCTTCTCCGACTCTTCGACATCCCTCATCCCCTCTCTCTTCGTCCCCCTCCCTCTCCGAATTGTCGCTGCTCATCCCCTCCCTCACTGTCTCCTCCCATGCGGAACCGCCACCACCCAGTCCCCTCCCTCACCACATGGCTGCTGCCCATCCCCTCACTGCTACTGCCCATCCACTCTGGCTCCCCGTTGTCCTTTGTCCCCTTTCTTGTCGTCCCACCCTCGCTACACTGTTGCAACCTCACCGCCTCCTCTCCTCTAGCTCGCCGCCACCGCCGTCGCCCATCCCCTCACTCGCTGCACCGTCCTCGACTCCAATTTCCCTCTGCAGCCTCTCCTCTCTCCTGCAGCACAGACTTCGGCTCCCCTCCCTTCTAGGTTTTTAGTGCAACCAGGTATGACAAGGGCTTTCACTTACATTCCATTATCTATTCTCTTGTTTATTTTACAGAGATATAATTTGATTATTTTATCAATGGTCCACAAGCAATTGGTTAGTATTTATTTTAAATATATTTGATATGAAAAATACATGTAATAAGTCTTGTGTAAATGTTTGTTATACAGATATTATTATGGATAAGAGTTGGATTGATCTTCTAAATCAAATGTCTAGAGAATATTTCAATGGCATTATGCAGTTTATTGAATTCACCAAAGGATTTGAAAGTGACTATATTAGTTTTCCATGTAGAAAATGTGCTAACAGATATCAATTAAAATGATATACTGTGAGGGATCACCTATTCTTTAACAGATTTCTAAAATATTATAATATTTGTACTCATCATAGAGAAGAATATGTTCGTTTTCAAAATACAAATATAGTTCATGTGGATGTTGATGCAAGGATGAATGATCCAATGCATGAAATGCTTACTAAAATGGTACATGGGTTGGATCCTGAAGGCATTGACATCCAGAATCTTAAGACCAGTGAGATAAATATTCACTCTGGTGCAGATCATGATTCAAGGAGGTTTTATGAAGCACTTGATGATGCAAAAATATAATTATATCCTGGATGTACTTCTTATAATAAATTTTTGTTTATCATGGAGTTGTTGCATTTGAAGACTTTGAATCAGTGGTCAGACACATCATTTGACATGTTGTTGGTGTTATTGAAAAAGTTTCTTCCTATCGACGCTAAGATTCTCAAGCTATATTACCATGCTCGTAATTTGACAGAGAACTTAGGTTTTACATATGAGATCATAGATGCATGTGCAAACAACTGTATGTTGATTAGAAAGGAAACTGCCCATTTTGGATATTTGTATGGTTTTTAGCGCTTCCAGGTGGAAAGAGAATAGGGGAAATCAGACTCATCAAAGTCAGATTGCGATACAGGGGAAACTAATTGTCATAAAGAAAATGTGTTACTTTCCCCTTAAACCGAAGTTGAAAATATTTTTTATGTCATCTAAAGTTTATAATTTAATGAGATGGCATGCAGAATGAATTCATGAAAGTGATATGTTAACCCACTCGATAGACTCTCATGCATGGAAGGATTTTGATAAGAGACATACCGACTTTGCTAAAGATGTTCATAATGTCCGATTGGGGTTGGCAGCAGATGGTTTCAATCCATTCAAGTCTATGGTTGGTGCAAATCATAGCACATGGCCCGTGGTGTCGGTTCCATATAATCTTCCTCTATTGATTTGTATGAAATATCAATTTATATTACTTTCCACTCTTATTGATGGACCTAGAAGTCTAGGGGATAAGATTGATGTTTACCTTCAGCAATTGATTGATGAGTTGAATGAATTTTGGGGCGATGGTGCGATGACTTATGACTGTGAAATGAATGAAATGTTCAAACTACAGGCTTCTTTATTGTGGAAAATCAATGACTTCCTGGCTTATGCAAATTTATCAGGCTGGAGTATGAAAGGGGAATTTTCTTGCCCGTGCTGCAATAAAATTAAAAAATCTATATGGTTTAAACATTCTAAAAAATGGGTATACATGGGTCACATACGTTTTCTCCCCCCTCAGCACAGGTTCAGAAAGGACAGAGTGGAATTTGATGGTTCTAGAGAGTTCATCCCAACACCAAAGATCATGACCGGAGTCGAAATGTTATCACATATTGAGGAAGAAAACATCCACATGGTATATTAAATTCAGGATTTGGTTGCTCATCCATTACATAATATTCGTGCTGCGGGTAGGCAGCGTGGTCACAATTGGAAAAAGAAAAGTATTTTTTATAGTCTTTTGTATTGGAAAACTAACATGCTAAGTCCTAATTTAGATTTCATGCACATTGAAAAAAATGTTTGTGATAACATATTGTGGACCATTTTAGGTTTCAATGGAAAATCAAAGGACTATGTTAATGCACGTCATGATTTGGAAGAAATGGGTTTAAGGAAACAGTTTCATTTATAGTTAGCTGGGGGAAACAAGGAATATATGCCTGCTGCATACAATACGATGACTAAAAAGAAGAAAGAGACATTTATTTCCATTTTGAAGATGCTTAAGGTTCCTGATGTTTACTCTTCTAATATTTCAAAATGTGTGAATCTGATGAGCATGACATTGTAAGGGTTGAAAAGTCATGACAATCACATACTACTTCAGTAGTTGATTCCAATCGCAATTTATGATTGTTTATCCACCAATGTTATTCAGCTGTTGATTGAGATGGGTAATTTTTTATATATCTTTGTTTAAGAAATCAACAAATGAGTGATTTAAAAAGTTTGCAGGACCGAATTTTACTTATGCTTTTTCACTTTCAGAAACTATTTCCCCCATCATTTTTCGATGTTATGGTCCACTTGACTATGCACCTAACAGATGAAGTAATGGCTGTCGTTGTAGTGAAATTCAGGTGGATGTATCCTATTGAGCAGTATTTGCGTACATTGAAACGATTTGTACGTAACAGAGCTCATCTGGAGGCACCAATAGCCGATGGTTATTTTATGGATGAGTGTACTACTTTTTGTGCATAATATCTTATAGATGTTGAAACAAAATTAGATAAGCCCTCTTGGATTCATGATGGTCCAGTTGGAGAAGGAACCATATTTGATATGGACAACATCGAGTGGATACAAGCACATCGATATATCTTGTTCAATACTCCATCAGTTGCACCATTAATGTAGTAAGTATCTTATCACTTTTATTGTTTAACTTTTACATGTTTTGTTTGAATAAGTTTATCATTTAAACATCGTGTTATCATTTGCTAGAAACACATTAATGAGATGAAAGAATAGATGTATCGTGCGACTGAGTATCAAATTCAACAATCTCATTTTGCGTCATTTCATGATTGGTTCAAGGATTATATACGTATAAATTTATTTTCATTATGAGTGAAGTATTATAATAATTTCCTTATGCATAAATCATTATTTAATTCTATGAATTATGTAGGTTCATAAGCTAAGGGAGTTAGGGGAACCCACGTTAACTGAAGAATTTATCCAACTGGATGAGGGTCCATCTATAACGGCTAGTCTTTATAAAGCTATAGATGCTAATGGTTTTCCATTTCACATTAAAGATGTTGACGAAAAATGAGCAACACAAAACAGTGGCATCAGTTTTCCATTCGTCAATTCTGGTTATTACTATGGTCAATTGATAGAAATCATTGAAGTTGTATATGCACACGGGTTGAAGTACATATTGTTAAAGTGTAATTGGGTTGATCTAGTGCGTGGATTTAAGGTCGATCAATATCAGTTTTCATTGGTGAATTTTAACTATATGTTATACAGAAATGAACGAGTTGATAATGAACATTTCATTTTGACATCACAAGCGGAACAAGTATTCTTCATTACTTTGCCTTCGAATCCAATTAGGAAAGTTGTTGTGAAAATGTCCCAGAGAGGAGTGTTTTTATTTGAACAATATGAACCCGAGACTGTTCTGTTTATTTCCCAACAGCTTGATCAGCATACCATAGTTTAACTTGAAGAAGATATTTATTGGTTTAGAGCATCTGTTGAAGGAGAAATGGTTGATTTTCATGCTTAATGAAAGGTATAATTTTTTTCCCGCTTTTCAGTATTGAATGTCCTAGGATATCATAAATTATCTTACCATTTTATAAATCCTTGTAAGTTTTAATCCTCACTTTTGGAAGTTTATTCATTTATAAATATTTTGGGTGATTTTTATTTTGTTATCTTTATTTTATTGTCGGTGTATATTCCCATTGAGTTATTCTTCATTTGGTTCATGTTCTGATTGAATTTTTATTAATTCAATCTGAAATTTGGCTATGCATTGATTGGTTTTGTACATAATTTGTATATCTGTTTTTTTTAACTTTTTGATTTTTTAAAATCCATTCACAACTAATTATTCAATCCCTTTTTGTTTGATTAACAACTGTAAAAGTTTTATTTTTTAAAAAACAATCCAATTTATCTTTTGGACACTTTGTATAGTCCCCTTACTAATGTTTTCTATGACTGCAGGAATGTCAGGGGAAGAGGCAGCAGATCCACATCATCCATCAGATCCATCTACGTCTTAGGGTAGAGGTATGTTTGAATGTCATTGTGTATATGTTTTATGTAATTGATAAACATATATATATATATATAACATCTGTCAATTTATATTTAAAATTGTTTTCAACAGGATCAGACTCGACTGCTTCTTCCTCTCGCAAGAGAGGCCCTGGTCGTGGCATTTTATCATGGAATTTTGACATGACGTTTGATGTTTTCTTTGATGATCTATTTCATCCTGTGGGATTGAATGCCCTTCATTTATTCATCAGTTGGGTCATATCATACATGACCCACATCAATTTCCATTAACCACGTGTGGCTGGGCTTCTATCCCTCAGGACACGTTAGATCATCTTTGGAGGGAGGTTCAGGTAAGAAGACCATTTTACTGTCTTCCCTATGTATAAACAATACTAACATATGTGATTTTTTTCATTAATAGAAAAATTTGAAAGTATGACCTAATGATTTTCAGCCCATGTGTATGAGAAAATGTCGTAAGATGTGGAAATATTATAAAGGTAAATTCAAGAGGGACCACTAGGTACCAAATGTGGGTGCCCCAGACATTCTGGAAAAAGTCCCGAGAGGTGTCCTCCCGGCTTAGTGGCGTGACTTAGTTTCATATTGGTCTACTGAGGGTGTTGTGGTTTGTATATTTATTTTGGTATATATATTTTTAAGAATGTGTGATTTTTTTGAAATTTGAATTAATAGAATGTAGGAGGTGTCAGCACGCCATTCTAGTAATCGAGCATTGCAGGGACCACCTCATAGGCACAGGACTCGTCACGTGTCTTAGATCTGACATGAGGTATTTATTATTCATTTTTTAATTTATTAATTAATATGGTTTTGTGTTTATATTCTATTCATATATAGTTATGGTAGAAAGGTGCACCGACTGATAAAATGTCGGTGTGGATGAGGACTCATGATCGAAATGATCCAGAGGATGTAGAAATGATAGTAAGTGCTTGTACTCATTACCAATACTTACATAAATCTGTATATTAACATATATATGTATATATATTTTAATATTTCAAAGGCTCAATTTGAATCTGAGTTAGAACAGTTGCCTAATGACCAGCGATAGCTTCCCATGTGAAGGGATGAGATCTTCCATCGCATTATTGGTTGGGACGGGCATGGATATAGTTTGACCTATGGAACAGGGATTCCTCATTCAGTAGTATCACGCACTATGGTTGTCGGCCCTGCTGTTTCTCAGATGACACAGCAGTTGTCAGATTTCGAGGCACGGTTGTGCGCTTCTGAGGAGGTAAATGTGCAATTGATCGCTAAGGTTAGAGAACTGCGGGAATATGTGCATCCAGGTGATGGTGTAGGGGATCATACGAAGAAGGTTTATACTCTATTTATTTATTTAATTTCTATTATTTTTGTTATGAAAATATTCATAATTTTTATTTGTTATAGGTCTCTGGCCCACCGGATGCAGGTAGCAGTCATGACCACGCATGACGCATCATATTCACGAGGTGTATTTATTTTTTTATTGGTGGGGTTGTTATTGATGTTTAGGTTGGGTTCCTAGTGATATTTTTTGATATTTGGGGTATCATGTGTGTTTTGGCCTTATGAAATGTTTGTGTGCACGAATTGAGAAGTAACCATGAAACTGATTAATGATTTGGATATTTTTAGTTCATTTTATTCTTTAATGTTTTCAATTGCATGTTCTGTGAATAGTTTTGAAAAAACCATGTGATTCCTAATAGAAACCATGGAACTTGTTTTTGGTGACTGGGCTCATGTTCACTATTTGTATCCCCCTGGCCCACCCCATACAACCCCCCCCCCCCCCCCCCCCGCACCCCAGAATTCATTAGGACAATTGACCATTAGTTCATTAGGTTGTCATGCCATTAGGGAAATTGGTCATTTGGCCAATTGTCCAATTGGATGTAGGCCAAATGGCCATTAGGCCATTATGCCATTATTCTAATTGTTTGTTAGGCCACTATACCATTAGGGAATTGAGGAATTAGGTGAATTGGTAAATGGGACAATTTGACATTGCATCATTAGTAAAATTGACCTTTAGGCCATTAGGATAATTGATTGTTACGTCGTTAGGCAAATTGGCCATTAGGCCAATTAGTCATTATGACCCCCCCCCCCACATACACACACCACCGGACACCCCCCCCCTATCCCAGACAACCCCCCCACCCCACCCCCGGATAGCCCCCCCTCCCCCAACCCGGATATCCCCCCACCACCGGACACCCCCCCCCCCCCCACGAAGGCATTTCCAGCATGGAAAACACCTAAAAAATGCATATTCAGCCGTGTCATGCAAACTACATGGCCAAATGACATGTCATCTCCTTTTACACCTAACTAATAATAATTAGGGTGTTTTCCTATTTTTTTAAGTCATGCTGATGTCATTCGGTATGCATTCGACCTTTAAACGCATGTTTTGGCCATTTGCAACATGCGGCGTGTGCTTTTGGTCACCGTGGTCACACGACAACACTGGTTGACGTGTCGTCCACCCAACCATTTTACAATTCACCCGCCCTTTGTTGTCGTTCGATTTCATGGCATTCTGAGGTCTTTCGGTCAGTTTATGATCACCCCATGCACGTTTTTCAAACGCACCAAAACGACATGTAACGGTCGAATTCAGAGAAAACATTCTCATAATGACTTAAAAGCACACAAAAACAATAGGAATACTATTTGTGACAAGTAAGAGGAGACGACACGTTAATCGGACGTGCGATGTGCGCGGTACGACCGAATATGTTGCTTTGAACAGTTCGGTGCACTCTAAAAGGGCACGTTGGGTGGTCAAAACCAGCCGAATGACCTTGGAATTCCATTAAATCATACGACAACAACCATGGTGTGAATTTTGAAATGGTCGGCCAGATGGCACGTCAATCGGCGGTATTATTTGACCATGGTGACCAGAAACACATTTCCAGAGTCATAAAAAGTAAAAAACGACGTGTAACTGTCAAATTCAGAGAAAATGTGCTCAGAATGACTTCAAATCACACGAAAACAATAAGAATATTATTCTTGACATGTAGGAGGAGACGGAACGTCAATCGAACGTGCAGTGTGCATGGTACGACCAAATATTTTGTTTTGAACAGTTCGGTGTGCTCTAAAAGGGCGCATTGGGTGGTCAAAACCAGTCAAATGACCTCGGAATTCCATGAAATTATACGAAAACAACCATGGTGTGAATTTTGAAATGTTCGGGTAGACATAACGTCAATAAGAGGTGTCGTTTGACCACGGTGACCGAAAAAGTATTTCCAGGGTCATTAAACACCAAAATGATGTTTAATGGTCAAATTCAAAGAAAACGCACTTAGAATGACTTGAAATCACTTGAAAATAATAGGAATACTATTTTTGACATGTAGAAGGAGACAACATGTCAATCGGACGTGTAGTGTGCGCAGTACGACCGAATATATTGTTTTGAACAGTTTGGCGCGCTCTAAAAGGGCGCGTTGGGTGGTCAAAACCAGTCGAATGACCTTGGAATACCATGAAATCATATGAAAACAACCTTAGTGTGAATTTTAAAATGGTCGGGTAGAAGACAAGTCAATCGGAGGTGTCGTTTGACTGCGGTGACTGGAAACGCATATCTGGAGTCATGAAACGCCAAAACGACGTGTAACAGTCGAATTCATAGCTAACATGATCAGAATGACTTGAAATCACATGGAAACAATAGTAATACTATTCTTGACATGTAGGAGGAGACGACATGTCAATCGTATGTGCGGTGTACACGGTACGACTGAATATGTTGTTTTGAACAGTTCAACGCGCTCTAAAAGGGCGCGTTGGGTGGTCAAAACTAGCCGAACGACCTCATAATTCCATGAAATAATACCACAACAACCGTGGTCTGAATTTTGAAATGGTTGGGTAGACATCACATCAATCAGAGGTCTCATTTGGCCGCGGTGACGGGAAACGCATTTCCAGAGTCATAAAACGCCAAAACGACGTGTAACGGTCAAATTCTGATCAAATGTCCTCAGAATGAATTTAAATCACACGAAAACAATAAGAATACTATTCTTGATAGGTAAGAGGAGACATCACATCAATCTAACATGCGGTGTGCACGGTACGACCGAATATGTTGTTTTTAACAGTTCAGTGCGCTCTAAAAGGGCGTGTTGGGTAGTCAAAACCAGCCGAACGACCTTGGAATGCCATTAAATCATACGACAATAACTATGGTGTGAATTGTGAAATGGTTGGGTAGAAGGCACATCAATCTAAGGTGTCGTTTGACCGCGGTGACCCAAAATACATTTCTGGAGTCACAAAACGCCAAAACGACGTGTAACGGTTGAATTCAGAGCAAACATGCTCAGAATGACTTGAAATCACACGAAAACAATAAGAATATTATTCATGACATGTAGGATGAGACGACACATCAATCGGATGTCCAGTGTGTGTGGTACAACCGAATATATTGTTTTTAACAGATTGGTGCACTCTAAAAGGGCGTCTTGGGTGTCAAAACCAACCGAACGACCTCAAAATGCCATGAAATCATATGACAACAACCATGGTGTGAATTTTGAAATGGTCGGGTAGACGACACATCAATCAAAGGTGTAATTTGACCGTGGTGACCAGAAACACATTTCTAGTGTCATAAAACACCAAAACGACATGTAATGGTCGAATTCACAGGAAATGTCCTCAGAATGACTTGAAATCACACGAAAACAATAGGAATAATATTCGTGACATGTAGGAAGAGGCGACACATCAATCAGACTTGCGGTGTGCACGGTACGAATTAAATTTTTTTTTAACAGTTAGGTGTGCTCTAAAAGGGTGTGTTGGGTGGTCAAAACTAGCTGAATGACCTCAGAATGCCATGAAATCATACAAAAACAACCATGGTGTAAACTGTAAAATGGTCGGGCAGACGGCATGTCAATCAGAGGTGTCGTTTGACCGCGGTGACTGAAAACGCATTTTCGGAGTCATAAAACACCAAAATGACGTGTAACGTTCGAATTCATAGAAAACATTGACTCAGAATGACTTGAAATCACAATAAAATAATAGTAATATTATTTTTTACATGTAAGAGCAGACTACATGTCAATAGGACGCGAGGTCTGCATGGTACGAATGAATATGTTGTTTTAAACAGTTCGACGCGCTCTAAAAGGGCGTGTTGGGCGGTCAAAACCGGTCGAATGACCTCATAATTCCATTAAATCATATAACAACAACTGTGGTTTGAATTTTGAAATGATCGGGCAGACGGAATGTCAATCAGAGGTGTCCTTTGACCGCGGTGACCGGAAATGCATTTCTGGAGTCATAAAATGCCAAAATGACGTGTAATGCTCGAATTCAGAGAAAACATGCTCAGAATGACTTGAAATCACAAGAAACCAATATGAATACTATTCATGACATGTAGGAGGAGATGGAACATCAATTGAACGTGCGGTGTGCACGGTACGACTGAATATGTTGTTTTGAACTGTTCGGTGTGCTCTAAAAGGGCTCGTTGGGTGTTCAAAACCATCCGAACAACCTCGGAATGCCATGACATCATACGACAACAACCGTGGTGTGAATTGTGAAATGTTCAAGCAGACGACATTTCAATCGAAGGTGTCGTTTGACCGCGGTTACTGGAAACGCATTTCCGGAGTTATAAAATGCCAAAATGACGTGTAATGGTCAAATTCAGAGCAAACGTGATCAGAATGACTTGAAATCACAAAAAAAAAATATGAATTCTATTCGTGACATGTAAGAGGAGACGACACGTCAATCAGATATGCGGTGAGCACGGTACGACCGAATATGTTGTTTTGAATAGTTCGGCACACTCTAAAAGGGTGCGTTGGGTGGTCAAAACCAACCGAACAATCTCAGAATTCCATGAAATCATACAACAACAACCGTGGTGTAAATTTGGAAATGGTTGGGTAGACGGCACATCAATCAGAGGTGGAGTTTGACCACAGTGACCGGAAACGCATTTCTAGAGTCATAAAACGCCAAAACGACGTGTAACGGTCAAATTCAAAGAAAACTTTCTCATAATGACTTGAAATCACATGAAAACAATATTAATATTATTTGTGACATTTAGGAGGAGACAGTACATAAATAGGACTAGCGGTGTGCATGGTACGACCGAATATGTTGTTTTGAACAGTTCGGCGTGCTCTAAAAGGGCGCGTTGGGTGGTCAAAACCAATCGAACTACCTCAGAATGCCATTAAATCATATGACAACAACCGTGGTGTGAATTTTGAAATTTTCAGGTAGACAACATGTCAATCGGAGGTGTCGTATGACCGCGGTGACTGAAAACTCATTTCTGGAGTTATAAAACGCCAAAACGACGTGTAATGATCGAATTCAGAGAAAATATCCTCAGAATGAATTGAAATCACTCTAAAACAATAGTAATACTATTTTTGACATGTATTAGAAGAAATCACGTCAATCGGACGTGCGGTGTGCCCGGTATGACCGAATATGTTGTTTTGAACAGTTCAGTGCACTCTAAAAGGGTGTGTTGGGTGGCCAAAACCAGCCGAACGACCTCGGAATGTCATGAAATAATACTACAATAATAATGGTGTGAATTGTGAAATTTTCAGGTAAACGGAACATAAATAAAAGGTTTTGTTTGACCAAGGTGATAGGAAATGATTTCTGGAGTCATAAAACGCCAAAACGACTTGTAACGGTCAAATTCAGAGCAAACGTGCTCAGAATGAATTGAAATCACACAAAAACAATAGGAATATTATCGGTGACATGTAGGAGGAGTCATCACATCAATCTGAAGTGTGGTGCGTACGGTACGACCAAATATGTTGTTTTTAATAGTTCGTCGTGCTCTAAAAAGGAGCGTTGGGTGGTCAAAACCAGTCGAACGACCTTGGAATGCCATGAAATCATACGATGACAACTGTGGTGTGAATTGTAAAATGGTCTGGTAGACGACACATCAATTAAAGGTGTCATCTAACCAAGGTGATAGGAAATGCATTTTTGGAGTCATAAAATTCCAAAACGACATGTAACGGTTGAATTCAGAGAAAATGTGCTCAGAATGACTTGAAATCACACAAAAACAATAGGAATATTATTTGTGACATGTAGGAGGAGTCAGCACATCAAACAGATGTGCGGTGCGCAAAGTACGACTGAATATTTTTTTTAACTGTTTGGTGTGCTCTAAAAGGGCGCGTTGGGTTGTCAAAACCAGCCGAACAACCTTGGAATGCCATGAAATCATACGAAAACAACCGTGGTGTGAATTGTGAATTGTTCAAGCCAACGACATGTCAATCGGAGGTGTTGTTTGACTGCAGTGATCGAAAATGCTTTTCGTGAGTCATAAAACACCAAAACGACGTGTCACGGTAGAATTCACTGAAAAGGTCGACTCAAAATGACTTGAAATTACACTAAAACAATATGAATATTATTCATGACATGTAGGAGTAGAGGGAACGTCAATCGGATGTGCGGTGTGCGTGGTACGATCGAATATTTTTTTTAACTGTTTCACGCGGTGTGCGTAGAGAGAATTCCTTTTTAGAACACAAAACACTTCCACAAGCTAAACCAAAGACTCCAAAACAAGAAATAAAACCTATAATGATAACATTTCTTAAATTGGTGGTTTTAAATTATTATAGAACCCATAATTTGATGTCAGATTTAATATTATTAAATATATATTAACTGAATAAATATGATTAATTTACGTTTGTTTTGTTTAGTTTTTTTTTGTATCTTATTGTAGGTTTATTGAAGCAGAAGATTGAAATGTATTGGACCTGTTTGGATCATTGATTAGGAACTGTGAAATTTTCTTTAAAAAAAATTCTCCAGGATAGCGACTGTCATTGGCGGTCGCTATAGCTCAGTGGAGCATCAGAACTGCAACTGCCACTGGCAGTCGTTGTAGCTTGGCTGAGGATCAGGATAGTGACTGCCATTGGAGGTTGCTTTTTCTCGGACGAGAAATAGTTCAGTGACTGCCTAGTGGTCACTGTAGGCGGATTTTTGGCCTCCTTCAGTGACCCCCTTTGGCGGTCACTATAGGCCTACAGCGACGGGCCTAAAGCGACCGCCATTGGCTGTCCCTGAGCGGTCTCTATAGGCCATTAGTGACCTCCAATGGTGGTCTCTAATGGATGAATTTTTAGTAGTGATTTCAAGAGTCTTGGGTCGAGACCCCAATAGTCCAAGTCATCCCACTTGAGTATGGTAGGCCTAGGGTGGTGGAAGTTTTTTGGAATTTAGACTTTTCCACCCTTGACTCGAAATGACATCTAGCTTGAATCCACAAAACAGAACCACCAGAATGATCTTCTAGATGGCAGAATTGGGTTATTTCATATAATAAGAAAATGAAGCTACAGATGTCCCCTAACTTTATGCAAAGTTTCATCCCAATAGAGTTTATGGTTTATATGATATGTGTAAAATAATGGGCTGTTTTTCTACACTGCAGAATCTGGACAAGAATTTTATCTCCAACTTGGGCCGCCTAGAAATCCATTAAAACATCCCAATTAGCTCTTGTAACTATTTTATGAAATGTTATCCATGATTTCCTATATATTCAATTAAATTTTGAAAATCATTGGTCTTGTATCTTAGTCGATATATCTCTTTATTGGGCTTCTGTCCAATTTACTTTACCCAGAATGTGTTGGCATAAAAGCCTATTTTGGTGGTCTTCCAATGTGAATTTACAAGTACTCGAAAATTATGAATAGTTACAAAAGTAATGAAAAACCTGAAAATTAAATATGAATTTACAAGTACGGGGACTCAAGGATAATTGAGCATGTATTGCCACGAGATCTTGATTCATTTATCCATGAAATATGGTTTGTCCACTAGGCCATATGGAATGTGGGTATAGGGGGTCATCCAAGAATGTTATCTAATACACCCCAGATTTTTTGGTTCACCAAACATGGTATGTGACTCACAATCAAAAAACATGTGGTATTTAATTCTAAATGTATACCTTATCAACCAACCAATAATGGAAAATAGTATGTTCAACATGGTAAAATGTTATGTGATATTTAACTCCACTATGGAAACCATATCCATAGCTGAGTGTGATACATGGTATGTTCTCCAGGACTACACACTATGTAGTAATGCCTTATTCATTAGTTTTGGTTTCCTCACTAATTTCTCACTGTATTCTATGCCTGATGTTCCTACTATCATGTCTTAACACCACCACATTGCCTACAATGGTTTTATATGCCACTTATATCACCAATATCACTCCTAGGATGATCCACCATGCCCAAACTACCATTTCCTGCTAAACCCATTCTCGAGCCATCATTTAAAATCCCCCATTATGTTTCATTCTACACCACACTACTTCAGTGATGTCCCTTTATCACTATCACACCTAAAATAACTCTTCTATTGTTTTTCACTATCCATATTTCCATTTTATTCTATTGATTTAAAACCACCATATAATGTGAAGACCAAAGGTGGTTATCCTTTGTGAAAAGGAAAGGAATGGGATGGGGAGAGGAGAATTTTGTCATGACCCGTCCTCGGGGCCCATGTCATGACTACCCCAAGCCTGCCTTACATAGGCCAGGGGATGGCGACTAGCACCAAAGGCATAAATCCCTAAGCTGGGAAGGAATTGCCTTTATGAAAGTAAAAAAACACAATAGAGTACACAATAGGAAGTAAAAACTAAGTGAATATTGTACACAAAAAGTAGTGCTGAAAGTAAAGGGGCTAGAAATCCAATCCCAACAGTAAAGTACAGGTACAACGGAAAGCAAGTACAACTGAAAAAGGGACAACAGATAAAAAGGGAAGCTCTTGGATCATCCGCTAGGTATCCTACCTAAAGGGTAGGTATATATGTCCACCTCAGCACTACACGTCTATCAGTCTGCTCCATGTACCGTCTCGATGTGTGGTCCACCTCCAGGTATCGTCCGGTCCTGGCTCACTCTCTGCCTCCATCAATGCTATACGACGTCTCCATCCAACACAACGAGGTGCAGGCATAGGCCGTGGAAGGGTGAGTATAACAATACTCAGTAGGGACCCCAAGACCCCCGAAGGTCTCCCAAAATCCACAAAGGATAAACCACAAAAGTAAAGATAAAATCACAAAGTATCAAACAACCCTACTTAGGTATATGCCCATACATATGCCTAAGTTATCAATCTCAGTTCGGCTCCAACTCTCAAGCCCAAGCACAACCCAGTCCACACAAGAATTAAAGTCAATCACATCGATGATAATGATTGAAAGTCAAGACTAAGCTCACATAGGTAAACATATTTCGTATAGCGATAGAGATGATCAGATGTAGTCACTCATTCATCTAAGCTATCGGACCCACACAGGATACAAGACCAGCTAAGTTGTCGGACCCACACAGGATACAAGACCATCTACTCTATCGGACCCACATGGGATACAAGTATAGAGGTCAAACTTCCGGACCCACAGAGGATACAAGAACAGTAGTCATCACTGTTGAACCCACAGTGGATCCCAGTACAGTATTCGTCGCTGTCGAACCCACAGAGGATTCCAGTACAGTAGTTGTCGTAGTCGCAGCCAGCTCTAGGGTTTCCGCACACATCATGCTCAATTCCCAAAGAGTCTGCTCCTCGAGCAAAGGGGTCGATACATCAACTATCACGAAGTCCATAGATTATGTTTCCTGAAGTTTCGTCTCATCAAAAGGAACCCAGCGCAACAGACGACGTGTCAATTGGACGCCCGATCTGAGAGTTATTGGCTTTTCCGTTCCAGGGGCCCGATTGGAATTACACTCGTTCCAAACCCGGCTGTTTTCCAAAGTTTTCCAAAACATAATTAGAGTCTCTCAAAAGGACCATCTGCGGTACTGTCACGACCCGTCCTCGGGGCCCGTTCCGTGACTACCCCAAACCTGCCTTCCATAGGCCAGGGGCAGGAGACTAGCACCAAAGGCGTAAATCCCTAATCTAGGAAGGCATTGCCTTTATGAAAGTAAACAAAAACAACAGAGTACTCAACAGGAATTAAACACTAAGTGAATACTATACACAAAAAGTAGTGCTGAAAGTAATAGGGCTGGAAATACAAGCCCAACAGTAAAGTACAGGTACAACGAAAAGAAAGTACAACTAAAAAAGGGACAACATCTAAAAAGGCCAGCTCCTGGATCGTCCACCGAGTATCCTACCTGAAGGGTAGGTACATTTGTCCACCTCAGCACTCCACGTCTATCATTCTGCTTCGTGTACTGTCTCGTCGTGTGGTCCACCTTCGGGTACCATCCTGTCCTGGTTCACTCTCTGCCTCCATCAACGATGTCCGACGTCTGCATCCAACACAATGAGGTGCGGGCATAGCACGTGCAGGGGTGAGTATAACGATACTCAGTAGGGACCCCAAGACCCCTGAAGGTATCCCAGAATCCACGAAGTACAAACCACAAAAGGAAATATACAATCACGAAGTATCAAAAAACCCTACTTAGGTATATGCCCATACATATACCTAAGTTATCAATCTCAGTTCATCTCCAACTCTTGAGCCCAAGCATAACCTAGTCCACACAGGAAGTAAAGTCAATCACATTGATGATAATGATTGAAATTCAAGAATCATCTCACACAGGTAAACATCTTTCGTATAGCAATAGAGATGATCAGATGTAGTCACTGATTCATCTAAGCTGTCGGACCCACACAGGATACAAGACCAGCTAAGCTGTCGGACCCACATAGGATACAAGACCAGCTACTCTGTTAGACCCACACAGGATACAAGTACAGAGGTCAAACTGCCAGACCCACATAGGATACAAGAAAAGTAGTCATCGCTGTTGAACCCACGGAGGATTCCAGTACAGTAGTCGTCGTTGTCGAACCCACAAAGGATTCCAGTATAGTAGTTGTCGTAGTCGCAGCCAGCTCTAGGGTTCCCGCACACAGCACGCTCGATTCCAGGAGGGTCCGCTCCTCGAGCAAAGGGTTCGATACATCAACTATCAAGAATTTCAGAGTTGATGTATCCCGAAGTTCCATCTCATCAAAAGGAACTCAACGCGACAGACAACGCGTCAATCGGATGCCTGGTCTGAGAGTAATTGGCTTTTTCGTTCCAGGGTCCCGGTTGGAATTATGCTCATTCCAAACCCAGCCATTTTCCAAAGTTGTCTAAAACATACTTAGATTATCTCAAAAGGACCTTCTTGTCATGAGTATCCCAATGTCGCAGACTGCGCGTCGTTCGGACATGCGGTCTTGAAGATATCCATGTTTAAGAGAAACGGGCCCGGCCCATCAAACCCAGTGGGATGGTGGGTCGGCCCGTCCTAGCTCGGCGGGTCCGACCCAGCTGGGAGGTCGGCCCGGCCCGGTGGGGCATGGCCCGGCTTGCGTGAGGGAGGCCCATACCACGGCAGGCCGCAGCTCAGCCAGCTGGTCGAGCCGAGCGAGGGGTCTCAGCCCCCTGGTTTCTTACAATGGCGGCGTCGAGTGGGGCAGCCTCTCATGCCCGGCCGGCAAAAGCTGACCGGCTTTTCCATCACGAGCGGCCCATGGTTCCGGGCCGTGGATCCTCTGCACGCGGTTCCCTTAGGCACCGTAGTTTCTTCCGCCCAGCTGGCATGCGGCCAGCTAGTTCGCCCGCCGAAACGGCCCGCCCAGCGCGGGCCGCGGTCCCTCTGCAGCACGGTGCCTCATGGAACGCGGTCTTCTTCCCGAACGGCCATAGCTGGCCGGTTCGTCCAGCAAGCGACCCACACAGAAATACGCTGTCTTCCCACAGTTAGGCGCCAAGGGGGCGACGCGGTCCTCCAGCTCGGCCGGCTGGTTCGCTTCATCCAGGCGGCCTGTGGATGTGGGTCGCGGTTCTTCTCCACACGGCCAGCGCACGACTGCTGCTTCTTCCATCCACCGCGGCCCGCATGGCCGCGGCCCCTTCCTTCCTTCGGTGTAGTGTGACGACACTGTGCTCTATCGGTTCTGCCACTATCATCAACTCAAGAGAAACAACAGAGGGTTGTCGGGCCGTGTTTGTTCGGCCCGTACCCTCCACGTAAGGTGGTAACAAGAAGCCAACGTCGAACCATATAAAAACAAGGAATGAGGATTTAATTTAACCAAGACAAACCCCTACCTCAATTCAAGGTGTGTTTTCATTGTCACGAAAATCGATGTTGAGGATGACAGTGTCGTTCCATCAATGTCAGACAAAGAGTAAGGTAGGTAGCATTCTTTGTGGCGTCACCTTTTTTCTTACCCCAGTTGAAGAAGTGGAGGAAGACGATCGAGTTCCTAATGTTCTTCTCTAGAGAGGGTGAATTCTCCCAAAGCCTTTCCACCGAAAATTTTCCAAGGAAAAAATGAAATAATAGGCTCCCAATATTATAATAATATTGTCAAGTCTTTCAAAATATTTCAAACGCACAAACAATTAATTAAGTGATTCACTTAATTAATTTCAATGCTTTGGCAAGAATTTCAAAGGTCTCATAAAATTAAAACATGGGTGAGTTGGCACTTTAATGGGAAGCCCAAAGGTTTAAGGGGTTAAAGGGGGGTCAGGTGCTCGTGTGGGCCCCACCACACATTATTCTCCCATGGGAGGTTATGTGGTGTGTGGGCCCCACCTCCAACCTCCCTTTGGTGGATTTAACCACCACCTTTATAAAATTTATATAATACATAAATTTTATTTAAATTATTAAGAAACCCCAAAATATAACTTCTACCCCCCACCAAACGCAACTGTGGTAAAGGTCCCCTTAGGCGAATACCGGCACTACGAGTTCTTCGGTGTCCTCGGATTTCAATTCCGAGCACCAGTTCAAAATATAGAAAAACTCGCATGTACTTTTTCTGAATGTACCCGAACAAAACTTCATAAATTGATTCTGGGCACATCGGGCCTCGGAATCAGTCACCGTCAAAAACTGTGGACTTGTAAAATTCCAAAGTATTTAAGAAAAAAATTCCTTGAAATTTCTGGGTCTTTACATTACCCCTACCTCAGGGTTTTACGTCCCCATAAAGCTACAACACACACTAGGGAAACAAAAGTGGGTACTGAGCATGCATCTGAGCCTCCCGCTCCCATGTGCTCTCCTGGAGGTTCTCGTGCTGCCAGTGAACATCCACATGAGGAATCGACCATCCACGTAGGACCCGCTCCTATCAATCCTTGATCTCCACTGGGACGTCTGTGAATGTCTCCCCATCATCGATGTCCATCTCCCCGTGGTTGATGATGTGTGATGGGTCGTACACGTATCTCCTCATTTGAGATACGTAAAAGACGTCGTACACCCGATGCAACTAAGGTGGAAGGGCTAGGAGGTAAACCACCTTTCCTACTCTTTTAAGGACCTGTAATGGCCCGATAAAGTGCAGAGATAACTTTCCTCCTCAGCCAAATCTCTGTAGACCCCGTCAAGGTGAGACCCGTAAGAATACGTGGTCACCATCCTTGAACTCCAGTGGTCTCCATATCCTATTGGCATAGAACTTCTGTATACTTTGTGCAATCTTCATCTGCTCCTGGATGATCTTCACCTTCTCCGTCATATCCTAAACCATCTCTGGTCCTATAAGTGCTAACTCCCCTGGGCCAGTCCAGCAGAGAGGCACTACTAGAAATCTGACCTTTCTCAATGCTTCTATACCAACGGTTTGTAAAAACCGTTGGTATAGGTCCCCTTTACCAATAGTTTGGCCAAACCATTGGGAAAAGTCCACATTATGGCCACTTTTCCCAACGGTTTTTCAAAACCATTGGGAAAGGGTATGGCTTTCCCAACAGTTTGGCCAAACCATTGGGAAAGGTATACTTTGAGGCCACTTTCCCAATAGTTTGGCCAAACCGCTGAGAAAGGGTGGGTACCTATCCCAACGGTTTGGCCAAACCATTGGAAAAGGTCCCCCATACACCAGCATCACTCACAAAATCAAGGAAATATACCAACGGTTGTCAAAACTATTGGTAGAGGTCCTTTGATTTTTTATCAAATATTCTTACCGAGAACATTATATAAATCAAAATTTAAAATAATTATGATAATACATATATATATTTATGAAATTATGTTCACAAAATTCATGTTAAGTTAGTGGTTAGGTCGTTGAATGATAAACTAGAGGTCCTGGGATCAAATCCCACCGAATGTTTTTTTTGAAATACATATACCAATGGTTTTATGGAACCGTTGGAATTGGTTTTCATATCACTTATACCAACGGTTTTCAAAACCGTTGGTATAGGTTTATACCAACGGTTTTCCAAAAATCGTTGTTATAGACCTATCCCAAAGGCTTACTTGCCTATGGTTCTCCAAACCATTGGTATAGGTTATTTTTCCAGTAGTGAGGTGATCGGCAAGGTCGGGTGTACAATGCCTCGTATGGTGCCATCCTGATGGTGGAGTGGTAGTTGTTGTTGTATGCAAACTCCACCAAGGGTAGATGATCCTCCCAACTGCGACCAAAGTTGAGGACACATGCATGGAGCATGTCCTTGAGATTCTGAATGGTCCTCTCAGTCTGACCGTCCATCTGAGGATGGAAGGCGGTGCTCAAACGAAGCTGCGTCCCAAAATCCTCCTGTAACCCCTTCCATATCCAGGAATTGAAACGATCATCTCGATTGGAGATGATAGTTGATGGCACACCATGAATTCGTACGATCTCATGAATGTAGAGGTGTCTCAAGATCTCTATTGAGCCCTGCTCTCTGATCGGTAGGAAGATGGGCCGACTTGGTGAGTCAGTTGACAATCACCCAGATAGATTCATGTCCTCTGGATGTACGTGGAAGCCCCGTCATGAAATACATGGATATCTCATCCCACTTCCAATCCGGAACCTCTAAGGGTTATACCAAGCCTACTGGTACCTGGTGCTCTGCCTTCACTTTCTGACAAGTGAGGCACCGTGATACAAACTCTGCTACAGCTCTCTTCATACCTAGCCACCAGTGCTGTCGTCTGAGCTCCTGATACATCTTCACCACTCCTGGATGTACTGCTAGAGGGGAAGTGTGGAACTCCCTTAACAACTCCTCCTGTAGTGCAACTGGTACCATGGAATGTCCTCTGAAGAGGATGACATGTTCCCCACCTTCAGAAAACCCATCAGGTGCCTGTTCTAAGGATATTTGAGCATGTCGCGTCTCACAGTCAATGTCCCCTCACTGTGCCTCCCTGACTCACTTAAGAAGTGGAGGAGTGACTATGAGAGACTGAAGAAAGGTTGATCCATCTCTATCAACAAAGGATATCTGCAACGCGGCTAGCTGCTCTGTCGCCTCTCCTAGAAGCTGAATGCCCGATCTCCTACTGAGAGCATCTGCTACAACGTTCCCCTTCCCAGGAGTATAGACTATCTCAAAGTTATAGTACTAGAGGAACTTGAGCCATCATCGCAGTATCAGGTTCAAGTCCTTCTGCAAGAAGATGTACCTGAGACTCTGGTGGTCCGATTAGACTATAAAATGCTCACCCATCAGATAGTGCTACCACATCTTCAAGGTGAAGACCACTACTACTAACTCCAAGTAATGGGTAGCATAGTTCTTCTTGTGTTGTCTCAACTATTGTGAACCATATGCGTTCACTGCTTGCTCCTGCATCAGGACACACCCAAGTTCGGTCCCTGATGCGTCGCAGTAAACTACGTACCCAACTCCCTCCTCCGATTGCCTCAAGATGGGCGCACTGGTCAATCTCTACCTCAACTCCTGAAAGCTCTGTTGGAATATATCTGACCACACGAAGGGTTTACCCTTCTTCATCAAAGCTGAAAGCGGTTCTACAACTCTGGAGAAGTCTGGCACAAATCTCCAATAGTACCCAGCCAGACCTAGAAAACTATGAACCTCCATCACACTTCTGGGTGGCTCCCAAGAAAGTACTTCCTCGATCTTCACTGGGTCCACTGCAACTCCAGCCTCTGAGATGACGTGTCCCACGAATTGACCCTCTCGAATCCAGAACTAGGACTTCTAGATCATTCCATAAAGTTGGTGCTCTAATAGTTTGTCCAGTACTACCTGCAAATGGTAGGTGTTCTCCTCCTCAGTATTAGAGTAAATCAGTATGTCGTCGATGAAGACTACGACAAATCGATCGAGTTAAGGCTAGAAGATCTTGTTCATGAGACTCGTGAACATTGTTGGTGTGTTGGTTACACCGAAGGGCATAAACAAGAACTCATAATGGCCATACTGACACCTGAAGGTTGTCTTATGCACATCCTCATCTCGAACTCTGATCTGGTGATAGCCTGATCTGAGGTTTATCTTTGAGAACCATCGTGCTCCCTTGAGCTGATCAAAGAGGTCATCAATCCTCGGAAGTGGGTACTTATTCTTCAGGGTCACCTGATTCAGGTGACGGTAGTCGAAAAACAGACGCAAGATCCCATCCACCTTCATGGCGAACAAATCAGAGATGTCCAGGGTGAAACACTGGGTCGGATAAATCCCTTCCCCTGCAAGTCCTCCAGTTGTACCTGCTGCTCACAAAGCTCGGTGGGAGCCATCCGATATGCTGGAGTATATATCAGTGTTGTCTCGGGGTACAGGTCAATGTAGAAGTCTACCTATCTATGAGGAGGTAGTCCTGGAACATCATCAGGAAAAATGCCCGCGTACTGATCCACCCCAATAGGAAAACTCATAATCCGCACATCAACCGCTTCGCAGATGATACTAGAAAACTGATGTGTGATTGGATTCCCCCTCCTCTGCATAAGTCCATCCTGCGCTGCAAAGGCTCCCTTCTTGTCGGTGAAGGTGAACCAGGTCCCACCCATGCAGACACACTGCACCTTGCGCCTAATACAGTCGATCTGAGCATGAACTGTGGATAACCATTTCATATCCAAGATGACATCGTAAGGCCTCGACGCCACTACAAGAAGATCTCAGCCAAATATCTCACCTCCTAGAGTAATCTCACACTACCAGCACCAGTGTTTAATCGTCGAGTCTGCTCTTGTAGGATTATCTAGCCGTAAAGATCAAGCCAATGTCTCTGTTGGAATCTTAGATCTCCAAACAAGGGAAGCGGAAATAAAAGAATGACTCGCACCTATGTCTATAAGTACTGCAGCAAGGGTGGAGTAGACACAGATAGTACCTCGAATCATCTCAGGTGCACCGTGGTCATAGGCCTTGACTACCTGAAGCTGAGCCTACCTCTATCTGCCAGCTCCCTGTGGTCGGGGTGGACCTCCTGGTGGTGGTGGTGGTAGAGCCTCGAAACGTCGTCCACCACCTGCTTCTTGGCCAGCTCCTCTTCTACATTCTCCTGCTCCTAGTGGACCACTACAGTCAAACCTCTGCCTCTTCTTGGGAGGTCCCTCTACTGTCTGTTGGTTGTCTTCATGCTAGGTTGGGTAGTCACAAGCCATGTGGCCCTGGCCGCCGCATGCATAGCATTGTCTGCTCCTCGTAAGGTTGTCTCTGTTTTGTGTGCCCCGCACAACCGAACCTGTATCCTAAGGTATACCACCTGATGGCCTGGTTTTCTTGGACCTATATGAAATATTTCTACTGATGGTTGCATAAAACTCCGCTATATGTCTCCCTATGGTGGGTCTCACTGCTGGTGACTTCTCAGTGAGAAAACTCTCCACTAGAAGGGCTCTCTCTAGCACCCCCGCCTGCGTCGGCCTGATCTCATGCTTGAGTCCCTACTCGAAGGTATGGACCCTGAAGAACGGGTATCATACCATATCTGTGGAGTAGAATGAGAGGTAGGTGAACCTCACTGAGTACTGAGCTACTATCATGCTGCCCAGCTGCAGATGAAGTAACTCATGAATCTGCACCGCATGAAGGGTGGATGGAACAAACTCTGAGCGGAAGAGACTCTTAAAGTCCATCCAGAGTAAAGATTCCTCATCATTCACCTGGAGCATCAGGATCCACCATCTACCTGCTGCTGCGTGCAGAAGACTTGCATCAAGGATCACCATAAGGTCGGCTGGTGTCCCTACCAATATGAAAACTCTCACAATATCCTCTAGCCAATCCTCAACTACTTGTGGGTTTGTCTCTCCGTAGAACCTGGGCGGCCTCTACCGCTGGAACTTGGGAAATGCACTTAGGTGGCGTGCACTCTCTACTTCTAGGGCTGGTGGTATCAGTGGCCCAGTAGTTAGTGGTACCGCTGGTGCCTCCGCTATGATGGGGCCCTAAACCGAGGCCTCGTCACTCGGTGGGCTACCATCTCGTACGTAACTCGGAATCCTAGATGGCTGCCTTCATGGGGTCATCCTGAAAAGAAACAGGTGTGCCACGGTCAAACAGTATACCTGGTGAGTTGACACAAAGTAATCACAAAGAAAACTTTTCAAAGGAAACACACACACAATTAGTGTTTTCGTGCACTGATTCGGGAATCAGAGGTTAGGGTCCTGGTGTATGGATACGTCAGCCGTCCTACCAACACTAGACTCCCTAGACTAAAAACAACACTCAATACTCTTAACACTATTTCTTTATAAAAAAGAATGATCAGAGTCCTAAGTTCTATGGTAGAACTGACTCCTCTGATACCAATTTTTCATGAACCGTCCTCGGGGACCATGTCGTGGCCACCCCAAGCCCGCCTTCCATAGGCCAAGAGCTGGCGACTAGCACCAAAGCCATAAATCCCTAAGCTGGGAAGGCATTGACTTTATGAAAGTAAACAAAAACAACAGAGTATGCAACAAGAAGTAAACACTAAGTGAATTCTGTACACAAAAAGTAGTTTTGAAAGTAAAGGGTCCAGAAATACAAGCCCAACAGTAAAGTACAGGTACAACGGAAAGCAAGTACAACAGAAAAAGGGACAACAGTTAAAAAGGGTAGCTCTTGGATCATCCACCGGGTATCCTACATGAAGGGTAGGTATAGATGTCCACCTCAGCACTCCACGTGTATCGGTCCGCTCCGTGTACCATCTCACCGTGTGGTCCACCTCTGGGTACCGTCCAGTCCTGGCTCGCTCTCTACCTCTGTCAACACTATCCGACGTCTGCATCCAACATAAGAAGGTGTGGGCATAGCCCGTGCAGGGGTGAGTATAATGATACTCAGTAGGGACCCCAAGCCCCCGAAGGTCTCCCAGAATCCACAAAGAATAAAACAAAAAAGGAAATATACAATCACAAAGTATCAAACAACCCTACTTAGGTATATGCCCATACATATACCTAAGTTATCAATCTTAGTTCGGCTCCAACTCTCAATCCCAAGCACAACTCAGTCCACACAGGAAGTAAAGTCAATCACATCGATGATAATGATTGAAAGTCAAGACTCATCTCACACAGGTAAACATCTTTCGTATAGCGATAGAGATGATACGATGTAGTCACTGATTCATCTAAGTTGTCGAACCCACACAGGATACAAGACCGGCTAAGCTGTCGGACCCACATAGGATACAAGACCGGCTACTCTGTCAGACCCACACATGATACAAGTACAGAGGTCTAACTTCCGGACCCACACAGGATACAAGAACAGTAGTCATCGTTGTCGAACCCACGGTGGATCCCAGTACAGTAGTCGTCGCTGTCGAACCCACAGAGGATTCCAGTACAGTAGTTATCGCAGTCGCAGCCAGCTCTAGGGTTCCCACACACAGAACGCTCGATTCCTGGAGGGTCTGCTCCTCGAGTGAAGGAGTCGATACATCAATTATCATGAAGTCTAGATTTGATGTATCCCAAAGTTCTGTCTCATCAAAAAGAACCCAACGCGACTGATGGAGCGTCAATCAGACACCCGGCCTGAGAGTTATTGGCTTTTCCGTTCCAGGGTCCCGGTTGGAAATACCCTCATTCCAAACCTGGACGTTTTCCAAAGCTATCAAAAACTTACTTAGAGTATCGCAAAAGGACTGTCTGCGGCACTGTCATGACCCATCCTCAGGGCCCGTACCGTGACTACCCCAAGCCCGCCTTCTATAGGCCAGGGGCTGGCGACTAGCACCAAAGGCGTAAATCCCTAAGTTGGGAAGGTATTTCCTTTATGAAAGTAAAAATACACAACAGAGTACGCAATAGGAAGTAAACAATAAGTGAATACTTTACACAAAAAGTAGTACTGAAAATAAAGGGGCCGAAAATACAATCCCAACAGTAAAGTACAGGTACAACAGAAATCAAGTACAACTGAAAAAGGGAAAACAGCTAAAAAGGGCATCTCCTGGATTGTCCGCCGAGTATCCTACATGAAGGGTAGGTACAGATTTCCACCTCATCACTCCACATCTATCGGTCTGCTCCATGTACCATCTCACTGTGTGGTCCACCTCCGGGTACTGTTCGGTCCTGGCTCTCTCTCTGCCTCCGTCAACGTTGTCTGACGTCTGCATCCAACACAACGAGGTGCGGGCATAGCCCATGCAGGGGTGAGTATAACGATACTCAGTAGGGACCCCGAGACCCCTGAAGGTCTCCCAGAATCCATGAAGGATAAACCACAAAAGGACAGATACAATCAAGAAGTATCAAACAACCCTACTTAGGTATATTCCCATACATATATATAAGTTATCAATCTCAGTTCGGCTCCAACTCTTTAGCCCAAGCACAGCCCAGTCCACACAGGAAGTAAAGTCAATCACATCGATGATAATTATTGAAAGTCAAGACTCAGCTCACATAGGTAAACATATTTCGTATAGTGATACAGATGATCAGATGTAGTCACTGATTCATCTAAGCTGTCAGAACCACACAGGATTCAAGACTAGCTAAGCTGTCGGACCCACACAGGATACAAGACCAGCTACTCTGTCGGACCCACACTGGATACAAGTACAGAGGTCAAACTGCTGGACCCACATAGAATACAAGAATAGTAGTTATCATTGTTGAACCCATGAAGGATCCCAGTACAGTAGTCTTCGCTGTCGAACCCACAGAGGATTCTAGTACAGTAGTCGTCGCAGTCGCAGCCAACTCTAGGGTTCCTGCACACAACACGCTCAATTCCTGTAGGGTCCGCTCCTCGAGAAAAGGGGTCAATATATCAACTATCAATAAGTCCATATTTGATGTATCCTGAAGTTCTGTCTCATCAAAAGGAACCCAACGCGACAGACAGTGCGTCAATCGGACGCCCGGTCTGAGAGTTATTGGCTTTTCCGTTCCAAGGGCCCGGTTGAAATTAGGCTCGTTCCAAACCCAGCCATTTTCCAAAGTATTTCAAAACTTACTTAGAGTATTGAAAAATGATTTTCTCTTCATGAGGATCCCAGTGCTCCAGAAGGCGCATCATTCGGACACGCGGTCTTGATGATATCCACGTTTAAGCCAAACAGGTCCGGCCCGTCAAGCCCAGTGGGCTGGCGGGTTGGCTCGTCCTAGCTCGGCTGGTCCGACCCGGCTGGGGGGTTGGCTCGGCCCGGTGGGGTGCGACCTGGCCCGGTGCTATGCCCTAGCCCATGCGAGGGTGGCCAGCCCGCGCGAGGGCAGCCCGGCCCGAGCGAGGGCCGCCCGGCCCGCGCAAGGGTGGCCCAACCCGCGGCTAGCCGTGACACGGCCAGCGGGCTGAGCCAAATGGGGGGGCACCCCCCCCCCCCCCCCGGTTTCTTGAAACGGTGGCTCCAAGTGGCGCCACCACTCCTTCCCGGCTGGCCGAAGCCTGCCGGCTTTTCAGGCACGAGCAGCCCACAGTTGCGGGTCGTGGATCCTCCGCATGCAGCGCCCTTAGGTGTGGTGGTTTCTTCTGCTTGGCCAGCAGGCGGCCAGCCAGTTCACCCGCCGAAGCAGCCCACCTGTGTGGGCCGCAGTCCCTCCACAGGGTGGAGCCTCATGGCACTGCGGTCTTCTGCCCGGCCGGCCATAGCTGGCCGGTTCGTCTGGCAGGCGGCCCACAAAGCGGGCCGCAGTCCTCTTGCAGCGCAGCGCCAAGGGGGCGTCGCAGTCCTCCAGCCTGACCGGCTACAGCCATCCGATTCGCTTCATCCGAGCGGCTTGCGGATGAAGGCCGTGGTTCTTCTCCATGCGGCCGGCGCATGACCGCCGCTTCTTCCGTCCACCGCGGCCCGCATGGTCGCAGCCCCTTCCTTCCTCCGGTGCGCTGTGACGGCAGCGTGCCCTACCGGTTCTGAAACTGTCATCAACTCAAGAGAAACAACGGAGGGTCGTCAGGCCGTGTTTGTTCGGCCCACACCCTCTGCATAAGGTGGTAACAAGAAGTGAACATCGAACCATATAAAAATGAGGAACGAGGATTTAATTTAAACAAGACAAACCCACCTCGATTCAAGGTGCGTTGTCGTTGTCGCGGAAATCGGCGTTGTAGATGACAGTGTCGTTCTATCAACGTTGGAGAAAGAGGAAGGTAGGTAGCGTTCTTTTTGGCGTCTCCTTCTTTCTTACCCCAGTTGAAGAAGTGGAGGAACACGATCGAGTTCCTCATGTTCTTCACTGGAGAGGGTGAATTCTCCGAAATCCTTTCCACTGAAAATTTTCCAAGGCAAAAATGAAATAATAGGCTCCCAATATTATAATAAGATTTCCATGCCTTTCAAAATATTTCAAACACACAAACAATTAATTAAGTGATTCACTTAATTAATTTCCATGGGTTGGAAAGAATTTCAAAGGTCTCATAAAATTAAAACATGGGTGAGTTGGCACTTTAATGGGAAGTCCAAAGGTTTAAGGGGTTAAAGGGGGGTTAGGTGCTCGTGTGGGACCCACCACACATTATCCTCCCATGGGAGGTTATGTGGGGTGTGAGCCCCACCTCCAACCTCCCTTTTTTGGATTTAACCACCACCTTTATAAAATTTATATAACACATAAATTTTATTTAAATTATTAAGAAACCCTAAAATATAACTTCTACCCCCAACCAAACGCAACTGTGGTAAAGGACCCCTTAGGTGAATACCGGCGTTGTGAGTTTGTCGGTGTCCTCAGATTTTAATTTCGAGCACCGGTTCAAAAGATAGAAAAACCTGCACGTACGTTAACTGAACATACCCAATCAAAACATCAGAAAAATGATTCCCGGCACACCGGGCATCGGAATCAGGCGCCGTTAGAAACTGCGGACTCGTAAAATTACAAAGTATTTAAGAAAAAAAATTCCTTGAAATTTCCAGGTCTTTAAAAATTTATTGGATGATAATTTTTCCAACTACCACATTAAATTATCATTACAAATATCATTGAAAAAGAGAATATGGGAATCAAAAATATATTAACATTAAATATATAATCAAATAATCACCATGATAATTTGATTCTTAGGGTAACAAAATCAATTATTTGGGAAGAAAATAAAAGAACTAGGTTAACCAGTGATTTATTTGAAACACCAAAAAGACTTAGTCCCATACCCAAATCCCAAACATGAAATTTACACCTCCAAATGTTAAAAAAATCCTTCCAGAAGAAACCATTATGTCATAATTCCTATACGGGGATCTATTTAGTATATATAAATTATTAAAATCATTCACATGCACGTAGGCTAAAAATAATGTATTCAAAAATAATAATAAATTTTTTATAGCCCATGATAACATAAAATAAATTAGACCATACAACCCCTTATTAAAATATTATTAAAAATATTTTAAAGGATTAAACCAAAAATATAAGTTTCTATGCGAACAATCCTAAATAAATTAAAATTGAAAAATTAATATTAAATAATTATTCAATTTGGGAGTTAATTAATCAGTGTAATTTTATCTTAATTATGCTTGCGGTAAGTTTTTTAGATTAGGTTAATTTTTAAATTTAAGGTTTATTATTTTTTATAAATTTTCGTGGAAATAGTGAAGATAATTTCAATTAGTTTTTCTTAATTTTAAAAGTTTTGGAATGAGCTTGTAAGGCTAAAGTTAGATTTTATTTTTATCCATGTAATTTTTTAGGGAAATTTCCTTATAGTGGATTTAGATGAATTAAATAATTATTTTTTTCTCTTCTAATGATTTGGTCTTAAATTAGTAAAAAATATTTTTTCTAATAAGTGGGTTTTAGAACACAAGGTAGGAGTGGTAAAATTTTTGGGGGTTTAAAATAATTTTTTTGGGATATTATTGTTGGTTTTAATTAAATTAATTATCAAAGGTGTAGAATGATATTTTTTATCAATTAGACATTGATGGGGGTAAAATAATTAATTGAGATTAATAGGGGTTAAATAAAAAAATGAGTTGAAAGTGATAAATATATGAAAAAATAATGGTAAATTATTAACAAGGGTTAAAAAATTGTGTTTTGAGTGGTTAATATATGAAAACTTCATGGGAAACCTTATTTTGTTTGGTTTTGATCATTTCTTAGGTAATTTGTGGGTGGTACTAAGAGTTAGAAACTATAGTTTTTCTATATTTATCAATATATTTATTTCTCATACCAATATATATTTTTTGTCATATTATGTAATAATTGAAGTCAGATGTTCAAAATGGGATGCATAAGCTTTGAATTAGTTGTTTGATTAGAAATAGATGAATAATTATTAGATGAAAAAAAAATTAAAAATATGGTGTACCAAAATAAGTTACAATATGAGTAAATTAATCAAGAGTATTTATGACCTAAATATATAATTTTGATGGTTTTATATACTTTAGAAGAGTTATTGGTGATGAAGTAAATAATATGATGTGGTTACATGTATATATTGATCTATCATGTTATGATTTATGAATTGAAATTATTATTATTCTAGATATGGTTACTATGTGATTTCCATCATGAGTGATAACTATTTGATATGTGATATCATCATACCTTACCCGTTGAGGTGTATATATAATTTTACATGGCATAATTTATTTTATATTTCGGGAGAAAATTACATAAAATGTGATTATTGATGAAACAAGTTAGTATACTTGAACCATTTTATGATTTGGATGGATCATACTAATATTTTTTTGAGAATCCCAATTATTTTATTTTATTATTATTTACATAGATTTTTAAGACTAGGGTATGGTATAATTTAGATAGTTAAGGGTATAAGACCCATGTGAATACTTGTTATTTTATTTTCTTTTTGATGAGTTGGGCCATTAATCCTAGGGTATGATATGATCAAGGTGTCTAGATTAGTATGTTTGTGAGTATTATTTATGTTTTTCTGAATACACTCAGGGAATTTCATGGGTTACACTACATGAGAAAAATAATTGATAGGTTTTACATATAAGTTGGTTATAAAGAAACCATATAAGATAACTACTGAAAAAATTTATTGATTTTTATTTCTTTAAAATTTAAGGTTATGAAACATTATTGAATCATAATGTGTTTGATAAACTTATTTCTAAACATGGTATGCATCTATTTATTGGTTATACTAAAGAAATTGTGGGTTCTTATTTTTATAATTCATCGTAGAACAAAGTTTATATGGTTTGAAAAAATTATTTAT
Organism: Viscum album; assembly: GCA_963277665.1. Taxonomy (NCBI): domain Eukaryota; kingdom Viridiplantae; phylum Streptophyta; class Magnoliopsida; order Santalales; family Viscaceae; genus Viscum; species Viscum album. The sequence continues at coordinate 1,764,388,906 of OY728161.1, forward strand.
TTATATAATATCTATTTATCAAGGAATTAATGGGAGAAAAATTCAACTAGGTAAAGTTCAAGACCAAAAACACATGAATAGTTCATAATATGGAATTTTAGATAGTTCGATAAGGAGTTATGGAAAATAAACTAAATCATATATCACAAAAACCTCATAATAATTGTATGATTTATCAAGATCCTATAAGATATGGATTTCTTAGGGAAAATGGTGATGATGTTTCATTCATACGGATTCAACCTACCACCTATCAATAAGCTATCAAGAGTTCTGATTCTAAGAAATTGTTAGATACCATGACATATGAAATGTACTTTATGTACATCAGTCAAGTTTAAAACATGATTGTATCGCCTTAGGAGGTTATACACATTGGTTATAAGTGGTTTTCTAAAATAAAATCAGAATATATTGTAGATTTCTTGCCTATAAATATTTATTGGAGGTAAAAGGTTATAAAATAAATCCATAATGTTGAATATAAATAAATTATTTCACTAGTATCTATAGTAAGAATCATTTGGATTTTTCTTTCCATAATAGCTTATTATGGTTATCAAATCAACTAAATAAATTTAAAAATTGCTTTATTTAATGATAATATCCATAAGGTTGTATACATGAAACAACCTAGAGTTTTTTATGATTAAAATGATGTTTATAAGTTATAAAAGTTTCAAGGTTTCATATATGTATTGATAAAATCATCTTAGAGATGGAATATCTATTTTAATGATGAAATCAAAGGGTTTTATTTCATAAAAATGGGGTTTAATCTTATGAATATAAGAAATATAATGGGAGAATTTTTGTATTTATCTTGTTATATTTTGATGAAATACTACTCATCAAAAATGATATCCCTATATTTAAGTCTATAAATAATTATATAGGAAAATTATTTTTATTTATAAACATTAGTGAAATTTACCGCATATAATTTATAATGATACATAGAGATGTATATAAGGGGTTTCTTGTTCAAATTTTTAACATGTATATTGATAAATTACTAAATAATCATACCATATAAAACTCTAAGAAGAGGTTTTTACCATTAATACATGGCGTGATTCTTATAAAATATTAATATCCTTTATGGGTATAAAAAGAAAATACATGAATGGAATTCCTTATTCTTTGAAAATGGGATTAATCATATATTACATGTTGTATTTTTGACATTATGTATCTTGTGATTTTATAATAGCCAATCAACAATAATAAAATACTGGTAATAGTCACTAGGTTAAGGTAAATAATATCCTTAAATACTTTATAACAACTAAGAATGTTATTAATTATAAAGGACTGTGTTGTATTTTTTGATAATAGGAAGGTTGATGACAAGATAAATGTAGTCATATCAATAAATCAAGTTGTATTTATTAACAATATCTTTGTTGAAAATATATGTTGAATATGAATAAAGTGACAAAGTGATGATTGGGAGATTAACATAAGTGATGATGTATTGAAGACTACTCAACACGGGCAAGTCCATGCCCTAGAAGTGGTCATGGTTAACCTGGAGAAGAATTTTAGAGAAAGCCACACCCATTGAATAAGGAATGGTAAGAAGTAAGGGCCCAAAACGAGCAAATGGATAGGGACCACTCCCATGGTGGTTCATTTGGTGAACGCTTGGTTCACTTGTGCAACACATCTGAGCCCAAAATGGTCATAAGGGAATATCTAGTTTAGGAGTTGCACTGCAAAAAACCTGAAGTTTTAATAATTCTAAAATGGGCTTGACCACACCCATGGTGCAATATATGGTTCTTTTGGTGTCCCCGGGTGAGAAATGGGGATTCCCAAAATAGGTGTAGTGCCACCTAGTGGAATTCATAGACAATGGGAGCTCAGTGAAGGCCTAAAATTTAAATATTGCAAAAAAAACTAGCCCCAAACCTATAGTGATGGTGGCTAGGGTCAAAAGGTGGTTTTTCATGAAAAAAAGGTTAGTTTAAGGAGAACTCACCTGTGGTCTTCAGCATGTTGAGTGAAAAACAACAAAGGATTCTATACCAGGCTATGGTAAAAGGTGTAACACGTTATAACATGTGTATATTTTCTGAATTTATTATGGTGATGCTTTGACTAATATTGAATACTTCCATAATCAATTGTTGTAGTTTTATTCCAATATTAAAGAACATTTTATAGGTTTATGTAAAAGTGTTGTCATGGGCACTCTCAAATGATGTTTGATTTTGGGTTATTTAGGTGCAGTAGAGTGGCTGACCAAAGTTATCTCTCAAAGGAGGAAGTAATTTAAAACAACATATTAAAGTTACTTTGAAAATAAAATAAACCACTTATAAGTATAGGGGTTTTTTTAAATATTTATAAAAGAATAAAATTAAGTATGTTGTAAGAAGAATGTTTTTTAAATGTGACTGTGAAAATGAAATGAGAATATGTTTTTTAGAAAATGTTTTTTTTAATTGTAATTTATCTAGCTAAAAATCTTAAATTACATATTAATAATTATCATTTAAATTAATATCTTCTTAATTATGATCCACTAATGTGTTAATCCTTTAACACTATGAGAATTAACTTAACTACAAAGATGAAATGAATTTAACCCTAGGCTAGCTTTGGAACATGCAATTGCAGCACCCTAGTTTGATTGATGTTATAAAGATAGATTATAGTCATTGGTAAATTAGGAAACATTTAGACTCTATAAATGAGGATTAATTGAGTTTATGGATTATATTTGAACTCAAAAAATTGATCATGTGTGGTTTTGTATTACCAATTAAGTTCACGCTCTCACAATTCACAAAATTATCAACATCGTGTGTTTTGTGTTAATTGTTCAATTTATTGATTAGTTTAATTTAAATTAAAAACTCAATTAATAGATCATATTAATTTAATTAAATTAACTCATTTATTCAAAATAAATTAATGAATAAGGTAACAGGTAGTTCTATTACTAAGAAAACTACTCTTTTATGGGTGGAGTTGTCATCGTGGAGACATTTTGCATAAGCAATGGATTGAAATTGAAACACCCAATATTTTCTCCAATATTTAGTTTCATCCCAAATAAGTGAATTAAATAAGAATAAAATTGATAAAAATATAATAAATATAAGACAAACTAAGAATTTTTTTGAAAGAACAAAAACATTACAATAAAGAAGAGGAAAATAAGATCATTTTGGAGGAAATCCTATCTCGTTATCTTCCCTCCTCCAATTGTGAATTTAAATGGTATGTAACCACTTCTCCTATTCTCCCAATCTCCTTATTCACGTACTATCCCCTAAAAATGAGAAAAACACCAATTTATAGAGTGGATGGGAGGCTATGTTTTAAGAGGTTTCAAGTGTGAATGGGGAAATTAGGCCAAATAAATTAAGCCAACCTGAACTACCTATTTGACCACCAAAACGTGTGAACTATCTATAATTCCAGAATAATTATTTGTGAGAAAATGTGTTCATGAGATTATCTCCAAATTTGGTCCCAATCCAAGTATATATTAAGAAGTTAGGGCCAAAATACCAAAGTGATGTCCAATCTGGAGCATCCAGTAAACCTTTGATTTAATGGCCCATTTAGTCTAAACAAATTCACTATTTAGATTCAATGTCCTGAATAAAAGCTGTATACCGTTTAGTGAGGAACACTTTTACAAAATTTCAAGTTCAAATAACATACATAAAAATATTTATCTCTGAAATACTATGGTGCACCTTAAAGGGTAAAACTAGAATTTTTATCAAATTTTCAAATGAATGATCTATTACCAAATATTTTATAAATAAACATATTTAACACAATGTGCGGTTTCACTCCTAGGAAAAAACTCGTATCATGTATTCCAAAAAATAGTGTCAAGATATGCATGTTCATGTTTCTCAATACACAGTGGAAATATAGGAAATGTAAGAATCAAATAAAGAGTAAATATCAATAAATTTTAAATTCATTTCCTCAAAAATTTTGTCAAAATAAAATCCAGTTAGATTAATAACACTAATCATAGTGAAACAATTCATGAGTCTAACATGCCACTAATTATCTACATGTGTGTGTGTCAACCATTTCAAGTTCATATCTACAACCATTATTCAGTACTTTCAGGTCAAGTAAAATAATTTTTCTTACCTGTTTTAATTCATCCAAACTATTTTACATTCCTTTTTAATCAAATTTCAAGACCCACTCAGTTAATCATTCCCGAAAGTCAAACGTGAATCTCCCAACCTAGATATCCCCACGTGTTGTACATTTCATCACTCTCCTATTTATTAATAATTTTTTAGGGCATACAACTGTCAGATATCAGGTACACACGTATAGGTCAATTCAGTATAGTAATAAAATTGACCAGAAGATAAATGAATGTATGAACCAACCATTGATATAAGATGAATTTACTTTTTACCTAACTTGGACATACCTTCAATTGAGTAAAAAAAAGTCTTGGTTGAATGAAAGTTTGTGTGTAGAAATCAATGACCCAATTTATCATTAAAAAATATCACAATTAATTATTTCAAAATCTAGAAGTTTTTATAATCACACAACCAATCAAGTCATCAAAGACTTCCATTTTCATAAAAATAAACCCTTAAAAATAAAATCTTTATCATTATTTTAATTCCACCAATGAATTTTTAAAACAATCATTTTTCATATGTTCCACATGTAAATTATAATGTTACATGATATGTTTTTTATTTATTTTTTTCATTTTTTTTTTTGGTTTTTTTAATTTTAACCAAAAACTTAATAGAAAACACACAAAATTGAAAATCTAATATCTACCCCAGATTGTTGTCCCATACCCCACACTTAAAATATTTAATTGTCCTCAATGTGAACCCATGAGATGATATGTACACATGAAATTAATAATTTTAAATTGGAAAATAATATAAAAGTGAAAGGGTTAGGAATAGCCTGGTATTCTCAAGTGATGATGGGGTCATACAGTGTGATGAAATCAACTACATCGATAGGAAGTACCTCAATGTATTTCTTCAAATGTTCCCCATTGATTGTAAATATTCTTCTTGTGTCCTCTTTTGTGATCTCCACTACACCATAAAAAAACATTAGATAAAAAATAAGGACCTAACCGTCTAGAATGCAACTTACGAGCCATCAAATTCAGTCATAAGCTGTAGAAGAGTACATTGTCTCTAACATGAAACTCCCTTTTTTGGATCATTCTATCATGATATGATTTTTATATTTCCTTTTAGAGCCCTGAGTTCTCATATTATGACAATATAATCTTCTTAAGCTTTTGAATTTATAGCTTCCTTTAAATTATAGCTTGGGTCAAATCCATATTGAATTTCTTTATAGCCCAATAAGCCTGATGCTAGACTTCTATGGAGAAATTACATGCTTTCCCAAAAAACAATTAAAAATGGGGACATACTGATGGGGGTCTTTTATGATGTCCTATATTCCCAAATTGCATCATCCAAGCACTTTCTCCAATCCTTCCTATTCATTACCATGGTTTTATCCAAAATTTGTTTCAACTCCCAATTTGAAACCACAGTCTGGTTATTGTTTTAGGGATGGTATGGTGTTGATGTTTTGTGTGTCACCCCATACTTCTGAATAAGGGTATCCAAATTCTTATTACAAAATTTTGTCTCCTAGTCACTGATGATGTCCTTTTTACTCCAAACCTGTAAAAAAATTAAACCTTGAAAAAGTCCAAAACAACCTAAGAATCATCAGTCCTGGTTTCCTTAGCCTCTACCCATTTTATAACATAATAAATGGAGAAAAAAATATAAATAAAATAAAATGAACTTAGAAATGGACCCATAAAATCAATTCCCCATACATCAAAAATATCATAGAATTATAAGGGTTTTTGAGGAATCTCATGTCTCTTAGAAATATTAAGTGTGCTAGAAACGTGAGCATGACTTACAAAACACATTAGAATCATAGAATAAATTAGGCCAATATAATTCAGAGTCTAACACATTCCTAGCTATATATTAGGGTCCAAAGTTTCCTCCACATGAAAGTGTATGGTAGAAATGTAGAACAGAATCAAACTCAATATCAGGAACACACCTCATAACAACTTGATCACTACACATGCGCTAGAGTAAGGGATCATCCCAAACATAAAACCTAGACTAAGTCTTTAATTTTTAAAATTTATGTTTCTTTAAATTTGTAGGAATTTCAGAGGTAACAAGGTATTTAACTAAATTATCATACCAAGGATGTGTACCTAAGAGTTTATAAAGATGCTCATTAGGGAAAGTGTCATGAAGTGGTACTTGGTCAAAGGTGTCATCCTCCAGTGTGTGAGTAAGCCTACTAATGTCGACTGCCACCAATTGTTCTAAACCCTTATTTTACTTTATCTCAATATCAAATTCTTGAAGAATGATCATCCATCATATAAGCCTAGGATTTATATCTGGCTTCTTCAAGAGGTACCTCATAGCTGCATGGTCAGAAAAAACAACTAATTTAAAGCCCAATAAATATGAATGGAATTTATCTAAAGAAAATATGATGGAAAGAAACTCTTTTTCCATGGTTTTTTAGTTTTATTGGGCTAAATCTAATTTACTCAAATCATAGTAAATTATATGTGATCAACCCTCCACCTTCTGTGATAAGATAGCTCTAAATGTGAAGTTTGAAGCATCACACATAAGCTTGAATGGAATGTCTCACCTTAGGGGTTGTATGATTGGTGGAGTGTTCAGATGCTTCTTTAGATCATCAAAGGAAGCCCTACAAGAATCATAAAACCAAAAATCAAATTCATTTTGAAGTAATCGTGACATAAAAAGAGAAATCTTACTAAAATATTTGATGAAACACCGATAAAATTCTGCATGCCCTAGGAAAAATCTAACATCACGCATGCATAAAGGATAGGGTAAGGATGAAATAATATCTACCTTTGATCTATCAACCTCTATCCCATGTTTTGACACTACATTACCTAATACAATGCCATAATCTACCATGAAATGACACTTTTCAAAGTTTATGACCATATCCTTTTCAATACAATGATTCAACATCTTTCTCAAACTAAAGATGAATTCATCAAATTAATATACATACACTATAAAATCATACACAGATACCTCCATGATGGTCTTAATGAAATCTGAAAAAAATACTCACCATGCATCTCTGGAAGGTACATGGGTCATTGTATAGTCCAAATGGAATCCTTCGGTAGGAAAATGTACTAAATGGATAAGTTAATTTTGTCTTCTCTTCATCCTATGGTGCTATAGAAACCTAAAAATATCTATAAAATCCATCAAAGAAACAATAATGTGTCTTCCTAGCTATTCTATCAAACATTTGATCAATAAATGGGAGGGGAAATGGTCCTTGTGAGTGGATTTATTTTTTTCTATAATCAATACGCACACACCAACTATTTTGTACCATCATTGGAACTAACAACTCTCTCTCATTTCTAACAATATTAACACCACTTTTCTTATACAAAACCTGAATAGAACACACCCAATGGAAATCTAAAATGGGATAAATTATACATGCCGCAATAAAATTTTCAACTTCATTTTTAAAAACTTCCATAAGTTTTGGATTGATTCTCCTTTTTGGATTTATAACTGGTTTATCCCCATCCTCTAAAAGAATCTTGTGCATGAAAATGGAGGGGCTAATACCTGATATGTCATCCAAGGTCCACTTGATTTCCTTTATTTTCTCCCTCAAATGATTTAAAAGTTTTTCTTCATGTTCAAAATGTGGATTGTTAGAAATTATAATAGGTAATCTCTTACCACTTAACAAGTTTGAGTATTTGAGATTTGGTGGAAATGTCTTGAGTTTCAATGAAGGGGTGATGTAAGGATGGATACATTGAACGAACTAAAATATGTGAACAATGAATATCAGTACCAGAATAGACATCATAAAATTAGAGAATAATACATCAAATATTATAGCATATTCAATATCCATGTCATAATCATAATGAGCATGATCAAAATCAGAATATGAATCCATTTCAAAATCAAATCTAAGAGAGGTTTTTTCATAAGAAACAAGTGTCTAAGTGCTCTTAGAAATAAAACTAGAACTAGTGCTCATAATATCCCTAAGAATGGGAAAATCAAATTCCATGGGGTTTTTATTTGATGTTTTAAAATGGGAGATAATAAAAACAGAATGGTCCTCTAAGGGGTACTTCATGGAGTCCATAACATTAAATATCACAACTTCATCTCCAAAATCCATGGAAAGTGTACCCTCATAGATATTTATGATAGTTTTTTCAGTTTTTATGAAGGTACAGCCTAATATAATGGGATCACAGGAATTTACTTGATCTTCCTCAATGTTAAGAACATAGAAATCTATTGAAAATATCATGTCTCTTACTTAAACAAGTACATCATCAAGGACTCCCACTGGATATGTTGTATCTCTGTTTACCAACTGAACTACTAATCTCATCGGCTTCAACTCACTAACCTATAAAGAAGATAATTCCAAGTGAGACATCACATTTATATAAGAACCTAAATCACATAAAGCATCAGAAAATGTAACTCCCATATGGTTCATGGTATGGTGAATGTCCTCAGATCCTTGTACTTTGTTGGAATTTCTATAGTTAGTGTAATGAGTGATGGCGCATTCCTTACAAGATGGATCCTCTCATTTCTCTTTATCCCTCTTTTATTGGTACAAATTTGTTTTAATAATTTATTATACCTTAGGATTTTCTTAATTTCTTCAAGTAAAGGGATGTTGATCGCACAATGATTGAATGTATCAAAAACCTCATTTTTCATCACCTCTTCAGCCATCTTATTGGTTTGTACAAATCTATTTGTAACTGGAAGGGGTTTAGGAGGAAAATAATCAATTTTTTTCTTATCTTTATCTTTCTCCTTGGGCTTCTCATCAGCTGGTTTTGAATGGGGCTTCTCCAGAGTTGAGGTGAATCCCAGTGGAATGGTAGGTGCGGATGTATTTGTTGTTTTCTTCCCACTTCTCAAGGTGATGGAACTAACATTACCTTTAGTATTTTGAGTAGTTTGATAAGGAAGATTCAATGAGTTCTTACTTACTAGTTCATGGAGGGTGATTATAAGGACTCATTCTTAAACATTATATAATCTTGAATTAAATGAATAATTCACATTGAGGATCTTTTCAGGTTTAAAGTTTTAGAGAATTAGGCTATAACTATTAAATTGCATCTCAAAAATTACAAAGTAGACACTTCTACTCAGTTCACATTTTTTCAAAAAATAAAAAACTCTTAAAAAAAGAGTCATATCCAGTTCCGTGTTTTAGATAGAATGACTTTTCCTTGGTCCCATCCTTGACCCTATTCATCTTTAAGTCTTGTTCAAAACATTTAAAAACTTGGGATGACCATAAAAAGATTAGTAAGGGTTATAAAACAAAGAAAGAAAAAATTAGTTCATCATTACATACATAACATAATCTCTTTAACATACCTCATGAAATCATAAGATTTATGAATCACATATAGAAAGCATAAATCATAAAGGTAACTTCTGGCATCCATAACATACTTACGTTGTAACTTTCACAGCTATAAAGGGAGTTACATTTGGAATACCCATCACATTATATTCCTTAAATATATTAGGAGAAACATTCAAGTTTACCTCCATCATGTTACCCAATGCATTAGAGAGCTATCTCAGGCTCACCTACCCTAGGTTTATCAAGGAACCACCCATATACGTAAACAATTCTCAAGAACCATAACATAATCATAACACATAAAACAAATATAATGAAAAGATAACATTTACACATTTTAATCACAATATATAATTTAAATATATTGACATATAAAATAAATTATCAAAACCATTTTCAATACCAAAATACATAAAATAGTATATTGTATTTATTTTCCTTTTAAAAACATTACATCTTGTTAAAGAATCCAAAAGATCAAATAATACTCGTGGCAGCGGAAAGGTCGTTGTCACCATGTACGTTAAAAGAAACATTATTTTTTGTCATTTAGTAAAACTCTTAGTAGAGAAAATATTAATTTTGAATAAAATTAAATGTCAAAGGGGTTTATACACCGTATAAAATAAATTTTTGTATAAACAAAATATTCCTTAATGAAAGGAGATTGAGACAAAGTCCCTTACCTCGTGTCCGACTTGACTCATTCGTTCTTTAATCTCCTGAATAATAAACTAAAGTTAATTTATACTTGATTAAGAACATTTTTAAAGTTTATAATTCCTTTTAAATCACTTATTACCATGTTATAAACATTATGTAATCATTTAAGTTAATAATGGTTGTTTTTTCAATATTTGGTACTTCAGTCAAAAATGGATTTATTATAATTACAAGTAGTTCATGTGGTCAAAATTTCATTATATCCAGAATTATATTAATGATTTAGATATCATATATACCATATATATCCTGTGTATACATTTATTTATAATATTACATAACATATGGAGGTAAGAAATGAAATGCACCGTTCATGGAGACGGTAAGCCGTACGTACGCATGAACGCTACTTTCATTTCTATTTCATATTTAATGGAATGAAAACATTATTATATATAGGTATATTATAATTCCATTATAATATATAATATAATATAATTAACTCCATCCTTTATACATCCCACATATGGAATTAACGAGTCATATCACTTTGAAGGGGCGATAGTCCGCACTTCCTAAAATAAAATTATCACATTTACACATTATGGAAACCATAAAGGTATTCTATAAATGAAAAATACAAAATCATAAAGAAAAAAAAAACATATTATATATCATATATAAATACAGTTCCATCTTAATGGCCACCATGAGAGGTGGTAGGAGATAATTGAACAATCATCATTTCGTGAGGCGTTAGTTTACCATCCACAGAAACAGTATGTTCTTTACCCATTAGATAGAGGTGTGTATAAGTGTAGTTATAATAATTATAATAAAAAAATCCTAGTATATTGAGGATACTGGTTTTTTTATAAAATAAAAAAAATAAAAATATTTTAGGGGTTGGAGAAGTAAAATAAAAGAAAATAACTTAAAAGAATACGTTACCTTTAAATCAGGTAACTCCCTTTGGTTTGAACAAAAAGGGTTTCTTAAAGTGTCTTCTACCTAAGGTAAAAATTCTAGGAGGAATAGAGGGATATTGAGAGCTTATTTGGGTAGAGTTTGGATAATCCTATGGGCTTGAGAGGTGTGAGTAATGGGTTAGAGGTGAGGGATTTTTATAAGGGGGGAGGGGCTCTTTAGGAAAGTGTGAAAATATTGTTTTATTATATAAATATTTTCAGTTTCTAAAGGTCAAAAACTAAGTAATGTCGAATATAAAATGACTCATGGTCGAAATAAAATCATCCAATAATAATTGGATAGGTTTTGGATATTTTTTAATCTTTATAATATTATTTATTTAAATCATTTATTAATCAGGTAAACATTGTATCATTATTGTCTCATAAATAATTTTATTTATTTGATGTCTAAAAATTATAAAAAAAATTCCATGATGTAGGAAATATTTTTAACTTTCCAAATAATATTTATAGTCTAAAATATAACTTATATTACCCTATGTAAAAATTAATTTACTAATAGATATTTGTTTATGTCATTTTTTCCTTTACTTTAAGTTAATTAAAATAAAGTGTCATTATCACTCTTAAGTGGATACATGGGGTTCCAAAATAGACCCAAGGATTTACGTGGTCTTCCATGACTCATATATTAAGTTTAGGACAAGTGTTAAGGTGATTTTTTATTATTATGATATTTTTTTTACCTTGAATTACCCTATTTTCCTTTAACTGCGGTAAATAAAAGTCAAAAGTTACTATTCGCCCAAAATTCTTTTAATCTTATTGAACAAAATTTTACTTACTAATAACAACTGTGTATGTTGGATTTTTAAAATTAAATTCACAGAAGCGGTAAAATTTCATTTAATGAAAAAGTCATTTTTTAACTACTTCTTAGTGGTTTCACTATTCATCAAAAAGTGAAGTTTTTCAGAAAAAAATACAAAAAATTCATCCTAAGATATATTTGATATTCCAAATTCAAAAATGATATCTATTTTACCAAATTCAAAATATATAAGTTTGATTAATTAATTTAAAATTAATTCTCGTTGTTAAAACAAAACGTGTGTTTTTAAGAAATACTAACTATCAAAAGATTGACACTTGTTTATGTCCAATTTCAAAGTGAAATTAATTCCATTGACCAACATTGGATTAAATGGTAAAAACTTAATATAATTAAACTTTAAAACTAATTAAAAATATAATCTAACCATATAAATATATTATATTAAAAGGCAGTTTTGAATTAAAATATAGTATTTTCCACTATTCATCAAAAATTGAATTTTATCATAAAAAATACCAAAATTTTATGCAAAGTGAATTTTGAAATCCCAATTCTAAAGAAGAATTTTATTTTGTCAAATATAACATATAAAAGTGACCAAAACTATATTTAAAGAGGGTCCTCCATCAAAAGGTGGTAAATCAACCTTTTAAAGAAAATTATGCTTAAAATTAGATTCATTCACATTTTAAGCTTATAACTTTTATTGGATAAATGTAAAAACATTTAACAAACATGTATAATCATATTTTAGTTAGTTCTATTCATTCTCGCCTATACAATGGCTAGGCATTAACTACCATTTAAAATAACAATATTATATTATTAGTATGCAACGTAAGATTTCAAAGAAACCCATTGTTGCGTATCGGGTACGCCATCGAACATATAAACCCCTTTAAAGTAAAATTAATATTTAATTCACAAAATATTAATTAAAATGAAAATGTATTATTTGTTTATTTACCTGGGATATTACATCCTTCTTCCCTTTTGGAAATTGGGTCCTCAAAATTTTATTCACTTATCAAATAAATGGAGGTATTTATACCTCATAGAATTTTCATATTCCCATGTTGTCTATTCAACCATATAGTTTTTTCAAAAAACCTTTACCTGGTGATTTACCTTATTTCGCAACACCTGCTCTCTATGGTCAAGAATCTGGACTAGTTGTTCCTCATAAGAGAGATTCTCTTCCAACTGGACTACCTCTAGACATAAAACATGAGATGGATCTAGCATATACTTTATCAACATTGAAACCTGAAAAACATTATGTACCTGGGACAAACTTGGAGGTAAATCCACTCTATAAGCAACTGATCCAACTTTCTCCAGGATTTCATAAGGTCTAATGAACCTCAGACTTAACTTTCTCTTCTTACCAAAACACATCACACATTTCCATGGAGAAACTTTAAGAAAGAAATGATCACATACCTCAAAAGAAAGATCCTTCCTCAGATTATTTTCATAACTTTTCTGCCTACTCTGAGTTGTTCTCATGTGCTTCTGAATCAACTGAACTTTTTCTGTCACTCACTATCTTCCTTCTGCACTTGCTTAGTTCTTTCTGAGAGATATGATTTCACTGACACCTGAAACAAAACAAAATAATTTTCTGCACCAACAACTTCTATACCAAAGTTTATCAAATCAAAAATCAAAGGATCTCATTCCAAATTTAGCATGGTTAATGTAGCATTACTTTTTCAACTCAAAGCATCATCCATTTTATTTTCCTTTTCTGGATGGTAAAGGATAGTGAAATCATAATCCTTGATTAATTCCAACCATCTCCTCTGTCTCATGTTCAATTCTTTCTGAGTGAATATATACTTCAAACTTTTTTGGTCAGTATATATTTCACATTTTACTCCATAAAAATGATGCCTCCAAATTTTTAAAGTAAAAAAACAATAGTAGCTAATTCCAAATCATGTTTAGGGTAATTTAACTCAATAGGTTTCAACTGAAATGAAGCATAATCGATTGCTTGATCATTCTGTATAAGGAAAAAACCAAGTCCTTTCAATGAAGCATCACAGTAAATAACAAACTCACCATTTTTGGAAGGTAGTGACAAAACTGAAGCATTCACCAATCTTCTTTTCAATTCCTAAAAGCAATCATCACATTCTTTTGTCCAAACAAACTTAACACCTTTTTGAGTTAAATTAGTCATTAGACTAGATAACCATGAAAAATTCTCAACAAACCTCTGGTAATAACCTACTAAACCAAGAAAACTATGGATCTCAGTTATATTTATGGGTCTTATCCATTCTTTAACAACTTTTGTTTTAGTAGGATCAATAGTTATCCCATTTTTTGAAACAATGTGACCAAGGAAAGAAATTTTTTGTAACCAAAAATCACACTTTCTGAATTTCCTATATAGTTTATTTTCTTTTAAGGTTTGCAAGACAACCCTTAAATGACTTTCATGCTCTTATTTACTTTTATAATAAACCAAAATATCATCAATGAACACAACCACAAACTTATCCAAAAACACACGGGAAATTATATTCATAAGATCCATGAATACAGCAGGTGCATTGGTTAAACCAAAAGGCATAACTACAAATTAATAATGTCCATATCTAGTAAAAAACATTGTCTTTGGATTGTCGGCTTCCTTTACTTTCAACTGATGGTACCCCAACCTCAAGTCAATCTTCGAAAAATACTGAGCTCCCGGGAGTTGATCAAACAAATCATCGATATGAGGCAAAGGATACTTGTTCTTAACAGTGATGTTATTCAATGCTCTATAATCAATACAAAGTCTCATTGAACTATCTTTATTTTTAACAAACAATATAGGATCACCCTATGATGATGTTCTAGGTTGAATGAAACCTTTATCTAATAACTCCTATAATTGCTTCTTTAACTCTAAAAGTTCAATTTGAGCCATTCAATAAGGGGGTTTTGAAATTGGCTTAGCATCAGGAAATAAGTCAACAGTAAATTCAACTTCTCGATCAAGTATAATACTGGGAAACTCATTAGGAAAAACATCAAGGTACTCATTTACCACTGGAACATCATTAATCTGTTCAGTTCCAATTTTAACCATCTCAGGTTGCTGATTTAGAATATTTTCTTCCTCTTAATTTCATCCCAACAAAGCTTCCCTATTTCCTCTATGGAAAACCATTCTGAACACAGAGATATCTTAGGTGAAGAAACATGGTAATCTGTAAATTCTATCATTTCAATATTAACATAAATTAATTTATGGATATTAATTTAATAATTCCCTAACTCCTAAAGTTATATAAAGTAACCTCTGATACCAACTATAAGGACTCGACCTTAAACATTACATAATCTTGAATTAAATGAATAGTTACATTGAGGATCTTTTTAGGTTTGAGTTTTAGAGAATTTGGCCATAACTATTACATTACATCTCAAAAATTACAAATTAGACACTTCTACTTAGTTCCCATTTTTTCACAAAAATAAAAAATCTTAAAAATAGAGTCATGTATAGTTCAATGTTTTAGAAATCAAGACTTTTCCTTCATCCCATCCTTGACCCTATTCATCTTTAATTATTTTAAAAAACATTTCAAAACTTGGGATGAGCATAAAAAGCTCAGAAAGTGTTATAAATAAAAGAAAGAAAACATTAGTTCATCATTACATAAATAAAATAAGATCTTTAACATACCTCATGAAATCATAAGATTTATGAATCACACATTGAAAATATAAATCATAAAGGTAACTTGTGGCATCAATAACATACTTACGTTGTAGCTTTCATAGCTACGTAGGGAGTTCCATTTCGAATACCCATCACAGTACATTCCTTAAATATCTTAGGAGAAACATTCATGTTTACCTCTATCACATTACCCAATGCATTGGAGAGCTATCACGGGTTCACCCGTCCTAGGTTTCTCATGGAACCACCTGTATATGTAAACAATTATAAAGAACCATAACATATTCATAACACATAAAACAAACATAAAGGAAAGATAAAATTTCCACATTTCAATCACGATATATCATTTAAATATATTGACATAACAAATCCATTATAAAAACCATTTTCAATACCAAAATATGTAAAAAAGTATATGGTATTTATTTTCCTTTTAAAAACATTATGGCTTGTTAAGGAAGCCAAAAGATCAAATAATACTCGCAGTGGCGGAAAGGTCGTTATTACCGCATATTCTAAAAGAAACATTATTTTTTTTCATTTAGTAAAATGCTTAGTAGAGAAAATATTCCTTTTGAATAAAAGTAAATTTCAAAGGGGTTTATACACCACATAAAATAAAGTTGTGTATAAAACAAAATATGCCTCAATGAAAGAAGATTGAGACGAAGTCCCTTACCTCGTTTCTGACTTGACTCGATCGTTCTTTAATATCCTGAATAATAAAATAAAGTTAATTTATACTTTATTAAGAACCCTTTTCAAGTTTATAATTCCTTTTAAATAACTTATTACCATGTTATAAACATTATGTAGTCATTTAAGTTATCAATGGTCATTTTTTCGATATTTGGTACTTGATTCAAAAATGGAATTCTTATAATTACAAGTTATTCATGTGGTCAAAAGTTCATTATATACAGAATGATATTCATGATTTAGATATCATATATATCATATATATCCAGTATATACATCTATTTATAATAATACATAACATTTTGAGGTAAGAAATTAAATGCACCATTCATGGAGACGGTAAGTCGTACGCACGCAAGAACGCTACTTTCATTTATATTTAATATTTAATGGAATGAAAACATAATGACACATAGGTATATTATAATTACAGTATAATATCTTATAAAATATCATTAACTTCATCCTTTATACATCCCATGTATGGAATTAATGAGTCATATCACTTTGAGGGGGCGGTAGTCCGCACTTCCTAAAATGAAATTATCGCATTTACCCATTATGGAAACAATAAAGGTATGATATAAATGAAAAATATAGAAGTATAAAGAAAAAATAAACATAATATGTATCATATATAAATATAGTTTCATCTTAATGGACACCATGATATGTGGTAAGAGATAATTGAATAATCATCGTTTCGTGAGGCGTTAGTTTTCCATCCACAAAAACAATATGTTCTTTACCCATTAGATGGAGGTGTGTGTAAGTGTAGTTATAATAATTCTCATAAAAGAATACAAGTACATTGAGGATATGGGTGTTTTATAAAATAAAATAATAAAAAGAGTTTAGGGGTTGGAGAAGTAAAATAAAAGAAAAGAACTTAAAAGAAGATGTTACCTTAAAATCGGGTAACTCCCTTTGGTTTGAACCAAAAGGGTTTCTTGAAGTGACTTCTTCCTAAGGTAAGGCTTCTACAAGGAAGAGAGGGATCCTGAGATATTATTTTGGTAGATTTTGGATGAGCCAAGTGGCTTGAGAGGTGTCAGTAATGGGTTAAAGGTGAGGACTTTTTATAAGTGGGGGAGGGGCTCTTTAGGAAAATGTTAAAATATTATTTTATTATATAATGATTTTCGGTTTATAAAGGTCCAAAACTAATTAAAGTCGAAGATAAGATGAATAATGGTCGAAATAAAATCATCCAATAATAATTGGATAGGTTTTAGATATTTTTTTAATCTTTATAATATTATTTATTTAAATCATTTATTAATGAGGTAAACACTGCATCATTATTGTTTCATAAATAATTTTATTTATTTGATGTCTAAAAATTATAAAAAAATACCATGATGTAGTAAATATTTTTATATTTCCAAATAATATTTATAGTTGAAAAGATAAATTATATAACCCTATGTAAAAATTAATTTACTAAAAGATATTTGTTTATGTCATTTTTTCCTTTAAGTTAATTAAAATAAAATGTCATTATCACTCTTAAATAGCTACATGAGGTTCCAAAATAGACCCAAGGATGACCATGGTCGTCCATGACTCATCCAATAAGGTTAGGACAAGTGTTAAGGTAATTTTTTATTATTACAATATTCTTTTTATCTTGAATTACCCTATTTACCTTTAACTGCGGTTAATAAAAGTCAAAAGTTATTATTCACCAAAAATTATTTTCATCTTATTGAATAGAATTTTACTTACTAATAACAACCATGTATGTCAGATTTTGGAAATTCAATTCACATAAGCGGTAAAATTTCATTTAAATGAAAAAGTCAGTTTTTAACTACTACTTAGTGGTTTCACTATTCGTCAAAAATTGAAGTTTTTCAGAATAATACCAAAAATTCATCCTAAGATATATTTGATATTCTGAATTCAAAAATTATACCTATTTTAAAAAATTAAAAACATAGAAGTTGTATTAATTAATTTAAAATTAATTCTCGTTGTCAAAACAAAAAAGCGTGTTTTTAAGAAATATTAACTATCAAAAGATTGACACTTGTTTATGTCCAATTTCAAAGTGAAATTAATTCCAATGACCATCACTGGATTAAAAGGTAAAAATATAATCTAATTACACTTTAAAACCAATTAAAAAGATAATCTAACCATATAAATAAATTATATTAAAAGGAAGTTTTGAATTAAAATACAGTATTTTCCACTTTTCATCAAAAATGAATTTTATCAGAAAAATACCAAAATTTTACCGAAAGTGAATTTTGATATCCCAATTCTAAAGAAGAATTTTATTTGGTCAAATATAACATATAAAAGTGACCAAAACTAGATTTAAAGAGGGTTCTCCATCAAAAGGTGGTAAATCAACCTTTTAAAGTAAATTATACTTAAAATTAGATTCATTCACATTTTAAGCCTCTAAATTTTATTGGATAAATGTAAAAACATTTAAAAAACATGTATAATTATATTTTAGTTAGTTTTTTTCATTCTCGCCAATACAAAATTTAGGCCTTAACTACCATTTAAAATAATAATATTATATTATTAGTGTGCAATGTAAGATTTCAAAGAAACCCATTGTTTCGTATCGTGTATTCCATCAAACATAGCAACCCCTTTAAAGCAAAATTAATATTCAATTCACAAAATATTAATTAAAATGAAAATGTATTATTTCTTTATTTACCTGGGATGTTATAGTGGTGGAAATATGGCTCATTTGTATCTTCAACACACTCAACTCAGAACATTGACTCGTCAGCTCATTCTATTTATTAAGAAAATTTTATTTCAAAATATCATTAGTGTTAGAATCTACCTTGGGTGGTGGATTCCCTTGTTATTGAATTTTTTATGCTTGGGCTTCAAATCTCCTTTGGGGTTGTTGGAAACCTTGTTCGTAAGGCAAAGGATGCTAGAAGTTTTATTTAAAAGAAGTCCTTTGTTGTTATTTGGAGCCATACCTCATGTTTGATTAATCCTTCCCCCCTTAGTTGTATGTTGGTGTAAAATAATCGTACCTATTCTAGGGATGTGGTTGTTTTTGCTGTTGATATGGTCTCCAAGGTAATACGGTTACGCAATCCTCAGTATCTTGTAATTGGTCGCAACAATCAGTCGGGTGGTCTGTTTTGCGAAAATACCACAAGTCTTCATCAGAGTGGGTTGAGATTTCTTTTGAGCCAAAGAAATATGCCTCACCATAGTGGTCAATTATTCCAACTTGGTATCAATTAAATGAATTTCAAGAGAAGATGGACTTACCTGATGTACTCCTCTAACATGTGGTGTACCTCGATTTCCAAATTGTTGGGAGTTCTATTCCATCTTGTCAATCAATGTATGTGTGGATACTAGTGTTTTCTCCACCAATCACTACTAGAAAATTGACCTAAACCCATGATTTAAAACCATGGGTATAGCCCCCAAAACCATGGGTATAGGCTATAACCACGGTTTTGTGAACTGTGGGAAACCGAGGCATCGGGATAGGTCCCGATCCTATACCCATGGTTTTACAAACCGTCAGTATATCTTTTTTTCACGCTTTAAAATCCTCATACCCATTTCCAAACTGTCAATAGCTTTACCCACAGTTTTAAAACTGCGGGTATTAATTATACCAAAATGCAACTAGCAGGTGTTGAACCCATGACTTCCAATACCTGTGCTTTTCCACCAATATAACTAACCACTAAGCTACGACACTTCTGATTATATATATCATTATTTTGATAAATATATTAATTATATGCATATCAGGAAAAAAATATGCATGCCGGATTCGATCCCCGACTATTCTCTCGAAATTAGCCGTGACTAACCAAACAATCTACACTGATTTGCTTTAAATAAAGCTAAATTTAGTTTAATATATTAATACATCTCTCTATATCATAAAAAAACAATCCATGGGATTTGATCCTCGGACCGGGGGGAGTAACAAAGACCGCCTCACCAACTGGCCTATGGTGTTTATTTGTCTGAATATTTTTATCGCTTTAAATATATTAATTTAAACTGTGGGTATAGGAGGTAAAACTATGGGTATAGGTTTTCCCACAAAATATTTTTTGTTTCCCATGGATTTTTTCCCCCACCAAAGTTATACCCATGGTTTTACAAAACTATGGGAATAGGTCTTCGAAAAAAATTATACCCACGGTTTTCATAAAACCATTGGTATTGGCCTTGAAAGAAACACTTATACCCACGGTTTTGTAAAACCGTGGGTATATTTCTTCAAAAAAAATCTATACCTATGGTTTTCCTCAAAACCGTGGGTATAGGTTCGACCTATACCCACAGTTTTCCAAAACCGTGGTTATAGGGCACACCTATGACCACGGTTTTAAGAAAAACCATGGGTATATGTCTATTTTATAGTAGTGAATGATCCTCTAGCTGTGGAATCCACCATGATATTTTCCATAGGTGTGAGGAATTTATATAAGGATTTGATGAGAGTTTTGTCCCTAATTTTGTGATGTGGGCAGCTTTCACACAACTTCTTGAATCACTCTCAGTACTCATACATTGACCCCCCTTGTTCCTGCTTGATCCTTGAGATCTTATTATGAATGGAATTATTCCTAGATGCTGGAAAAACTCTCTAAAATAAAATATGTTTCAAATCATTTCAAAATTTTGGATCTTTAAGTAGTAAATAATACATCTAATCCTTTGCAGTTCTATCAAGTGAGAACGGGATTTATCTTAGTTTTATTTATTCTTCATATACATTTCTTGGTTTAAGGGTTGATCAAACCACATTAAATTTTTTTAGATGTTTATTGGGATCCTCTCTAGAGAGGCTATAAAATTTTGGAAGTAGGTGTATCAATCTAGATTTTAATTCAAAGTATGATTCGCGATTTGGGTATGCAATACAATTTGGTTGATAGTTAATGTCTGGTGCATCCAATTCTCGAATGGTTCTATTAAGTTTATTATTATTATTTTAATCAATTGGTTCTTGTTTTAGGTTTGAATTATAATTTCTTCCAATTTCATTGTTCCCAAAATTGAGTAATTCAACAACTGGTTGAATATTGAAACTTCCCATAGATTGATATTTTCTAATTCGATCTCAAAGGCTACAATCAATCTCAGGGTCAAGATCTAAAAGATACTCTGGATTAGTTCATGTCATAAATCAAATAAAAATGAAAAGAATAAAATTGTACCATAATAAAATAAAAATGATAAATTTGGGTTGATGGTCTAAAAAAATAATAAGAAGAAGAAAACAAAAGAAGAAGAAAAATTCAGATTGGGTAATGAAGAAATAAAGAAGAGAAGAAGAGAATAAATTGAAAAATAAAATAAATGCCACTAATTGGTTGAAATAATTGATTTCCTCCCTATAAAAGGTTCCATTTTGAAAGTTTATGTCCTGGTCTCTCTCAAATGATGTTCGGTTTTAGGTTATTTAGGTGCAGTAGAGTGTCTAACCAAGGTCATCTCTCAAAGGAGGAAGTAATTTAAAACAAAATATAAAAGGTATTTAGAAAATAAAATAAAATAAAATAAACGTATTAAAAATATGGGGGTTTATTAAATATTTATAAAATAATAATATTAATTATGCTAGATTAAGATTGTATTTTATTTGAAATGTGACTGAGAAAACACAATAAGAAAATGTTTTTTTAGAAAATATTTTTTTTAAAGGGCAATCAATCTAGATATACCTCTTCATTTACATATTAATCATTATCATTTAAATAAATATACATGTAATTATGATCCCCTAATTTTTTAATCCTCTTACCCTATGATAATTAACTTAACCACAAATATGAAATGAATTAAACCTTAGGCTAGCTTCGGAACATGCAATTGCAGCACCCTGCTTTGATTAGTGTTCTAAAGCTAGCTTATTGTTAGTGGTAAATTATGACACATTTACACTAGGAAAATTAGGATTAATTGAGTTTATAGATTATATTTTAACTCCACAAATTGATCATTTCTATTTTTGTATTACCAGTTAAGTCTGCACTCTCATAATTCACACAATTCTCAACCTCGCATGTTTTGTGTTAATTGTTAAATTTCTTGATTAGTTTAATTTAAATTAAATAATAAATTAATAGATCTTATTAATTAAATTAAAGTATCTCATTTATTCAAAATAAATTAATGAATAAGGTAAGAGGTAGATCTATTTCTAAGAAAACTACTCTTCCATGGGTGGAGTTGTCATTGTGGAGACATTTGTCATAAGAAATGCATTGAAATGGAAACACCCAATCTTGTCTCGAATATTTAGTTCAAGGACAAATAAGTGAATTAAAGAAGAATAAAATTGAGAAAAATAGAATAAATGGAAGAAAAACTAAGAATTTTATTTGAAGAAAAAAAACATTACAACAAAGAAGAGGAAAAGAAGATCATTTTGGAGGAGATCCTAGCTTGGTAGATTTTGTCCTCCAATTTTGAATTTAAATGGTGTGGAACCACTTCTTCTTTGCTCCCAATATTCTAATACACGTTCCAAACCCTCCCAATGATAAAAACACCAATTTATAGAGTGTAGGGGAGGCTAGGTTTTAAGAAGTTTCAAGTTTGAATGGGGAAATTTGGCCAAATAAATTAAGTCAAATTTCAACGCCTATTTTAACACAAACATGTGTGAACCATATATTTTTCTAGAATAATGTTTTCTCTGTATTATATTCAAATTTGGGCCCAATACAAGTAATAATTAATAATTTATGGGCTAAATACTGAAGTGATGTCTAATTTGGTGTTTCCAATCCACCTTTGACTTCATGGCCCATTTAGTCTAATCAAATGCATGATTTAGTTATAATGTCCTCAATAAAATTTGTATCCCATTGAGTGAGTAACACTATTAAAAAATTTAAATTTTAAATAATACACATAAAAATATTTATCTCTGAAATACTATAGTGCACTTTAAAGGGTAAAACTGGAATTTTTATCAAATTTTCAAATGAATGATCTAATCCCAAATATTTTATAAATAAACATATTTAACATAATGTGGGGAAATTATTTTATTTATTATCAATAAAATTTTGTTTTATCAGTATGAAAATTTACATTTGGTAGAATAAATATGGAATTATGTGGAATTATTCTACACTACATGAAAAAGAAAAATCCCCTAAAGCAGTTAAATTATAGTAGTTAGGGAAGATTTTGTGTGAAGTTATTATGATGTTAATGGGTTGTTTATAGATCCCATTATGTTGATGAAAGTTGTACCTTTTACTTTGTGATTTAACCTCTTATTTTTAGAATGGATATTAGATAAAAGCAAGGAAGAGAGTTCACAATGAGAGGAGAAAGACACGTGAGAGAATTTGTGCATTTCATGAGAGAGACTAACTCCAAGAAGATGAGTTTTTGAAGAGGACCACACATAAAGTAGAGAACCTAAGTTAATACATATTAATCATTTGAGTAAGAATATATCACTTAGATTTTTGTGGAAGTTTTGATACCAAGGGAAAAATCATTGATATCGTTAATTGATGTTCTTGAAAAGGGGGTATGCTTTGATATGCCAGTTTGTAAAGGAAGAGCGTCAAAATGTGAATTTATCACCAAGGTGAATTGATCCATTAGAGTAATCTATCCTTTTTATCATATTTCTTAAATATATTTTATGTTTATAGTGGGCTCTAGAAGTTGTGTGTGGAAAAGTGATGAATTTATGTTATAATATGATTGTGAAGTAGTAGATGGATCAATATTAGGGGGACTAACCAATATTTAAAGGAGTAGTAATGGATTCTAACCTTATAAATATTGGGTGTTTGGATTTATATTTCACTTATATTTATGATTCAAGGTTTATATTTTATAACAAGTGGATCATGAACCTTCACTGGTTCAAGAGGTTGATTTTAAAGATGAGAAACTCATAAAAAAATATGATCACTAATTTACCCACTCCCCCTCTTAGTGATCCAATAAATCTGGACACTAATAAGTTTTATCAATTGTATGTTACCTATAAATATTTGATAAAAGTTATTGAGAATTATATAATTTCAATTATATGAACATTTGAGGAGTTCATATCTTTTATGGAACAAACATCCACAATTTGAAGAAGGGAAAAGGTAAAAAAATTACTAAATATTTTAATTTCAAAGATATTTTTCATATTGAAAAGTTTTTCCCAGATAAGAAATTTGAGTAATATGAATTATATGAGGAAGAATAAATCCTTATAATGAAGAAAAAATAGAAGAAAATGGAGAAATTTTTCAACAAAATAAGAATATTTTTATGAAAGGATGGCAATTCATCTATAAATTCTGACAATGAAGTCACTATAAAATCCTATTACATTTTTCAGAAACTCCCTTGCTCATTCATTGTTTATAATCCCCATATTGGTGAATTTGTGGGATTTATTGTAGAATCTAGGTTTTTCATTGTCTATTATATGATTACACTCTATTTAATGGGATTAAACATCATGTAATGGTCATCGGGAATATGTTGTAAATAAGGTTCAGGGTGTAAATTTTTTACATGATGTGAAAGGGGGTCAAGTTAGGTAATAGAAAAAATTGGGTTTTTATAAAAAGGTAATGTGTTTTTTGGAATTTTCATCCTTCATGGAACATGTGATGGAATTACACGATGTGTAATTCATGTGATTTGTTCTTTTAGGGAACCGTTTAAGTGATAAACATTTCATTCGACTATGAAGCATCCCTCTCATGACCCAAAGCTCATCCTAGGTGATTTTGGAGATCTATTTTCATTACATATCATTCATTTGGTGATTTATCATCATTGTGGTTTTGGTTAACCTATCTAAGTAAACATTTATTTTGGTTATTCATTCATTTAGTCATGTATACTACATTGGATGCATTTCTGGTTCTGATTCATGATCAATTTATATTTTCTATTGATCTTTTGTAGTCTATTTTTGTGCCTTTTATTTTAAAGGCTAATCCATGGTTTTTCATTTTCTAGTTTCAAAGGAAGATAAGGCCCCAACATTATTGAGGTAGGGGTTTCTATACAATGGATTAATTCTTTAAATTTATTATCATTAAAGTAAAATTCCTTTGGTTGGTTCATTGAATTGAAGTGATTTGTGGTTTCAATTCATTTCTAGGAAAGATAAATGTTTTTAAAGGTGTTTTAATTTAAAAATGGGTTTTTTCACACCAAAAATTTTATTAAATACTTTAATGGTGGTTTTATATTTGGAAATGGATTTTCAAACACCGAAGTGGATTGTATTTTCTTTAAAAAAAATATAAATTGTGAGCATGGTTTTGAAATGATTTTAAAAAACTTGGAACATTGGGAACATTGGGTGCATTGGGAAATAGACATGGGTACCAACATATGCATATTTAGGATCTTTTATTTCTAGTATTTATTCCCATAGGATAGGGACTGATAATAGATGATTTTTTATTTTTTTTATTTATTTATCAGATGATGGGTTTTTATCATGGATTTTTTTCATAGATTTTTCATTCCCAGTAGTGTCTCTAGACTCCTCCTACTTTAGATGGCATGAAATATTTCAGGAGTTGTTTTTGCTATCCTCAGATTTCAATGAAGCTTCTTACTTCCTAAAATGGTCTATGGTGGATCTTTTTGGGGTAGACATGCCTCTTTTTTCCCTCTTCCAGGTTTTCATTCATTCCAAGGATCTATCTCGGCCAGCCAATGTTTCTGATCTCAACCAAAAATCAATTTTCATAGTTCTGGAAAAATGTGAGGATTTTATCAAAACCCAGTCTTGGGGATATTGTTCAATTATCCAATGGTGTTTTCATCTCTCTCGATGGTCTATGGAGTCTCATCATGGTCATGACTCTCTGCAAGCTACATTTTGGTTGAATCTTCCTAGCCTCCCTCTCCCCTTTCACAATATTGTGTTTCTAAGGAATATTGGAGACTTACATAGGGAGTTTTTTTGTTCTGATGATCATAAACTTTGGCTCATGATTGCTTCCTCATCTAGTAATTATGTATCCATGGATCTGGTTTATCCCTTTGTATTACAGATCTTCCTATGGGTGAAGGATTCTGTGGAATGGAAGAAATCCCTCATTTATCCCTCATTTCCCAGGTATTTTATGGGGTTTCACCTCCATGTACATCCATTATCAGTCTGTAGATGGAAGACCCTTCACCACCCTTCCTCTCACCAGCTGTATCAACAGGTCAGCGTCTTATCTCCATCTCCAGCTCAAGGAGAGCCTCATCTACCAGCTCATGAGGCCTTGGTAGTTAGTGAGACTTATTCTGAAGTAGTGGATATACCCCCAATTTCACTTCCTCTCTCCTTGATCTTAGATCAGCGGTCGGTGATTCCCCCCATCAACCCTTGTATAGAGATCATCCCATACATTCCTCTAATAACCCCTCTTTTGTGGGTGGCTAGGATTCAGGAAAAGTCACCTCCTCCCACAATATTGAAAGCTCATGAAAAAAGGAACCCCCCCCCCCACTCCTCCTCTCTATATAGGGACCCAGGGCTATCAACTCTTTACTCATTCCTGACATATAACAGCTTTAGTGTGTTTATTTATGCATAGTATAACCCGGTCTCCCATCCCTCATCTCCTACTTATAGTTTGGAACTTCTTATTTCTTTAATAGTTGACCATCATTCTCCAATATCCCTTAAGTATCCTCCCATTGGAGTCTACACCAGGTCTCATACCAAGAAACTCTTAACTAAATCCAATTCCATGATTAAGATCCATTCAGTATCAGGGGCTAGGGCCAAGCACCCCATTTTTCATGATCTCTCTTATCATCTATAATTCCCAGGGCCCGGGTGCCTAGGTGAAGTTGTATTTCCTCTCCAATGAGGTATCCATGAGTAACTCCTCACTGGTGGTGGTAATGGATCCAAAATAATGTACTTACTAGATTTTTAACTTTTCTACTAAGATGGGAATGCATCATTTCATGCATGGGGATCCTATCAATATCCATATATGGGTATTCTATAAGTCCTCCATTTTTATGGAAAAGATGGATGTTACAGATAAACACTTTTTAGTTAAAGTATCCACTAATTATTTTTCATTTATTTTATATTTTGTCTATGTGAAGTGTGAAGCTCAGCTAAGGGACCAACTATGGCTTAATATTAATGTCATCCATATAGGATATTTTTCCTAGTTAGTGGGAGGAGATTTTAATACAATTATGGATCATTCTGAGAAAAAGGGAGGTGGTTTTTATCTAAGGATGGATTTTTAGGATTTTTCTTCTTTTTTTGGTCATAAAGGTCTCCTAGCTATGGGATTCTCTAGTGATAGATTTACCTGGTGCAATAGTCAGAGAGGTATCCACCATACTTGGTGCAGGATGGACTGCTGTCTTGGCGACCTTCAAGCAATATCTTCCTCCCCTGATGCTTATGTCTCTCATATGGTCTATTCTCTTTCAGAACACTCGCCTCTACTCATCAATTTAGAAGCTAGATCTCACAAAGGTGGGAATTTATTTTTCCCCAATCGATGGCCTTATCAATGTAAATATCATTAGGTGGTGCAAGACTCGTGGAATAATTCAACTCTAGGAAATATGTGAATTGGCTTCCATAACATGTTGTATTATTTGAAAATTGACCTTGTTTCTTGGGCCTCCTCCCTTCCCACCAGAGGGAAGGACCTAGATGTTATTAAAGTTTAAATTGATCACATATAGGCTAGTATTGAATAAAGATGGGATGATGACTTTTTTCTTCCCTTACTCTAAAAAAAATTAGTTCAATGAGATGATGCTCAAGAATGAAATGAATCAACATGAAAGGTCAAGATACATTTGGATGAAATAAGGTGATCACAATACATCTTTCTTCTATGCTTTCTTAAAAGAAAGATGTCATGGTAGCTCTCCCAACATTCATATAGAGGATTGTTCCTTCACTATTGACCCAGAGACTATTAGGGGTATGATTGTTTCACACTTCAATTCCTTAATTTTCAATCCAAACCCGTGTATGTAGGAAGGATATCCTAGTGGACATGGGGAATTCTTTACTTATATACCATGTGTTGTCTCTCCTCGTGCTAATTAACTCTTGTCTTGTTTCCTAGATAAGGAGGAGGTGTGGAATACAGTTAAGACTCTTAATCAAGAAATCTAACCTATCCCAGATGGATTTCTGGAACCCTTCTATGTGTCCCCATAAGAAATTTGCAAGTCTAATCTAGTAGAGGTTATTCAAGACTTCTTTCATGGTGGATCCCTCCCCTGTGTCACCTATGCCACAATAATGGTTCTCATTCCCAAAGTTAAAGATCCCTCCTCTATAAGGAAATTCAGGCTAATTCGCATGTTTAATTTCCTATATAAATTGTTTGACTCGATTATCAATAGAAGAATCTCTAAATTCCTTCAGGTCTAGATATTATATGAACAACTTGGCTTTATAAAAGGAAGATATATTCAATGCACCATTGTAAAATCTCATGAAATGGTTGCAAAAATTAACAAGAAGGTCCTAGGATCCAACTTGGTTATTAAAATTGATATACACAAGGCTTTTGATAATCTAGAATATAACTTTATTCTTTGATTAATTAGATGAATTGGTTTATCTAAATGGGTGGTGAATATTTTATTCTGATGTTATAGTTCACCTTGGTTCTCTATTCAATTCATGGGGAGGCAATGTGGGTTTCTCAAACCAGTTAAAGGATTGATTCAGGGTGATCCTTTATCTCCCAACATCTTCTTCATGGTTCATGAGTCTCACAATATATATGTGGCCTCTTATATGTATCTTGGAATCATTCAACCATGTTACTATAAACCACACTTCAATGTGGTGTCTCTCCTGCTCTTTGCTGATGATATGGTTTTTTTATCAAGGGGTGAAAATCCTCGATTAGGGGTTTTATTAAAGTTGTGGATGAGTATTCCAGGTGTAGTGGGAAATTTATCAATCAAGACAAAATATATGTGTTTATTTTCCTCTCATGCTCTGATAGAAGATTTCATCAGATTGAGACCATGTTGGGTATTCATAGGAATAGTTTCCCCATTGAATACCTTGGTGCTCCTCTTACACTAGGTAGGATCTAGATATGTTATTTTGAAGGTGTGATGGATAAAATTACCATTCTCTTAATTAAATGGAAAAAAAGCTCCAGTCTTTTAGGGGTAAGACCACTCTAGTCAATTTCATTCTATTATCCATCCCCATACACATCCTCTGGGTGCTCAAGGTTCCAAAATTAGTAATCAAGGATATTGATAATATTCCAACCACCTTCATCTAGAATGATCATGGTGAAGTAAGGCATCACTGGGCCTCCTGGATAAATCTTTCAATACTAGTGGATAGTGGAGGAATTAATTTTAGGAATTTTATGAAGGAAATGTATTCATGTCAAGGAAAATGTATTGGTAATTCATTTAAGGCCACTCTCTTTGGAGCAAGTTTATCACTAGAAAATATGGATATATTCCTTATCTAGCTAGAAATAATTTCACCCCCAATATAATTCTATCTAAAATAATCTTCCATATATTTAACTTCACTCTATATGGATGATAGGCCATGGAGATATCATCTTTTGGAATTGTAATTGGGCAGGTGATGTTCTTGGATTCTCTGGTTTCCCTACTCTGGGGATGACTTTCAAGCAGGCCAGCAACTATCCCTCTTTCATTCACACAATCTTAAACCCCATCCAAAATTTTGTATATAATAATATCAGAATGGACAATGTTTTGAATGTTTGTGATTTCATGGATAATGTGTCAATAATTTTTTTAGCAAAGTCATATAGGCATACTAATATCTTCTCATGATATCGATGTGTGGGGTGACCTCCTTTGGTGTAAATCCATTCTAACCAAATTCAATTTCTTGGTTTGGAGGATATACAAATAGGTACTTCCCATTGATTTATCTATTAAATTCAAAGGCGTCTTATTAGCTTCTAAGTGCTCCTACTACTGGGTTCATAAATAAGATATTATCACACATCTCTTTGGTCAAAGTGGTTGGGCGATCACTGTATAGAAAACTCTAGATGATTTATTTGGTTTCTCGATATCTGCAAACACCTTTCATGACTTCCTGTATCTTTGGTTCAATGGTGACCATGAAAATAAGTCGTATTGGGAGGTGAGATATCTCCTTCTAGTAGTAGGTTATTGGTGTATCTAGGAGTCAATAAACAAGGCCCATCACAAGAGTAACTCCTCGTCTGGTACTATTTTGGTGGTTAAATCCAAGTGTATTTTAGCTTATCTCATGCACTTCCTGGATAATTCTGATGATGCTCCCTCCCTAAAGATTTTTCTATCCAATAGATATACTTCCTATAGACCTCCAACATCGGGTCATTAGGTGTGCTGGATCCCCCCTATGTTAGGTCCAAAACTCAACGTTGATGGATCCTTTAGTCATGGGTGTATGTTTGGGGGTGGAATGGTTTGAGACTACCATGGTTCAGTGATTATGGAATTCTCTTCATTTTATGGTAGAGGTAATTCCCTCTCCATTGAAGCTAATTCACTTCTTTTGAGCATCGATCTATGTCACTCTCATGGCCTAGCATTGATATATGTGGAGATATATTTGAAAATTATTTATCCTACTCTGAAAGTTATTATTTCTACACCCTATAAAAATCTAGTATTTGATTCAAAAATGAAGTTCCTTTATCAATAATGATATGGATATCCTCTACATGTGGTGCGAAGGTAACCATGTGGTAGACTTTATGGCTACCAGAGCTTCCCAGGATCCCCCTCTCATGATTTTTTCCAGTGTTGGATCCCTTTATCTAGGTTGTGTGGACATTGTGATTAAATATTCCCTTGGCCTTCACTTCTATAGCCCCCCATGACTATTTCCCTTGTATGTTTCCTTTATTTTAATAAAAAAATCCTTTTTCAGAGAGAACCTACAAATTTGGTGGAAATTAAGGCATAGCTTGTTGATATCGAGGCTAAGGGATTTATTCATCCTAGTGTATCACAATGGGCTTCACCTATCCTATTTTTTAAGAAGTTGGATGGGAGAATCATACTTTTATTGATTATTGAAAGTTGAATCGGGTGACTATTAAGAAAAAATATCCTTTTTCAAGGATTGATGACCTTTTTTACTAGATTTAGGGGACCATGTTGGTTTTCAAAGATTGACCTTCAGTTAGGATAGCACTAATTGAGGGTATGAGGCACATGAGCCTCAGCCCTATTGGTGAGGACTCCTTAAGTGCATCCAGGAGACCCATGATTAAATCTAGGTGGAGGCTAATTTCTAGACTGTATCAGGTACTGTAGTAGGGTACTGTAGTATGGACTATAGTAGGTACTGTAGCAGGAACTGTATAGAACTGTAGCAGGTACTATAGTGGTAAATGTAACAAGAACTATTTGGAACTGTAGGAGCTGGGAATATTCCCCCGTTTGGGCCTTCTGGACACCGATTTGGTCCCCGAGTCCTTTAAGGCCTTCAGGCCACCTAGGCCTTCAGGTCAGTAAGGCCTTTGGGCCACCTCAAGGCCTTCAGGACACCTTCAGTTTAGATGCAAACTAGAAAACCTACAAGAAACAAGATTTAGAAGGAGGAGGAGCAAGGAGCTTCCACCATAGCTGAAGCTAAACAGATTGCAAGAATGAGAGGGTATGGCACCTGCCATAGGGACAAGCCTGTGTATACATGGGAAAGCCTAGCCAAATATCCATGAGAAGGTGGAGAGCTAATTTCACAATGAAGATTCTAGGGAGGAGGAGTTTCAAGTAGTTAGTCTGGGTTTTATGTAATGTCTAAAGCCTATAGGTAATGAATTCCTCTAAGGCCTATAGACCATGTAATACTTACGCCTACAAGCCTTGTAAGGGTTCCACCTCACCCCTTGAAAGGTGGATTACTAAAAATCAATAAAAAATGAAGGAATTCGGCCCATTGGAGGAGGGTACGAGATGTTTATATAACTAAAACATCATTTAGAAGATTGTATGGTCATTTTGAGTTTATGGTAATGTCATTTGGTCTGACTAATGATCTTGTGGTATTTATGACTTTGATGAATCTAATCTCTCATTAGTTCTTAGAAACTTTTTTTTGTATTAGTGGATAATATTTTGTTATACTTTAGGTTAGAGGAGGGGCATACAGACCATTTGGATATCATTCTTCGAACACTGAAGAAACATCATCTATATAGTAAGCTTTCCAAATATGAGTTTTGGATCCAGGAAGTAAAATTTCTGGGGCATGTGATATCTAAGATGGGAATCTCAATGGATCCTAAGAAATTATAGGTTGTTATGTCTTGGGATCTATTCAGAAATGTGTTTGAGATCTAAATATTTTTGGGTTTAGTTGGTAACTATATATGGTTTGTTTATGATTTATCTAATATCGCATCTTTGATGAAATATTTAACCCATAAGGGTGTAAATTTTTAATGTAACGAAAATTTTCAGATTTCTTTTGAGGAGATAAAGGTGAGGTTGACTTCAGTACCATTTTTTATTCTTCCAAAATCGGTTTTGGGATATGATGTTTTCTGTGATGATTCTAGTATGGGTTTGGGATGTGATTTAATGCAAGGGAAATATGTAGTTGCCTATGGATCTCATCGGTTACACCCCCATGAGAAGAACTACCCTACCCATGATTTTTTAATTGGAATAAGTTATACATCCACTCAAAACATGGCCTCACTATCTCTTAGGGGAGTGGTTTGTTGTGTATTCATATCATAAGATCTTGAAATATATTTTTACTCAGAGTGATATGAACTTGTGATTGATACACTAGGTGGAGTATCTTTATACATTTGATTTGTATATTTCATACACTTCAAGAAAAGTTAATTTGGTTGTCGATGCATTGTGTAGAAAATTATTGACACAAAACATGAAGTAATCATTTTAGGAGTGGTCTCTAATGAGTTTGTTTGCTGGGATGAGCTTGGGAATGGAAGTTTTTGGTGGCTAGGTATATCTATCTTTAATTAGGTCTAAATCCTTATTTGATGAGTAGGTTTGTCTTGATTATATGACTGATGAAGAGTTCCGGATCTTTGGTAAAATCCTATATGGTGGGGAGACCTCAGGTGAGTGCTCTTAGTCTCCTAGAAGATATTTTTTCTTTCTTGGTAGGTTGGTTGTTCCTTCTTCCTTGAGGCAGGAGTTGATGGATGGTAGAAACTATTATTGATGGTCTGTACACCCAAGAACTACCAAGATGTATCAGGATTTGAGATGTTAATATTGTTGTTTGGGGATGAGGAGGTGGATTGTGGATTTAGTATCATGGTGTCTTACTTGTCAGATAATCAAGGTGGAACACCAGAGACTTGTGGGTTTATTACATCCCTTACCTATTCTTATGTGGAAATGGGATAATATTTATATGGATTTCATATTTTTTTTTTCATATAATCCTAGTGGGGAGGATTTGATTTGGGTGATCATTGATCTATACATGAAATCAATGAATTTTATAACTATCAAAGAGAAGAAGAAAATGGAAAATATCGGGGACTTGTATGTTTGAGAGATTATGAGACTTCGTGGGGTTCCCTCTACATTTTTTTCTGAAAGGGACTTAAGGTTCACATTTTAGTTTTATAAAGGTTTATAGGAGTAGATAGGTTACTATTTAAAATTGATCATGACATATCATTTGTGTGTATATGGATAGATATATAGGGTTATCTAGGTTATTGAGGATATGCTTCCAGATTGTGTGCTCGATTTTGAAGAATCTTGGGAAAATAATTCTCCTTTGGTCGAATATGCCTATAATAAAAGTTATCAAGATTCAATCAAGATTGAATATTTTGAGGATTTGTATGGGCAATCATGTACATATCCCTTGTGCGGGGAAGAGTTGGTAGAGTGGTCCTTAGTTGTGACAAGTCTTGTTCAAGAGATGACATAGAGGGCATAGTTGATCTGGAGGAGATTGATCATGGAATAGTGTCATAAAAAATCTTATGTGGACCATCTTCATTAGCCACTGGAGTTTGAAGTTAGTGGTTAGGTATTTCTTAGAGTTTCACCTTTATTGGGACATATTTGGTTGGGTAAGTTGGGTAAGTTGGAACCGAGGTTTTTGGGGCCCTTTGAGATAGTTGGATAAATTGGGAAGGTGGCATATTGGTTGTAATTACCATCCCATTTGACTTACATCCACAAATTATTTCATGTTTTATAATTAATTAGGTGTATATATAATTCTTTCCATGTTATTGGATGGGAGGATGTTTATCTTAAGACCAACATAACTATGGTTGAGCATCCAATTCAGATTATGGATCACCGAGAGAAGGTATTGCATGGTAAAATGATTCCTCTAGTCCAAGTTCTTTGGAAGTGTGGATGGGATAGCCACAAGATGTGGGAGAGGTAATTTCTGATTATGTGGAAGTTGCCTTCACTTTTTTTGGATTCAAGATTTTGAGGACTTCTTGGGGACATAAATATTGTATTTTGGGGAGATTATAACACCCCGTTACACTTTTTAGTTGCTCCCTTTCTCATTATTTTTTTACCATCCTCATTTGTGTGTGTTTGAGGGATTTTGGGTAAAATATGAGCTATTTTCTATCTCATGGGTGATAACATGTCATGTGATAGGATTACATGTCATGTAATGGTCATCAAGAAGATGTCTTGGATCTAGTTTAGGGCATTAAAAGTTTACATGCCATTAAAGGAGTTCATGGATTGTAATGGAAAAAAGCATTTTTTTATAAAAAGGTGATACATTTTCAGTTTTTTCAAACTTTTTAGAATTCACGTCATATAATAGGATTATATTATGTAAAACTTCTTGTGGTTTTTTGTTTTAGGGAACCATATAAATGATAAACATTTCATTCAACCATGAAAACTCCCTCTTATAATCCAAAACTCACCCCTAGAAATCTTATAGATCTTCATTCCATTCTAATCATTTGTTCGGTGATTAATCATCTTTGTGGTAGTGGTGCAACCTTCAGGTAAGAATTCATTATGGTTATTCATTAATTTTGTTCACAGCTACTACATTAGTTATGTTTATGGATCATATTCATGATTGATCGATTTTTTATATTGATCATTTGTAGTCTCTTATCGTTCCTTATGTTTTGAAGTCTAATCCATGGTTTTTTGTTCTCTATTATTGAAGGCGGATAGGTTCCTAACATTATTGAGGTAGGTGTTTCAATATAATGGTTTAATTCTTTTAATATCTTATCATTCTTGTAAAATTCATTTGGTTTGTTCATTTACTTGAATTGATTAGTGGTTTTAAGGTATTTATTGGAAAGGTAAATATTTTTAATGGGGTTTTACTTTAAAAACAAGTTTTTTCACACCAAGCATTTGATTGAATTATTGAATGGTGGTTTTGGATTCGTAAATGGTTTTTCAAACACCGAAGTGGATTGAATTGTATTTGAAAATGTTTTATAAATTGTGATCATGGTTTTGAAATGATTTTGACAGACTTAGTGCATTGTGAACCTTGGGTTCATTAATAAATAGATATGGGTAACCTTAGTAAATGTGGAACCACTAGGAGGTAACCTTTGGGATATCAATGGATTGTGTTAGGACTCAATATTGGTTGATATCAACATATGAATTTATAGGATATTTTATTTCTATTACGTATTCCTGTAGGCAAGGGCCCAGTACAAGGTGCTTTTTCATTGGTGATTTATTTATCGTATGATGGTTTTTTATCATGGATTGTTTCTCATAGTTTATGAGGTTATATAACATATCTTTGTATGATATTTTATTTCATGGATATGTGTTTACCTACTTACCTCTTGATTTATGGATTTGAATCTATGTTTTATCACCTCTACTTTTCATATTTATGTCATTGTAAATGTGAAATGATTTTATGAAACCAAAGGAAAATGATTTACAAATGGATTGGATTTATGAAAATGTTTTTTAAAAATGTTTTTTAAGATATAAATATTGTACTATTGATATTATACCTTTTATAGACTCTACAATGGTATCCTGTTGGGATTTTTTATCACACCCGAATTTTTCATCTTAGTGGTTTTAGATGTTTTATTGTAGGATCTAGGTTAGTTAAATGGAATATTTCATCATGTTGGCTTCTCTAATTGTTTTTCCTTTAGTTTGGGTTTATTTGGAGATAATGGTTGGTCACATGGAAACTTTTTATCTTATTTAATTCATAATATTATGGTTTATCTTTTATATCTTGGTTTGTATGGATATATTTGTATCTTTTTTTCCTCTTTTTAATATGATTTTATGTTTTTTTGTTTATATTAAAGAATTTTTTCTATTATCTTTGTTATACCACACTATGATGGGTTGGCTCAGGTGTCTTGTCTAGTTGACTTGGGTGGGTTCGTTATAGTCACACTTTTTACTCATGTGTAGAAAAGTTCACATTTTTAAAATAGTGATGATGATGGAGAAGAAATAATAGAACTTGAGTGGGAACCTCAAGGTAATTTGGAATATTATCTTTAGTGGATTCCATAACTTAAGAAATACAATAAAAAGATATATGAGGATAAAAAATAAAATAAATAAAGTTGTGTTTAAATAATAGGATAAGGTCTTTGAGAATAAATCCACAAGTGATTTGTTGAAGAAGTGTAAAAATGTAAGTAGAATGGGAATGTTATAAAGGCACTTCAGTTATAAGGAAATGACAATTTATTAATTTCTGAGGTGAATAAATATACTTCACACAAGAATGATATTTATATTGGAAGGAAAGAATAACCTAGATTGAGAGTAATCTCTCAACCAAAGGGTTTCCCTTGAGGAATAAAGATGTCCCTAATTATTCCCTTAATCTTTTTTATATCTTGTGATAACATGTATGGAATTGAAGGGGTTTCTTGAGGATATAATTTTTGGATAGAAAATATAATTATATGAACATGGAGTACTTATCTATGATGAAGATAATAGTAGTGTATCCCTTTAAATGGAGCTCCTTTAAGGATAATGTTTTCAAATATGGAATTTCTAAAAAAAATGAGAAATATGAATATAAGTTATGTGAATCTCACTTTCACTCCATTTTTATGAATATGTTCAGCATATTTGTCAAGATGTAGTGTTGTATGATCTTTAGGTGAGAAAAAGGAGGATCTATATTTCATTCACTTGATTTATTTTTATAGTGTTTTGAGATGGGTGAAAGATATTCATGTTGAATTTATATTTATAAGCTCTATGATAATAAATATGGAGTTTTTTAGTATGTTATCACATTATGATTTGTTATGTATATAATATAACACCATTATTAAATCTCTATTATTTTCTACATTGGTTTATCCTAGGTAGACTCAGAGTGGATTTATCAAAGGATCTTTACTAAGTAACCATATGATTTCATACCTCTCTTTAATGTGAAAAAATATTGGTGAAGATATTTAAGAAAAAAAGATAGAGAAACACCCATTATTTGACCTTTTAATTTAATTTTAAATAAGGGGAGTAGGAATTTGGGAAGATGGATAAGATAAATATGAGTATTATCAATAAATTCCAAAGTGGGGTATTGTTAGAAATCCAAAAGGATTATGTTTTATTTGTTGATAAAAGGGAGTTTGATGATAAGATGAGTGTTGTAATCTCAATAAATTAAGTTAGATTTGTTAATAATAGATTTTTTTACAACATGTATTAAAGATTACCAAAGTGAAAGAGTGGTGCTTGTGATATTTTCATAATTAATGATGTGTTGAAGATTTCCTAACATGGGAAATTCTACACCCTAGAGGTGTCTTTGGTGAAGATAGAGAAGAATATAGGAGTATACCACAACCATTACATAAGGTGTGGTGAGAGAAAGGCCCAAAATGGGTAGATGGATGGGGACCATACCCATGGTGGTACCTGTGATGAACACTTATTTCACCTATGCAACATAGATGATCCCAAAATAGGTATAATAAAAGTTGTGGTCTGGGAGTTACAATGTATGGAACCTAGAATCTTGATAATTCCAAAATGGGTTTGACCATGTATGTGGTTCAAAATGTGGTGTTTTTTATGTCCCCCAATGAGAAAGGAGGATTTCCAAAATGGGATTAGTGTCATCTGGTGGAATCCATGGAAAATAGGAGCTTAGTGAAGACCTATAGTTTGATGGGTGATTTTACATGAAAAAAAACTAGTTTAAGGAGATTGTGCACATGGTCTTCGATGTGTTCAGGGAAAATGTCCAATGATTCCACACCATGGTTGTGGTTAAAGGAGTGTTGAGTTGTGACATGTGTAACTTCAATGAATTGATTATGGTGATTCTTATACTGATCTTTAATTCTTCTATAATAAATGGATTCAATTTTAGTCCACGGTTCAAGAAAATTTTAAAGGAGTATACAGTGTTACCTTTGGTGGAATAATGTTGAATTATTCCATGTAGTATGATGAGAGAGAACTCCCATGAAGCAGTAGCATTTCAGTGGTTATGAAATATTTTTTAGGGAATTATTGAGGTGTTGATGGGTGGTTTATGGATCTCATTATAGTGATAGCAGGTGTCCCTTTTGATGAGTGCTCGACCCTCCTATTTATAGAAGTGATATAGGATGGAATCAAAGAATATATTGCACAGTGAGAAGAGAAAGTGTCATGAGAGACACAATGTACTTTGTGAGAGATAGTGACTCCAAGAAGAGGAATTTCTGAAGAGGATCATGCATGAACCATATATAATGAAGTAGTACATCATAATCATTAGAGGAATACCATATTTCTCATATTCTATTGTAAGTTTTGAGAGAAATGGATTGATCATTGACATCAGAAATTTAATTTATTGAAGAAGGAATACACTTACTGATCTATTGATCCATCTATTCATGGAAAAGGGGCACCAAAAGGTGAAGTGCTCATCAAGGTGAATTCATCGTCAGGAATTGTGTATCCTCATTGAATCATATTTTATAGGGACTTTGTATTTTCTATTTGACTCTAGGATTGGTGTATAGACACACTGATGAATTTATGGTGTAATTCATATGTGAATTAGTGGATAAATTCATGTTGGGGGACTAAACAACATGTAAATTAGTACTCATGGGTGTTAGACCATATAAATATCATTTTTTGTGATTTATCTTTTACTTCTACATACAATTTAAGTTTTTGAGATTATAACGAGTGGATAAAGAACCTTCATTGGTTCAATAGGTTAATTTTGTAGAGGATAAACATATAAAAGATAGAAATGGTGATTTACCACCTCCACCTCTCGATGATCCCATTAATTCAGATCCTAATAAAGTATGTATTCTTGGTCTTTAGTGGCGATAAGGAGTTAATTTTAAAGGGTTGCACTAATGATATATTCTAAACTAAAAAAAATTATTCAAAATCTCATTCTAAATTTGGATTCTACACTAATAAAGGTGATATTACATTTAAGGGTTTTAAGAAACCAATATTAGTTTATTCTACTATTGAAACATATTACAATGTTTCAACATATACTATGGAGGAATTATTTTGGATCAAGAAGTTATCACATAAATAGGGATAGTTCCAAGAATATCAAGCCTAATAGAGTTATTTTATGAAAATAATGGATTTATCATGCAATATAAGAAACCT
Source organism: Viscum album (assembly GCA_963277665.1). Classification (NCBI taxonomy): domain Eukaryota; kingdom Viridiplantae; phylum Streptophyta; class Magnoliopsida; order Santalales; family Viscaceae; genus Viscum; species Viscum album. The sequence continues at coordinate 1,764,428,774 of OY728161.1, forward strand.
AGGTATCACTAAAGGTCTAATAACATCCTTTTAAAATTCTATCTATTTTGAGAAAAACGTTAATATGGGTGATTTAAAAAAATTATTCATGGATAAAAAGGATAATATAGAAAATCTATTCCATTAAAGCATCAAAAACTAGATGATCATGTAAAATCCTTTGGAATTAAATATCTTAGGTATTGACTATAATTTATTTAATATTATATTAATTTAAAATATATTTCATGTGACATAAATCTTGGTTTTAAGATAAATGTATCATGGTTTTATTATTAAACACAATTTCTACTTAATTATTCATTCATGTGTTTTGTATTTATTACATGAGAGTGGAATGATAATTAAACCCTTGATTAAATATATGGGTTTTCAATAATAGATGTTTTTCATGAAAATTTATGGGTTGTAACAGACTTATAGATTAAAATGAGAAGGGGGTCATATGTAAATATATAATTCAAACACCAAAAACAATTATAACATATTTTCTAGAATTAAATTCTAAATTATATCACATGGAATATCTTTTTTTTGAAATACTTAGAGGTTTATACTTTATATGGATTCAAATTAAGTGATGTTTACAATGTATATTACATATGAATTTTTATGATTTGACACCTTTATTATGTGATACTTAAGGTTGATTTAATAAAGGGTTGATTAGGAATTTTAATGATAATATGATATTTTTCTGTATAGTATGAAATCTGGTCCCTCAATTGAATTAAGTTGAGGAAGTGCATGATCTTTATTGGTTGAGTGACATGTGATGTGTTCATATACTTTTATGGATAACATACGATGAATATAGAATGGTTGGATCATTTTAAGATAATTTGGAATATATGATTTGTCCTTTATGATAAAAACATGTTTTATATCTCATGATTGTACTCAATGTCAAAGAAAAATAAATTATATGAGTATGCATGTGATCTAAAGAGATATATATAGTGTACAATTTCATATAGATATATGTGTGTTTGAAAAATATTACATAATATCCCATTATATATTGAGTAGAACTGACATTTTATTAAAGTACTCCATTTACTTATGTTTATGGATTGAAAATACATAATGATTTACAATTTTATAGACCCACAAGCTTGCACATAAAGCTATATAATGAGGATTAATTTCGGTATGAAGTGTTTTTCTGAAATGATTGAGATTATGATAGTTTATCCAAAAAATATATATGATTATGTAAAGTATATAAGGCTTTAATGAAAGTTATATATTGAAAATATTATAAAAATAAAGGCTCATATCATAGGAAATGATTTAGTGTGAATTGTTGCCTTATGATATAGGATATCATATAATGCAATATTAATATATAATGAGATACCATAGGTTTTTGTTTTTTCCATGAAAATATTTTTATCTTTGACTTATACATCATGTGATAACATATTAAATAATATATAATAATTTAATAGTTCAAAAATCAATTTTTATAAATGAAGTATGTGTTATAGTTTTATAATGTATATGGGTGGGTGTTTTTAAAACATTTATGAAATGATTAAACTCGAATAGATTTATTCATTAATTAATAATACCTATTAAAATAGTTCTATGATACATTTTCATACATTTCTAGCTAAATATATCTAATTAATTCTTGATTCCTTAACAAAGAGGTAATAATACCATATCTTTGAAGTAAAAAAGAACATATTTTTATATATATTTAAATATTTCATAGTTATTGTTTTACCTTTAGATAAAAAATCATTAGGTTCTTATTGAGTAGTTTCAATAAATTACATGATAAAAAAACTACTAAATAACATTCTTTTATGATATTAAACACCAAGTATAGTGATACAACTCATATCACTACATTCAATATGAGACTTTATGTGTATAACACAATCATATTATCCCTTTGATCTTGTATTTTGAGGTCACTACCATGACTATTTTATCACCCAAATTATATATGTGAGGGTACTTCTACTAATATTTTCCTTCCTAACTTAATCATGTGAGAATTATCCCCTAGAGTTTTTCCCTATTTCCTAGGATCATGAGTATTCTCACCTATTGATGATAAATTTTTATCAAATATAGTTTTTATGGTATGGTATATCATGTGATAAAAATTTTAAGGTTTTACCTTATTTTATTATAGGTTATATGTGATGAATTATGAGTAGGTAAATATAACTCAGATTTTATGTGTGTGGAATGTGGAGTATATTCTTATTATTTTATTATTATTATTGAAACCCATGTTGATTTTTTTTCATTTATTATAGTTTTATTATTTATATATATTTGAGTTGGATAATTATAGTTCATACAACAAACATGTTCACACTAATCCATTATTATCATACTCAATTGTGAGATTTAGGGTGTTAGGTAAATCTAACTAAGTTATTATACTCACCCATACTTATAAATGATATGTGGTTTCTATGTATGAATTAATAAAAAAATCATAGGTTTAGACAAATAATCTTTGGATGGTGATCAAGAATCATAGAATTTAAAAAAATTAGAGATGGAGTAGTCGGTATGAGTTGTGTTCATTGAGGTGGTTATCAGAGATGTTTTTACTTTTTATTTTCATCCAAGTGGCCTTTATTTTAGTAGTATAGATATGGATGATTTACATTATATATTTTCTATATTTCATATATTTTTTTTCATGTTAATTATTTTTTTTATTAAAAACTGTGTGATCCTAGTTGTGTACACATGTTTTTTTATCAATTATTATTTTTGTAAAGTTTTATATGTGGAAAATTCATGTAAAATTTTCTATAGAAATACAATATACATATTAAAAAGGGGGTATTTAAGTTAATGTTTCCATATTATTGATTTTCTAACCCTCAATATTATTCATCATCCTCTAAAATTCAGGGAATATGCTTGAGGTTAGTGGTGACCTGATTCAAGATACAAGTATTTATGGTTGAGGAATTAAAGGTAAGTTAAAGTTAGTGAAACCCCAAGAGTCTCTTATTATTAAATCGTGGAACTGATAATATCAGGTGTGGAAACTATTGAGGTTAATGTGGAACCAAAAATATCAGTTTAGGGTTCAACAATAAATGGGATCATCAAAAAAATATTAGGAACATATATGGTTTTGAGTAATGTAATGTCATATGAATAGGGGTGACCTGTTATCTTAAAGAAAGAACAAAAAAGGGGAGGTTCTCATGGTGATAATATCAAATAAATCCAAAAAAACAAATCCAAATTGAGTAAAGTAAGTGAGATAAATCATTAATATTGATGTAGTCTCTTATAATTAAAATCTCTATAAGGTTATTTTTTAAATATTATATCTTGATAAGGGTTTAAATAGGGTGTATAAATCAAATAAGGCATTAGATTTAAAGTGATTATAATAAATACTAACCAATGCATACCAAACCTATATAATAAGCGTTTCAATCTATTGATGAAAGAAATGATAAATTTTTATTAAGATTTACAAGGTATCCATGAATGTTCTATAATCAATGCATCCAATATTAGTTATATTTTTATTTATCCACAAATAATAGGAAGACATGTAGTTTTTCAAGTATTCTCAGAAACATCAGATCAAAACTTATATACCCAAAATATAATTTTACTAAATCCATGCTTGGTCAGTTATAGTGTAAATTTTTTTAAAAGTGTAAAATGGTGTTAAAAATCTAATGATGCGATTATAGTTTTTGTGAAGAACACTTTAAAAAGTTATTTGAGATGAAAAGGGGGGTAAAGGGGAAACCAATTTTCTCTAAAGAGTGAAAACCTTTGGAATTAAGGTGAGAGATAGAACATGATGGGTATTTTAGAATTAAATATTCATTATGGGTATAGTATTTTATAGAGTTATATATTTTACCATAACTATAATTTGTGTTTTACAAGATCTATAAGTAGTATAAGTGAGTTTAGAAGTAGTTTGGAAGTGATGAGAAGTTTGGTATTTTTGATGAAAACATGTCATGGTTTTTCCTTCAGTAAATCATGATTTTCCTAGTGATTATTCAATGAAAAGGCTAATTTTATTGTTTATTATAGAATATTCATGTGTTTTATTATTTTTAAACATTGGTATTAATTAATTCTACAATTTAAACTTCATTCATGTTTATGTTTATAATAATTTTGTAAAATACATTAATAATGAATCTCAATCCATTTAACAACACCTTGTGAAATGCGCTCTAGTAATGAATTGAATTTAAAATTTTAGGATCATGTTGATAATTTAACAGGGAATATTTTTCCTTCTGAAATAGTGAAATATTTATATCATAAGATGATTTTTTTGGGCCTTGGATCCAGAATTTTTTCGTTAAAGTAAAATAGACACCAGGTCACTAAAATGCTTGTAACGAGAAAATAAAAATTCCAATTAATTTTAAATTTAAAATTGTGGATATATTAAATCATGAAGAACATTTAATAAAACTATTTTATAAGATAATTTATAAATTTCAAAGGTGATCAAGGTAGCCTACTTTGACGATAAAATTAAAGGATAGATTTCATGACCCATAATAATAGACCACCATTTTTATCATAACATCATCATGGATATTACAACTAGGAAAAAATATTAATAGATGAAAGAATAAATATTTTTCCATATTTTCTTCTTTTATTACCTTCCTAATACCATCCATATATAATAGTTTTTTTGGGTGTCAAGAAAAAGGAAAACAACTTCAATTGATTTTGGGTCAAGGATGGGAAATTCTACTTTCCACCCTCCTATGATTACCGCAATCAATTTAGATAACTTATAACACTAGGGGTGACCTAAGTCTTAGAAAATTTATATTTTAGTTAGATATAGTGAAGTGAATAAGGAAAAATTTTGAGTTATATTTTATTTTTACCATTATGTTTTCATTTTTTCAATGTAATTTTCTTTTTCACTTGTAAGTTTTTAAAACCACACTGGTTTCTAAATAAAAGTTATTATTCTTATTTAATTAAATTCCTATAAATATAACTATGATATAATTATCTCATGTGTGAATTTATTCACACAAAAAAAGGTTTTAAATTATATAAAAAATGATAGATTGTTTTTTATTTTATTATTTTCATTATTAATTTTGTGTATATGAGTCAAATTCCATATTCCATTGAGAGAGGTTGGGGGATTACCCAAGTGGTAAAGACTCTACCTTAGTCATGTATCATACCTGAGTTCAAAACCAATTGGGATAAAATTTCCACAAGTATTGTAGTAGACTGTAGCGCTATAGCAGTGTCGGTGTTATAGTAGGTACTGTAACAGGGTATTGTAGTGGCAATACTATTCTTTCCAAATGGTCTTTTGAGCCTAAAAAATGGTCCTCTAGTCCATAGGGCCTACAGGAAATCCAAGGCCTTCAGGCACTGGGAATCTATGCTATGAGAGTGGGATTTTGGGCCATGGGGCCTTTAGTTCATAAATAATTTAGGTCAGGCTACATGAGAGTAATCCCTAGATGAGGAATTAAATCAAGTATCATACACTAGTAGAGCTAATTGTATTGGAAGAATGAGAGTGTATGGAAACTTCCATCAGTATCAGGTACCATGAAGCTTTACACAGGGAAATTCTATCCAATCATCCATAGGAGGTGGGAATCTAGGTTCCATAAATGATGAAAACACTGTGGAGGGTAGTTCAAGTGTAGTTAAACCTTTGGTCCTTCAGGTCATGTATTGGGCCTTATGCCTCTAGTCCTATGGGTCATGTAAATGGTTCCCTCTCAACCCTTATAATGGGTATTGTCCAAAAATTAATAAATTATATGGCCTTAAATATTCCATTGAGATATTATAATCAATGGAAGGATAACCCTCTTATAGGTTAATCCTAGGAAGTTTCATGGGATAAATTGGTTGTTATTTATTATTCCATTAATTTTTAATCATTTATTAAATTTAAATTTTCATTAAATGTTTATTTTCTTCCTCATCCTCACTAAATTTTAAGGTTACATATGTTAATTACTAATATGATCATATACCTTAGAATATTCATGAAAATGAATCCCCAAGTGATTAGGTGATTAGTCTTGGAATTTTGTAGGGATTAAACCAGTGAGTGATGAGGTAATTCATTATCTTATTGAAAAGATACTTCTTGTATTAAAGAAACTAAAATTTTATTTAAATCCAATCCATCCAATCTAAAACTAGTAACAGCCTAGGATTATCCAATTTCCATTAATCAATTTTACTAAGATCTTAGTGTGTTCTATGTATTTAAACAAAATCACCTCTATAATTGGACACTTTATAGAAACATATATAAATAATTTCCAAATTTATTTATTTTATTTCTTATATATTTATGGAATTGATACACTAGTTCTATTTTAAGATATCATTTCATCTCCTATGGTAAATTTATCCAAATGACCTAGGTTCATCTTGGTTGTATTTATGCTCTAGTTGGTTTTTTGTTTTGTTGGTGAATACAATATTAGGTAAAAAATTCTATTTTGGAGGTGGATTATCTAATGGTTTAAATCCATTATGTGATTAGAGTATAGTGTTTGTACCAGTGGTCATAGTTGTGAGATGAAAACATTATTCACCATAATGAGGATAATAGATAATGGTAATCCTTGTGTTATTTTGTACCACTTTATTTCTATAATGGTAGAAGAAGAGATAAGGAAATATGATTATTTTTTGATTTATATAATGAAAGAATTATGTTCTTGAGATTGTTGTGGTATATGAAGTGGTGTTTTGTGGTTTTTTGTGGAGGTGGTTTAAAACGGTTGATGTGATTAGGTATGATTTTTTAATGTGAAATTATTATAGGTGATGATATAGGTTGTTAGTGGTTTTTTATGTGAGTGTGGTAGGTTTTTTTGTTACAACTTTATAGTTTCTGGGGTATACAGAAGAATGGTGAAATCAATTAAATAATTTAGTATAGTAGAAGGGAAATGTGAATGTGTTGATTAATGTAGTGTTGAATAATATGAAATAAATTGATGGGTTAATTATGTTGTAAATATAAATGAAAGATAAAATATATTGAAAGTGGTATATGGTTTATGTGAATTAAGAGGGTGATGGAATTAATGTGGATAATTAATAAATTTTTTAAAAAAATGATTAATGTGTAATCGGTGATAATGTATTAAATGGGAAGTTTTGTGGTCTTCATGTGGCTGTTTTTTTTTTGCCATTGTGTATAGAGGTGGAAGAGGCTACTAATGTTGTCCACTGATGACGATATAGTGTTGGGGTGTGGTAGTAGAGGTATGAGTTGGATTTGAGTGTTATTATATATCCATTGTATATTTTTTTTATTTTTTATACACCACCACCCATGTCAGAGAACCTTATAGATGACTATATTAGGTTTTGGGTTCTTTTTATACCCATAACATCCAAGATATGGGTAATAAAAATGGATAACAACTCTCCCTCTCTCACTCTCTCTTCCATACATAGTGTGTCAATGATGCAGTGTTGTGTCAATGATGTGGTGATGTGGCAGTGATGTATTTATGTGGTATATATTTAGTATGTTGATATAGTTTTTAGTTATTTTTTTGTCATGGTATATGGTTATATAATGTAGATATGAATGGAATAGTAATTCTAGGATGTATACCATTGGGATGTGATGGTGACTTGATTGGTGGGGAAGTGGGTGTGGGGTACCTTTACTAACTAAGAGTTTATAGGGATAAATCCAGTGATTATACTTGTATGTTCACTCTTACTTTTATAAAATATTTTTACATGTTTACATGATAGAGTAGTTGATTTGGATAGACACTATTATCTCATGGTTTGATGATTTTATAAAGTAAAATTTATTACCTTAGGACTTGTTTCCTTTTTGGTATTGTTCCTTATAGTAATTTTATTCTATATTTTTATGACATTACATGTATATTATTGTATTATAGTTATTTTATATTTATTTGATATGGGATTTATTGGTGTATTTTTTCATTCTTGGGATTATAAAGGGTAATTCCTCTCATTTTGTGTGATTTATACCTTTGGTGCTAGTCTCTAAACCTATGGTCTATTGGAGGTGGGATTTGGAGGTCACTCATGTCTTCACTATTATCCCATAAGGGGTTCTAGTGGGGAAGATTCATGAAAAAGTTGTATATGGTCTTTGGTTGAGAGTTATAATGGAGTTTAGAGTTCCGAACTAGTGAGTAAATTCATTGGTTAGTAGGAATATTAGCATGTGATGTTGGAAAGGGAGATAACTAGGATGAAAACAAGGACCCTATGATCCAATGTAAGGACCTTAATCTTATTTAATGTACTATAGTATAATTATATAGGTTACATTGTAGAAACCTCGGTGTGGTACATATAAGAATGGTAGGTACTCAAAAAAATATAGGCACCTAAACTCGAACCTGATTAAAAAAATAATACCCAAACATAATCAATGCTCATTTAAGAATACCCAATCCCAAACCCAAATCCAAAATTTATTACCTATTTAAAACCCAAACTCATTTAAATACTAATTTAATTTTTAAATAATTGATTTATATAATGGTTTTTTAAAAAATAAAACACATTTTAATCATTTTTTCATTCATATATATGAATATGTTCTGATTATTTCAAAAAATATATAAACCATTTCTAAAAAATCAAAAATAATTGCCAACTATTATTAAATTTGGATGTTATATCGGTGTTATTCCATATTAAAGATGGTGCATATCAGGACTTGGGGATGGAAATTGTCACATATTGTGGATGGTTCTTTAGGTATGCCTTAGTGTGGGAAGCTTCATGCATGGGAAAGAAATATCAGGACTAGGGATGGACAGGAAATAGTAATAGAAGTTAAGCTAGTTATAGAAATATTATATATATATATATGTGTGTGTGTGTGTGTGTGTGTGTGGATCTAGGTACCCTATGAGTGATACCCAAATCTGACTTGATTAATAATCGGGTATTGAATTTAAAACTAAAACCCTACCTAAACCCTATTAAGGGGTAACCAAACCTAATTTAATCAGGTCGGGTAGATTTAGGTACCTGATTAATGGGTACCCATTTCCATCCTTAAGTACATGCATCATATCTATTTTCACTTTTTCTTTAAATGGGGGGATTATGGGAATAGTTTAAAAATAATTTAATTAAAAAGGATTAAAATTAATTTCAAGTCATAGTCTTATGAGTTTATTTGTGTTTGTAGGGATGGATTGTAGAAAGATACCTTTAATGGTACGTGTTAGGGAGGTGTATAGATATACTCCTACAGATCATAGGTGGGTTGATCCTGAGGATTATGGTTCTTAGAGGAAGTGACTATTGAGTTGTATCATCAATGTTTACTAATGTATGAGGGGTTAATCTCTTATCAGAAAATTGAGAGGTGGGTAGAGGATATTAAGGTTGAATTTGGGTAGATTTGAGTACAAGTTGAGACTTTGATTTCATTGGTGGTTATCGTGTTTTTATGTGTGTATTGACAGTGGTGGACCATATATCTTAGTGATCATGAGGTTTCAATGTTGACCTAGGAGAAGTTTCAAATTTAGTTTTGGATAGTTTGTTGAAGGCAGTACAATGATAGGAGTTACTCAATCTCTGATGAGGGATAAAGAGAGTGGGGGCATAGATTCAGGTTTAGAAACCTACTCTACTATGCTTATGGTATTCTTATAAACAATGATGTTAGGTCACTACATTTTTAAGAGGATTTGTTTCTGTATATTTAGTGTTCAGTAACCCCTCTTATGATGCCAATGTATATTGAGGTACTGATGAAATTTGAATCAATTGAGAAAATTTTTTCAAATACAGGTTGATCCTGAGAGGGAATTTATTAGGTCTTCCCAATGAGTCGAGTTATGGATAGAAGATCTCGTTTTTGTGGGTATTAAAGGTTTTTACTAGTGATGAGTCATTAATATCCTTATTTTACTCATTTTTATGAATCTAAAAAATTCTTGAACTTTCATTGAGATATTTTGTGTGTTTTATTTTTTCTATGGTGGGTGTAGACATCAATAGTTTCAGTGTACGACCTTTCTTAATAGTCAACATATGAAGAGGGGATAGTTCTGAATGAAACCATGGTGGTGTTTACCTCAAATAACCTATCATAAATATTTGGTTACTCATGATTTTAGACTGGAGGTAGGTGATAGAGAATTTAGAGAACATCCATGTAATATTCCTTGTCTATAAGGACCTAAGGTTGAGCTTTATTGAGGATGTGGATGTCATCAAGGACAATGGGGTAGAGGATAAAAGAGGGTTCAATTTCATGTTATGGAATTTCCAATTCTAGGATTGTATGATATCATTAGAGGTGTTGTTTATTTCTATTATACCATGTTTTTTACTTTGATTGTTCTGGGGACTTTTCACTCTTTTACTAAATCGCCTTAGTCTGTTTATTGGGGATTAAAGTGGATAGACATCTGGAACCCTTCATATTATACATGATAATACGAAGGTCAGTTGAAATTTTCTGAGGTATGTTAAGGATGTAATTTGATGATGGGATAGAATCAATCATTGGTAGAGATCTTATTATTATAGATATATACATATGATTTCATCCTTGGAATGGTATGGTTGTATTCTTTGTGGTGTGTTATTTTTTGTTATAAAAGGAGAGTTAGTTTATTTGATGTATAATATTATTATGTATAATTCATTACAGAGAAATATTATCAGATGGATTTTAGATTTTTAAAGCCTATTTTTTCTCAATTAGTGGGGTTTATGTTGGATTTGGTGGAAGATTAAGAGAAATATTTTTTGATATTTGTGGAGGATTATCTAGATGTTTTTCCAAAAAATGTTTTAACACTACCCCATATATGTGAGATTTGTTTTGGGATAGAGTTCCAACCTAATGTTTCTATAATTTATATATCCCCATATAAGATATCAACTTCAGAGTGGTGGGATTTTTGAGTTTAGGTTGATGATTTGTCATGGAAAGGTTTCATTCAGCCTATTGTATTACCTTAGAGAGATCCAATGTTGTTTAAAAAGAAGGTATATGGAATTTTATGATTTTATATCAATTATCATTAATCAGACTAGGTAATGGTGAAGACCCGTTATCTCCTCCTAATGATTAATGACTTGTTTGATTATAATGGATCCATTTGCTTATCAAATATTAATGTGTGATATGGGTGTCATTATATGAGGATAAAGAGGAAGATGTTTTGAAGACTGCTTTTAAGTATCTACATAGACACTTTGAGTTTGTGTTAATTCCCTTAAAATCCATGAACTCCCTGGTTGTTTTTATGAGACTTATGAATTTAGTGTTTCATGGGTTCCAAGATAAGTAAAAGGTTTTTTCATCAAAGATATACTAGTTTATTCAAGGTCATAGGAGGATCATGTTTCATATTTGAGAGTTTTCATAGAGTTCCTATGATGATATCTATTGTATTTAAAGTTTTCTAAGTGTACTTTTTGGACATTTAAGGTACATTTCCTTGGTAATTTCATGTATTAGAAGGGTTTAGTTATTGATCCTTTTAATATTGAGGTAGTTTTTTATTAGGTAAAACCAAATAATTTTATATATCTATGATGTTTCCTTAGTCTTTCAGGCTATTATAAGAATTTCATGTATAATTTATCTTATGTAAAATCACCTTTTAGTATTTGGGATTTATATGGACTGACCAGTGTCAGGCAATGTTTGAATACCTAAAGAAGAATTTTATCGGTAAACATATATTCTATTTTCTAGAATAAGGGGTTATGTTCAAGGCCTTTTGTGATGTTTATCATAATGTTTTGGGTTTTATGATAATTCAAGAATGAGTGGTGATAAATTATGGGTATCTAAAATTATATCGTCATGAGTGTATTTATTCCAACCATGATCTATAGTTTGTGTCAATACTTTTTTCTCTGAAATTGTGGTCGTATTATCATATCAGTGAGTTCTTTATGGTCTTTATAGAATACAATTACACATGATATATCTTATATTAATGATATTTTAATTTCCATTGGTCTAGGTTGTTGAAGTTATTATAATATTATGAATTCAATATTTCTTACACTCTATGTAAAGGAAATGTGACATTTCATGCATTGAGTGGGAAGTCACATGGTGATGTTACTCAAGAGATCAAAGATGAGTATAGGATTATATAGAATCTTGGGGAATTAAATATGGATATGGAGGAATTTGGTGGTGGATCTTGTCCATACCAAATTATAGTATAGTATTCCTTGTTCTAGTAGGTGAAGGAATCTCAATTAGGCAATCCTAAGGTAGAGGTGTGGAGAGATCATGTTTTCTATGGAGATAATCCAAAGGGATGGTCAAATTATGGTTAGAATTGGGTGTTTTTTTATGGGAATATTTTTGTTTCATTGATGATGTGAGTGGTAATCCTATGTGTGTTTCATAAATCACCTCTCAAAATTCATCATAGTAATTTCAATATGTATCATTCTTTGAGATATTAGATATGGTGGTAGAGTATGAAGAGGTCATTGGTTGGGTTCATGTCATAAAGTTTGGATTATCGATGGGTGAAAATTGAGCTATAATATAATGTAGTGGTTACTACAGGCCTCGCAGTAAACAAATTTTAAATATATATAAATGTAATAAGATTGGACCTCAGGCTGTCTCTAGAGAGGAAGTCATTTTTTAAATTTTTTCTTTTATTTTATGTAGGTTCAATGTGTATTTGAGAGTGAAATTTAAAAGGGAATATTAGATTAAGTGTTTAAAATATTGTTCTTACCACAAATATTTCCCTCACTTGTTAAATCATTATTCAATTTAACTCTTCTACTCTCTCTCCCTATTTCTCTCTCTAATTAGATAAAACCTCAATTGATTACCCTCACCTAGTAATTACAACTTAAATAGATAAGTGAAATAATAAGTATATTCTCTATTATTTCATAACCTAGTGATTATATATATATAATCACTCCTAAATCATCCCATTTACCTCCAACATATAGGAAATAAAGAATTGATAGGTGGCCTTTGTGTGAAAACTAGTGAAGAAGGGAAGGAAGTATTGAAAAATGTAAAACAGTGAATAACTCTTACTATCTACAATAAACAATAAATTCCATTAATATAAAAAAATAGATAATTATTAAATTAACATTAAAATTCATTAATAGGGGTGGGGGAAACCCCCTTGTATCAAGGTATAGTGTTTCGTCATCGAAGAAGGATTACAGTAATTAAAATAATAAAAATAAAATCCAGCAGCAGCCACACTATCAATCGATTAGTAGTAGAAGTCATCCCCTCTATACAGTGATCCTCATATACTTTATAGTAATAGTATAATGATATAGGTTTTTTATAGGGTTCATTATCTCCCATTTGAGTAGCATGATCCTCCCCTTATTCCTTGACCAGGTTTAACACCATTAAAATCCTCATATATTTCAGTGCCCAGCTCTCATTTCCTCTAATGAATTCCACATATCCCGGTTAAGGGTCTAGATTCCACCAATGGGATCTTCTAAAACATTCCAAGGCTTGATGTTCCTTCCCATTATCTTTACATTATTCATATTTATGGATGACTTCCACATGTAATCTCAAGAGTAATTTTACCGATTTGGGAAAACTATAGGAATGAGAATGAATTTTAGGTCGAGCCCTTTTTATTTCAAGAATTTTATATCTTACATCCCTTCAATAATATTTTTTAAAATTAAAAATTTATACATGATTGGGGAATTCATATGAAATTCCCCATATTTATTACAAAACAACATTGCAACTAATGTAAATTATTACACGAAACGCTTGATCTTTGAAAGTCTGAAGTAGGCCTGAGAAGTCTTATGGAACACCGAATCAAAGTCTTACAATATGAGTGGAAATTCATACACACTTAATAAAATCATACACATCCTATGTAAATTCATGCACGCTGAATAAGTCTTATATGAAAATAGACCGAAATATTATGAAACCTTGGGAAGTCATATGGTATGTGGAGAGAGTCTTATGAAGTTGTAGGGGAGTCTTATGCAATTCCCCTTTAGTAGATTTTTTCCAATTGAAGAGTATTATATGGCCATTAGGAAGTCTTACAGGCTCCATGGAAAGGCTTACATGCTCAACAAGGTCATATGAAATTCCAATTACTTTTTCAATTTCTTTCTTCAAACCTACAACTCTCAAAAATCACTTGAAACCATGGAAATATCACACTTAGTGCAGACTTTGTATAAATTATGCTATAATGGAATTAATAAATGAAAATAAGAGTATAAACCTCATTATAAATTAAAAATAATAATTCAAAAAACAATGTATGGTTTGTTCAATTAATTACATATATGAATAGAACAATTAAAAATAAAGATTTAAGTCATTTTTCATTTTAATTCCACGGCCAAGTTATTACTAGATATAAACCATTTATTATAAATTAAAGGCAATAAAAGGTGAAAATAATATAAAATTACTCAATAAATTAAAATTTGAGGCATAATCACTCCCCCACACTTAAATAGTAACTTTCCCCCAATTTCACAAGTGTTTCATTTCCCCATGATCAAAAGTTCTAGTTCAAGTATTACGACTATAATGGAATTTAGTGGGATTAAGATTTTAAGAAGTGTAACCTTATTAAATTCCTCTCCCCTAAGTTCCCTATTCCAAAGTTCCTTTTCAAACTTCCTATATACTTTATATATAACATTAAAATATATCATTCTCCCCTTTTTCATCCAATTTTAGAATTCCCCAATCAATTTATCCTCTTTATCGGGCATCACTTATTGAATTTTTCACATCCATGTTTGTGAAAATAACTTATTAGTTGAGTGAAGCTAAACCTAGAACTAAACCATACCAAGATAGAAAGTATCTCTTGGGAATAATTTTAATGTTTAATTCATAGAATCAACACTTGGGAAGCTAGATCTTAGGTAACTTTTAACTCTTATTAATGGATAACTCACACACACATTAACTTTATTGACTTAATAAGATTTATAGATTAGTTCTCATATACTTATTTTAATATAGTTTTCATATGAGCTATCCAAATGTAAATTAGGAAGGATCCATGGGGTTTTAATCAATCAAAATGTGTAGGCTATCAAAATTTTAAGTTCAAATTCCATCTTCCTCGTGTTATCATTTTAATTTCATTTCTTCATATCTATCACAAACCCTTATATAGTTATAAAGAAAAATATTTTATATGGTTCCCATTTCAAGTTGGTTATTTATTTCATTTAGTGAGGGAACTAAATTTCTAAAAAAAAGGGCATTCTTATTTTATTTTTCAACCAAAAACACATAAAAAATATATACATGAAGTCTTATTTACATTATAACTACATTGACTTATCACCCAAAATTATTTTAAATACTACAACCAACAAATTACATCATGAATATATCATGGAATAGTATACTTAACATTTGAGTGTCTAAACTAGTGTGTAGGATAGATACAACTTGATATTTTATATTTATATTTAGTAGTGATGAGTTTGAACTCCTACATTGGTTCCTTCCAAAAATATTCATGAAACTACTTCATATATAATCAATCTATTCACTTTAAATGTTTGTTGTGATTATGCTTCTCTAACCTCAACTACACCAAATGGAAATGTATTAGTCAATGTAAATAGTCCATCCCACTTAAAATGAAGTTTATCGGGAATGAGTTTCATCATGTATAGGAACATAATAAATTTTAATGTAACTTTAGAGACACTTTTATAAATGAATATATCATGTATTAATTTATAATTTTCCTTTTATATTAGGTAATTCTCATATACCTCTTGCCTCATCTCCTCTAGTTATATCATTTGAAGCTTCTTTTACTCTATATCCTTGATAAATTTTATATTTACCTTTTTCACATCCTAGTAGGATTTTTGTTATAGCTTTATGAGAAAGTGATAGTATTTTACATATATTATTCAATTAGTGGACATAATTTGAGGTTTTAAAGGTAATTCTATAGGATCATAGTGTATACTCTAACTTATTATTCGATCCATTTCTATTGGAATGAATTTCTTCCAAAATTATCTTTATTTCTCTATTAGAGACCTCATCCTTCCCATTGGTTTGTGGGTTATAGGTAGTAGAGGTATTATGATAAACTCCATATCTCTTCATCATGGATTTCAGTATATTATTGTAAAAATATGTTCCTTGGTCACTGATTATTTCCTATGGTATCCCATACCAATAAAAAAATATGATCTTTGAAACTCAATTACCACTTTTAAATCATTAATTATAGTTTATTTAGCTTTAATACACTTGAACACATAATATACTTGTAGCAACCCAGCCCCAAATAGCTCAGATTTGGTGTCTTCTACTAAATACATTGGCATTATTACAAGGAATAAAGCCCCGAAGGACCCATTAGTTTAGTAATCTTAGTAAACCAGATACATAAATGAGTATTGTATAAATGAATACATTGATTATAATATTTTTCTTCTTATTTCTAAATAAGTAAATCTAAGGATAACTCTAATTCATCTAGTAAATCCATGCATATCTTTCATTGTATGCTTCTTGGATTCCTGGAGAAAGAAACATAACGAGGATGAGCTCAAATGATCAGTAAGGGAAAAATGTAATGGAAGAAATAATGAATCAATAAGAATAGTCAATATGACAAGGTGAATAACTTAATGCACATTCCATGTAATAAATATACTAAATAGAAGTACATAAGAAATATGGTAAGGTAGTAACTAGAAGCACATTCCATTAAAATAACTAGATAAGGAAATATCAATATGGGATGTTAGGAAACTGAAACACATTCCATTTATTCAATGAACTAAAAATTAAATGTATCCATAGATATGTCAATGCATTATCTCATGGATGAATAATAACTGAATACTGAAAATGAAACACATCCATAGATATGTCAACGCAAAATCTCATGGATAAATAGTATCAGAATATAAATGAAAGAAATTATTAATTATTAGATTTCATGTTTCCTAGGTACATGGTACCTTTACCATCAATACCTTTCACAAGAGGGTTTACAAAATGTAGGGTAAAAAACCCATCTAAGTCAGCTATCCAAATGACTCATCCCATGAGACTACCGATCCATCGAGGGGTTATCTATAACCAATCCCCGCACATGTTGTACGAGTCCAAAACATTCCTCATATATGAAATAATTTATTTAACAATGTGCCTTATCAAATATCTGTATAAGGTAAGAGATGTGGATTTATCAATATTAACCTATATAGTCAAATAACTATCAAAGTAGACATTGTATGTAAAATGGTATATAGTTTAGGCAATAGTAATATCCATGATAAATGAAATTAATAATTTTGGGGAAATTCAATGTTCAATGATCATAAGAGTTTGAATATTTAAAGGGGAATAATAAGTAAATCCAATAAGTTAATGTGAATATTATCCTTGGCCAAATAAATCAGAAACCATCCAGAGAAAGATCAAGAATATTATCAATACAATAAATCCCATGTGAATTAAAAATAGAGGGTTTTTGTTATTGATGAAATAAAATAACATATTTTAAACAATAATCTTGAGGAAAATATCATTTTCTTTTGAAAAAACTTAAAAAAAAATATTTTTATTTAAAAATAAACCTTTTGAAAAGGACTCTTAAAAGAAATGATGGTGGATGAATCTATACATGTCGAATGAGGTAAAAATAATATTCCATTTGTACAGTTAAAGGTTAGAAAATTCCTTATTAGGAAAGTGACAAGAATATTCCTTTGAAATATTGGTAAAATACAAAAAGGGTAAAATTGTCTTTACTAAATCATTTTAGAAACATTTTAGAAAACCTTTTAATAAAAGATGGTTTTTATAATAAAGCAGGTTCTCTAACTAAAGAGAGATATAAAGTTAGGTTTTCTTAAGAACATTTTCTAAAACACTTAAGTAAAAAAGAGTGGAAAATGGTAATAATACTTGAAAATGGTCATAAATAACCAGAGAATAATGAAATTTATATATTTAAAAATGGTTATATAATTTCCTATAATGGAAATAAAATTGAAATATCATTAAATTTATTATTGAGGAGAATAATCTTTAAACAAACAAAAGTGTCTCATACCACGTTGAAATATTTTAAAACATAATCCTTATGAAGGAATAAAATTATATAAATGTTTAAAATATCATGAGAGTAATTATATTCATTATATATCATGTAAAGGTCATACATACACCATTTAAAAGAAACTAGGTGTATAACAACAATTAAGACTCAATGGAATGTAAATTGAGATGAAAACTCCTTATCTTTTATTTCCTTTCAGGTGAAAAACCTTTAACTTCCTATATAATAAAATTATGTTAATTTTATATTTTATTCATAACCTTTTTAAGGTTTATAATTTATTTTATTTCACTTATTATCATGTTGTGTACAACTACTTAAACAATTAATTTTACGTCGGGTGTTTTTTACCAAATTCGGTTTATGTGTCCAAAAAACTATTATTGGTCAATTATGATCAAAGGGGTCATTATATAACACCTCTATAATGATAAACATGACATAATTATTATATTTTTATATCAATTATACTTTTAAAATCATTCATTAAATACGGTTGTGAAAATGAGAATATGTTACAATCATGGAGACGGTAGGTCATAAGTACGCATGAGTAACATTCCCATTTTTAAATGACCATTGCAGAAGGAAGGTAAGTAACTCAAATATTTATATAATGATAATTATATAATAAATATAATATTATTTAATCATATATACTTATATATATAATTATTTGATGTAAAAGGAATCATATCATATCAAGGAGGCGGTAGTCCACACATCCACGGATGACGTTATCTCTTTTAAAGTGTGTGAAGGGATAATAAAGAAAATGATAAATATGTGTATATATATGTGTGTAATTATTTCATTAATATCATATATATGTTTTTTATTTTTCACATTTTTAATTATAACCATCATTTATACATTCCATGTATCATATGAACGAATCGCATCACTTTGAGGGGGTGATATTCCACACTTTCTCAAATGAGATTGTCATATTTACCCAACTTGGAAAGAATAAATGTATGTTATAAATAAAAATTACAGAACTTTAAAACATTATAAATAACATATATATCATATATAAATATATTTTCCATCATAATATCCACCATAAGAGGCGGTAATGCAAAATTGAACAATCATCGTTTCGTGAGGCAGTAATTCATTGTTCACAGAAACATTATGTTTGTTACCCATTAGATGGTGGTGTGTGTAATTATAGGTATAAATATCAGAATAAAAACATCCTATCATATTTATTATACTTTTTTTGTTACATAATAACAGAATAAGTATATTTTAGGGGTTGGAGAATGGAAATGAGACTAGAGAGATTGAGAAAAGACATTACCTTTTAATCGGGTAACTTTTTTGGTTTAAAAAAAAGGCAACCATGGAAGGTATTATGCCCAAAGTTAGGATTATAGGTAGAGGTTAGGTATTTTTTGAGGCCATTTTGGTAGATCTTGTCCTAACTTAATAGGTTGGATATGTGTGATGAATGGGTATAAGTGGTGGCCTTTTATAGGGAAGGAAACGGACTCACTTTGTATTTTTGAAAAGAAGTTAGGTGTGCACATGTTCTTACCAAATAAAAGTCATAAAAAACCACCAAAACTCAATAATAGAATTTTAATGGATTATATATTTCTATAAAATGAGTTTTTTACAAGTGTATAGGTCATTTTGGCCCTTAAAATTAGGGTTTCAGTCCATTTTTAAGCTTAAATACACATTAATCACCGTAATTAATTTTAATCACTTTCACTAATAATTTTTGTAAAAAAAATTAGTTGATATTATTATACCAGAAATATTATATTTATTATAATGTTTTATTTAGGATTTTTAAAATTTAAATTACAGAATCAGCAAAATTAATATTAATGTTAATCTCACAGACAGACGGATTAACTGGTTTTAGTAGAAAAATGTTCAAAAGATTATTATATTTTTATATTAAATTTAAAATATTTATTGATTATAATGAACTAAATTACATTAATATATGTATAATTTATCCTATGTGACTTTAAATCAAATTTATAATATAATTTAATGTTAATAATTATTTAAAGAAAAAGGAAGTTTTTAACTAAAACACTGTATTTTTCACTATTCACTAAAAAATGAAGTTTCTCAGAAAAATCACAAAAAATCATCCTAAGATAATTTTGAAATTATGAAATCAAAAATAATGTTTATATTATAAAATTAAATTCATAAATGTGTCAAAATTAATATTTAAAATAGGTTTGTTATTAAAAGGTAGTAAAAATGCCTTAATTAAAATATAGGGTTTTATGTGAAATATCGGGTTTTCTCTTATCTTATGCTTAACAAATCTATTGGATGAATATAAAAAATAATTGATTGAATATGTAACATATTTATTACATTAACATCACTCCCTAATTGTACTTATTTTAATCTATTGGGGTAAAACATCTTTGTGAGCATAAAAATAGTTTTCTATAAAAATATCCTTTTAATATTCAATTTGTTCTTATATTCATTTATAATTTATTTATAACCAATTACTTAGTTTTCTAAACCAAATATTTTCATAATTTAGTTAATAATATTCATAACATCTAGTTTATATTAAATAATAATGTTTTAATTATAGATTTTTTCTTGGTAAGACTCGGTATTGCGTATAGCACAATCCATCGAAGAAGGTCCATTTTATGTGTAACGCAAGCTATAGAGGAAGGTCGTTGTTGCATATGATGTATGCTAACTCGGTGTTGTGTGAATTGAAATATAACTCGGTGTTTCATGCATTGAAATATATAGAATATATTTTAATAGTAAATATATTATAAATTATATGGATATTATATTACCTTACGCACTTGTTGTCATGTGTCATACACGTTATCGAACACGAGGTTCATACTTTAGTTTTTTGTGGAATCACAATAATACTAATAGAAATTAATTAAATCCAAAATAAATAAGAAATGGGGCCATGAAATGTAATCCTTGTACATAAAATATTTCATAAAAATCAAAGTTCTTTAGGTAATTCTTAATATTTTAGAAATTACTTCATAAAATTAATAGTTTTTACATGCTTTTCAAAACTTTTGTAATTCATTAAAAATTGGTAGCTAAAAAAAACTAGCCTCTAAAAAACTATCTATTATTTGAGGTCCAAAATGGCCTCCATGTGCAATAGTGTGATAAAATATAATCATAGAATTTACCACTTCCACATGTATACATATCTTAATCACTTGATCGCTATAAATTTTCCACAAATATGGATCCTCCCAAACATATTATTTCAATTCAGATTTCATATTAATAATTTTATGATTATAAAATAGGTAAGGTACCTTTTATGTGACTAAATAATTCACCATGTCAACATATCAAATTAATTTTATGAGTCCATACATCTTCTCTCCAGGGAGAGAATCATTTGGGACTATCTTTGTGGGTGTTTCTACTTTAGTAGTGTATGAAAATATTCTCATTTGGTCTATAAATAAGTTTCATATCCCTTTTTATACTTGATACCCAAGTTTAATTCTTATAGTAAATCATCCATCTCACCATTCTTGGATTTTCATCAAATTTATTTATCAAATATCATAGTTATTCATGGTTAAAGAAGATCTTTACTTTACTTCCTAAAAAATACAAATGAAATTCTTCCTATGCAACAACAATAGCCAAAAAATAATTCTCTATTTTTTTATATTTTGTTTGAGTTGTGTATAAAGTTTTAAAATCATAGGCTATCACATTTTAATGTCCATTGATATTCTCAGATAGCATTAACCCCACTTATTGGTTATAGGAATCACATAGCACTTCAAAGGGGCCTTCTTATCATGGTGGATTTATTATAAGGGATGTAGCTAGAATTTTCTAGAGTCCATTAAAACTTGTCTAATATGATTCATAAAATAGAAATTTAGTATCCTTCTTATGTAGGTTAGTTGGTGGTAAACAAAATTTGAATTCTCAAATAAACATTGTATAATATCTAGCATGACCTAAAAATTATCTCATATGTTTCACAATGGTGGGTTAAATAATTATAGAAATGATGTCAACCTTGGATTTATTTTCTTCAATTTATTCCTTAAAATTATGTTTCCTAGTACATTTCATTTATCCACCATGAAATTACATTTTTAAATTTTAAACCCAAGTTATTTTGAATACATATTTTAAATACTTTCTCCTGATTTTCAAGGAATATTTCAAAACAACACCCATGAATAGTAAAGTTGTCAAGAAATCCCTCCAGGAATATTTCAATCAGATCTAAAAATAGTATTACCATGAAATATTTGAAACTACTTGTGGAATTATATAGTCTAAAATTAATCCTTTGATATGAAAACATATCATAGGGACTGATGAATGTGGTTTTTTCTTGGTCTTTAGGTGCTATAGGAACCTAAAAATAGCTATAATACTCATCAAGAAATAAATAATGACCTTTCCCATCTAGTATTGCAAACATTTGATCTATAAAAGGAATAAGGAATTAGTATTTTTAGGTCACATGGTTCAATTTCTTGTATTCAATGTAGACCCTCCATTTATTATGAAACCTAGTAGGAACTAGAATAATATTCTCATTTTATACAATAATGATTCAATATTTTTTTGAATAATTTGAATGTGTTGGAAACCAATGAGACTTATTGTTTCTATATGTTGGATTCATTTTCAACCTTGTAGTGTCGGATTCGATGTTAAAATTGAAATAGCGTGATGAGGAATATTTTATTTGTTGTTTACTATTGAATTTATAATAAAGGGAAAGTGGGGGAATGAATGGGATTATTACATGGTGACTTTTTCAATCCCAAAATGTCTATCATTCCTATACTGAGAGGATGGTTAAATCTATCTAAGAAAGAGGATCACCAATGCAATGTTGCATCAGGAAAAGTTTATGATGGAACTCCAAGACCATGAAGGAATTTATATTTATTAATGAATTGGTTTTAATGTGGTTGAGTGTATACATGAATTTTTCATATGAAAACACAATAAATAAAATAGAATCATGTAAATAAAAAGTTGTACAAACATGGTGATGTATAATTTTTGTAAGAAAATTTGGTAAAGAAAGGTTTTTTATAAAAGTGAAAAGTTAAAAAAATGTGTGTAAATTTTCATGAAAGTAGTGTTGTTAAGTTTCCACAATAATATTTGGTAAAGGAAAGGATTTCACAAAATTTTAGAGTGTTTTTTAAAGATACAATTATGTGGAAATGGTGAATTTCATGAAAAAAATGAAGATTAAGGTGGTATATTTTTCAGCAACTTACATGAATGGAATATATTTCTGAAAGTTATACAAATGTGGAGTTGTGAAAAAGATAAGTTTAAATTTTATTGAAGGGTTTTTATTTTCCTATTAATACCCAATACCCAGAGAAGAAGATAAAGAATTTGGAATAAGATGATTCTTGAGATCCAAATGATCTGAATTCACCAAAGCCAAAAAATTTATGAAGAGAGTTTCTCAAACCACGAAGTTCTATGAGTGATTTCCATGAATCATTGGGTTCCATGAATATAAATTTTTTATGAATATTTTTTTATGTGAAGGCTATTTTACATGAAAGTACTTCCTTTAATAGGTTAATTCATAAAGACTTATAAAACCATAATTTCATGAAAGTAAGAGTTTCCCCAAAGTTTGGGAAGTTTCATGAAAATATTGAAAATTTTGTGAAAGTGAATAGTTGTGTAAAGAAGATGACATTTGAAAAATAGTAAGTATATGAAATTCACAAAAATTGAATAGTATATAAATTGATCATCACTAATTGTATACCTTTCCAAAAGAATAATTTATTCCTTAAAGACTAGATTAATAGGGAAAGTGAATTTGCTGTAATAGTGAAGTTCACAACCAGTTTTTAAAAGAGAAGTGTGAAAATAAATGAGAACTTATAGATGAAACAATAACTAGATAGTGAATTCATGAATTATAATGTGTTCTATATAGTTTTCCCTCTTGAAGAAGTGATTGAATGTAGAGGATAAAGGGAGTAACCCTTGGGTGGTAGTGAGATAACCCTAAATCTTGTAAGGGGGTGACACTAGGAATAGAAGTGACTTATCCTAAATCCACCACTAAAAGATACTTAGTGGATTTTGGTACATTGGTACATTGTTATTTTATGCTCCTTGGAGTATCCCAGTGCTAGTGAACCAAGTAAAATTATTGTTTCTTATTTCTATGCATTGATTACATTCTATAGGATGACAATTGGAGTATGTGGATTGAGCGATCATTGATCTTATATAATTATGGATAAGATAATTATATCATCAATCGAATCATCATTAAAAAATTAACACAAGAATGACCCTAATAACAATTTATATTTAGATAAATTAGGTAAATTATAGTTTCAGGTTGTGTGTGGAAACGAAAATTAACTTCATATCATAATTCACCCCCCACCCCCCCCCCCCACCCCCCCAAGGCGTCTCTCAATAAAGTCCCTTATAGGGCCAATATTTGGTATCAAATCATAGGGATATCTTTTTTGGATTTTTTTTCTAAATTGATCTTATCAGTTTTTCAAGTTGAATTAAATTATTCCTATGTAAGATGTAAAAGATAAATAATTTGATTAATAATAAGAACACAAAAGGAATTCTATATATTAGAAAATTTTTTGAGAAGTGTATGATTGAACTGAAGGATCATAAAAGCTCTAAAAAGGAAGGTATGGATGAATCTGATTTTACATATACTTATTCATACAATGATATTGTAGGACTATCTTAGGATCCTAATATTTCAAGTGATGTTGGAAAAGTTTTTTATGGGTTTTTTGAAAAAAAAATTAAATGTGTGTAGGTTAAAAATAATTTTTAAGTTGTGTCAGAAAGGCAGCAGGGGTGTTTTCGCCTTTCTGATTTATTGAAAGGTAGTATACCCCCCCACACACACACACCTTTTCCCCATATTAGTGACATGGAAAAGGTGGGTGGGGTGTCTACCTTTCACTTAAAAAAGCAAAAGTTGTCTATGGGTGTGCCGCCTTTCACCTAACATAAAGACTAAAGGTGCCCCCTGTCACCATTCCTTTAATTCCCTATAAAAGGTAACCCCCCCTCCTCCTCACTTAAAATTTCCCTCATCTCTCTATATTCAACTCTCTCTCTCTCTCTAAAATAATCCTTCTTTGTGTGCAGTGGTTTTGTTAGCCTAAAAGAAGTTCTGATTTTTTACGAAGCATCATTTAGAGGGATTTATTATTATTTAATTTAAAGTTATTTATTTATTTATTTGAATTTTTTTTATTTAGTTAAAAATATTTTATTTATTAATTATTTTAGTTAGTTATATATAGTTTTTAAATATTATTTTTTATTATTAATGATTAAGTATATATTAACTAATGAATATATTAGAATTAAAGAATGATTACATATAATGATTAGCTAATAATAATTAACTAATGAATATCATATAATTAACTAATTATTAAGGATTAATTAATTAATTATTAAGTATTGTTTAACAAATGATTATATAATTTTTAAATAATGATTTATTAATGATTAACTAATGATTATTTATTGATTAAATTATGATAAAATTATTATTTAGAAATGATTAAAGATTGAATAAGGAATGAATAAAGAAGTGATGATTAAATAATAAATAAGTAATGATTATCTAATGATTAAGAAATTATTAAATAATTATTAAGTAATGAATAAATAATGAATAAATAATCATTAACTAATTATTAACCAATGATTAAATAATAATTATGTAATGATGAAATAATTATTAAGGGATGATTAAATAATGGTTAAGTAATGATTAAATAATGATTAAGGAATGATTAACTAGTGATTAAATAATGGTTAACTAATGATTAAACAATGATTAACAAATGATTAAGTAATGATTAACTATTGATTAAATAATGGTTAAATAATGATTAACTAATGATTAAATATTGATTAAGTAATGGTTAACTAATTATTAACTAATGGTTAACTAATGATTAACTAATTATTAACCAATTATTAACCAATAACTAACCAATGATTAACCAATGATTAAATTTGGATTAAAATGTAATAAACATATAATGAAAGATGACAAACTGGATGAAAAATAGGGTTAATTGCATATATGATTTGTTACTCTCATGATTTAGATGATTCGCCCCTTATTTCATACCTGTTTTTTTAATGTCGATGAATATGTTTTATATGATTAGAATTATCTTTATAAATCATTGAATGTATCTTTAGGAAAGTTAAAAATTTTACTACAAAACATTAGTGTCATATTTTAGGATATAATAAAACATTCTAAAATTTTAGTAGAATAAATATTATGTGGTTCTCTAAGAAATAAAATCCTTATTTGGATACTACAAGTGTATGTGGCTCTAAAACAATTGTATATAGGCGTAACAACTCGGACAAGGTGCATTGGTCCAGACTTGGTGTAACTTGGTACACAACAACGGGCCTTGTTGCACACCTAGTTTAACACTCTTGGGCGATATGCTTTAGATGATTCATATTTTATTTATAAACTACTGAAATACCTTTAGGATGATTAAAAAATGTATTATGAAACATTATTATCATATTTTAGGATATAAGAAGATGTTATAAAATTTTAGTATCATAAATATTATATGGTCAACCCTCATTTTCAATAGTATTCATAGAATTTTTTGGAAACCAAGGTAAAAATGAATATAAAACACAAAATAAATTTATTTATCATTGATAAAATGAAAATTGTGATCATATAAAGTGAAATGGAGAAGATAAAACACATTAAATAACACATGAATTCTTTACAACATAAAAGAAATACCCTTAAAATTTTCAATAGAATAGAGTTTGGATGAGATGAGCCTAACTTCATAAGTGAGGTAAAATCCATCTTATTTTCAAGTGGTATCTTAATTACATCTTCAAAAGGGATATACTTAAATTTTAAATTTTCAAAAGATTTCGACCTTCTAATGAAATTTAAGATAAAATATAAGATATCTTATTAGATGGAAAAAAATTAAAAAAATTAAAAAATTAAGTACATAGCTTTGGAATATGTTATTAAGATACCACTTAAAAATAAGATGGATTTTACCTCACTTCTGAAGTAAGGCTCATCTCATCAAAACGCTACTCTATTGAAAAATTCCAAGGTATTTATTGTATTGTGTAAAGAATTCATTTTTTAATGTGTTTTTTCTTCTCCATTTCACTTTATATGATATTAATTGTCATTTTATCATTGATAAATAAACTGATTTTGGGTTTTCTCCTCTTTTAACTTTGATTTCTAAAACATTCTATGACTTATTTTTAATAAAATTTTATATAACAAAACATTAGTATAATATTTTAGGATATAAAATTATGTTCTAAAATTTCAATATCATAAATATTATGTGGTAAACCTTCATATTCAATATTATTTACACTATAATAATCTTGATCAATAAATATTTTTAATATCAGGAGTCATGTTTGCCTATGTCTACTGCTATGAGGAGGTTATTCAAACCATAAAAGGAGCTTCTTATAGAATAAAACCAATAAAAATGGTTAAGACATATCATTGTGTAACCATAAGTGAAATTCAAGATAAAATTTGTGGTTTCTTAAATCTGGGACCTGATTAAGAGTTCAATTCTATCTGTTATAGACATTTTCAATTATCAGCTATACTATGGCATCTAGATTATCCATTGGTTACTAATGCGTAGTGGGTCCAAGCAATAAATTCATTTTACCAATTGTTATATGGTACCATGATGGAGTTATATATTGAGTTTTACACTATAAAACAACAATGTATAATTGTATAAAGATGTAGACTTACAATATTGGTTGAAGAAGATCTGTCCCAAGAAATCGAGGGTCAACCCTATGATGTGGAATAGGAAACCCTAGATGATCTCCTAGATATACATTAAAATATGAATTTTGATGAGGATTTTGTTAATTATGGAAGAGAAAACGAAAAAAATTCTAACGAGGAGGGAGAAGAACAAGTTGGGGAGGAAGTTTCTAGAAATTCAGTAGTTGTACAATAGCCTCGACCCATAATAAATTGTCCACCACTCTTCACATATTGGCTGGAAGCAATGGCACATTTGCCTAAATTTTACATCAATATTATCATACCTATAACTAACTTTCCTAGAGTTTTAGTAGATAGGTTTAGTGAGATAGAAAAAACATTATATGTTGGAAGGGATTTTCCAAGTAAAGATACATTGAAAAACGTAAAAAAAAATCACATTGATAGGCACTGTAGATATTTATTTTAGGAATCAGGCCATAAAAAATAAATCTTATAGTGTTAAAAGTATGGAGATGATTGTACATTCTTATAGAGGGTGATTCCTAACATTTAATTTGGATTTTATAGAATTCCAAAGATTGAGGCATCTCGTACTTGTGTTCAGCCAAACCTGAAAAAATATTATACCTCATTGGATGATGAATTTGTGTCATCCATTGGATTCTATATTTCTGCATTTTGTTTCAAAAAATAGCTCATACAGATTGGTGGAATGTTTCTATATGGAAAATAAAAGGGCGTATTGTTGATTTCTATAACCTAATATGGAAATTGTTCCCATATTATTCTTGTATGTTCCATTATAGAGAAGGAAAACTATGAATCATGGAGCTGGTTTTTGGCATGTATCAGCAACCATTTCGCCCATATTTGGGGTGTCTGTTTGATATCTGGTCGGAATCTGAAAATTAATGAGGCAATCAATGTAGATCCTGATACA
This sequence comes from Viscum album, assembly GCA_963277665.1. NCBI lineage: Eukaryota > Viridiplantae > Streptophyta > Magnoliopsida > Santalales > Viscaceae > Viscum > Viscum album. The sequence goes on from OY728161.1 coordinate 1,764,457,608, forward strand.
TGGAGGCCCCCAAATTCATATCATTGGTACATCATCAGACACATTACTAGCAATGTGAAAAAAACATTCCACAATGAACCTATAAAGAATAAAATCATGAGGGTTTTTATACAATGTATTTTTTATTTTTTACTATTTTAACATAAAGAATAAATAAATTTATGTGAAATATGATCAATTATGTGTAGAATATGTGATGGATCAATGAATATTTTAACAACATTTTGAAGAAATATTCAAGTATAATCAAGAAGTGTATAATTATATGATGTAGATTACAAAAGAAAAATGGACATTAGAATATAAAGGAGGGAAGAGGTATGGATACTTGAACACAAAAGTTATGGAGCGCATCAATGGTTTCTTCAAGGGGCTTCATAAGTTACCTATAAATGCCCTAGTTTAGGAGACATTTTATCATGGTGTGAATTACTTCATTGATAGAAAAAAAAACTATCCTTTGATGGGATTCAACGAGGGATAAGGTATGGAAGGCACTTTCAATGAGAGATTGAAAAGAACATTAAAGAAGATTCTAGTTATTGAGTATACGTTTTCCACTGAGAAGTCTCTCAATTTGAAGTTCAACAGTGTTCGAAGTCCATCACAAGTCACAGTGGTGAAACAATGGTGGTATTACTAGAAGCGCAGAAATTTCAATGTGGAAACTTATAGGCATTAGGATTGCCATGCACACACACCATCGCAGCATGTGCCTCTATGAACACATCATGGGAAGCATATGTTTATCTAGTGTACTAGCTGGACACCATTTTTAACTATTATATTGCACCATGTATGCCTATTGGGGAGTTTTGATATTTCTCAAATCTTGAATACCAGCCGATAGTGATACCTGACATCAATAGGTTACGTCAATGATGGAGACCAAAGTCTAGTAGTATTTGGAATAAAATGGACTCACCTTAAAAATAAGGTCAAAGTTTGAGATGTTTCATATGTCATCAAGAAGTTCATAATCCGAAATTATTCCCTAACATTGCCGGATCGAGTTCACACTCTCAGGCACAATGATTTTTTTTAATGTGATCTTCTCAAATTGTTAATTATATGGTGTTAATATAAGAAACTTCATTTTTTATAATTTTCTAACATTTCTAAATACTTTTACTATAAAATAAAAATAATCCTTTTATATTCACATTAAAATGAATTATAAAGTGTATGTGAGTTGAAATGAAAGAATAATAAAATTGTCCATGGATAAACTATAAATCAAGCATGTGAGAAAATAATCATGAAACATACCTTCATGTGAGAAATCATATATAAATTAAAAATCACACCATTTTCTAATAAACTTTATAATAATGAAGAAAAATTGTTTATATATATAAATATATAAAACCATATCTTAAAAAACACCCTTTCCTGGGTAATAACATATCTCAAATGCACTTTAGATATATTCTTTGAGAAACATGAAGACATTCCCTTGTATTTTGGTAAAAAAACTTCATACAACAATGTGAGTAAATATGTAATGTCTTAAATTCTACTAGTCATAACATTCTTCTAATCATAACATTATATTTTCATCTTAAACTTAAGAATCATTTTATTTTTTTACATACAGATGGAGGATATTATACTACTCACTTAGAATTCTGGGCATGTTTCCCACACCGTGATGGAGGATCTTCTGGTTTAAAAGATCAGGGTGTATAAGGAGCCCTATCATTATCACACGCTACATCCAATCGCTATTATACCATATCTGCATCGGGATGGATACTGTAGAATTTCGGTATTCGATTTCAAATTCATTGATCATCACCTTCTTTCTATCCTCCTAAAGAGGTGGAGACCAAAGATACACACATTCCACCTGCATGAGGGAGAGATGACCATCACCCTCGAGGATGTGGTAGTCCTTCTTGGCCTTCCTTTCCTAGGGAAAATAGTTATTGGACCCACACATGAAAACTAGCCTAAGATAGTATAGATATTTCTAGTCATTAAAATTTTGGTTGATGATGTTTCTATAGATGGAAGATCGATATCTATGAGCTAGTTGGAGATGCACTTTGCACATTTACCCAATGACACTGACGAGAATACTGGCATGCATCATGAATGTTCCTATATATTATAGATCATTGGAGGGACACTGTCTTCTGATCACTCATGTAATCATTGAACATGATGTATTTGGGGCCACTGGAGGACTTTTATTGGGCCGATACATACATATGTGGATCTATGTGCTTGTATTACACTTACAGAGTATTATGCATGGAATTCCGCTATGATCATAGTAATCTTGGGGGATACATGATCCTTATTTAGATATGGGAATGGGAGCACATCCCCTCACTCTACCCTGGTCTTAGTGGTCATCCTTTTCCTATAGAGGTGATACATGATGCTCCATGTTGATTCTAGTATGATCAATCATCCCTATTGGGTTATGATTCTAATAGGATTTATTGAATTTAATTTCTTATTATTTATCACTTTTCTTGTTTTATTTTATATGTGGATTTTAGAACATATCTTCATCAGCACTCTGACACGCCATTTGGGTACATACTGGCTCATGCTGGATAGTCTCTTACCCACCGATGTAAGTATATAAAATATTTCATTGACTAAAAATTTTCATAATATCAACATTTTTTGTTTTTGGTAAGAAACTTTTTGAAAAATCTCACATGTCATTTTAGATTTCATAGACTCCATACTTGGATTTATTGGACTAGTTTCCTATATAATACACTATTGGACTTCATGATGTTATGGCTATAGTACCACTCAGGCACTTTCATATTATTTGGTGTCACTAGCCTAATATATTCATGCACCAGTTTGGTTGTGTTCAACGCATTTCATTACCATCAAGATAGTTATAGGATCTTCATGGATTGAAGTTGATGGGGAGTCAATATGAGGACTGGCGCTGATGACATGCCCAATATCTCTACCTTTGGGAAGACGAGCATCACTTCATATCATGGGTGTACCTACGATGTGGTTCCATCTATCACAACAAGTCGAGTATGGGACTTGGTATAGACTGAATTCTATACTATATCTTACTCGTTATGGTAGAGGGATTTAGGATATAGTAAGTCAATAAATTTTAATTATTTTTTTTATTATACTATTTTCTAATTCATTTTGAGTCTCTCATACTCAAGCACAATAGATTATCCACATTAGTGATCCAGAGTAGGAGGAGGTTTCTAGCCTGGTAATGATCCATGTTGTAGTGTTGGGGATGATTCCATATTATCATGCAGTTCACGATAGTATATTCGATCATCCACCCTAGAGAGATGACGTTCATACCCAGAGAGTGGAGGTCCCTACATAGGAACCTCCTCCAATAGTTTATGATGCTGAAAATCCATGACAACGATGACGTAAACTGTGTTGTACTGCACGTGAGGCCTCATCTATTCCATAGGCAGAGTTCAGACCTCTAGTAGTCCAACCTTAGCTGATTTGGGATGTGCATCAGGAATCATGGGATCCATCTATATTGGCATAATATCCATTGTTTTATCCAGGTCAATATTATTGAATCTCCTATCATGGGTCATTTCCCATGCCTCTATATTTTGTGCTAGATCCTTCACAGCATGTATGGTTCCCCCTGTGATGATGGAGGGTCCTTCTACTACCCTAATGGGAGAAGGATCGGGTGAATATGATGACAACTAGTTGACACCTCCTCTCATTCATACATAGATAGAGAATCCAATGGTTGAGGTTCCAATGCCTGAGGTTCAGTCACCTCTAGGTCATCAGACTCCACCCCAGCATGGAGGTCAGTGCTCTTGATATGGGAGTCCCATTCACACACCATCATGTAGGATAGAACCTCATCATAGACATTGATTTTACTCATTCATGTATATGTTTTCAATCTATTAAAATAAAGAAATTATTTTTACTATCAACCATTTTTACATGTTTAGACACTATTTTAATTTTCATTTATATTTTAGTCACAATTTATATTTTATAATTTTTCAATGTAGACTACTTGAAACATAGGAAAAATTATTAAATTTCAAGTAGGAAAATTTAAGATCTTATAAAATATAAACTATAAAACGAATCTAAATAAAATTTAAAACATATCTTAAGAATATAAAAAAATTAAAAATAAAAAAAATAATAAATAATTGAAAATGAAAGGAATGTAAAAAAATATTATAAATACCATTGTAATGGTTTAAAACAAAAAACATATTGTACTATTAAAATTAATTTTCAATAAAATATTGATGAAATTGGAACATTATATATTCAAACTAACACTAGATATTGAACCTTGCTAAAATTAATACTTTCTACTCAAGCTCCACCTTTTACTATTATATTATAATTCTATAGAATAGACTGACTTACAAAATCCAAAAGGGGGGTAATATAACATTATAATAATTATTAATGTAATAAAAAAATATTTTGATCTAAGCACACTTCCAATCCAATAGAAATGGAGGATGTATAATAAATCAATAGTTTGCATGTCCCTTATTCAAGTCGCTCATTTCTTTCTTATAAGTTTCATTGAAATAAATGAATTGAAATATTGAAAGAAAATAGTATAGTAAGTATATGAAAAAACAATATATATATATATATATATATAATTTATATATTTATAATGTATATATTTATAATGAATAATAATGTCATAGTAATGTAACAATGACAAAAAATGTAGTATTTAACTAAATGAAATGTAGAATAAAACCCTATTAAAGTGAATTCTAATAAGATACATAGGAAAAAATGATAAGATTATTTAGATTATCAAGTAATGATACATCTATGAACATACTTGAAAATAAATCATAATTGAAAAAAATCATAAATATAATAAGTAAAAGCAAATTTACATGTCACCAAATTTATTGCTTAAAAACATAACATTTTCACTTTCAAATATTAATGAAATAATTCTAAACAAAATAAAAAACACAATATATAAATATATATCATAATATACAAACCTATATGTTTATAAATATAAAAACATGTATAATTAAACTTTTTTTGTCTGAAAGGAAGAAGGTCCACTACCACCTTTAAAATTAAGTGAATAGCAACAGAGGACCTATTGCCTTCCAAACATAGTTTTTTAAAAAATTACCCATGAAAATTTAAAAAAAAATAAAAAATCATCTAAAAACTCAATTTTGGAACTGTTGACGATGATTAGATGTCAATAAATATAAAATTTTAATATTTTCACATTTTAAGGGAGATTTATCAAGGGATTAAGGAATAAAAAATAAAGATGAAAAGGAAAAATGGGTCTCAAGGGATCTAAGTTGAATTTCTAAAAATTGATTTCAACAAACTAAAAAATCCTCAATTAAAGAAAAATTGATGTGGTTATAAATATGAGGGAGAATAATGATGAACAAGATATGTAATTAGAGGAGATGTCTTCCAAAGTGAAAAATTGTAAAGGTAGTTCCAAGGAGGAGGGCCATAACTCTAAAGGGGTTCAAAATATGATGGATAAGAATGATGAATTGGATACACACGTGGAAGAGTTGGTTGAGGATAACCAAAGGATAATTAAAGTGGATGTGGTCTAAAATGATGGAATTTTGAAAATGGATGAAATAATGAAAGTCAAAATATACTTAATTCAAAATCTTACACAATATATTGAAGTTAAAATGGTCACAGATAAGGAGTTGAAAGTTATCATTATCCCTCTCAAAAACAACATGAAGAGAGGTTAAAATCCAAAAAGTAAGCAAGATCAATTCCAAGGAATATGACATCCCAACTCCAGGTGAATATGGTAAGATCAAAGAGCTTGAAGGGAGGTTTAAAAGCTCAAATTAGAATAAAAATATCCATCATATAGAGGCATCAATAGGTGTAGTTCACAAGTGTGTAAATATAGATTCAGTGAGAAAGAAGAAGAATTTTTCCAAATCCAGAAGATAAGACTCTAAAAAGTAAGTATATTTGAAGTGTTACTATTATTGAATCATGGGAAATATTATGGGTATCTATCTTGAATCCCAAGGGATAAAAGGAAAAAAAAAAAGAAAATCTACTACAATGACATATCAACTAAGGTGTGAAAATATGAGGTATAGTTTTATTGGGTGATACTTTATTCATGATAACTATTGTCATGTGGATAATAATTATAAAAAAAAAGAAGACTAAATATGTCATAAGGAATTCCTCTGTTATCATAACTAGAAGTAAAAAAAATTTCACTAGAAAAAAATATGTTAAGATGGAAAATAGATTTATTTCACTGAGGTAAAAAATAGATCTCAACAAGAGGTGGAGTAAGAACCAAAATCAATTTACTCATGATATCCCTCATAGAAAGAAAGGAAAAAAATATATAGAAAAAATATGAAATTTTCTCTAGCTTTGAGAAAGGTAGATGAGTGTATAAAGAAAGTTCCACCAAGGAAGAAAACATTTGAGGTAGATCTATTGGATTTTGAAGAAAACATACATAAGCATGTGTAAGTGGTTTTACAAAATATACTATAAGGAAATTCAGGAATAGAATTGTGGGAGTTCCTAAGAAAATGGAAAATAGTGGCATGAAGAGAATTTCCAAATCGAAAATTGAATGGAAGGGTTATTGGAAATAAAATAATAATATTTTCAAAAACTAAAAGTACTCCAAAATCCAATCATGTGAAATGAACATCTCAAAATAAGGCATGGATTATGAAATTTAATGAATCATGTAGGGGTAGATAGATTTGTAAGATGATGTAGAGAATAAGGGTCCAATCAGTGACATTTTAGGAGATCCTTGTCAGTAAAAGTACTCAAGGAATAAAGTTTGTGATTTGGTCCATAAAGAAAAGAAAATTACAAAGCCAAGCAATGGGACTTCCAAAGAAAACATCTAAAATGAAGTTTGTGTAAGTTTCATCACTCAAAGGAATGCATCTTATGAGGAACTAAATAATCTTACCATGAATAATGGTTATGTAAAATAGGTGGTTGATGAGGTGATGAAATTCATTTCCTTAAATATGAAAAGGGTAAAATAAAAGTGTGTTAGTGAAGGATTGGTCCACCAAGATCTTCCTTATTCCTCAAATTAAGGAAGTAAAAGGTCCCCTCTCCCAATGTGGTTAAATTATATTAAATGTTTTTGAAGTGTTTTAAGTTTTAGGGGAGATAATATCCATGGGGAATTTCTATCAAAATATAAAAAATGATATTGTGACATGATATAGAGTATAAAAAGAGAATAATAGAAGTAGTAACAAGTAGTTTTAATTCTCTCAATTAAGAATCCAATTTCAATATTATATTTAATTATAGGAGGAATCATGGTACATTTGAAGAGATGATATCAATAGCACATGATTATTACGGTATAAAACCATAAATATGAAAAATGGAGAGGAAATAATAAAATAAACTCTCATGATTTATTTCTTTTGATCAAAAATGTGATATCATATGACTATTCTCAAGATATCATAAGATTATATGGATATAAAATTATCTTGTTAAATATCAATTTTATACTTTATGATGAAGATGATAAATTCAATGGGGGTTTTGAAATAAATATATGTTATATGGTATCATTGGAAACTAGGGAAATATGCCCAAAGGATGAGATAATAAATCAGTTACCAGGTACAGTTCAAGAAATGGTTACAAAATCTAAAAAAATGAGTCATCATTTCAATATTTACTATCAATAATGGTATCTATAATAATTTATATCAATTTCAAAAAAAAAAATTGGTTTGGTGTCTAGAGATGATTGTTATCAAAGAAGTTTAAAAGTGTTCCATGAAAGAAGTTAAAGTTATATGGATGCTTGAGGTGCATGGAAGTAAGTGAGTTCAATGGATATTTATGGTGTTATTAACTTTATATCTTGTTTCCTACACCAATTATTAACTCAATAGGATTATTGGTTTTTTTGATGTCTTTTTACTAAGTGGTAATTCCACCCATTGAAAAAAAACTAAATGCAACTATAGCTGAAATATGTTTTTGATATGGAGTGATGAATCAAACTTGTAGTCACATATAAAGAAATAATTTATGAGGATAAGGGAGTTTTTGGTTCAAATTATTGGTCCTAATAAGTGGAGTTTATTAGGAGTTTCATTTAATAGAGGGGGAAAATTTCTCTTTATTAGATGCAAGGACCATGTCGATAAAGGGGATAAGAAAAATACCTCTATGCACATTATTAATAAAGTATACAAAGGTAAATTATGAAATAAATGGTCTAAATGGTATCTAATGATAGAAGCTTATGTTGTCTAACATCAAGAAGATAGGGGGAGAATAATAATAGTAATGAAAGTAACACCCTTATTTATCAAGGTACATATAGTTGAAGGTTTAATTTGGATTTTATGTTAAAGGGGGATAAGAAACTATATTTAATCCATGTTCTTGAAAAAGTAGGAAATTTGAGTAAGAAGTGAGGGTAATAAAAATATGATGCTGAAAAAATATGACAATGTTTAAGTAGTTCATTCAATTAATACATATCATGAAAGTGATCTCCACATTAATGATGAAAGTGATTACTAAGGTGGTTGTACAAGGGGTTTTATCTAAAGGTATTATCTATATAAAATAATGTGTGCCAATTGGTATTGATCAACATTTGGTATCAAGAAAATTTCAATAAGTGATATCAAGAAATGAGAAAAGGATTCATGAAAGTGTTGTTAATAAATCCAAAGGGGTAATGTTGGACACCAATGAGAATTTTTGATTCCTATGTTGGATTCATTTCTAACCTTAGACTATTAGATTATCTGTTGAAATTAACATGGTGTGATGAGGGATGTTGGATTTTTTTTCACCATAGAATTCCCAATGAAGTGAAAGTGGTGGAATCAATGGTAAGATTTCATGGTGGCTTGTGAAATCCCCTGATTTTTATCATTCTCATAATGAGAGATGGGTTGAATCTATAAAAGAAATAGGATCACTATGATGATATTGCATCATGAAAAGTCCATGATGTAATTATAGTACCATGAATAGATTGATATTCATGAAGGGATGGGTTTTAAAGTGGTTGAGTATGTGCAATAAATTTTTTAGGAAAACTGAGAAAAGGAAGGAATCTTACTATGCCAAAATTAGAGTTTAATGATGGTTATTTATTAGTGGTTTTTTAAACTATCTCTAAATAAAATATAAATATTTTAGCGGTGGTTTTTTAAAAATTACCACTAAATATTTACTGAAATTCAAAAAAAAATATCTTTCTCCCCTCCCCTAAATTCCTTTTCCCTTGTCTGAGCCCTCCCCCCCCCCCCAACACCATTGAACCATCTCTTGAGATCATCACCCCCAAGACCTCATCACTGAGCCCTCATCACCACAACTCTTTCCCTCAACCTTGAACCCATGGTCTCCCTCGCTCCCCTTTCCCCCTTCATAGCCCTTGTCCTCTATCATCACACCACTCTATTAGCCCTCTTTCCCCATTTCATCATTCCAATCACCCCTCTTTCTCCCTACCATTGTGTCTCTCACCCTCTTTCTCCTTGTGAAGCCCTTTCCACCCTACGATCATTTTGATCCTTCACCCTCTTTTCCCCTTCTTTTTGCTATGCATCTTGTACCATTGGCATTATGATTTACTTCTCTCTCCCATCCAAAATCACCTTTCAATTAAAATTATTCATTGTATTTTTTGAAAAACGTATCTTGACTAATATTTTTTGGTATTTTTGGGTTTGTTATGAAAATATACTCAATTAATTCATCATATATGATATGTGTTATAAGTAGTTTATAATTAGTGTGAGTGTTGTGTTTATGATAAGAATCACTTATTAACTTATTTAAAATCCATCATATTATTTATTTTATAGAGAAACTTGAGTAGTTTTTTTTAGCTTGAGTTGTGTTGTGAAAAAATATAGAATTAACTCATCATATGTGATAAGTGCTATAATCATTTTTCAATTAGTGTTGGATTATTATGTTTGCACAAAGATAAACTTATTAAATAAATTAAAAATTCATTCTTTTATTATAAATTAATAAAAAATGTAATATTTTTAATGAATTTTATTTAATCATTTTTTTCCAAAGAAAACCTTGATGATATTTTTCACATTTTTCAATATAGGTTTATTTATTAATGTTTAGAAGTTTTCATATGATGAGATGGAATGATAATTAAAGAAATTTGATGAAATATAATTCTATTTAATTTTAATGAATATAATTTATGTTTTATCAAAACTTACATTAGAGAACATATCAGATGAAACTTCCCTTAAATTTTTCTTGATTTTGCAATCATAATATAGGGTAGATAATTCAATCAAAATTCATTTCCCACTAAAACATTATTGTGTAAAGAGTGATATAAGAGTAAGAGTTGCATCAAGAATATAATTATTTATATTTTTAGGTAGTTTTAGGAGACTTGTGTGCTTCATGGTCATTAATTCCTTGGATAAAAAACATAAAAGTGATTCTTTCTTTCTATGAGCATCAAATTCTCCATGGTCTATAGCATCGATAGAAATTTGAGATGGAAAGTCTATTAACATATGTTATTGATGAAACTCGTAAGAAAATAACACCAAACACATTTAAAATTCCTTATATTCATAAAACTCATATATATATATATATGATAAAATATCAAACAACCATGGATTAAATATTCCATAGATATGAAAATGCATAGATCCCATGTGGATATACAACAATGTATCAAACGCTCACCCTATTGAATAAAATTATTTATTATAATTATATTATATACAATGATATAGGTAATATAAAAATATATTTCATCACCAATAAAGTTCTATAGAAATTGGGGTTGTGATAAAGGATTTGTTGATGGTGTTCTCCCGATGAGGCCCCCATATTATTATATACTTATTTCTCTTTATCTCATGTGTTTAGGAAGATTTTTGATAAATTTTTATATTATAATCTTGTTTATGCCTATGAACAAGGTGTATAAGTCATATGTGTTAGAATTTATTTTCATATAAAACACTAAACTAACAAAAAAATTATATTTTTTATTTTCAATAAATTTTTAATTGTTATTTAAATGAAATAATATTTCTTATATGTTTTAATTTTATTTTAAAAAGTTTAGGCACTTTCTGATATATGGATAAAAGATGGATCAAATTACCGAGGAAGACACCTCAGTATACTGAGGGTTTGGAGGAGTTTATAGATCTTGTAATTTTTTATCAATATTTTAATGGGAAAATAATATGTCCATGCCATAAATATAAATTTATAATATGATTTAAGAGACATTAAATTTATAAACACTTGATATTAAATAAATTACCTGCTTAATATGTGTGTTAGATTTGGCTTGGAGAATCAAATGTTACAGAAAGTTTGAGCACTGATCTCAGTCAACAAAATTAGATCCCAACTTCATCAACAATAGATAATGAAATTAAAAACCTTATAAATGATGATTTTGGCATTTCAGGGAAATGTCATCAGCATCAAAATATATCAGTACAACTATTTTAGAGTGCTATAAATATTAACTTGAAAATGACGTTTTGGGGACCACAGGATAACCAGATCAAGATTGTAACATATCAGTGGATCCTCCTCCTGAGGATATGGAGACTAATATAAGAGATAGATTTATTGACAATAAAAATGTGTTTCATTATTTATTTGATGATTGAAATCAAGAGATGTATGGAGGATGTCTGAAATATTCAAAACATTATTTATATTTATGTTTTAACATATAAAATGTTTATGTGGAATTATAAATAAGGAAAAATCCATGATATTGTAATTGTTGCATGATTAATTTTATAAAGCTAAGATACCAGAGTCATTTTATGATATGAAAAATTTATTAACAAGATGGGTCTAATTTATAAAAAAATACATTCTTGTCCCAATTATTGTATATCTTATTGGGGAGAGGATTCTAGTAGACATGAGTTTAAAAATTATTTTATTATAAATGGAAGTTAATGGGTAATTTTGTAAGTATGAATCAACATACTACTTTGAAGAAAAATAAAAATAACTCACATGCAAAGGTTTTTTCATTACGTCCCTTTAAAAACTAGATTGTAAATATTGTTCATCTCATCTAAAACCACCAAGCACATGAAGTGGAACATTATATTTAATAATAATGATGGATTAATGTGACATCCAATAGATTCAAAATCATGAAATAAATTTGATTCATTACATCCAGATTTCTCATCCAATCCTAGGAATGTGAAATTGGGATTGGATGTCGATGGATTAAATCCATTCGAGACATTGAGTACCAATTATAGCATTTGGCCGATTGTTTTGATCTCATACAATCTACCTCTATGAATTTTCACACAAAAAACATCCTTTATCATTTTGATAGTTATTCCTAGAAAAAAATTCCTAAAAATGATATTGATGTATACTTTTAACCTCTAATTGAAGAATTGTATGAGTTAAGGGGTAGCGGTGTTGAGATATATGATACATCTTCTAGAGCAATGTTCACAATGCACTCTGATCTAATGTGGATCATTAGTAACTTCTCTATACTTGGGAACTTATCTAGTTGGAACACTTACATATGTTTGGATTGTCCTATTTCTAACATAGATTTTGAGCCTAAATGACTACCTTATAGAAAAAAGGGTTTTTATTGTGTTATATCATATCTCTTGATGCATCTCATAGATTTTTATTGAAAGATTCAAAATTCAATGGGTCCTCTAACCATATACCACCTCTGTAGTTTTTGGTAGATTCTGAAATATTGGAATATCTATTAAATGTTGAAGGAGAATTTGGGAAGGTAAGTAATTTGAATGATAGTGGGAATTTATTTCAAAGTGAATCATCAGTTGAAGTTGGAACATAAAAATGGAAGAAAAAATAAAAATTCTTAAAACTTCTATATTAGGAATTTAATTTTTTGCATCATAATAATGATGTTGTGCATATTGAGAATAATATTTATGAAAATTTTATCTTCACATTACTTAATGAGTATGTAAAATCAAATGACCATCACAATATTTGGAAGAACTTATAAATAATGAATATAAATCATGATCTATAGCCATATGAAAATTGAAAGTATGCTCCGGTAATTTTTCCAATGAAAATTAGAGAGAAAGATATATTCCTTATAATTTTAAAACGTGTTAAATTATGTGATGGGTATTCAAGTAACATATAAAGGTGTGACGACTTAAATCATCATAGGTTACATGGATTAAAAATTCATGACTCACATATTTGATTATAAAAGTTACCACCATTGGCATTGCATATATTGTTAAATAAAAAGGTTAATTTAGTTTTATTCTAATTCAACACATTATTTAGATAACTATGTGAGAATACTTTATAAATAGTTAATCTTGATAAGATTTAGGATATATTTTAACTGCCACTTTTTTACAATGGATATGATCTTTCCTTCATCATTTTTTATTGTCATAATGAATTTAACTATGAATTTGGTATAAGAAACTAAATTAGGAGGTCCCATACATTATTGATGGATGTATTCAATTAGGAGTTACTTTATTTATATATTTTTTATCTTAATTAAACCATTGTTGAAACTTCATTAAATATATAACTAGGTTTTATTTATTTTATTTTATAGATACCTTAGTCATTTGAAATCACACATGAAAAGTAAACCTCAACCTTAAGGCACTGTTTTTGAAGTTTTCTTAGTATAAGATTGTCTTACCTTTTTTATAGATACATAGATAATATTGAGATAGGATTCAATTGAGTTGGACATCTTGATGGCATATTGAATCAATCTCAACTACATGGTAAATCAAAATTATTTCCTAATATTAGCTAACCAGTTATGAGGATCTCAAATATTATACTAACAGAAATGGAATTATTAAAAGAACATGAATATGTCCTACTAAATAGTGAAATTTAAAATTCATTTATTGAATATCTTAGAATAGAAACAAAGACACACATGAGAGTCCAAACATTAAATGAGAAAGATATAATAAAATATGTTAATAAATAGATTTTAGAATAGATTGTACATCATCTTAGTATATAAATACTATAGTCAACATGGATATTATGTTGACATATATATTTTGTACATCTAATAATTTACATTAATTTTTTTAGATCATGAATACTGATACTTGTATTGGGTTTTCTGAATATTTGAAGTTTTTGGATCGAGGTCCTCTAAATAATGCTAGAAAGTTTAATGCTTACAATGTGAATGGATTCAAATTTTGTATAGTTAATCTAGAAGATGTTTTAAAAACATAGAATAGTGGTATATTTATAGTTTCCAAATTGTAATACTATGTAAAGTTGAATGATATTATAAAATTAAACTACCATGTTCATTTTTTAGTTGTTTTATTCCAATGCAATTAGGTCAATATTACCATGTGTGATAATTCATTGTAATTTACGTTTTTGAACTTTTATTTCTTGATGGATATTAGTGACCATGAAGTACATGATTCGTATATCTTCACATAATAAGATAAAATAGTATATTATGTGTAAGATTTTATGGATGAAGGGTGGAGTTTAGTTGTTCGCATAAAATAAAGATACCTCTCTAATATGGGTGATGAAGTGGAATATTTGACCTCTAACATTTAAGCCCATCAATAGGAAAAAAATTACTGATTTTCCCATCATGATATTAAAAATATCTGTATTTCAAGGGTGGATTAAGTAGAATAAGTAATGATAGAGCAGGATAATGACATGATTAAAGGAAAAAATTATTGTACATGTAGTCATCCATTGATTTATCAACTTCCTATTTTATATTTTTTTCATTTAGAGTAGTTTGGATTTTTTATCATATTTAAATTTATTTTTATGCATGATTTGTTAAATTTTTAAAAATTAAATATTATATAGGTTTGTATGTGCATTTATTCATTAACCTACTAATGTATATTATGTTTGTTAGTACTATGCATCTATTATCATTTATAAATTTCTTTTTTTGAATTAATTTTTTAAAATATGTTTTCTACAGTATTTTTATTTATTTAAATGGCAAGAATTATAAAAAAAGAAGTGATTAATTGGTTGGAGTTGATCGCCATTTGATGTCCCCCCAACCATGTAGATGTCATCATTGTTTCCTGATAATCCATTAGGCTCCCTCCCTATAGAATCTAAGATTCCCTCCATCTCCCTCATGTCAGCATATGTCATTCCCTCCATCTCCCTCCCATCAAAATATGTCACACTTCCCCCTAATTCATCAGGTTTATCATGTGATGGCCCTAGGGAAAGGAAAAATGTGGTAACTCCATTTTCTTTATGAGGATATTTGATGGTCGCGTTTACAGGTAAAAAAAATTAATTTGAATAAGTTTATTAAACTTTTTTATACAAATAACTAATTTTTCATAAAATATGGAAGCAATGTTATTATTGAGACAAACATTAACAGTTCAGATGTGTATTACCTAAATCTATTGAATATAGTTGTCCCCTTTGATTGTCATGGGGTCCCCACATATGATGTCATGGAAATATTTATCCATATTATAGGATAGTTTGTGGTTGAGTTGGGGAACCTTCTAATTAAATATTCTTATTGGAGTCATAGGCCTCAATCTTTGAATAATGAGGCATTTGATTCACTAATAAATGTAATTATAATATATTATTCCTCAATTTAATGTCATTATTTAATTAAATTCTGATATTTTAAAAATGAATGTCATTTTTCATATGTTCTTCCACTTTACCATAACTGATATTATTGCATGAAAGTAGACATTAAAAAATTTTGGTAAGAAATAGAAAAAATTTAAATGGATATTTTGTAATGAATTCAATAATAAATCATTGGACAATTAGTAGGTGTATGATAAGGTACCTATATGGATACCTTAAGAGTAATGGAAAGTGTTTATTGATATTTATCTCCATAAGAATCATATGGTATTTAAGAATAAATTATTATATTAATCTCATTTTACATATATACATGCATATGAAAAATATATGGCATTTTGTACATTACTATTAAATTACCTGTTATTTATTTTAATAAGTTTCAAGAAAAAATGTATCAATCGAAGTGAAACCAATCATCCCCCACACTGTTGGTTCAATGATTATTTTATGAAACAAGTCTAATATGATAATATTTTCATTATTTAAAATATTTATATGATAATATTATTTGTTTAATATATTAAAATATTTATTTGTCTATGTTTAATGTATAAAAATAATTTAGTTCACCAACTCTCTGAGATGGAACATTGGTTGGATGTTCATACAAAATTTGATGGAATTTATGTGAACAATACTACCAAATATATTGGGGTATGAATTTATTTTTTATAGTAATGGTTCAAAAAAACATCTTCAATGATGTAGTAACTTATGAAACCCAAGATATCAATGAAAATTTTCATTTACTATCATCAAACTATATTAAATCAAAAATATGTGTTATATTTTATAAAAAAAAACTTCAGTTGTTAAAAAATTATATATCATTGCTCAATGTAAACATTTTTTTTATAACTAGTGTTGTTGGTAATATATTCCTTCTTGAATAGGTTCACACTTTATTATTATTATTCACTTTTTAAATTTCCATTACTTTAAATTTGATTGATATTTGATTTATAAGTGAAAATAAAATAACTATGGGATTCGAATCCCACGAAGTCCTTCTCATTCTTCTAGGATGATTCGGTTGGTTAGGTCCTTGTGAGGGATCATCCTAGTTATATGCTCAACATGGTTTTTAGACCATTACTATTTGATATCTTTGCAAGTTCAATGGGTATTACAATGAAATCTAATCCATGTTGTACTTAATACCTACCTCTATATACTAAAATGTAGTTTCTTATGATGAAAATATAATTCAAAAAAAGGGAAACATAATCCAACAACAGGGGACTCATATACAGCTACAGAATGTGAAGGTAATTTATTTTTAGAAATAATTGGTTGAATTATATCAGAATAAGACTATATGTATCCATGATGAAATTTTGTAGATGGATGGTCTGAGTTAGTAGGTAAATCACACAATTTCCTAATCATTTAGTCCCCAAAATTTTATTAGTTTTAAGTTGAAATTTAAATATAAATCACTTTTTAATTTTCAAGAAAAATTTAATACAGGTGTTGGGAGAAGGGGGTGTAGAAGGAGATGAAGATGGAGATGGAGAAGGATATAGAGATGGAGATTATCTTAGTTCATCAGGTAGGGATAGGGATTGACTTTGGATTTAGTGGTGATGTTTTATAACTAAACTCATTATTTATAACTTATTATATTTAATTAGATATATACGTTTCTTACTTAAAATTCATGTTGTTTCAATTGTTATTAGTTCATTATTATATGTTTTTGTTTCTATTTATGTTTATGTTTCTCTCTTTGTTTGATTTTTTTTTGGAGAGTAGCTTCTATGTTTTTTATTTTGTTAAATATATATATATATATAAAGGTAGTTTAAATCAACATTATATATGGTAAAATATATTTTTCAGGGGTTTAAACTATTTTTATATGGTATAATGTATATAGAGGTGGTTTAAACCATCGCTATATATTATTAATTATGGTTCCAATTTAAACCGCCACTACATTTTCAAAATATTTAGAAACCTAAAATTGCTGCTTAAAACAATAATAAACTCCACTAAAGAATGTTTCATGGTAGTTCCCTAAAACCACCATAAAATGGTTGAAAACGACATAAGAAGATTCATAATTCCAACTATAGAAGTGGTTTATGAAAACTATTTGGAAATAATTTAAACTACCGAAAAAAAAATGTCAGTCTCAATATTTTTTGTGGTGTCTCCATAAAATTATAATTTTCATAAACAAGGTGATACAGAACTGCTGTAAGAAAATTTGGTAAATGAATCTTTTTCATGCAAGTGAAAAAAAATTAAAAGGTGTGGAAAGTTTCATAAAATTAGTCATTTAAAGTTTCTACATTCATATTTGGAAAATGAAAGGGTTTTCCAAAAAATTTGTGTGTTCTCAAAATATGGAGTTGTGTGGATACAGTGTGTTCCATACGAAAAGTGATGACAAAGATGACATGTTTTTTGGGGTCTTAAGTTAATGGAATATGTTTTAAAAATATAATAAAATGTGGAGTTTTTTGAATGGTTAGACAATGATAAATAAGTTGGCAGAGTAAGATTCTTGATATCCAAACACTCTATATTTTCTAAAGTTAGAAGTTCCTCAAATGGAGTTATTTGAACCACTAAGTTCCATAAGAGTCATCCAAAAATCAAAAATTTCTATGAATATACCATTTTCACAAACCTTTTTTTTGAATTATATCTTACATGAAAAGAATACCTTGAATGTTTCCATTTATAGATACATATAAGGATATAAATTCATGAAAAAATGAGTTGTGTGAGAGTAATATTTTCACAAAAGTTTGATAAATTTCATGAAAATTTTGGAAATTATGTAAAAGTGCAAATTTTCCTGAAAAAGAGGAGATCTACATGAAATTAATTATTATATATTCAAAAAAAATTGAATAGTAAATAAATTTATTAGTGTGCATTACAAACCTTTCCAAAGGAAGAAGTTGTTCCTTGAAAACTAGTTCAATATGTAAAGTGAAGTTTCTTCAATATAAAAGTTTGAAACCAATTTTTGAAAGAATAGTGTGAAGATCAATGAGAAATTATTATTACAACAATAAATAGATAGTGAATTCTTTCATTGTACTATATTCTAAAGATTTTTTCCTCTTGAAACAAAGAGCTAAGGTAGAGGATAAAGGGAGTGACCCTTGGGTGGCCGTGAGCCAACCCTAAATCTTGTAAGGGAGAGTGAACCCAGAAATAGGGTTGACTAAGAATAATTCCACCACTATAATATACTTAATGGATTCTAGTACTTCGACACACTATCATTGTATGATCCCTAAACTAGCTTGGTGAGGGTGAACCAAGTAAAATTATTGTTTCTTGTGTGCATGCTTTACTTGCATTATGAAATATGAAAATCAGTGTATATGGATTGAGTGGTCATCTATATTATTTGATTATGGATAATATAAGTGAATCATTAATCACCTAATTGTTAATAGGTGAAAACAATAGTGACCCTACTTTCAAATGAGGTCAATATCAATTACGATAGTGATAGTTTCAAGTTACATAAGGAAATGTGAATGAGTTTCGTACCTTGATTCACCCCCCCCCCCACCTCGGGTCATCTCTCACTGAATTTTCTTATGGGGAATAAATAATGGGACTCACTTACTAGGATTTTGAGATAGTTTATATGATTTTGGTTCCTAACAACCTTAAAATTTCTTTTTTCAAAAATTCTATTAAGGTTAGGTTGAGCCTTCTTTGGGGTTGTCTTAGATATTTTGGCACCTTCTCTAAGAGGATTTGATGCACAAAAACAGTGAGAATAATCCCATATACAATCCTAATGATGATAATGTAACCATAATATTTTATTTTAGAATTATTAGAAATTGGTTTTCTTGATTGGGTTTTAAATTGTTTAAACTTATCACATATAGTTTCTTATCTTCCTTAAGAAAGGAATGTTTTAAATTAGATGGAAACAACTTAAGTTTTAGTTTATTTGGGTGTTCTAGTGATGATTTTAAATTAGTATTTCTCATTCTTGGGTAATTAATATACAAAGTAGATGTATCAGTAATATGTTTACATAAATAATTAAAATAATCTTCATCTATATCCTCAAACTGGCCACTACACATATCAAATTTCAAATTTAATTCATTTTTAAAAACAAAATTATAACAAAGATTAAGTGATTTTATGGATTCATATAATTGTATTATTTCATCAAATATTTCAATTTATTCCTTTTAATAGTAAATTATTTCATAATGAATTATTGTGAGAGTATATTTTTCTTCTTTGGGGCATTTCATTGAATCCAAAATACTGAAATTTGTATTTTCTTCTCCAAAATACATTAAAAGTGATCCTTCATGAAAATTTATTATAGTTTTATAAGTTTCAAAAAAAATCCTACCAAATATGATGAGATAATTATTTGTGCCTATTTCATCTTCCATGTTCAGGATATAAAAATCAATAGGGAACAATAATCATTTCAATATTACCAATACATCTCCCAAAACTTCTACTAGGTAAGCAATGGTTTAATTAGATAATTATATAAAAACTTCATTTATCTTGATTTCTCTTACCTATAATGAATAATAAACTAAATAATGGTAAAAGGTTAACTTAATCTCCAAAATTTCATAGTGTATTGGTGAAAGTGATCTCTCTTGTGGTGCAAGGGATAGAAAAAGTACCTAGTTATTGATATTTCCTAAGTAGTTGTGGGTTTATTAGAGTATAAAAATTTTTCCTAGACTTAAATTTTCATCTCCTTATAATTTTATTTTCTTAGTACACATATCCTTGAGAAAATTTTCATACCTTTCAATTTTTCTGATGTAATATTGAAAAGTAATATTGAATTCCACTTTCTTAAATGTTTCTAGAATTTTTTATTGTGGAGATTCTTCATTGGGTTTTTTATAGGATCATTATTTAAGGTAAGGGTAGTTGGGGTGGATGTTGGTTCTCTATATTGGCCCTTTATTTATTTATTTTATTGGTTTTATCACTACATGAACCTCTTTATATTATTCCTTTATAGGATTAGGTTATTCCTTCCTAGGTTTTCCACTTCAAATTTTTGTTTTCATGGGTGTTTCTTCATTTATTTTCACCTCCCTTCCAATTATCAAAGATATAAAACTTACATTGACCTTGGGATTATGGATTTATTAGGTAGGGATCTTACCTGAACCTTGATTTACTATGTTATTCAAAGTAGAGATAGTCTTTCCAAACTAACCTTTCAACTCTTTCAACTCTGATCCATGAGTCATGAGAGTGGATTATTGGTTACTTTGAGACTCCACTAGCTATCTTAAAATTCCCATCATGGAGGAATATTTGTTATGTCCTTGAGTTTGGTAGATTTTAGAAGGCTAAGAGTTGTTTCTATGGAATGGTGGAGGTTGTTAAGGATATTCAAAAGTCTATTGGAAGGGTGGTCTTTGAGGTTACCAGTTTCAATATCCATGATGAATTATAGATTACTCCTTGAATCCTTGATTACTGGTTGGTTTTTGGAACTACCTATAATATATATAATCATAGATCTCGGTCTCTTTCACTTGAGTACATCCATAAGTGAAATGCTTCGAATAGTGGAAAATCTAGAAAACTCGAGGGGGTGTGGATGGTGATACTTCCTGAAACTTTTTCATTGCTAAATATCTCACAAGTGAAGTTAGTTGTTCAATTTTAGTTTCAAAGAAAAGAGATTTGGAACTCTTTACCACATTTAATCCTTTAATGGTAGATTTGGTGCTAAATTATTAAGATCTTTGTGGGGTCCTCTCTGCCAGTTTTGTGGCTTTAGTTGGTGATTTTTCAATCAATGATCCTCTAGAAGAATAATAAAATAGGTTTGTATCATTTTCTAGTAGTCATTGGTAAAATAAAACCAATAAATTTTTTTTTCAAATTATTGGTGTGGGTATAATGATTTTGGTATCTTAAATCTATCCTAAAACTCATATAGAGACTCCCTATTGGATTTATTGATTTTATATATATCCTTTCTTAGTTGGGTAGTCATTTAAGAGGTGTAAAACTTTTATAGTAAGGACATATAAAGTTTATCCCAGGTGGTGACTTCTCCAGGTTATAGATTTTATTTCCACTCCTTAGTCAATCATTCAATAGCAAAAGGTAAAAATATTCCAACTGATCTAAGCATTCAGGACTCCGCTAGGTTTGAAATTATTATACACATTCTCAAACTCCTTAATATTCTTTTTGGGATTATCTCTTAACAAGCCATAAAAATTAAACAGTAGCTAGATCATTCCACTTTTGAGTTCAAAATCATGTTGATTATTCATTTGTAACAACTAATTATTATTATATAAATTGGTTGTATAAATCTCTTTTAAATTTATATTTAATTAATCCAAATTTTCTTACATATGTTCACTTACTAAAGTAACTCTAGTAGAATAAGAGGGGGATAGAGAGTCTATGAATAGGATTGTGAAAAAATACCTCTCCACTTGCTCAGTTTTTAATGAACCAATGTTATATCAATGGAAAATCCCTTCTTATAATTATGTCATATAATCACACAAAATCACAACACAATGAACTACTAAGTACTATGTGACCTTTAAACATAATATTTTTACTTTTGTGTTTTTAGTTTTGAAAATCTGACATACACGGTTGTGAGCAGTAAGATGTTTGGAGTCTAATGGAATAAACTGAATTTTTGGTGAATAGTAAATTACCCTTATGAATAGTAATATGATCCTTATAAATATTAAATCATCTGAAATAATAGTAACCCCACCCATGAATTTATAAATAAAATTTAGGCATCTTATAAGTGATAATATGACCATAGTAAAAGTACAGGTATTTTTATAAGTCAAATAATTAATTAAAATTAATTAATTAATTTAAAATATATATATATATATATTCCGAAAAGGTGTTTATAAATTATCAATTTTAGGTCTTATGGTTTTAAGATAATTTTATAAGATCTTATATAATTTTTTAAAGCATTATAAATTCAGTTATAGTTTTAAAATCTGTATTTTTCAAGTAAATTATGATTTTAATTAAAAATTATATTAATTATATTTAAGAAATTATTTTTGAAAAATAGAGTTAATTTTTGGATTCTAAAAATCAAAAAATGGTTTGGGTGAATTTTTTGTATTTTTCTGAAATACTTGATTTTTTTATGAATAGTAAAATTCGATATTTGATAATAAACGCTAAAACCTAAATTTTTGCATCATGATTGAGTCATGGATGATGTAAATGGAAATTGTTTCTAACTCACATGAACATGTTACTATTTTAGGTCACAATAATCATTATTATTACTTTTCTTATGGGAAAATAATAAACTAATGATTAAAATATTAAGAAAACCCTCCTTCCCTCCACTATAAAAACCACCCACACTCCCCTCTTCTCTTTACTCCTCTCAAGCCTTTTGTATTCCCTAAATTCTGCACAAATCTCTCCCCAAGATCCTCCCCCAAGTCCTTCATCCCTTTTTCTCCTAAAATATCAAATCCTCTCCCCTTAAGAGTCTCTCAAAGGAGATAATCTCAAGAAGTAAATTCCTATTTCCGATTCTTTTATTTTCTTTCAAGTTATTTTTTTTCATTTTTTATTTCCTCGCCTCACTTTACCCAAATGGTATGATAACTCCAGTAACATAAATTTACTGGAATTATATTATTCTAATGTGATAGTTTATCATAATCTCTCATTCCCCCTCCTTTTATACTATAAATGAAAACACCGTCCGAGATGTGTTGATTTATCATATTCAAGGACGACTGGTTATCAATTTGCATTACCATATTCTAGAATGGTTATGAAACCATTTTAATGGTTTAAAAAGACCATAATATATTTATTTTATCTTATTTAATGTTCTATAATCCTTTTAAATTCATAATTTAAAATAATAATACAAAACAAGTTAATTATGATCAAAATATCCAAATTAATCCAACCATTTATCATTAATGTTTTATATAATTATTCACCTTAAGTTCAAATAACCAAATGAATTTTACAACCATGTAACATTTTTTATGTTCAATAATAAAATATAACTTCAATTATTTTCAACCACTCTCATCATACATGTGTATCCGAACATGAATATAAGTGAATCGATCATTAAAACCAAGGAAACAAACGGACCTGAACAATGAAATTAAACCTCATAACCAATCAAAAAGGTTATAAATAAACTCAAAAAGGTTATACTAAATAATTTACATGTAAAAGGGGTTATGGAATTATTAATTAATTAACCTAATTTTATTATTCAGGTCATTAATATCAAGTGGAGAACACCATCAGACTTAAGGTAAAGGATCCTCTCTTTCTCACATTTATTCAAGAATCTCCTCTATGTTGTGTCATTTTATGTATAATTCCTAATGATGGAGTATGATTTCACACCATTCCCATACTTACCTCATGATTTATAAAAGATGATAAATCTCTCTCTCTCATTAAGATCTCCTAAGTACACCTAATACCATGCCGATATTCTGTAAGGGATTCTACCTGAACCGCCTTTATTCCTTTGGGTTGCTCTATATTTATTTTTACCCAAATTAAGTTGCCTTTTATTTTTATTTAAAACTTCTAAATACTTTTTATATGCTCCAAACTCATGTTTCAAGATCTATCCCTAATTCTCTTTAGTGGATATACATTCTTTTAAGTGATTCCCTCCTCCATACTTCCCAATAAGCAAACTCATTTTAAGGGAACATCCCAAATTTTTTACCCAATTTCAAGGAAACTATACCATTTATTTTAAGCCACCATTGTTTTTATAAAATCGGTATTTTTGTTATGAAAATATTCTTGTTTCACTTATTTTTTTATATAAAATATTATTCCCTTTTTATTTTAAATGCTCTTTAGTATTTTCCTTAAAACTGCACTAAAATGTTTTAATGCTAAAATTTACTAAATAATCTTATTATATATTGTCACTTCTATTTGACATCACTTACCATGATATATGACTATTTTACCTTATTAATTTTCATTTATGTTTTAATTCCTTTCTCTCATGGACACTTTTATGATACGCCCGTTCATTATGCTTTATGGCATGAATGTGATACCAATTTCTCTCCATGGGTTCCCTTATGTTTATGTATGATTGATTATGTATGATTATTTATATGGAAATAATATTCATGAACATGTTAAGATGGGTTCACAAAGATATAGCTCCAATGAATTTGGTAAATTTTAGTCTCATGAGATTTTATGTGCAGCGGTCTTGGTGGTTAGCCTTGACTAGTGATACCATGCGCAATGGTCTTGGTGGCTAACCTTGACTTGTGCTCCTCTATGTTCAAAGAGCCTTGACTTGTGCTAAAGTCGTGGTTTATTTTTCTAAAACATTACTAGGAATTCATGTTTATATGATCCCATGTTTATATTTTATGATTATATATGTCATTTTATATCATTATGTCATGATCTCTAACCCTTGTGCTAAAGCCTTAGTCTTCTATTTATTTCCTTTCTAGGCTTTTATCTCATCCCTTTGTTCATGTGATCCCCAGGGTACCCTATTCATATGTAAGGGATCAAATTAAGATAATATATCTTTATTAATATTAAATAAAGAAGTATTTTTTTTAGTCCCATGTTTTAAGTTTTATGCACATATTCTTCAAATACACTAGACTTCACGATCCTTAGCTTGTACTATGATGTTTTAATTATGATTAAAAACATGTAATGTTATGTGTAAAAGGATAGGGTCACTATATTTTGTATCATAGCATGGTCTAGTTATTTTTGAAGAGTAGGAATAGAGAACTTTAGTAAGAACATTAAGATGAGACTATTTATAAGAAAACACCTCTCAATTTTGGTAAGTATAGAGTAAGTGGTTTATCAAAAAAAATACATCCTTGTATAGATACAAACAAGTAAAGGTGGATTTGGAATAGATGTATATAGAGGTAAAACCCAAAAACACCACTTTTATATAGACTCGAATGGGAATTGGTTCATGAAAATGGGTCTTATCGCACTATTGGTTTGACACTCTCGGGGGATATGATTTGGTAAATTCATGAGCTTGGTACAAACCATTACTCAGGGAATGAAAAAAATCCCATAGGAATATAAGTTAAAAAATAGATCAAGGATAATCTAGATTGAAACATAGGTAATCACAAGTTAGGATATACTTCTCATTTACAATTTTATCCTATTATGTTCAAAGTTTCTTTTTTATACTTAATAGATAAGTATTAAAGCCCTCTAATTGTATGTTCTTTTTCTTAGTTAATGGTGGGAAATAGAAGAAGACATTCCAATAATCAATGTGATAGGGAATATAAATATTTCCCTAATGATATGCCTGATATGATG
The DNA here is from genome assembly GCA_963277665.1 of Viscum album. NCBI lineage: Eukaryota > Viridiplantae > Streptophyta > Magnoliopsida > Santalales > Viscaceae > Viscum > Viscum album. The sequence continues at coordinate 1,764,483,597 of OY728161.1, forward strand.
GGAATGGGTGCTCAAAACTTCATGACAGTACTTACTCAGCTGGCTCAAGTTATGAATAATAACTTGAATCTTGTGGAACACCCTTCTCCTCCAAGGAAAGATCAAGTTGTCATTGAATACTTCATGTGAAAAAGGCCTACCATGTTTAGTGGATCTTCTGATCCCCTCCTTGCAGAACAATCGATTAGCTCCATTGAAAAGATATTATATATCTTCTAGTGCTCAGAATAACAGAAATTTGTACTGGTGGTCTATCATTTTTATGGGGAAGATGATCAGTGGTGGACACTGATCAAGAAAATGAATCCCTATGAGGAAATTCATTCCATGGATTGGGAGGAATTTAAGATAATTTTTTTTAATAATTTTCCCCAAACCCTCCATATCAATATGGAAAGAGAGTTCCTCAGACTCAAGTAGAAGGAAGATAATTCAATTGGGTCTTATGAAGAAAACTTTACCTGGATTGTAAGGTACGCCTCTGACTTTATCATGAACATCAAAAGCAAGGTGGATCGCTTCTTTATCAGACTAAAGATGAGTCTATGAAAAGTGTTTGTGATTCAATACTTCAACAGCTATGAGGATATTGTCTTTTGTGCCCTTAAGGTTGAAATTGAGATCAGAGAATCTTAGTGGTATCATGGGACTAGTGAAAAAAATTGGAAAATGGAATATAATGTGGGTGGTCCCACAAATAAATTTTATGATGAAAAGAAGCTCAATCATCCCACGTGTAAAAATTGTGGGAAGAACCATCCTGGGAACTATCTAAAGGGAACCAGTAATTGCTTAAAATGTGCAAAGTTGGTACATATGGATAAAAACTACCAATGGGATATGAAGAATCCCACTAACGGGGAAGAATAAATGAAGTTTCAGATCAACACTCAGCCTGTAGTGTAGTTTTACAACTGCAAGGAGCATGGAAACTATGCGAACAATTACCCTAAGTTGAGGGTTGTCGGAGGCAATCAACAACAACCTCCAAGGAAACAAGGAAGGTCTTATTCTATCACTACTTTTGAGGTGGATCCGGACAATGATGTGGTGATAGTTACACTAGTTATTCATTCAAGAATATTGAACATGCTATTTTATTCTGGTTCTACACATTCTTTCATATCTTGCAAGTTTAGTAGAACTATTCAAACACCATCTCAAATTTTGGAGGATAAGTTATATGTGATAATAGTGAATGGGGAAATTATTTCATCCATGGTTTATAACTCCTCCCCAGTTAACATTTTTTTAAAAAACCTCCCATCAAATATCATCATACATCCTTTAGTGGATTTTGATTCTATCTTAGGCATGGATTGGATATCTTTACACAAAGCCAATATCAACTGTCAGGAAAGGGAGATCACTCTTCACGTCTCGAATCATCCTCCAATTCTTTACAAGTGTAAGGGGTAAGATGAATCTCCTATAGAATCATTGTATCAAATGTGGATATTAATTCTTTCTAAGCAAGTATGTCTTGCTCAAATGATTGAGACAAAGGAGAGAATCATGCTTGAAGACATGCCCATCGTGAGGGATTACACTGATGTATTTCTCAAAGAGTTTCCTAGCCTTCCTACTGACCGAGAGGTTGATTTCTCAATTGAACTTATTCATGGATCTCTGCCTATATCAAAGACACCTTATAAAATGGCCATCGTAGAGATAGAAGAGTTGAAGAAGCAGTTATAGGAGAATCTGGAGAAGGTTTTTATATGCCTGAGTGCTTCACCATGGGGTGCGCCAGTCCACTTCATCAAGAAGAAGGATGGATCAATACATATCTGCATTGATTATTGTTATCTCCATAAAATCACAATAAAGAACAAGTATCCCCTTCCACAGATATATGACTTGTTCGATCAGATTTGTGGGGCTAGTTATTTCTCTAAGGTGGACCTTCGGTCGGGATATCATCAATTAAAGGTGAGGAAGGAAGATATTCCCAATAATTCATTTAGAAAAAAATTTGGACACTATGAGTTCATAGTGATTCCCTTTGTACTCACTAATTCTCCAGAAATTTTCATGGATTTAATGAATATAGTCTTTTGATATTACCTCAACAAATTTGTGGTAGTCTTTATCGATGATATTATGATATACTATAAGAGTAAGGAGGAACATGAGGAGCATTTTAATACTTTGTTAAGGACTTTGCGAAGGGAGAAGTTGTATTCAAAGTATAGTAAATGTGAGTTATGGATGGAGGAAGTATCATTCTTGGGTAATGTTATCACCAGTAAAGGGATATTTGTAGACCCTTCCAAGAAAAATTCTATTGAAGAGTGGCCCAGGACAACATCTATAATGAATATCCATAGCTTTCTAGGTCTAGCTGGGTATTATTGAAAATTTGTGAATAACTTTTCACAATTGTCAAACCCAATGACCAAGCTGAAACAGAAGGGAGTAAATTTTGTCTGGACTCAAGAATGTAAAGACTATTTTAAGGAGATGAAAAAGAGGCTTATCACTACGCCAGTACTCACACTCCCAACAAGTGGATAACTATTTGTGGTGTACAATGATTATTCAAAGAATGGATTAGGCAGTGTGTTGATGCAAAATGATAAAGTGATAGCCTACGTCTCAAGGCAGCTGAAAATCCATGATCAAAAATATCCTACACATGACCTAGAGTTGGCGATTGTGATCTTTACATTAAAAATATGGAGAAATTATCTCTATGGGGAGAAGTGTGAGATATATAATGATCAAAAGAGTCTCAAATATATATTCACCCAAAAAGAGATTAATATATTCCATCGAATATGGATAGATCTCATCAAGGATTATGACTGCTCAATCCACTACCATCCTGGTAAGGAAAACAAGGTGGAAGATTCTCTAAGTAGAAAAGATCTTTCATCTTTATCAATGATGAGAATTGAAAAGGATCCAATATTCTTAGATTTTAAGAGGATGGAAATGGGAATCATTAAGGGAGGAACATCATCAATCCTTTCTTAAATGATTTCTCAACCATCCCTCATGGAGAAAATAAAGGATACTCCAAGAAAATATGTGGAAATTCAGAAGAGGGTGGAATTCATTAAAAATGGTAAATCCTCATAGTTCATGATTGATGAGGAAGGAGTTGTAAGATATGGGTCATGATTATGTGTATCATCCAATTTATAGATAAAGAAGGAGCTTCTGAATGATGCACATAGCTCGACCTTCTCTATCCACTCAAGGAGCACAAAGATGTATCAAGATCTCTGAGATAACTTTTGGTGGGACAATATGTATAAGGAGATTGCTAAGTATACATCAAAGTTCCTGGTATGTCAACAAGTGAAGGATAAAAGACATAAGTCTAAGGGGATGATGCAACCACTACCCATACCAACATAAAAGTGGGAGAACATCACCATGGACTTTGTCACTTGACTTCCAAGGACATCCAGAGGAAACAATGCAATATGGGTCATTATTGATTCTCTTACAAAGACAACTAACTTTATCGAAATTCAAGAAGAATTCTAATTAGATTAACTTTCACAGATATATATCAAAGAGGTGGTAAGTATTCATGGAGTAACACTATCTATTTTATCCTATCAAGATCTAAGATTCACCTCAAAACTCTAGAAAAGTCTCCAACATGCTCTAAAAACAGAACTGAAATTCAGTACGGCCTACCATACTCAAACTGATGGCCAATCTGAGCGAACTATTCAGATACTGGAAGAGATGTTGAGAGAATGTTCTATGTACTTCAAAGGATAATGGGACCAACATCTTTCACTGGTTAAATTCTTCTATAACAACGGTTTCCACTTGAGCATCCAAATGGAACCAAATGAATCCCTTTATGGGAAAAGGTGCAGAACACTAGCATGTTGGGATGAAGTTTGTGAGCATAAGATTCTAGGACCTAAAATAGTCTAAGAAATGGTGGAGAAGGTAAAAACTATTCAGCAGCACATCAAGGAATCCCAAAGTCGACAAAAGAGTTATGCAGACAATTGTCGACGAGACCTTGAGTTCAAAGTTGGAGACATGATATTTCTACAAGAAATTGAGTTCAAAGTTGGAGACATGGTTTTTCTACACATATCTCCATTGAAGAAGGTTATGAGATTTGGGAAGAAAGGAAAGCTAAGTCCCAGGTACATCATCCCCTACGATATTCTTGATCGTTTTGGGGCTATGGACTATCGAATGGAACTTCTACCTACCATGTCCAAAGTACACGATGTCTTCCATGTATCCCTCTTAAGAAAGTACATACCAGACCCTTCACATTCAAATTTGGTACAGTTATATAATGATCTTTCTTACGAGGAGCATCCAATGAAGATCTTGGATCATAGAGATAAATTTCTATGTAACAAGACTACTCACCTGGTCAAAGTACTGTGGAAGAACCATAAGCACGAAGAGGCAACATGGGAACTGTAGGAGGAAATGAAGGAAAATTACATGCACCTGTTTATGTCTTAGAATCTAAAAAAAAGAAATTTCGAGAGAAAAATTTCATAAGGGGGTAATAATGTAACGACCCAAAATTTTATCAATCAAAAATCCCTTCTTATAATTATGTAATATAATCACATGAAATCACAACACAATGAACTAATGAGTACTATGTGACCTTTAAACATAATAATTTCACTTCTATGATTTTAATTTCAAAAATCTGACATACACGGTTGCAATCAGTAAGATATTTGGAGTCTAATAGAACAAACTTAATTTTTGGTGAATAGTAACATACCCTTATAAATAATAACCTACCCTTATGGATAGTAATATAATTCTTATGAATATTAAATCATCCAAAATAATATTAAACTCACCCATGAATGTATAAATAAAATTTAGGTATCTTATAAGTGATAATATGACCATAGTAAAAGTATCGGTATTTTTGTAGGTCATAAATAATTAATTAAAATTAATTAATTAATTAAAAAGGAAATTTGTTTTCCTAAAAGGTGTTCATAAATTATCAATTTTATGTCTTCTAGTTTTAAGATAAGTTTATATAAGACCTTATGTAATTTTTGAAAGCATTATAAAACCAGTTATAGTTTTAAAATCTGTATTTTTCAAGTAAATTATAATTTTAATTAAAAATTAAATTAATCATATTTAGAAAATTATTCTTGAAAAATGGAGTTCATTTTTGGATTATATACATCAAAAAATTATTAGGTTAAATTTTTAGGATTTTTCTAAAATACTTGAATTTTTTATGAATAGTAAAATACGATAATTGACAATAAATGTTAAAACTTGAATTTCTGCATCATGCTTGAGTCATGGATGATGTAAATGGACATTATTTCGAACTAACATGAACATATTACTTTTTTTTGTCACAATAATCATTACTATTTCTTGTCTTATGTAAAAATAATAAACTAATGATTAAAATATTAAGAAAACCCTCCTCCCCTCCACTATAAAAACCACCCACACTCCCCTCTTCTCTTCACTCCTCTCAAGCCTTTTTACTTCTCTAAATTCTGCCAAAATATATCTCCAATATCCTCACCCATTTCCATCATCCCTTGGTATCCTCAAAAGACCAAATCCTCTCATATTAAGAGGCTCTCAAAGGAGATAATCTCAAGAGGTAAATTCCTCTTTCTGATTCTTTTATTTTCTTTCAAGTTCTTTTCTTTTCTTTTTTTCTTTACTCAACTCCCTTAAAAAAATGGTATGATAACTCTAGTAACATACATTTACTATAATTATATTATGTTAATGGGATATTTTATCATAATCTCTCATTCCCCCTCCTTTTATACTATAAATGAAAACACCATCTGATATGTGTTGATTTATCACATTCAAGGACGACGGGTTTTCAATTTGCATTACTATCTTCTAGACTGGTCATGAAACCATTTTAATGGTTGAAACATATTATAATATATTTATTTTATCTTATTTAATTTTCTTTAATCCTTATAAATTCATAATGTAAAATAATAATACAGAACAAGTTAATTATGATCAAAATCGCCAAATTAATCCAAGCATTTTTCATTAATGTTTTATATAATGATTCACCTTCACTCCAAATGACAAAATAAATTTTACAACCATATAAAATTCTGGATGTTAAATAATAAAATATAACTTCAATTCTATATAACCACTCTCATCATACATGTGTATCTGAACATGAATATAAGTGAATCGATCATTAAAACCAAGGAAACAAACAGACATGAACAATGAAATTGAACCTCATAACCAATCAAAAATGTTATGAATGAACTCAAAAAGGTTATACTAAATCATTTATGTCATGACCCCCCCCCCTCCCCACAAGGTGTACCCCCTTTGATCTGTCAATGTGAGAAGGTAGATAGTGACCCTCGAGTCCCACATCCAGTAGGCCCTGGATTGGCGACTAGCACCGAGGGTATAGTAAACACACAAATTGGAGGCATTACCCTCTAAGAGAACACATGAAGAATAGAGAGATAAGAAATACACCAACCAACTTCAAATCATAAATAAATATAAAATAAATCCCAAGTACACATATGTAATATCAAGAAAAACTACTACAACTGAAACAGAAAACTGCAAGTACCAAAGGAAAGTAAAAACAACAATGACCACGAAGCCCGAACAGCTCCTATAACCCCAACCTAGTAATAACCAACCTAATATCTAACCTTCTCTAAGTGGCCTGAAAAATAGTTTATATATACGTAGGGTGAGTATAATAGTATACTCAGTAGGATCCTCCCCATAGCCTCTCCTGTAAAAGTAAAGAAAGCATGCTAAAGCACAGTGAACAGCAAGTGAAACTAAATAACCACCTAAATAGGTATACTAAGTTCCCAGACTCACCATGGCTACTCTCAGAAAGTATCAAATACAAGATTATATAATATAATAAGGAATATCATGGGTGCCCTGGTACTACTTCTCCACTAGTTTTCTTCTTTACACCAATGTCACACGTCCTAAGCATCTCTCTCCAAAAGGATTGCCCACAGACACCTCGGTGAAGCACCAAAACATTCACCTCATGCTACACAACTACCACATCGATGTAACCAAGGTAACTAGGTAGTTTCCATGATCCACCACAGCTCATATAACATGTATCATTCATTGGTCATTAAACCTCAAGCCATTATAGCCCATACACTTAGTAAGGATCTTCAATCCATCACAGCCTATACATGTTACACCTATAGTAGTCCATAGGAAACTATATCTAGAATATATGTGTGTGAATAAAAAAATCCATTACAACCCTCTACACACATATATGTGTAAAACTAACCATTTTTCCTATCAGCACTAGTAACTACCAATAGAAGAGAGCAGGGCCAACGGGGGTATTAAACCATCCATCCTCCCATCGGAATGTTAGGGAAAACACCCCCCATGGCTTAGAATCCATGGGGTGTCAGTTTCCCTAACTAACAGGGTGGAGTAGCATATATAAACACAAAAAGTACAGAATATACTATAGATTACAACCACACTAAGGGCATAAACTAGTCTTAGACTCAACTGCACCTAACGTCTCGCGGATTCCCAACTTCCACTGCTAAGACTAGGTATCCTATAAGCACACAACCATTTAAAGAGATTTATTATATTACTTCATTATATTTTTATCAATTGAACTTTATGTTAATTATTTCTTTAAAAATTAATTAATCATTATCAATTTCACATTATATTTCATTATAATTCCAACCAAGATCCACAATTCCTTTAAATTACAACCTCAATATTGTGTCCCAGCAAGATCCAACCCCATGGGTTAATATCATTTATTACTAGCATTATTACTTTCTCATATTCCTAGGCATTATAGAAAAACATTATAAGATACCAAACACAAGGGGATCAAAACGATGAGTATATGAACTACCCATAAAGTCTTTTCCACCTCTAGCAGGAGTGTAGGCCCATCCTCCCTCGAGAATATAAACACAGAAATCACATGGCATACCCTACATGTCTTAGCTTCCTTTTGGAAAGAGGGTAGCAAAACCAGCTACCTTGAGCAGTGGGTAAAGTAAAGAAGATAATCAACCAAAAAGATTCATAAAGCATCCAACATTCATATCCAACCTGTTTCATCACCTCTGGTGTCTTACCTGACACCCACATGCATAAACTGATGCATCTCACCACTCTAGGTGTCAACTACTTCCACAACCAATGGGAATCTCTGCCCCCACATATCACAACATCCATCCAGGCTCACATCATAACACAAGAATCATGAAAAAAACATCATATCAACTGGGCTCTTGGACCTTAAACAAGGCATCCATCCTTAAAACATAATGACCACTCATGGCTCCAAAGCACAAGGCACTCAACCTTACAAGAAAGAGGGTTACTCAGAACCCTACTAGAAATTATCTTTTTATCAAACAGCTAGTTATTTAATCCATCTAGAATTAATCGATTTATTAATAGTAGGTTCCAACTATGGGAAACCTAAATAGTAATCTATCATAAATTAACTAAACAGTTAATTTACATGCCTTTAATTCATTAACAACAAGTATCAATATGCCTCTAGATCATCAATTAATTCAATTAAATATGCTTACTAAAGAAACTACCATATTCATTTACATGCCTCTTTATCTTTGAAAAATAATTATAATTAATCCCAATTTATGTTATTTACTAAATTTTTTCAAGAACGACATGATAAAAATGGCAAGCATGGATATCACACTATCTAGAAAAATAATAGGCAATAACATATGATTGATACCAATTTATTTATCTGGTTCAAATATTTATTATGTCAATTCCGTTATAATCCAGTGGGCTAAAACATGATAACTCTATAGTTGAATGTAAAAGAATATAGAATCCATGAATCCCCTAACTCAAAAGGTTTCTAATGCTCTTTTTATAAGAACAGTCTAACAAAACATATCACAATCACCTCTCCTGGAGGACTGCATCCACTCAAGGATTTAGAGACACCACTACACCAGACAACACCCAAGAAAAGTTCATTAGAAACATGGAGATAGCATTCCAAAATAGGTAAGGAGAAAAAAAGGAGAGGAACCCATAATAATGATGATAGATCATACCTTATATCAATGACTGATCGATACTGCTTGGTTGCACCAAAACAGGGGGTGTGTATGCAGCAGGAAGAAACTCTAGGGAAGACATGATCCAAGGATACCACACTATGCATGACTCCTATAGGAAGGAATGAAATTTTTGGGCATCTCGTACCAGGGAACAAGGAGGAAGAATAAGGGAGGAAGATATCCCGTCCCTTTTGAATATTTAACAGAGCGGCAGTTTTAAGATACGCTGGATTTTCCATTAAAAGAGGATCGCATTAAACCATATAGTTTGACAAAGTAAAGACATCATAAACCTTAGGAAAATTAATATAGGAGTTATGGTTTTTTAATCGACCTTAAATCCCTTAAAACAAGGCTTTTAAAGCATTTTTTGTCAAAGAAAACATTAAACTAGAAAAATTGGGAAATCTGGAAAAATATGGAAATTTGACAAAGGAAATGAAACAGTTTTAGAAACACTATAGACCTACCGGTATGGAAACACTATAGACCTACCATTCTGGAAACACTATAGACCTATCGGTTTGGAAACATTGTAGACCTACCATTAGATGTCTCACCATTATAGAAACACTATAGAACTACGAGTATAGAAATATTGTAGACCTATCGTTAGATGTCTCACTATTCTAGAAACACTATAGACTTACCGGTCTGGAAACATTGTAGACCTACCATTCTGGAAACACTATTCACAGAACTGGAAATTTGGAAAAGTGTTGGGGGTGAGTCACCTTGACCTCCCAAAACACCTAAAACACCATATTTTATCTAGGTAATGGACTAGATAAGTCTGGGCCATTACATCAAATACCTCTCAAAACATTCTCATCCTCAAGAATCCAAAACCAAACCAGATAGGAAACAGAAAAAGGGGTCCAAGCAACCACTCTTTGAGATACCAATCTAGGATCTCTCCACCAAAGGAGCTCAAATGATTCAAAAAGTAACACACAAAACCATAGGAAAACCAAAACCATGTTTTAAACAATCTCTGGGGGAGATACCTCTCAAAAGAGGGAAATCCACAACAAGAAAAAAAATAAATCCATCTCATTACAAGAAAGGTCTAAAACCACAAAATGAACATCATCACAAGAAAAGATATAAGCATCAAACAACTCGTGGTACTGAGCACATATCTAGGAATCACGTTCTCAGGTACTCTCCTCTACACCATTGTTCCACACAAAACATGAACCAAGGGAATATAACGCATTCACAACACCAGCCCCTTACTGTCCTAGATCTCTACAGGCCTCTCCTCAAAGGTCTAATCATCATCAACATAGATCTATCCTCAATAGATGATGTTAGAGTCATCATGAAGATAACAACAGAGCTGCGACACATGAAAAACATTGTGTATACGACTCATCCGTGGGGGAAGTGATACTTGGTACACCACGGATCCAACATGAGCCAACACCTCGAAAGGCCTAACAAACTGAGGAGAAAGATTACTCCCATTACCAAACCTTCACTACCCATAATGGGGAGTCACCTTCAGAAACACGTTATCCCCAACATCAAACTATAAAGGTATCTTAATTTGATCGGAATATGATTTCTGATGATCTTGCCCTGCCTTCATCCACTTACAAATCACCTAAACCATCTCTATCGTATTCTGTACTAGTTCTGATCTAAGAATTGTTGACTCATGAACCTCAGTCCATTACAATGGAGAATGGTAAGTTCATCCATAAAAGGATTAAAATAGTGCCATATTGACGATGGAGTGAAAACTATTGTTTTAAGAGAACTCCACCAAGGGTAAGTGCCTCATCCACGAACTTCCAAAATTCAAGATACAAGAGCGTAACATGTCTTCAAGAGTCTGAATGGTCTGCTCTATCTGACCATCTTTCTACGGATGAAAAGCAGTGATAAGGCATTATCTGAGAACCAAAATCATTCTAGAGACCTCTCCACACCCTAGAGGTAAAATGAGGAACTCGATCAGAAATGATCGTCCTCAATACTCCGTGTATTATCACCACCTCCTCCATATAATGCCTTAATAAAACCTCTACTGAGATAGATTCATTTATTTCTATGAAGTGGACTGATTTCTTCAAATGATCCAATACCACCCATATAGCGTCATAGCCTCCCTTAGCTTGAGGTAAACTAGTAACAAAGTCCATCGAGATTTCCTCCCACTTCCATTGAGGAAAATATAACAACTGGAGATAACCAATGGGGACACGGTGCTTGGAATTCACCTTCTGGAAGACAAAACATCGAGACACAAACTTCGCAACTACACGCTTCATCCCAGGCCACCAAAACTAACTCCTCAAGGCTCGGTACATCATTTTCACAACAGGATGAATTGTAATGTGAAAACTATGAAACTCTCTGAGAACTATCTCACGCATCACCAATGGAATGAAAATCCTTCCCTAATACACCACTCGGTGTTATTCATCCTTAGACCAACCATCTAGGGCGTTTCCAAAAACAAATCGGTCTCTACAGACCTCCACCTCTAGATCCCCAAACTATGACTCTTCCACTTGCTACACCAGAGATAACTGCACCATCATCTGAAAAAGACAACCTTTGCCCCCAACTTCTCCCATATCGAGATATAATTCTAAAATTTCTTCTATCACTCTCCAAGAATCACCAGATTCACATACTACATTACTATGTGACTTCCTTATCATCACATAAGATATAACATTCCCCTTTCCAAGTTTATAAGATATTTTGAAGTTTTATTCCTGTAAAAATTCCATCCACCGACACTACCACAAGTTCATGTCACACTGGGAGAAAACATACCTCATCCTCTTATGATCGGTGAAAACCAAAAAGCACTCTCTAATGGGGTAATGTCTCCACAAATTCAGAGAAAACACCACAGTCGCCAACTCAAGATCATGGGTGGCATAGTTATGTTCATGGGAAAAAAACTTTTGATACCCATAAGAAACAACTGATATCTGCTACATCATAACACATCCTAACCCAAGATGTGAAGCATCACAGAAAACATAAAACTAAACTCCCTCTACTAGAAGACAAAGAACCGGAGCACTTACTAACTTCTCCTTCATATACTCAAAAGCTACCTGACACTGATCAGTCAACACGAATTTATGATCCTTCTTATTAAATGTTGTCAGAGGAGTTGGAACTTGAGAGAAATCAGCTACAAAACTCATATAGTAGCCTGTGAGACCAAGGAAACTTTGCACCTATAACACTATCTTGGAGGATACCCAAGACACAAATACTTCTATCTTTGATGGATCCACAGCTACTCCATGTTGCGACACCACGTTCCCCAAGAAATGAAATTCTTGAGCCCAAAACTTGCACTTTGACAACTTCCCAAACAGCTACTGTTGACGAAGAACTCCCAAAACGGTGTGCAGATACTCTGTATACACCTCCTCAATCACAGAGTACACAAGGATTTCCTTGATGAAAACCACCAAGAAATTATCCAAAAACTCATAGAACATGGATTTCATCAACCCCATGAAAATAGTTGGAGCATTTGTTACACCGAATGGAATTACAACAAACTTTTAATTCCCATGATGAAAATAGAAAGTAGTCTTTAGGATATATTCATCATTCACACGCATCTGATGATATCCTGACCACAATTCAATCGTTAAGAGTGAACTTACACCCTTAAATTGGTTGAAAAAATCATAAATATGTGGAATAGGATAGTGATTATTTATTGTCACTCTGTTCAAGTGATGATAATTGATATACAACCACAAACTACCATCAGCCTTCTTCATGAACAAAACTGGTGCACCCCATAGTGACACACTCAACTGAACAAAACCACACTATAACAGGCCATCGATTTGTATACAGATCTCTTGTAACTCATAAGGGGAATACTATATGGAGACATAGAGATAGGATACACTTCTGGTTGTAGCTCTATCCCAAACTCAATCTCTCGTCGAGGGGTAATACCACAACCTATTATAGAAAGACATCAGGGTAATCTTCTATGAACCTAGGTAACGCCAACTACTAAACCTCTAAAGAACTTAGAATCAGCTCAGTCATCAAGGATGAGAAGGAAGAAACATTCCTTTGACCCATCCGAGGGTCTCGCTCACCAACAAACACTACTAGCTCTCCATCAGCATCGAAGAAAAAAACCTACCTCCTGAAGAAATTCATGATATCTTGCACCGAATACAACCAATTCATGTTGAGGTTGACATCCTATGGTTTTATCTATAAACAAAGAAAATCTCCCCAAGAGCGATGTTTCCCCAGCACTAGCTCACAGTCTCAACATACTTCAAACAAGTTATATCGACCTCCAACTATCGTAGTCAACACCAAGGGCACTGGAAACCTCTCTACCTTAAGTCCCAAAGTACAGAAAATGGAAGGTGATATGAAGGATTGTGTTTCTCATGAATCAAACAAGGCATACACCCAAGTAAAAAACAAGAAAAGGGTACCTCAAACGACATTTGGATCACCTGGTGCTGGCAATGATAAAGCATGAAGCTGACCAAGATCTCCTCCATGGACTCTCTGACCCTGATGAAGAACACCACCATGGTTGTGCTCTTCTCTCTAAGGATGGATTTCATCATGGGGTTTTCCTCTGCCTGCCCCATCTGGTATCTGTTGATCCAAATCTCACGCAACCTACTGCTGCTACCTTGACTAGAACTACCTCAATGGAGGAACCTAGAGCGGAACACCTAGTGCATGATGACCGATCTGAAAGTTTGGGCACTCTCACTACTTATGAACTTAGCCTCCACAAGAAAAAAAAGCGCCTGATCCCTTAACATAGGCCTGAGATCCCCCCCCCCCCAGAGAAATGAGATGCTGAGGGCTAGGACCTACCCCCAAAAAAATGGAAACTCTTTTTCCCTGAAAATCGGGAACCTCGGACTACAAATATTCTTTGTGAGGAATCCTGATGACTCCCCTATCATGAATATCTAGTTCTGGATAATGTTCTCTTGATGACCTCTTCACTCGCCAACACCTCAAGATATGTCTCCAGCATAAATAGGGTGAACTGGCGTTGGACCTCTGGATGCAAAGCCTCCTCAAAATACCTTGCCCTAGCCTCCTCATCTGGAAAAAAGTCCAAAGCATATCATAAGAGGTTCCTGAAAGGGATTTTAAACTCTCATACACAGGAACTCCCATGTCGAAGGGTAAGAAGATCTTGGCCACTGGACGCCTTCGCGGTCAAAGAAAAAAACTCAACTCTGAACTTGTCTCGGAACTCCACCCATGAGATTGCCGACTCTTCGTGATCCTTGAGGAACAAGAACCACCACTACCTCGATGATCCACTCAGAATTGTCAGAACCAAAGAAACCCAGTGCTCCTTTCGATCATGGATTGAATATAAGGATATCTCAACCTCCTCTAGTCAGTGTTACATGACAATATCTAAAATGGAGCCCTCGTACTTCCGCAGACTCTAGTGTTGAAACCCTCAGAGTGTACTCCTCCAAGTGTTGTTGTCATCAACCTCTACCCTGCGGCAATCTGCTGGCACAGCTTACTAGACATCTTCTGTGCAAACCTGATGAGGACGTCAACCTGGAGCCATACTTGAAAAAATAACAAATAGTTAGAGCTCCTAAACCTAGAATATGGAAGACTCAACATTAATAAATTAATTTTTTTTCTTTTATTTATTTTAGTTTAACCTATACCAAGGTCTACCCATTCAAACACGGGCATAAAGAATAATGATGTATGATCCTTTCCTAAGTCTCTACCTTTCAACCAGTATCACCTCATTTATTAGCCACTATAAACTTAAAGGTTCGAGCATCAAATCACAGGGGGGACTAAACACATATGTCTCAGTCAGTCTCTAGTGTTTACATAACTTTCTAAACTTAACTGACATTATTGTCATACCAACCCATGCAACCTCACCTGTACCTAACACCAAACTCCATCATATCCCTCAAGTCCTACCTCCAATAGGCCCTGAATTGGCGACTAGCACCGAGGGTATAGTAAACACACAAATGGGAGGCATTACCCTCTAAGAGAACACATGCGGAAGAGAGAGGTAAGACATACACCAACCAACACAAACTCATACTGCAATATAAAATAAATCCCAAGTACACATATGTAATGTCATGAAAAACTACTACAACTAAAACAGAAAACTGAAACTACCAAAGGAAATTAAAAAATAGCAGTGACCACGAAGCCCAAATTGCTCCTGCAACCCCAAGATATTATTAACTAGATTGATCTCCAACCTACTCCAAGTGATCTAAAAATAGTTTATATATACGTAGGGTGATTATAATAGTATATTCAGTAGGATCCTCCCCAGATCCTCTCATTCAAAAGTAAAGAAAGCATACTAAAGCACAGTAAGAAGCAAGTGAAACTAACTCATCATCTAAATAGGTATACTAATTTCACAGCCTCACCATGGATACTCTCATAAATTATTGAATATAAGAGTAAATAATATAATAAAGAATATCAAGGGTACCTCGCTACTACTTTCCCACTAGTTTTCCACTTTTCCCCAATGTTGCATGTCCTAAGCATCTCTCTCCAAAAAGTCTTGCCTACAAACACCTGGGCGAAGCACCACAACATGCACCTCATGTAGAAAAACCACCACATCCACATAAAAAAGTTCACCAGGTAGTTTTCAAGAGACACTAGAGCTCGTATAATGTGTATCATACATCGGGCATTAAACCTCAGTCCATTATAGCCCATACACCGAGTAAGGATCCATAAGCCATCACAGCCTATACACATTACACCTATATTAGTCCATAGGAAACTATATCCAGAATATATGTGTGTGAATAACCACAATCCATTATATCCCTCTACACAAAAATATGGGGAAAACTAACTATTGTGACTACCAACACTAGTAACCACCAAGAGAAGGGAGTGGGACTAAAGGGGGTAGTTAGTCATCTATCCTCCCACCAGAACACTGGGAAAAACACCACCACCACCACCACCACCACCACCCCCCCCCCCAGGGTTCAGAATCCCTGGGGTGTCATTTGCCCTAACTGATAGGGTGGAGTGACATATAGAAACACAAAAAGTATAGAATATACTATAGCTCACAACCACACTATGGCCATAACCTATTCTTAGACTCAACTGTAGCTAATGTCTCTCAGAATCTCGTCTTCCACTTCTAAGACTAGGTATCCTATAAACACACAACCATTTAAATAGATTTATTATATTACTTAATTCCCTTTTTATCATTTTCACTTTACATTAATTAGTTCCTTAAACATTAATTAATAATTATAAATTCCACATTACATTTCATTAGAATTCCAACCAAGATCCACAGTTCCTTTAAATTTCAACCTCAGAATTGCATCCCAGAAATATCCAACCTCATGGGTTAACATCATTTATTAAATCATTTATTAATATCATTATTACTTTCCCATATTCCTAGTAATTCTAGAAAAACATTCTAGGCTACCAAACACAAGGGGCCCAACATGGCGAGTAGATGAACTACCCATCGTGTATTTTCCACCTCAAGTAGGAGAATAGGCCCATCCTCCATCAAGAAGATAAACACAGAAATCATGTGGCATACCCCATGAGTTTTCACCTCCTTTTCAAAGGAGGGTAGAAAAACCATCTACCTTGAGCAGTGGGGAAATTAAAGAAGATAAACAACCAACAAGATTTAGCAAGAATCCAACATTCATATCTAACATGTTTCATCACCTATGGTATCCTCCTCAACACCCACATGCTTAAACTAATGCATATCTCCACTCTAAGTGTCAACTACTACCACAACCAATGGGCCTCCCTACCCCCACATATCACAATAGCCATCCAAGCTCACATCACAACATAATAAGCATGAAACAAAAATCATTTCAACTGGGCTCTTATCCCTTAAACAAGGTATCTATCCTTCAAACATAATGAGCCCTTATGGCTTCTAAGCACAAGGAACTCAACCTTACAAGAAAGAGGGTAACTCAGAACCCTACCATACATTATTTTTTATCAAACATCCAGTTCTTTAATCCATCTGGAATTAATCGATTTATTAATTTTAGGTTCCAACTATGGTCAAACTAAATAGAAAGCTATCACAAATTAACTAAATAGTTAATTTAGATTCCTTTAATTCATTAACAACAAGCATAAATATGCCTTTGGCTCATAAATTAATTCAATTAAACATGATTACTGCAAAAACTACCAGATTCATTTACATGCCAATTTATCTTTGACAAATAATTAAAATTAATCCTATTTTATGTTCTTTACCAATTTACATCAAGAATGACATGCTAATCAAGGAAATCATAGATATCACACCATCTAGAAAAAACAAGAGGCAATAACATATGATCGATACCAATTTATTTATCCAGTTCAAATATTTATTATGTCAATTATATTGTGATACATTGGGCTAAAACATGTAAACTCTACTGTTTCACATAAAAGAATAGAGAATTCACGAATCCCCTACCTCAAAAGGTTTCTAATTCTCTTTTCATGAGAACAATCCAACAAAATAGATCATGATCACCTCTCCTGGAGGACTGTATCCACCCAAGGATGTAGAGACACAACCACACCAGTCAACACCCATGAAAATTCCATTAGGAACATGGAGATAGCATTCCATAATAGGAAAAAAGAAATAGAAGGAGAGGAACCCAGAATAACGAAGATAGATCATACCTTATATCGATGACTGGTCGATATTTCTTGGTTGCACCAAAATAGGGGGTGCACATGTAGCAGAAAGAAACTCCAGGGAAGACACAATCCAAGGCTACAACACTATTAATAGATCCTATAGGAAGGAAGGAAAGTTTTGATCATCTCACACTAGAGAACAAGGAGGAAGAACAAGGGAGGAATATATCATGTCCCTTTAGAAGATTCAATGGAGCATAGGTTTAAGATACGCTGAATTTTCCATTAAAAGATGATCACATTAAACCACATGGTTTGACCAAGTAAAAGCATCCCGAACCTTAGTAAAATTAATATAGTATTTATGGGCTTCGAATCTGCCACAAATCCCTTAAAAAAGGCTTTTAATTCATTTTTCTTCAAAGAAAATGTTAAACGGGTGAAACTGAGAAATCGGGAAAATTTTGGAAATGAAACAAATCTGGACACACTGTAGACCTATCGGTTTGGAAATACTATAGACCTATCGTTATGGAAACAATGTAGACCTACCGGTCTAGAAACAATATAGACTTACCAGTCTGGAAACATTATAGACCTACCGTTAGATGTCTCAATGTTCTGGAAACACTATAGACCTACCAGTCTGGAAACACTGTAGACCTACCATTCTGGAAACACAGTTTATATAACTAGAAATTTGGAAAAGTGTTGGGGATGAGTTACCTTGACTTCCCAAAATACCTCAAACACCAGATTTTAGCAAGGGAATAGACCAGATATGTCTGGTTCATTACATCAGACACCTCTCAAAACATTCTCATCCTCAAGAATCCAAAACCAACCCAGATAGGAAACAGAAAAAAGGGGTCCGAGAAACCACTCTTCGAGATACCTATCTAGGATCTCGCCACCAAAGTAGATCAATTTATTCAAAAATTAACATGTGAAACTACACAAAAACCACAACCAAATTTTAAATAATCTCCCAGGGGAGATACCTCTCAAAAGAGGGAAATCCACAACAAGCAACAAAATAAATCCATCTCATAACAAGAAATGGTCTAAAAACACAAAACGAACATATTCATAAGAAAATATCTAAAGATAAAACAGATCTGGGTACTGAGTGCATATTTGGGACTCACATTCCTAGGTACTCTGCTTCACGCCATTATGCTGCCAAAAGACATGAACCAAGAGAATAGCATGCCCGCGCAACACCTTATCCTTGAGGTATTGGATCTCTATAGGACACTCCTCAAAGGTCCCATCATCGTCAAAACTTATCTCTCTCCAATTGATGATGTGAGATATGTTATGAAGATAAAGATAGGGCTTCCACACATGAAAAACATTTTTTATCCGGTTCATCTGCAGGGGAAGTGCTACTCAGTACGCCATGGCTCTAATACGGTCCAATACCTCAAAAGGCCCAACAAACCGGGGAGAAAGATTACTCCCACGACTAAACCTTCGCTACCCATGATAGGGAGTAACCTTTAGAAACATTTGATCCCTAACATCAAACTCTAAAGGTCTCCTCCTTTGATCGTAATATGATTTCTGATGATCTTGTGCTACCCTCATCCTCTCACGAATCACATGAACCATCTCTATCGTATTATGCACTAATTTTGGTCTAAGAATTACTAATTCTCCAACCCTATTCCAGCTCAATGGAGAATGGAAAGTTCGTCCATAAAAGTCTTTAAATAGAACCATACTGATGGTAGAGTGAAAACTATTGTTTTAAGAGAACTCCTCCAAGGGTAATTGCCTCATCCACAAACCACCAAAATCCAGGACACAAGAACGCAACATTTCTTCAAGAGTCTGGATGGTCTTCTCTATCTGACCATCCATCTACAGATAAAAAGCAATGATAAGGCATAGCTGAGAACCAAAATCATGTTGGAGACCTCTCCACACCCTATAGGTAAAATGAGGATATTGATTGGAAATGATCATCCTTGGGACTCCATGGAGTCCCACCACCTCCTCTAGATACTGCCTTGATAAAACCTCTACTGAGCTTCATTCCTTGATTTCTATGAAGTGGGATGATTTTTTCAAATGATCCACTACCACCAATATATTTTCATGGCCTCCCTAATCTCAAGGTAAACCATTAACAAAGTACATCGAGATATCCTCCCACTTTCATTGAGGAACATCTAACGGATGGAGCAAACCATCGGGGACATGGTGCCGAGTCTTCACCTTCTAGTAGACCAAAAATTGAGACACAAACTCTGGAATTTCACACTTCAGCCCAGGCCACCAAAACTGACTTCTCAAGTCTCATTACATCTTTGTCACGCTAGTATGCACTGCTATGGGTGAACTATGGAAATCTCTGAGAATCATCTCACGCATCACCTTAGGAACAAAAATCATTCCCTAATAAACCACTCGGTGTTGTTCATCCTCAGACCAATCATAAGGGGCTTCACCACAAACAACTCGGTCTATCTAGACCTCCACCTCTAGATCCCCCAATTGGGACTCTTCCACCTATAGCACCAGAGATGAATACGCCATCATTTGAAAAAGATAGCCTCTACCCCCAACTTCTCCCATATCAAGATGTAATACTGAAAGTTCTTTCATCACTCTCCATGAATAACCAGATTCACACATTGTATCACTATGTGACTTCCTGCTTATCACATCAGCTATAAGATTCCCCTTTCCAGGTGTATATGATATTTTGAAGTCGTATTCCTGTAACAAATCCATCCACTGATGCTACCGTAAGTTCAATTCATGCTGGGAGAAAACATACCTCATGCTCTTATGATTGGTGAAAACCAAAAAGCACTCTCCAATAGGGTAATGTATCCACAACTTCATAGAAAACACCACGACTACCAACTCAAGATCATGGGTGGAATAGTTACATTCATGGATGCATAACTACCAAGACCCATAAGAAATGACTAATATTTTCTGCATCAGAACACATCCTAACCCAAGATACGAATCATCACAGAAAACATCAAACTGAACTCCCTCTACTGGAAGACAAAGAACCAGAGTGCTTACCAACTTCTCCTTCAGATACTAAAAAGCTTCCTAACACTAATCAGTCCACACAAATGCCTAATCCTTCATGGTAAATGTTGTTAGAGTATTTACAGCCCAAGGGAAATCGGCTACGAACCTCCTGTAGTAGTTTGCGATATTAAGGAAACTTCTCACCTCTTCCACTATCTTAGGGGATACCCAAGACACAAATGATTCTATATTTGATGTATCCACATCTAATCCCTACTGGGGCACCACATTCCCCAAGAAACGAACTTCTAGAGGAAAAAACTCACACTTCCATAACTTCCCAAATAGCTTTTGTTGATGAATAACTCCCAAAATAACGTGCAGATGCTCTGCATGATCCTCTTCAATCGCGGATTACATAAGGATTTCATCAATGAAAACCACCATGAACTTATCTAGGAACTCATGGAACATGGCATTCATCAACCCCATGAACACATCTAAAGCATTCTTCACACCGAATGGCATTACAAAGAACTTTAAATTCCCATGAAGACAACAAAAAGCAGTCTTTGGGGTATCTTCATCCTTCACATGCATCAGATGATATCCTAACTGCAAGTAGATCTTTGAGAACCAACTTTCACCCTTCAATTAGTCAAAAAAATCATCAATTCATGGAAGAGGATAGCGATTCTTTACTGTCACTTTGTTCAAGTGATGATAATTGATACACAACTGCAAACTGCCATCAGCCTTCTTTATGAACAAAACCAGTGCACCCCATGGTGATACACTCATCCAAACAAAACCACACTATAAAAAACTATCAAGCTATATACATATCTCTCGTAAATCATAAGGGGTCATCCTATATTGATATATAGATATAGGATACGCTCCTAGTTCTTTCTTTATCCCAAACTCAATCTATAATCAAGGGGGTAATGCCACAACCACTTCTGGAAATACATTAGGGGACTCTTCTATGACCCTAGGAAACACCAACTACTAAAACTATAAAGAAATTAGCATCAACTCAGCAATTAAGGATGACAAGTATGAAACATACCTCTGACCCATCTGAGGGTCTCGCTCACAAACAAACACTGCTAGCTCTCCATCAGTATCGAAGAATACCACCTACATCCTGAAGCAATCCACAATAGCATGAACCAAATAAAACCAATCCATGTCAAGGATTAAATCATATGGTTTTATCCATAAACATATGAAATCTCCCCAAGATCTTTTCTTCCACAGAACTAGCTCACGGTCTCTACATACTTCAAACAAGTCAACTCGACCTCCAACTGGCATAGTCAACACCAAGGGAACTGGAATCCTCTCTACCTCAAGTCCCAAAGTGTGTAAAATGGAGGGTGATATGAAGGAGTGTGTCGCTCCTAAATCAAACAAGGAATACACCCAAGTAGAAAACAAGAAAAGGGTACCTCAAACAACGTATGGATCACCTGGCATTGGAAACACTAAAGAATGAAGCTGACCATGACCTACTCCATGGCCTCTCTGATCCTGATGAAGAAGACCACCATATCTATGCTCTACTCACTGAGGAAGGGGGGCCTCATGGGGTTGTCCTCTGCCTGCCCCATCTTCTCTCTGCTGATCCAAAGCTATTTTAAACTGTTGTTTCTACCTCGACTGGAACTACCTCAATGGAGAAAACTAGAGCAAAACACCTGGTGCACGATGATCGCTCTGAATGGTCGGGCATTCTCACTGCTGATGAACTCAACCTCCACAAGAAAAACAAGCACCATATACCTTATCATAGGCCTGAGATCCGCTGCCCTTGTAGAAATGAGATACTGAGGGATGGGACCTACCACTGGAAAAAATGGAAACTCTTCTTCCCTAAAAACTAGGAATCCCGAACCATAGCTCTACTTCATGAGGAATCCTGATGACTCCCCTCTCATAAAGATTCATTTCTGGATAACATCCTCTCGATGACCTCTTCCCTCGCCATCACCTCAAGATATGTCTTCATTATAAATGGGGTGACTTGGCACTGGATCTCTCGATGCAAAGCCTCCTCAAAATGCCTCACCCTAGCCTCCTCATCTGGAAATAGGTCCAAATCATATCATAAAATGTTCTTGAAATGGATTTCAAACTCTCACACACTGGATATCCCTTGTCGAAGGGTAAGTAGCTTTTGGTGACTAGACACCTTCACGATCGAAGAAAAAAATTCAAATCTGAACTTATCTCGAAACTCCTCCCATGAGATTTCCAACTCCTCATGATCCCTGAGGAATAATAACCACTATTACCTCACTACCTCATGCAGCATCATCACAACCAAAGACACTCAATGCTCCTTTTGGGAACGGATCAAACTGAAGTCTATCTCAACCTACTCCAATGATTCTTCTGTAACTACATCTGAAACATAGCCCTCATACTTCATCATACTTTGGTGCTGAAACTCTCAGAGTGTCCTCCTCCAAGTTTCGTCATCATCAACCTCTACCCTAATATGATCTAATGGCACAACCTACTAGACATATTCTATGTAAACCTAACATGGACGTCAACCTAGAGCTATATCTGCAAAATAGAAAACATTTAGATCACCTAAACCTGTAATATGGAAGACTCAACTTTAATTAATTAATTTTTTTCTTTTAATCATTTTAGGTTAACCTATCCCAAGGTATACCCATTCCAACATAGGCACAAAGAAGAATAATGCATGATCCTTTCCTAGGTCTCTACCCTAAAACTAGTATCACCTCATTTAGTAGCCACTCTAAACTTAAAGTTCCATGCATCAGATCACAGGGGGCCCTAAACGCATTTTTTCTCAGTTGATCTCCAGTGTTTACATCACTTTCTAAACTTAACTGGCATTCTTTACCTACTAAACCATGAAACCTCACATGTTCCTAACACCAAACTCCATCTTATCCCTCAACCTTACCTATGATACCACTTTTTCACGACCCCCCCTCCCCAAAAGGTGTACCCCTTCTGGGCTGGCAATGTGATAAGGGAGATAGTGACCCCTAAGTCTTGCCTTCAGTAAGCCCTGGGTTGGAAACTAGAACCAAGGGTATAGTAAACACACAAATGGGAGGAATTACCCTCTAAGAGAACACATGAGAAAGAGATAGATAATACATACACAAACCAACTCCAACTCATACTTCAATATAAAATAAATCCCAAGTACACATATGTAATGTCATGAAAAACTACTACAACTAAAATGGAAAACTTCAAGTACCAAAGGAAAGTAAAAAAAGTAGTCACCATGAAGCCTGAGCAGCTCATGCATCCCCAAGTTAGTAGTAACCATCTTGATCTCCAATATTCTCTAATTTACCTAAAAAATATTTTATATATATGTAGGGTGAGTATAATAGTATACTTAGTAGGATCCTCTCTGGAGCCTCTCATGAAAAATTAAAGAAAGCATGCTAAATCATAGTGAACAAAAAGTGAAACTAAATCATCACCTAAATAGGTATACTAAGTTCCCAACCTCACCATGGATACTCTCACAAAGTATCACATATAAGAGTATATAATATAATAAGGAATATCAAGGGTACCCCACTACTACTTCCCCATTGGTTTCCCACTTTTCCCCAACATCACGCGTCCTAAGCATCTATCTCTAAAAAGGCTTTCCCGCAGACACCTGGACAAAGCACCACAACATGCACCTCATGAAGCACAACCACCACATCCATGTAACCAAGGTAACCAGGTAGTTTCTGAGAGCCACCACATCTTTTATAACATGTATCATACGTCGGGCATTAAACCTCAAACCATTATAGCCCATACACCGAGTAAGGATACTCAATCCATCACATCCTATACATGTTACACCTATAGTAGTCCATAATATATGTGTGTGAATAACCATAAGCCATTATATCCCTCTACACATATATGGGAAAAAAATAACTGTTTTTCCTACCATTAATAGTAACTACCAAGAGAAGAGAGCAGGGCCAAAGGGGGTACTCAGTTATCCATCCTCCCACTAGAATGTTGGGGAAAACACCACCCAGGGATCAGAATCCCCAGGATGTTAGTTTCCCTAACTGATGGGGTGGATTAGTGTATAAAAACACAAAATAGTACATAATATACTATAGATAACAACCACACTATGGGCATAACCTAGTCTTAGACTCAACCGTAGCTAACGTCTCTCAGACTCCCAGTTACCACTACTAAGACTAGGTATCCTATAATCACACAACCTTTTAAAGAGATTTGTTATATTACTTAATTCCCTTTTCATAATTTAAACTTTACATTAATTAGTTCCTTGAACATTAATTAATCAATATCAATTCCAAATTACATTTCATTAGCATTCCAACCAAGATCCAGAGTTCCTTTAAATTACAACCTCATCATTGCATCCCAGCAATCTCCAACCCCATGGGTTAAAATCATTTATTCAATCATTTATTAATAGAATTATCACTTTCCCATATTCCTAGTCATTCTAGAAAGACATTCTAAGATACCAAACACAAGGGGCTTAACACGGTGAGTAGGTGAACTACCCTTCAAGTATTTTCCACCTCTAGCAGGAGCATAGGTACATACTCCCTTAAGAATCTAAACACGGAAAGCATGTGGCATACCCCGTGCGTCTTCACCTCCTTTTGGAAGGAGGGTAGAAAAGAAGCTTCCTTGATCAGTGGGGAAAGTAAATAAGATAAACAACCAACAAGATTCAGCAAGTATCTAACATTCATATCCAACCTGTTTAATCACCTCTGGTGTCCTCCCCAATACCCACATGCATAAACTGATGCATCTTACCACTCTAGGAATCAACTACTACCACAACCAATGGTCCTCCCTGCCCCCACATATCACAACAGCCATCCAGTCTCACATCACAACACAAAAATCAGGAAACAAACATCATATCAACTGGGCTCTTGGCCCTTAAACAAGGCATATAGCCTTCAAACATAATGAGCACTCGTGGATCCAAATCACAAGGCACTCAGCCTTACAAGCAAGAGGATAACTCAGAACCTTAATAGTCATTATCTTTTTATCAAACAACAATTTATTAATTTTAGGTTCCAAATATGGGAAACCTAAACAATAAGCTATCAAAAATTAACTAAACAGTTAATTGACATGAGTATAATTCAATAACAACAAGCATCGATATGCCACCGTCTCATCAATTAATTCAATTAAACATGCTTACTGTAAAAACTACCAGATTCATTTACATGACTATTTATATTTCACAAATAATTAAAATTAATCTTATTTTATGTTCTTTACCAATTTCAGTCAAGAATTACATTCTAAACAAGGAAAGCATAGATATCACACTATCTAGAAAAATAAGAGGCAATAATATATGATCGATACCAATTTATTTATCCGGTTTAAATATTTATAATGTCAAATCCATTATTATCCGGTGGGATAAAACATGCTAACTCTACAGTTTCACACAAAATAATAAAGAATCCATGAATCCCCTACCTCAAAAGGTTTTCTATTCCCTTTTCATGAGAACAGTCCAAGAAAACAGATCATGATCACCTCTCCTATAGTACTGCATCCACCCGAGGATGCAGAGATACCACCACACCATCCAACACCCAAGAAAAGTCCATTAGGAACATGGAAATGTCATGCCATAACAGGAAAGGAGAAATATAAGGATAGGAACCCATAATAATGACAATATATCATACCTTATATCGATGATTGATCGATACTGCTTGGTTGCACCAAAATAGGGGGTGCGCATGCAGTGGGAAGAAACTCGAGGGAAGACACAATTCAAGGCTACAACACTATGCAAAACTTCTACAAGAAGGAAGGAAAGGTTTGAGTATCTCATACTAGGGAACAAGGATGAAGAACAAGGGAGGAAGATATCTCATCCCTTTATAAGATTTAATGGAGTAGCAGTTTAAGATATGTTGGATTTTCAATTAAAAGAGGATCACATAAAACCATGCGGTCTGATCAAGTAAAGGCATCTCAAACCTTAGGAAATTTTATATAGGAGTTATGGGCTTTGAATTGGAATTAAATTCCTTAAAACAAGGTTTTTAATGCAGTTTTTATCAAAGAAAATGCTAAATGGGTGAAACTAGTAAATCAAGAAAAATATGGAAATTTGACAAAGGAAATGAAACAGTTCTGGAAACACTGTAGACCTACCATTCTGGAAACACTGTAGACCTACCATTAGATGTATCGCCATTCTGGAAACACTGTAGACCTACCATTAAATGTCTCTCCATTATAGAAACACTATAGACCTACCTGTCTGGAAACACTGTAGACCTACCATTCTGGAAACATTGTTCCCAGAACTAGAAATTTGGAGAAGTGTTGGGGATAAGTCACCTTGACCTCCCAGAACACCTCAAACACCAGATTTCAGCAAGGGAATGGACCAGATAGGTATGGTCCATTACAATTTACATGTAAAAGAGGTTCTGTAATTATTAATTAATGAACCTAATTTGATTATTCAGGTCATTAATATCGAGTGGAGAACACCATCAGACTTAAGGTAAGGGATCCTCTCTTTCTCACATTTATACAAGAATCTACTCTATGTTATTCCCTTTTATGTATAATTCCTAATGATGGGGTATGATTTTTCACCTTCCCCATACTTCCCTCATGATGTATAAAATATGATAAATCCCTTTCTCTCTCATTAATACCTTATAATTACACCTGATACCATGCCGATATCTCATAAGGGATTCTACTCAAACCGCCTTTATTCCTTCAGGTTGCTCTATCTTTCTTTTTACCCAAATGAAGTTGCCTTTTATTTTTATGTGAAACTTATACTTACTGTGTATATTCTCCAAACTCCTATTTCAAGATTCATCCCTCATTCTATTTTAGGGATATACATGATTTTAAGTGATTTCATCCTCGATACTTCCCAATAAGCAAACTCGTTTTAAGGGAACTTCTCAAATTTTTTACCCAATTTCAAGTGAACTCTACCATTTGTTTTAATCCACCATTGTTTTTATAAAATAAGTATTTTTATTATAAAAAAATTCTTGTTTCACTTCTGGTTTTTTCTAAAATATTATTCCCTTTTTGATTTTAAATACTCTTTAGTATTTTCCTTAAAACCGCACTAAAGTGTTTTAATGCTAAGAATTTCCTTAATAATATTCTTATATGTTTTCACTTATATTTGAAATAACTCACCATTATATATGCCTATTTTAACTTATTAATTTACATGTATGTTTTAATTCCTTTCTCTCATGGGCACTTTTATGATACTCCCATTCATTATGCTTTATGACATGAATGTGATACCCATTTCTCTCCATGGGTTCCCTTATGTTTATGTATGATTGATTATGTATGATTATTTATGTGGTAATAATATTCATGAACATGTTAATATGGGTACTCCAAGATAGTTCTCCAATTCATTAGGTAAATTTTAGTCTCATGAGACGTTATGTGCAACGGTCTTGGTGGTTATCCTTGACTCGTGCTACCATGTGTTGTGGT
The DNA here is from genome assembly GCA_963277665.1 of Viscum album. Lineage (NCBI taxonomy): Eukaryota > Viridiplantae > Streptophyta > Magnoliopsida > Santalales > Viscaceae > Viscum > Viscum album. The sequence goes on from OY728161.1 coordinate 1,764,511,877, forward strand.
CCTAGTGGTTAACCTTGACCTGTACTCCTATATATAAAATTATCCTTGACTTGTTATAAAGTAATGATTTATGTTATTTACACACCACTATGAATTAATGTTTATATTATCCCATGTTTATATGTTATGATTATATATTCCATTTTATATCATTATGTCATGATCTCTAACCCTTGTGTTAAATCCATATTCTTATGTTTATTCTCTTACTGGGATTTTAGCTCATCCCTTTGTTCATGTGATCCCCAGGGTACCCTATGCAGATGTAAGGGCTCAAAGGAAGTTATGAACTCTTTATTAATATTAAATAAAGAAGTATTTTATTTTAGTCCTATGTTTTAAGCTTTATGTACCCAGTCTTGAAAGACACTAGAGTTCACGATCCTTGGCTTGTACCCTGATGTTTAATTATGCTTAAAATCATGTAATGTTATGTGTAAAAGGATAGGGTCTCTATATAGTTATTCTTAAATTTATAAATCTATCTATTAAATTATTTTCATGCTTTTGATCAAGACCAAATAGGTTATCAAAGCTAGACTTGGTCATGTATCAAATATATATCAAACAAAAGAAAAAAACAATATTGTTCTACCTCCACAATAATGGTACCAGGTTGATGTGGTGAATGTCACAGGCCTCACAAAAAATAAATTTTGAACCCATGTAAATGTTTTAAGAGTTTTATTTAGGTTTACTCTAGAGAGGTTGAAGTTTTTTTAGTGTTTATTTTTGTTTTGTGTGGGATCGATGTGTGTTTTAGAGTGCAATTTAAAATCATTTCTTGGATTCCATTTTTAAAATAGTGTTATTACCTCATATATTTAAATCCTTGACTATTAAATCATAATTCAATTTAACTCTTTTGTGCTCTCTCACTCTAATCAAATGAAACCTCAACTGATCACCCTCACCTGGTAATACTATCTTGAAACAAGAAGTGGAATAATAATTTCATTCTCTATTATTTTATATCCTAGTGATTAGATATCTATGATCACTCTTGAATCAACCCACTACCCTCCATAATATAGGTATTGAAATTGGTTTGGGTGCCTTGTGTGTAAAACTAGTGAAGAAGGGAAGTAAGTATTGAAAATATTAAAAAAGTGAAGAGCTCCAATTATCTATATAAAACAATAAATTCTTACATGATCAAATAGAAGGGAAATATTAGTTAAGACAAAAATCATTAATAATAGTGGGGAAATATCTATGTATTAACTAATATAGGTCTAGTGTTCCATAATGACAGAATTATTATATTAATGAAACATTAAAAAATAAAATCCAATAGCTTTCACACTATTGATCAATCAAAAATAACATGAGTCAAGCCCTTTATGAAATAATCCCCACATACTTTATAAGAATAGTATAATGATTCAAGTTATTCATGAGATTTAGTATCTCCCATATGAGTATCATGATCTTCCTCTTCTTTATTACTCAAGTTCAACACAATAAAAATCCTCTTATATTACAATTACTATATCCTATTTCTTCTAATATCTTCCATGTGTATTGATTAAGGGTCTATATTCTACCATCATGGTCCCATCGAACATTCACAGCCTCAAAGTTCCTTCCCATGATCTTATCCTTCTTCATCTTGATATATGATTGTTCAATGGAATATTGGGGATAATTTTTCCAATTAGGGTGGATGAGAGGAATGAAAATTAATTTTAGGTTTATACCTTTTTATTTCATGAATTTTATATTTTACTTTCCTTCCCTATTATTTTGGAAAAATCTAAAGTTATATTCACCTAGGGAAGATTTACATAGTGGCTCACAAGTCTTGTAGAGTGGCTCTACAACTGAGGTGGAGTCTTATGTGGTATTATAATTCCAATGATCGGGCTTTGAAATTATTAAATGGGCCAAATAATTCTCATAGGAAACTAAATAAAAGTCTTACAGTTTGAGATTAAATTCTAAATTCATATTTATCCTCTAGATATTCATGCACACAGAATAATTCTTATATATAGAGAAACTTTAGTCTTACAAAATCTTAAGAATCATTACGGGATGTTGAGAGGGTGTTATAAAGTGGTTATGGAGTCTTACAAGTTGCACATTTTACAAATTTTGACCAAGTAAATAATCTTACATAGACATCGGGAAGTCTTATGTACCCTATAGAAAGTCTTAGGCACTCTATATAGTCCGATGAAATTCTCATTCCTTTTTAAATTTGTGGAATCAAACCTATAACTCTTCAAAATAATCTAAAACAATGGAAATATCACACTCGTTGTAGGATTTTTCTAAATGATACTAGAATATAATTAATCAATTAAAATAATATAATAAATTTTTTTATCTTAAAATAATGAATTCAAAAATCAATGCATTGCTTTTTTAGTTAATTACAAAGGTGAATAAAACAACTAAGAATCGAGATTTAATTCATTTTACATTTTACTTCCAAATTCACGTTATTTCTATATTTAAACTATTTATTATAAATTAAATTCAATAAAAGGTAAAAATTAAATAAAATTCCTAAAAAAATTGAAAATGTGTGGCTTTATCGAAGCCTTTGTTGGTATGTTTCAACCATTGGATTTTCCTCATCATAAATGAGAGGACATATTAATGGATTTCATCATCTATTTTCTTTGAGATTTGGGTGGATTTGATGCCATATGGGAAGTTAAGGATCTACTAATGAAGTCATATAATTTATTTGTGATCAAGGAGTCGAGTGTGGTGGGTTCTTTAATAAGGTTTTATATAGAGAAAATATTGGGGCTTCAAGGGTTCTGATGATGATCATATTTGATTAAGATCTTCATTTTACCTTGAGAGTGTGAAAGTGTTGGTATTTTTCTTTCTACTCAAATTTATGTATTAACACATCTTTTCATTCTCATATGAATGGAAATATATAATGAATTATCTAGATTCTAAAGGGAATATAACATTCATGTGTTATTTATTTTGGAGGTTCATATACAAATCAATTTATTGGTCAAGTTTATCTATAATAATAGCTATCATTATTTTATTGGCATAGATCCATTTAAAGAATTTTATGGGTGTTTATGTAGATATCTATTATGTAACAACCTGACCTAGGTTCCACATACTAATTCCCCAATCTGGTTCATTTCATGACCTCGAGTGCGCCTCCCCATATGCTAGAGGCTGGAAACTAGCAGTGAGGGTATAGTATCATATGTAGGGAGACTATACACTCTTTATCAATGCAAGACAATATTAGAAATCAATATATAAATAGACAAAATAATAATAAAAAACAATCAATAAAGACCAATCATCACATAAAGAATCCCAAAATAGGGGAAATGACCATAAACCAAAGCAATAGATATGCCATGCCATATATGTGTCAAGTGTTGACTGGAAACCCAAAGTAAATACAAACTGAAAAAATCCTAAATGGTTCTTGATATCATTTCTAGTTCCCTCATATATGCTCCTTCCCAAGTACCAACTCAACCATCTAACATTGTCCCTTTTCCCTTATCCTCACCTAAAAACATGAAGTATACTCGGGTACCAATCGGTGGCCCGAATTGGGTGTGAATATAACTCAATAGGTCACCACCAATAGTGTATAAAGCAATATCCAACCTATAACATTGTATTCAGTTTTATAAATAATAAAATAAAAAACAATAAAAGTAAATCAGTTTCACATTTATTATTATTTAGTTAACCACATTGGACTTTGGGTTTATATTGACACCTAATCCAATCATACCTGCTTCGACCCATGCTGGATTTTGATCCATACACCATAGGGATTTTAAAATTTACTATTTCATGATATTTTATTAGTCAAATTAATTCCAATTTTATTTTGGTACCTTGGAGAATCAGTCCAGGTGCCATTATCATGGATTCTTGGAGCGTCTATCTAGCATCATTATCTTGGGTACTGAGAGCATTAGTATAGCACCAAAATCTTGAGTACTTATGGAATCAATTCACATGAATTTAATGGGGGCCTAGAAAATTAGTTTGGCCGCCCATAGATGAGGAGAATCATTCCAACACCCACATCTCATTATTCAACATCAATAACCATTTTTATCAACCATTATCAACATGTTTCACCATTTAATTTATCAATAATTATATTTAACATCATTTCAACCCTTTAAATATTTAACCCAAATACCATGAATTGTATCATAACACATTATCCTTTTAAGGTTAATCCAAACAATATTTATGCAAGTTAACATGCCAAAAAAATCACAATTGGTTTAATTTCATAAACCCTATCATTCCCCCTTTTTCATTACATTATTATCATTTCAAGTAAATTATAACACCCCATGGGTTTCCATCATTCCCAATATCATAATATCCAATATATCCAATGGGATATGATGAGGGTCTCTCAAATTCATATAGATTCAATTCACTTTAAAAAATTTAAAATAAATTGCACAACATGGAAAGGAAATAATAAAAATAAAAACACAATATCATTATCAAGAATATGGTAATTATCATATATACCACCTACCTTAGGGTCATTGATGAATTCTCACCCAACCTTGGCCTTTAATTCGAGTTAGAATGGCCAAAATCACAATAGAAGAGAAGATCTAGGATCAAACCCTAAGATCAAGATCTAACGAAAAAATATCTATTAGAACCTATATTTATACCATCCACAATGGTAGGATTCATCCCTCTCTAAAGGGATATAAATATATGAAAGAGAAGTACCTAATCAAGGAATATATCTCATATCAAAGAAGGTTGGTTTCTTACACTAGATCTTTGATTCATAAAGGAAGGAGTTTGAGGAGCTAAGGAATTCTCCCCAGAGCTTCCAAAATCCAATGAAACCATATTACGATGAGTGGGTATTATTAGTAATAAATACTAAGGGTTTGGTGATTTTAAATTAAATTTTCAAATAAATAAAAGTTTGTTCACACTGTTTCCTGGATGGGCCTCATTATTAGAAAAATTGTGCGCCCCTACTGTCTTGGGGTGCACGGTTTGCACTGGGTGACCACATGGTTTGAAAAAACATGAAAAAAATATGAAAACCCCATATATCCAAGGGTGAATGGTTTGGGGGTGTGGATGCAAGGTTTGGTCAAACTATGCACCCCCTTCCAATGGCTCAAAATGGGGCACATGGTTTTTTGGGGGGAACTGAATGGTTTTTCCTAACCATTCTTCAACCGTTCACATCCCCATGGGCTTCAAAAATTATCCAAATTCACCCTAAACTACTCTAAATAAATACTCAACCAAAGTATGATAAAATCAAGGGTAAAATAATATCTCAAAATGAGTGAGTGACATCTAAATAAATTTTATGATCTTACATGTTATACTAGATTATGGTTGTAAATTTGATAGTCATTGGATTGGATTTGGTACATATTATGATAGAAAAATTTTAGGTGTTTTTTTAGTGGATAAAGGTTCCTTGGGATCTTCAAAATTTGTACATGGAACATTGGAGGAGACCTATATATTTTGAAGTTTATGATCATGTGTTTCTAAAAGTTTCTCCTCATTGTGGGTCATAGAGGTTTGGTAGTGACATTAAGCTTCCTCCGTGGGTTGTTAGACTTTTTGAGACATTGGAGTGAGTTGTGGAAGTGGCTGCCAATTATTTATTCTTCCTCATATGGAACAAATTCATGATGTATTCCATGTTTTTTAAATTAGGATATATCTTTATGATAAGTCCTATGTTATTGATTTTGGTTAGTTGGATGTTTTGGTGAAATAAGAGCCTTGTCATGGGTGCCTTTTCAAATTTTTATCCCCTAAAGAATGCAGTATAATAGTATCAAGGTTGTATATCGAGGAGGTTGTAGACTAAGTTAGCAGAACTATCATCTTTGTTTTTTTTTTAAAAATAAAATTAAAATTGGGGATTTTTTGATTTTGATGAAAGATAAATGAAAACTAAAACAATTAAATTAAAATAAATGAAATGTAGGATGTTTTGAAATTATATGAGAATTAGATCGAAGAAATGTGTGAAATCGTATTTTAAATAAAGAAGATGAAGTTACTCAGGATTGTTAAACCACTGAGAAGGGGGGTTGAATCAATCTTAATCATATTAAAAAATTTAAAATTTATGAAATTTAATATCTATAGATTATTAGAGTTATTTTTCCTTACCATATTTTATAAAAAACTCACAAGTATAAAAATATGAGAAACTAAACGTGTAACACAATATTTATAAGGTTCGGCCTTAGTGTGAGAACCTAAATCCTTGTCATGGACACTCTTATGGGTCCATAGAAATTCACTATTAGAAATAATTGAATAAAAATTTTAATCCAACTCCCATTATACTCTTATATTCTAATAGGAATAATTATAATGACTCCCATAAGTTTACAAATTTTTTCTTCCAAAAACTTGATCCAAAAAAAAGTATAAAACTTTTTAAATTATTCTCCACAAATGTGAACTTAGAAAGTCCATATGATTCCTCTATCTGGTAAAGTTCATGTGGTGTGCCTATATTCATCTGATAAACTCTGTCTGATACACCTCACTAAACCTACACTTATTTCTCTAGCTTTCGTTCTATATAATTTAACAAAACCACTATACCTTAAAAACTCTACATGTAAATTTTATTTGATATCTCTATCCAGTGCTCTAAACTGGAAATTATGTCAGATACTATGATTGAAACCTCTATCTATAATTCTTCAACCTAAAAGTGATTAGTTTGGAAAATCACTTATGAAAATAATCCTATAGTGTATCATCCTTTTTTCTCTATGAAAAATAACAAGTGAATTATACTTTCACTCCTTTATATAGGTTCTCTATAAGTAGAAAAGGCAGGAAACTAATTTCATTTTCCCACTCACTAAAACTCCAATTTTAGATCTACTGTAAATTTTGTAATTATATAGTTTTTTCTTAACTCTTTTAGAATATTCATGAATCATATTTTATTTATCAATCAATTCTTACCTTCTTCAGATTTCCTTAAACTCTATGTTAAGGAACTTCTCAAATTTTATTTAATTTTGATAGATAAAAACCATTTAAAAAAATCATCATAGCATCATTATAATTTTGGACTTTACAAATTTATTTAAAGATTCTACATAAAACTCTATCCAGAAAATATTGGTTTGTAAATTCATAGTAAAAACTTTATCTAATGAATTAGTGATTTCCCCATATGATCATTTTTTTCTTAGATCAGGATTTAAAAAATAACTTCTTGAAAATGATTTCCTGATGGGAATCTTCCCAAAACTTCACAACTAAAACTTGTTTTGTTCAGAATAATTTTTTGTTTGATATTCTATAAAAAATTCTCCATACAAATCTACTTTTTCTAATATCTATCTTTGAATTATTTTTTAACTAATGCTTTTCATAAACACCCTCTATCTAATTGAAATTTAGAAAAAAAATTATTGTGGATGTTTGTTTGTTTAGACTTTCTTATAATAGAACACTTCATAACTTTAAAAATTTGAACTTCATCTTAAAAAAATAATCTTTGTGAATAGAAACTACAAATATTCTATCTTTCCAAAAAAAGATCTACCTCTGTTTGTTTATCTTGAATCTCTAGATATGGTTGACTACATTGTTGAAAGTTATAAAAACTTTATTCATGTGAAACTTTCCTCGACTCAAAAATTTGGATTCAATATCTTTTAATTTTCCATGTTCTACTTTTTTATTTCTTTCTCATTTCATGAACCACACAAACTCAGAAACTTTATGTTTTCCTGGTGATTTTCATGTGAACTTATTTATAGATTAAAAAAATTCTTAAAGAAGTTTTTTCCAATTTACTTTGTCTGAAGAGGTTCATCTGGAGACTTTTATGAAAAACTATACTATATACAAACTCAAAAACTTCACACTTTAATCATTTCTTCTTATAATAACTCAATCTAAAAGTTTTTTTCAGGAAAACTACATTTTTTACATCATGTAATTTTTCTCTAGAACTCATCTGTACTTATATTCACTTCCACTAACTTTATCTCTGGTTCATCTAGTCAGAAAATTTTCAATGCCAGTTCTTCTTACAACATCTTCATTAAGAAATCTAAAATTTTTAAATTCAGTGGTCTGGTTATACTCTTCTTCTTTTATACATATGAACAGACCTTTTTAATTTTCTCACTTGGGTTAATTCTTCATTTAAACACCTAATTTCACATGTTTCAATGTTAACAAAAATTTATATCCATATAGGTTTATCCAAAAACCAACTTCACTTCTCTTCCCTTCAAAAAACTTCATCTTGTATCATGAATTCTTCATGATATTGAAAAATTCAATGAACATCATGGAATCATCTAACTGAATCAGGAATTTTCTTAACAAACTTCCTAATTTCCTTCTTCTCTAGAAACTTCATAATAATAACTTTCTCAAATTCAATCAAATATTATTTTTTTTGTTTTATAAGAACATTTTTTTAAAAAAGTTAATTTTAAATAAATACCAAACTTTTTTATAACATAACATCACAAAGGATATTTAATATCATACTTTATATTTTTTGATAAAAAATTCAGCAACATTCACAACTCATCATTTTTCATCACTCACATCTTATAACCCATTTTTATAATAACACACTTTTTCTTATTTGTTATCAAAACATGGCCTTTCTCAATGAGAGGGTATTTTCACCACACTAATGGAAAAAGTAATGTTTTTTAAGGAATTTCATCCCCTAATGAAAAGAAAATTTATGACCATCTCTTATGGGGGTTATGTGTGATGTTTGAAAAGTTTGGTGATGCTCGGTTTTTCTCAATACGAGGACTGTGTTGAAGGATACTCTGATATTTGAAATAAAGTGTTGATTTTCTTGAAAATGATTTAATGATCTGGTGTTGATCATTCTTGATAGAAGGTTGAGCTCAAAATTTTTGTGCACACTTTTCATTGTTTTTCTCTTATTTTCTTGAATGTGTATCTTCACCTATGGTTGTTGATGGTGTAAGTTATTTACACCCCATCTGTTAACTGCAACTTTTATTTCGTTTAATAAAATTTTTGGGGGTATGGGTTGGGTGAACAAACCATATCTCATTCCATTTCAAAAAAAATTACTGGAGGTTGAACATGAAGTTGTAGTCTCAATTCCACAAATCTTTCGTTTGGAATATATTTGGTGAAAACATCAACAATCTGATAATTTTTTAAAATATATTCTATCATAACATATCCATAAACAACTTTCTCTTTTATGAAGTTATACTCTATATCAATGTGTTTTTATCTTTAATGTTGGATAGTATTTTTTTAAAGATCAATGACATTTTGATTATCAAAAAGAATCTGAAATGGTTTAGAAACTTTCACTTTCAAATCTTCTAGTTGTAATTTCATCCAAATAATTTCTATACAAGATTGGGTAGTAGAAACATATTCTTCTTCTGATGTACTCAAAGTCATTGGTCTCTATTTATTAATATGCCAACTTAAAAAAACATTCTCCCAAGAAAACTTTTCCTCCTAAAATTGATTTTATATGATTTAAATCCACATACCAATCAGAATTTATGTATCCATGAAAGGTTATATCACTTCTTATTTTATACAATAGAATATAATAATTTGTTCCTTTGACATATTTGAGAATTCTTTTTCAGTCAACATATGATATTATTTTGGATCACTCTGATATATGGCACAAAAAGTAACAACATAAACAATGCTAATCCTTGAAGTTATATTATAGAGAAAACATCCTATCAAATTTCAAAAATCTTTCTAATTTACACTTTTCCTAAACTCATCATCATTCAACTTTACATAAAAATAAATAGGTGTAGAAACTTCTTTAGAATCTACCATGCCAAAATTTTGTAATAATTCCTTGGAATGCTTTTCTTGAGATAGAAAAATTTATATATCCTTTTGTTGAACATGTAAACCTAGGAGGAAAGATAATTCTCCAAGAATAGAAATTTCAAAAAAACTCTTCACTTATTTAGAAAACTCTTTACAATAATTTTCTCTATCCTATGAAAAAATTATATCTTCAATATAAACTATAACAATCAGGGTACCTAAGATAATATCCTTCAAATATAAGTTGTTTTTAAATCTACCTTTAGATAAATTCACCTTTTTCAAGAAACTATAAATTTTTGAGTACCAAGAATGTGGAGATTGTTTCAAATCATACAAGGACTTCTTCAACTTATAAAATTTTCTTCCATATTTTTCAAGTAGGAGCCCACAAGGTTGCTCAATATTTACTTCTTTCCTAATTTCTTCATTTAAGAAAGATGAATTTAGATCCATATGATAAAATTTTATAACAACGATGTAAACATAATTCTATAAACATTTTGATAGCTTCCAATCTCTCAACAGGGGAAAATTTTCTTCAAAATCCACACCTTCCACCTATGAATTGCCTTTAAAAACAAGTTGTGATTTGTTTCTTGAAACTTCCCCATGTTTATTAATCTTGTTTCTATACACATAATATGTCCCAATAATTTATTTCCTACTATATGGGGAATAATTTCACAAGTTTTATTTTTCATAATGTGATATAACTCTTCATTCATAGCTCATACCCATTCTTTGTGTTTAAAAACTTTTAAAACTGATTCTGGTTCAACTTATGAGATAAGTTATGTCTAATTTTCTAATCTCATCTTTATTCTAGTCTGATATGGATATTTCTGATTTCCAATTATATTTTTAGATTCTACCTGTTTCTGTAGGGTATGAAATTTCAGATACTTTCTTCATGCTTTACTTTCCTCGTTATATTATTCTTTTGAATCTTCAGTCACCTATCTTGGCTCTCTTTCATCTTTACTTTTGTTATTTTCATTATAATTATTCGATTTATCTTCCATAATATTTTCAATAACATTTGTTATGGAAGTTATATTTTCAACTACATTCACATCATAGGAATCCACAAAATTTTTTAAATGGTTGTTCTAATATTTATAACTTCTTTTGTTGGTTGAATATCCAATGAAAAATATTTCCTAAACGTTTTTATTAAATTTTATATGATCCTTAATTTTGATCTTTAGTAAATAGAGAATTCAAAAAACCTTTAAATATTTCAAGGAAGGTTTTTTTATACCATATATCATAGGAATTTATGTTGTATTTTCGTCTTAACAAACATCTATTTTGTACATTTACACTAGCACTAATATCTTCTCTCCAGAAAAACTTAGAAAGTTTATATTCTTTCATTATGTTTTTCCCCACTTCCACCAATATTTTATTTTTCCTTTCTACTAATCCATTTTCTTAGGGAATATGGAGAATTGTTCTGATATTTTATTTCATTCTTTCAAAATAATTTTAGGTGTATTCCTTTCTGTTATCAATTCTCAACTTCATTATATAAACACTTATTTCTCTCTCATATTCCCTTCGGAAAAATATAAACATTTATATTACCTCTAATTTGTGCTTTATAAACATAATGTTGTTCATCTGATTAAAATCATCAATAAAATTGATAAAGTAAAAAAAAAACCCTTTTGTTAATTTATGCTTCATTTTCCCATAAAGATCTGAATGAATAAGCTCAATTGGTCAGGTTGATTAAATTTCAACTTTATAATGGCTTTTAATAATCATTTTTCCTTTATGAAATGTTATAAAATATCATATTCTTTTCTTTTCAACATTGGAAATTCTATTACAGAATTTACTTTGGAGAGTTTATTCACAATTTTCTACCTAAGGTTCCCAAGTCTATAATACCATAATTTGTTTTCATCTTCAATACTCAAATAACACGAGTTACAAAATCCTCTAATTTGAAAGAGATTTTTAATAGTTCTTTCTACCATGGTAAAAATTTTAACATCTTCCAAAATTATAATGATGTATGAATATTTTTTGAAAACTAATTTCTTTCTATCCTTACAAAGTTAACTAACACTAAGTAGGTTTTTTTTAAACCATCAATGTGTATAACTTCCTTAGATTTTAGTTTCTCATCTTCAATCTTAGTTGTTCCTATTCCTCTAATTTTTATGGAACTATCATTACCAAATGTAATTTCTCCTCCATCATAATTTTAACATATTTATATATCTTTAAATCACCTATCATATATGAGGAGAAACCATTATCAAGAATCCATGGTTTTTTCCTTTTGCTTGCTTTCAGACTTATCTCAACAAAAAAGGATCTTTATTCAACTTTCTTTTTTCTAACTTCTTTTTATTTCCTCACATAGTAAACATGTCTGAGTATATTATTCATATATTCTTTATAAAATTTAAATGGTTTGTCACATATTCCATGGACTTCCTTTAGACATCCAAACTGAGTTTTTTGGAAATTTTATAACATCTTTAGATTTTGGTTTTACAAATTCATATGACTTAGAAACATCACTAACTTTTCTTCTATTGCCCCCCCCCCCTCATTTCATAAATTCTTCTAGGAAGATATATTTTTTTCAAAAATTATAATTTTTTGGATAAATATACCACAACACTAACAATATCCACTAAATATCAGTTTTCTATAGAAATGTGATCTTTCTCTATAATCAAATTATTTAGGTTTATAACATCTTTTTGTTTTTGTTTCTTATGGGTGTAGGGAAACTTTCTTATAGAAGTTGTTTACTTATTTTTTAGATATGGTATATTTCTCATATAATTTATCCATATAATATTTCCCAATAGTTTTTCTAACATCTACATTATTAGAAAAATCATATGAACTTTCACATATAGTGGGTGGGTATTTTACCTGGTTCTTGGAGTGAGATTTATCAACAACTTGAGATGATTCAGATTTCATTTCTGAAGCCTTGTTTAATTATTCATTAATTTTTCTTAGGTTACTTTAAACCTCAATAAGTTTTGATTTAGTTTTACAAAATTCATTATCCTTGGCTACAATTTTTTTATTTGGATCTTCCGCCATTTTTTCCTATTCATAAACTCTCAGTTTGAGGTTTATAATCTTCTGAATATATCCATTTTCTTATTTAAGGACATATTTCCTAAAATAATCATCCTTTTTATTTTTTATCTTAATTATTTTGATCTATTTCTTGATTTTAGTGTTTTTATCAATACATGAAACAAGTTCTGATCTCATCTGATATTCCCTGTAACTTTCTTCAGCACCTTCTTCTGCTTCACAATTTAAGAAGTCCTCCTTTTTCTCAATATTTTCAAATAATATTATGAATATTTATGAACTTTCATAATATGAATAATTTTTTTTTAAAGATTTAGATTTTATTTTCTTACTCAACATGGTTATTCTATTTTTGGGGGACTTTTTCTTTACCTCCAGTAGATTTATTATCTTCCTCAAAATATTTGTTAAATGTATTCCATTGAGTTTTTTCTTTATAATGATATTCATATTTACTAACATTATTATTTGGGAAATTCATGGGAAAGTTTCCAATTCCTCCACACTCTAAAAATTTCAGTGGAAGTTTGATTCCATACTTTCCTCTACCTATTTGAAAGTTCTTGGATATGAGAGAAATGAATTTTCATTCATTTTATTATCTTCTTTATATTAAAAATTGATAATATTATCATTCTCAGAATATTGGATTTTCAACTTTCACATAGCTTCAAAATAAATTTCATCCTTGATATTCTTTTTAAATGCAAGATATTTTCTCATCTCATAAGTAGTAAGAAAGTTTACAATTCATTAAACAATAAGTTGACTTTATCTTCTAAAGCAGATATTTTAGAGTCAAACTTATCAGGGAAGTTTCTTATAAGTTTCTTAACAACTAAGAGTCTTCCAAGATATCTCCAAAACCTATGATGTTTCACATGACTTCATTGACTCTAATGAAGTACTCATTAATTTTTTCTTCAACTCTCATTATAATATCTTTGAACTTACTTCTCCATATTTGAAACTTTGATTCCTTCACTTTGGTGTTACCCTCGAAGAAACTCTCAAACTTTTACCATATTTATTTAATTTTTTTGAGACCCATAACCTTTATAAAAAAATTTCTAAAAAATATATAATAATATCATTTTTATCTTTCACATCAACCTCAATGTTTCTTTTTTTAGAAAATGTCTTGGGCACATTTTTCTCAATGGGAAGATACCCAATAGTTACTACATCAATAACCTATAGGCCAAGTGATATAATATATGGAATCATTCTATTTTTCTATTCATTATAATTTTTTCCATAAAAATTAGAAATACCTATGATATTGATTGAATTTATATTTTCCATGATGAGGATTTAGCAAGAGAATTTATCCATATGATGTAAATTGAAGTTCTTAAAGATCATTAAACCACTAAGAAAGGGTTTTAATCAATGGTAGTCTTTTTTAAAAATTAAACTTTATAAAATTTAACCCCTACAAATTGTTAGAGTTATTTTAATTATCATGTTTTATAAAAAACTCACAAGCATTCAAATATGAGAAAGTAAACAAGGCACACAATATTTACAAGGTTTAGCCTCAGTTTGAGAACCTATATCATTTCCATGACCAATATTACGATTCCATTGAAATTAACTATTAGAAATTAGTGAATAAAACTTTTGAGACAACTCTCATTATAATCCTTCGATCTATCCATAGGCATGATTATAATGATTCTCATCAGTTCATAAAGTTTTTCTTACAAATACTTGAACCAATATAGAATGTATGAAACTTTTTAAATTCTTCTCTATAAAAGTTCACCTGGAAAGTCCATATGATCCCTTAATTTGGTAAAGTCTATCTGGTATGCCAATCTTCATCTGGTAAACTCCATCCAATGCACCTCACTGAACCTGTGTTTCTTTTTATAGCTCATGTTCTGTCTGATTTAACAAAACCACTATACCTCAAAAACTTTGCACTGAAATTTTTTTTGATCTCTCTATCTGGTGCTCTGAACTGGAAAGTATGTTTGCTGATATGATTGAAACCTATATTCAAAATTATTCAACCCAAAAGTTATGTGGTTAGAAAATTACTTATGACTCTAAATCTATAGTGTGTCAGCCTTTTGTTTCTATGAATAGTAATAAGTACATTGTACTTTTCACCCCATTATATAAGTTCTCCATAAGTGTAAAAAAAGTGAAAATAATTTCATTTTTTCGATCACTTAAACTCAAATTTCAGATCTCCCACACATTTTTTAATTTTCTATATGTTTCTCTACTCTTATAGAATATTCAAAAATATTCTCGAAATTCTCTATCAATTCCAACCTAATTATAATTTACTTAAACTTGATGATAAGGAACTTCTCAAACTTTCTTGAATTTTGATAGATGACAAACCATTTGAAAATCTCAGCAAAACACTATCATAATTTAGGAATTTACAAAGTTATGCAAATATTCTCTACAAAATTCTATCTATAAAATGTTCATTAGAAAATTCATAAGAAAAAATTTATTTTATAGATCTTTGTTTTCCCTGTATGGTTAATTTTTCATAAACTCTTAATTTATAAAAGAAAATTCTCAAAAATGTTTTTCTAATGGTAATCTTCAAAAAACTTCATAACTAAAACCTTTTTTTCATAATAATTGTTTGTTTTGTATTCTATAAAAAATTCTCCATATGAATTCTTTTTATGATCATCCTTACTTAGCTTATTTTTCAACTAATTCTTTTCATACACACCCTATTTCTAATTGAAATTTAAGAAAAAAATTTCAGGTGGATGTTTTTTCTTTGGGATTTTCTTACATAATCACACTTAATAACTTCAAAACTTTGAACTTCAACTTTCAATAAAAATATTTTTGAATGAAAACTTTAAACATTAAATATGTCTAGAAAACACATCTACCTCTATACGTTTCTCTTGAAACACTAAATATGGTTGGCTACATTATTGAAACTTCTAAATACTTCAGTTATATAGAACTTTACTTGACTCAAAACACTAACTTCAACATCTTTGGATTCTCCTTGTTCCACTTTTGTATTTATTTTACATTTCATGAAACACACAAACTCAATAACATTATGTTTTTCTAGTGATTTTAATGTGAACATATTTAAAAAGTAAAAAATTCCTTAAATAAATTTTTTTTGATCGAGTTAGTATGATGGGAATTTTCTAAAGACTTTTTTGAAAAACTTTATTATATATAAACCCAAAAAAACTTTTAAATTTTCACATTTATTCTTACAATAACTCCATCCATGATATTTTTCTATAAAACTACATTTTATACATATGGTAATTTTTTCTTGGACTTATATGCACTTCTCTTCACTTCCATAAACATCATATCTAGTTCATCTAATCAAAAACTTTGCAACACAAATTTTTCTTACAACATCTTCATCCAAAAATCTATAATTTGTGTATACGATGGTATGGTTATACTCTTCTCTTTTTGTATGTCCGAACAGAACTTTGGAATTTTATCACTTTGGTTAATTCTTCATTAAAACACCTCCTTTCACATATTACAATGTTTACAGAAATATATATCTCAAGAGGTTTTTCTGGAACACAACTTCACTTATATTCCCTTTAAAAAACTTTATCTTATATCATGAATTCTTTATGATGTTGAAAACTTGAATGAATATCATATAATCATCAGACATATTTAGGAAGTTTCTTAATAAACTTCCTGATTTCTTTATTCTCTAGAAACTTCATAACAACTTTCTCAACTTCCAATAACTCTTCTATTCCTATTTTAAAAAAACATTTTTTAACAAGTAGTTGTTAAAAAATATAAATCATTGTAAGCATAAAATCATAAAGGATATTAAATCTTCCCCTTTGGATTTATTTACAACATTAATTAAAAAAATTCACAACTCATCATTTTTCATTACTCACATTTTACAACCTATTTTTATAACAACACTCTTTTTCTAAATTTTTATCAAAACATGACCTTTCTCAAAGAGAGGTTCTTAACACCACACTAATGGATTAAGTAATTTTTTTGAATGAATTTAATCTCTTGGTGATAAGAAAATTTGTTTCCTTGTTAGATAAACTTCACCTCTCTTTTATCATATCCACTTTTTTACAAATTTTCATCTCTCAATTTTACACTCTCCACCTTTTTCCCTCTCCTCTATTTTAGGATAACCACAGTTACATATTCATTATATAAATATTTGTAAAAATGTTTTACAAAGTTTTTAATTTCTCTCCCACTTTTTCAACATAATACAAATCACAGTGGGGGACTTCATTGCAAACTCTAGAAAGTCATTGGTGGATGTTGAATATGAAGTTGCATCTTCAATTTCACAGATCTCTCTTTTGGAATAGCTTTGGTGAGAATATTATTAATCTGATAATTATTGAAATATATTCTAGTATGATATCTTTATCTAAAAATTTATATTTTATGAATTGATCCTTTATATCATTGTGTTTTTATCTTGAATATTGGATAAGATTTTTTGAGAGATCAGTGGCACTTTGATTATCTCAAAGAATCTGAAATGGTGTATAAAATTTCACTTTCGAATCTTCCAGCTATAATTTCATCCAAATAATTTGTATACAATATTGGGTTTCAGAAAAATATTCTTCTTACAATGTAATTAAAGTCACTGAACTCTATTTCTTACTATTACAACACACGCAACATTCTCCCAAGAAAAAATTTCCTCCTAAAGTTGATTTTCTATCATTGCAATCTTCAACCGAATCAGCATTTGTATATCCATGAAATTTTATATCACTACTTCTTTTATACAACATCCCATAAGAATATGTTCCTTTGAAATATATGAGAGTTATTTTTGTTGCCAATATATGATATTTCTTCATATAATTAAGATATTTCGCACACAAAGTAATATCATAAATGATGTTAGTCCTTAAATTTGTAAGATAGAGAAAAAATCCTATCAAATTTTGAAAATATTTTTGATTGAAACTTTTCCTAGTCTTATCTTTACTCAACTTTACACTAATATAAATTGGTGTAGAAACTTCTTTAGAATCAATTATTTCAACTTTTATAACAATTCCCAAGTGTAATTTTATTGAGATTAGAAAATGTATCTCTCCTTTTATTGAACTTGTAAACCTAGAAAGAAATATAATTCTCCAAGAATCGAAATTTAAAAAAAATCTTCATTTATTCAGAAAACTCTTCAAAATCATTTTCTCATCCCATAAAAAATTATATCCTCAACATAAACTAAAACAATTAGGGTTCTTGAGTTTATCTCCTTTATATATAAGTTATTTCCAACTTTCCCTTTAGAAAAATTCAACTTTTTAAGTAACTATCAGGTTTTGAGTACCAGGCATGTGGATCTTATTTCAACACGTACAAGGCTTTCTTAAACTTATAAAATTTGGTTCCATATTTTTCATGTTGGAACCCATAAGGTTTCTTAATATATAATTCTTATTTAATTTCTCTATTTAGGAAATATAACTTTACATCTATCTGGTAAACTTTATAACAACAATATGCAACCATTGAAAATAATATTTTGATAGTTACAAATCCTATAATGTGGGTAATGGTTTCTTCAAAATACACACCTTTACCTGTGAAAATCCGTTACAAACAATAATTTCTTTGTTTTTTAAAAATTACTCATGTTCATTTAGCTTGTTTATATATACCCACATTTTCCCAATAATTTTATTTTCTATTGGATGTAGAAAAAGTTCCCAAGTTTAATTTTTCATAATTTCATCTAACACTTCATTCATATATTATACCCATTATTTGTTTTTAACAGCTTCTGAATCTGATTCAGATTCAACTTGTGAGACAAGTGATGTATGATTTTTTAATCTTAGATGTATTCTAGTCTGAACTGGATCTTTCTTTATTTCAATGATATTTTTAGTTTATACCTAATTCTATAAGGTATAAGATATTAAATATTTTATTCTTTCTTAACTTTACTCACCACATGATTCTTTTAAATCTTCATTCAACTATCTTAGATTACTTTCATATTCACTTTTTTTATTTTCATTGGAAGTATTTGATTCATCTTACACTACATTTTTAATACCCTTTGTTAAGGAATTTTTATTTTCAACAACTTTCACATCATAGGAATCCACTAACTTTTGTAAATATTTGTTCCAAAATTTATAAATTCTTCTATTTAGTGAATATCCCAAGAAAATTTCTTCCTTGGATTTTTCATCAAATTTTCGAAGATTTGGATTTTTGATATTTAGTATACAGGGACTTCCAAAAACCTTAATATATTTCACTAAAGGTTTTTTTATACCACATCTCATAGGAAGTCATGTTGGATTATGGACTTAATAAAAATATGTTTTGTACATGTACAGCAAAATTAATAACTTATCTTTAGAAAAACTTGGAATGTTTATATTCTACCAATATAATTCTTCCCGTTTCTACCAAGCTTTTTTTTTACATTATACTAATCTATTTTTTAAGGGTTGTTTGGAGAACTATACTAATATTTGATTCCATGATTTTTAAGATATTATAAAAAAGTATTACATGTATATTAATTTCCATCATTATTTCTAAACTTTATTATATAAATACATGTTTCTCTATCAACTTTCTTCATGAAAAATATGAACATTTCTGCTACCTCTAACTTATTATTCATAAACATAATTCTGGTCATCTGAGTGTAATCATCAATAAAAGTGAAAAATTAAAAATACCATTTCATTTATTAATGTCTCATTTTCCCAAAAATATCTAATTGAATAAGATCAATAGGTTTTGTTGATAGAATTTCAACTTTATTATGACTTTTAACCATCATTTTTCCTTTCTGAAATGATACACAAAAATCATCTTATTTTCTTTTCAATATTTTTAAGTTTATTATGGAATATTTTTTAGAGAGTTTATTTATACTTTTCTTCAAAAGGTTACTAATTCTATGATTCCATAATTTTTTTCATCTTTATCACTCAAATAACATGAGTTAAAAAGTTCTCCAATTTGAAAGAGATTTCTATTGGTATTTTATCCCATGGTAAAAACTTTATCATCTTCCACACTTCTGATGATGAATGAATCTTTTACAAAAAACAATTCATTTATATCATCACAAATTTGACTCACACTAAGTAACTTTTTCTTGATCCCATCAATTTATAAAATTTCCTTAGATTTTAGTTTCTCAGCTTCAATCTTAGTGTTCATATTCCTCTAATTTTTAAGGAACTATCATTTATAAATGTAAATGCTCTTCCATCGTTATTTTTATCATATTTAAAGATCTTTAAATCACCTATTATATTTGAGTAACAATCACTATAAAAAATCCATGGTTTTTTCCTTTTTCTTATTTTTAGATTTGTCTCAACAATAAGGGATCTTTATTTAACTTTCTTCTTTCCAACTTCTTTTTCTTTTCTCACATAGGATACTTTCCCTAGAAAAGTAGTCATACGTTATTTAGAAAAATAAACCAGTTTTTCATATATTCCATAAGCTTCCTACAAACATCCAAATTTATTTTTTGTTGGAAATTTTATAACATCTTGATATTTTTTTTTACAACTTCTTATGACTTAAGAAAGTTACTTTTCTTCTACTATTTATCCCCCTAATTTTATACCTACTTCTAGGAATAGACATGTGGTGCCAGTAGTTATAAGATTTATGACCAAATATTCTATAGCACTAATAATATCCACTGAATCTCTATTTTCTATACAAATAAAATCTTTCTCTTTAATCAGATTATCGAGGTTCATAACATCTTTTTGTTTTTTTTCCTCCTAGAATGGGGAAACTTTATTATAGAGGTTTTTCTCTAATTTTATAGATTTGATATATTTCTTACATCCTTTATCTATCCAATATTTCCCAATAGATTTTCTAACACCTAAATTATTAAAAAAATTATATGAACCTCTAAGTTTAGTGGGTGGGGATTTCACCTGATTCTTGGAGTGAGATTTCTCAGTAGCTTGATATGATTTATATTTTATTTCTAAAGCCTAGTTGAATTATTTATTCATTTTTATTAAGTTACTTTTGATCTCAATAATGTTTGATTGAGTTTTACAAACTTCATTATCATTGGATTCAAGTTACTTACTGAGATATTCCATTATTTTTTCCTATTCAGCAACTCTTAGTTTGAGGTTTACAATCTCTTGAATATACTCATCTTCATATTTAAGGACATATTTCCTTCCTTAATCATACATTATACTTTCTATATTTATTAGTGTGATCTCTTCTTTGAGTTTAGTGTTTTTCTCAAGACATGCAACAAATTATGACCTTAATTAATATTCTCTATAACTTTCTTCATCACCTTCTTCTGCTTCACTATTTGAGGAGTCCTCCTTTTTCTCAACATTTTCAAAGGTTGTGGATCTTTGTGAACTTTCATCATCTAAATAATTTTTTTGGGAAGATTCATATTCAACTTTCTTACTCAACATGATTTTTTTAGTGAACTTTTTCTTACCACTGATATATTTCTTATCTTCCTTAGAATATTTGTTAAACTTCTTCCACTAAGGTTTTTCTTGAGAATAGTCTTCATATTCACCAACTTTATTCTTGGGGAAATTCATGGAAAAAATCTCAATTCCTCAAAACTCAAAATATTTGAGTAGAAGTTTTACTTTATGTTTTCCTATACCTCTCTGATAGTTCTTGGAGATAAGAGACATGATATTTTCATTTATTTCATTATATTTTTTATCTTCTGAATCACTAATATTATAATTCTCATAATATTGGATTTTCAACATTCACATAGCTTCAAAATCCATTCTATCATTGATATTATTTCTGAATTTAGGATCTTTTATCATCTCATAAGCAATAATAAAGTTATGAAGTTCATCAATAGATAAGTAATATTTATATTCTAAATAATATATTTTAGATTCAAACCTATAAAGTAATTTTCTCATGAGTTTATTAATAGTTTTAGAGTCTTACAAGATATATCCAAAACCACTAATGATTTGCATGGCTTCATTGACTCTTGTGAAATACTCATCAATGGTTTCTTAATCTCTCATTATGATATCTTTGAAATTGATTCACAAAAATTTGTAACTTTTTTTCCTTCACTTTGGTGTTACCCTAAAAGATACTTTAGATATTGTCTAATATTTCATTAGTTTTTTTTGAGACCCATCACCTTCATAAAATATTTTCTTACAAAGAAATAAGAATAGAATTTCTATCTTTCCTATCAATTAAAATGTTTCTTTTTTTAAAAAAGGATACGAGAGAATTTTTCTCAATGGGTTGAAATCCAATTGTCGATGCATCAATAACCTCCAAGAAAAGTGACAGGAGATAGGGGATCACTATTTTTTTCCAATCATGATAGTTTTTTCCATCCAAATTAGGATAACCTCTATTGTTGATTGAATTGAGATTTTACATGATGAGGATTTAACAAGGGAATATATCCCTTTAATAACTTGAAGTTACTAAGGATCATTGAACCCATAAGAAGGGAGTTTGAATCAGTGGTATTGTTTTTACCAAATCCTAACTTTATGAAATTTAACCCCTATAACTTTTTAGATCTCTTTTTCTTATAAACATTTATAACAAACTTACAAGCATGAAAATATGAGAAAATAAAAATTCACACAAGATTTACAAGGTTTGGCCTCAATGTGTAAACATATATCCTTTATATGGCCACTCCCTTGGGTCTATAGAAAATTTACTAGTATAAGGAAGTGAATAAAAATTTCCATTAGACTCATTTTATCTCCCATGGGTATGATTATACTAACTCCCATTAGTTTACAAAGTTTTTATTATAAAAACTTGATCCACAAAAAAATGTATTAAACTTTTTAAATTATTGTATAGAATGGATCATCCGAAAATTCCATATGATTCCTCCATATAGTAAAGTTCATCCAGTATGCCTATATTTTTTTGGTAAACTCTATCTAATTCACCTCACTGAACCTGTGTTCTTTTTCTAGCTTGTGTTCTAGCCCATTTAATAAAACCAATACACCTTAGAAACTCTATATAGAAACTTTTTCTGGTCTCTCTATCTGGTGCTCTGAACTGGAGAGCCTGTTTAATGTTATGATCAAAACCTCTATCCAAAATTCTTCAACCTAAAAGTGATGTGGTTGGAAACTCACTTTTGACACTAATTCTGAAACATGTCATCCTTTTTTATTTATTAATAGTAATAAGTGTGTACCTTGAGGTTTGGGTCCACTCCCCATTCTTTATCATTTTTATAGGGTTTGGGGGAATATTTTAATAAAACATTTTATGGATTTATATTTTTTTATTTAAAAGAAATAAGAATTTATAAAAATAAAGTCATAGAAATAAATTCTTTTTTGGTAGATAGAAACTTTAAAAATAATATTTTTCATAGAATGTGAATTATTAAATAAATACACACATCGGTCGGAAACAATCAAAATTAATGGAAATAAATCTTTAATATTGAATCATGAAAACAAACATTGAACATCGATGAGAAAATTATTATATGTATATACAATAATATAAACATAAATATATCTATAAAGATAAAATTATTTTTGAAATAAGTCATAATTTGAAAAAATAAATTTTTTAGACATTAAATGATAAATTTTTAAAGGATATGGTATTCCTCCAATACAATATTGAAATAAAATCCCTAATAGAAGTTTTATTTCCAAAATACTAAAGATAAAGTGAGATTTTTTAAAAGTATATGAATTCTTTGAAAACATTAAAATAGAAAAAAAAATAGTTTCCATTACACATAAAATGTTAATTTTAAACTCCTTAAAATGACTTTGAAAAAAAAATAGAGTTTATTGGAAATTTAAAAATGTATACTTTTAAAACATTTTCCCATTACTTTGTGGTGATAGATGATCTATACTATATTCAACATTATTGAATAACCAATCAAAGGTAATATCTAAACTCACTCTCCTTCCTCATAGCTTCTGTAACTACAATGTGAATATATATTTTTAGACAAACATATCAACATATCATGACCTAAAAAGATTCCTTTATATATTCCAAGCTCTATTTTTTTTGATTCATGATATATCTGAATTATAATTTAATTTAAAATTATATTTATATATATATATATATTAAATTCTTCTAGGTGTCTAAGAAAGAGATATGAAATGATTTAAAATAGTAAAAAAATTGTAGTTGATCTATTCTTAGTAAGTTATTTACACCTACTAGTACTATTGTTCTATTTTATTTGTACAAACAAGCTATTTGGTTCCCAATATTGAAAAAATGTGTTTAAATATATATGTATCACTAAATACCATGCAATAGTTTTATAAAATAAGATAATTATTTCCTTCATCATTTTGTGTCATGTATTCTATAATTTTAATAAAGATCAAATTTCCATGTCATGCATGTATTATTTAAGATCCTTGGGGATTTTCTTTAACATGTTCTGTATTTTTTGAAAACATGTTTTGTTGAGAATATTTTTGTTAAATTAATTGATAAATAATTTCTGAATTTTTTAATAAAGTTTTCCTTATGAAGGTTTTGAAACATTCCTAATGTTTTGTTGGAGGAGGTGAAAGAATTTTTTCCTTAACTATATTAAGAAAAAATTTCCTTAAATTGGGAAATGGTAATATAATATCAAAGTTAATAACATCATGAAGAAATTCATGATCCAATCTTAAGTTTTTACACATTGGTACAAATGGATATAACTATAATGAGCTCAACAGACACAAATTACTGGACAAATTTTTATAAATGAATGATGATCAAGATATCGAATAGACAGTTTACACAAATTTCAAACTAAAATTCAAATCCTACATAAGGGTCACCCTAAGTTCCATAAGCACTATTTAAGGTTGTAAGAAAATTTTTAAAGGATTTTTAAAGGAACAAGAAACTTAAGTGAGATCTTATCAGGATATACCCCATAATGCCTTGCGTAAGGGTAATATGCTCAATATGTAAAGGTAACTAAAGTACAGAGGCTTGAGATGCCAGATGAAACATAGTTGATGTTACCAAATGGAAATTTTTAAGAATCAAGTGTTGTTTTGTTTGTAAAATTTTTTACAAAGTAAAATGTAGTGATAAAATTAATGTTTGAGATTCAGTACAAAGTTGAAGTTGAAATACTAAATGGAAAAAAGCACTGGACAGAGAAGAATTATATGATAGAAGTATTTATAAATTGAAAAAATGTTATCTAACATGCAAAAACTAAAGTTTACTGGATAGTGGCTAATGAAGTTTCCAGACAAAAAAAATTATGTCAATCAAGTGGAAAAGTTTTTTTTATAGGTTGTATGAAGTTTGGGGTTACAGAGTCATGGAGTGCACTACTAAAGGAATGTCATCAGATCAAATCCATCGGATGAAGATCCATCAAATGAAAATCATACAAACATTCATGATGTCATCAGATATATGTTTCTAAGAAGTTTGTTTTGAGAATATTTTGAGTTGAGGCAGGATGATTGGATAGAAGGTTGACAGATCAAAACTGAATAGAATATTCTTAATGAATTCATCAGACAAACATATGCCATACATAGTTTTTTAAAATCTTTACATAACTTTGTAAAGTCCATAACTTTTAGGATTCTATGTTAATCTATCAACATTTAATTATCTTGCTAAGATAATTAATTTTCAAGAAGTTCCTTAAAATTGAGGTTAAGAAATTTCAATAAAGGTTGGAGGCACTCAGTTTTCATGAAGCTTTAAGTTTGTTCAAGAAGATTTTAGAATACTATAAAAGGATTGAGAAGATTTCAGAGAATTGATATTTAGTGGGAAAATGAATTTGGATTCCCAACCATTCTCTTATAAGTGAAACTATAAATAGGGGTGTAAGTAAAATTGTACCAACACCGTTCATACATGAAAAAAGTTTACATGATAAAGTTTTGAGCAGTATAAGTTTCCAACCGAATTGGTTTAAGAAGAGAAGAATTGGTCAGAGTAATCAAACATAGATTTAGAGCTAAGTTGCTGACTAGGATTCTATTCATACATAAAACAGAAGAGTTAGTCAGATCTATTATATATATTATACCGAATAGATTTTACAATAAGGTATTTATTCATATTAGTCTTATTTATCAAACAAAACACAGGTTAGAAAAATAGGCATAGTTTTAGTTAGGTGAACCAAACAGACAATACCAAATGAAGGCAGGTCACATCAGATAGATAACTATCATATGGAGAAAATAGGACATATATTATTATAGATAAACTATCATATATCTAGTTTAAAAGTTTCTTTTTTGGCTCAGTTTCACAATAAAAACTTTATAAATTATGGGTGTTAGTATAATCATACCTATCAGAAGATAGAATGGTTATAATGGTAATTAGATCAAGGTGTATTCACTTATTATTAATAGTTAATTTCCATATACCTATGGGAGTCATCATGGAAAGGATGTGGGTTTTCACACTGAGGTCGAACCTTATAAATATTGAGTGCCTTGTTTTAATTTCTTATCATTGAATACTTATGAGGTTGTGATATAAAGTTGATAAGGATAATAACTATAAAATGTTACCAGGGTTAATTTATAAAGAATTTAAATCATAAAATATAACCACTGATTCAACCCCCCATTGGTTCTTGCAATCCTAAGAAAATTCAATTGGTATTTGAGGCAAGGTTCCCCTTTTATATCCTTATTTTGTAAAATATTAACACAGTGAACAAAAAAGGTATTCCTAACTTCAATGGAAAAAATTATCAAGGTTGGAAAAAAATAATGATATCTCATCTTTTGTATCTTTTCTTAGAGGTAAGTATTGAAACTATATTTAGGTTTCCACCCACTGAGAAAAATGATGGTATGATGTTTTTTGACAAAAGAAATATTTTGGTAAATGGGAATGCTAGAAATATTATTCTATTTCCTTTTTTAGAAAACTTTTTTATGAAGGTAATGGGTCTCAAAATAGTTAAAGAAACTTAGGAAAATTTTTAAAGTATTTTAGAAGGAATTTACAAACTGAAAGTAGAAAAGATATAAATTTTTCATAGAAAGTTCGAAATTATCAGAATGGAAGATGAATAAAATTTTAATGAGTACTTCACCAGAATTAATGAAATTATTTTTACCATCAAACGATTTAGAGATAATGTTTTTTATTCCAAAATATATACTTTATAGGATAAATATGATTTATATCTTGATTAATTAAATAACTTTCTTTTCTTCATAATAGATTAGGAAAGATCCAGTATTTAAAAAGAAGATCAAGGGTGAAATGGATTTTGAAACTATAAGAAAGTTTAAAATCTAGGATTATTATATTTTTAACCTCATTTATTCATAAGATAAGTAATATGATGAAATAAATGAAAAATTTATGTCTCCTATCAACAAAAATTACCATAGAGGTAGAGGAAAATATGGAGGCAAACTCCCACTTAATTGTTTTGAGTGTAGAATAATTAGTCATTTTTATATGAATTTTTCTAAGAATAAAGTTAGAGATTATGAAGGTGATTCTAAAGAAAAACATTAGTGTAATAAGTGTGTTAGACCCATAGGAGACTTTAGTGAGAGATTCCCTAAGATGGGGTGTAAATAAAGTTATGAAACTTGTTCTTTTTTCCCCTCATATCTGTAAAACTATCACTATCCTAACTAATATTGACCTCACTTAATAGTAGGATCACTCTTGTGTTCACCTATAATGTGATAATCAGATTAACTGGTGCACTTATCTTATCCTTATTCAGCTAAGATCAATGATCACTCAATACACATTCACTAATTTTCATCCTGTAAAATATAAGAAAAGCAAGCACACAAGACACAAGAATTTTACTTGTTTCGCCCACATTGGGCTACATCTAAGGATCACACACCAAAATTGTATCGATGTTCCAAAATACAATAATCTTAACTAGTCTTTTGGATTCAATTATTTAGCTATAGTTACTCCATGGAAGGCTCACTAACTTTAAAATATTTAGGGTATCGATCACTACCACTCAAGCATCACTCCCTTTGTTCACTCCCTTTTCTCACTAATTTGGGAGGGAATGATTTTTGGATCACAGTCCAATACACATCTTCATTATCTAATAGTTGATACAATGATTGGTTCTCATTGATCTTCACTCTTCACTTTCAGAAATTAGTTTTTAATGTCACCATTTTAGTAGCTTCACTTTCCCTATTAAACTATCCTTCAAGGAATACCAACTTCATTTTGAAAAGTCTTCAAGAAGTACCAATAAATTTCTATGACATGAAACTTATCACTTTCATGGAACCTTTACACCACTTTCATGAAACCTTTCTCCTATTCGGGAAAATTAAAATTTTCACAAAACTCACAGTCTCTTATGAAACTTACAACCTTTCATGAAGCTTTCTAAACCTTCATCAAACCCCTTTGTTAGATTGACATGATTCCTTTATTCATGGAACATATGTTCATATGAGTCCTTAATACAAGAAAAACCTTCTCGAAACTCTTTCTTGAATTCAAAGCCTTTGTATCTTTAACAAGTTTGGTTACTTAAAATGAGAGGGTTAGTCACCTATTTATAGAACTTGCCTCTCATTCACAAAACTTTCAAGATTTCCACCACCTTTATACAAAAATAGTCATAGGTTTTCATGAAACTACCTATATTCATGAAACTTTAGGGAAATTTTCCCTAAACAAAAATTCTCATAATCACATAACTTTCCACCTTTTTTACATTCATGAAACTTCAGATAATCTTGTAACTTACTATATTTTTTCCATTCATGAAACTTCTCATAATCACGTAACTTACCCCCTTTTTATTTCACCACTAAATAGTCTTTCATGAAACATTATTTTGTGAATATTCAAACCTTATTGACACCAACATTTTATAAATTTCAGGCATTTTCTGCATTTTTATTAGTCAGTCCCGAAAATCCATCTTACACAAAACTTTTACCTTCACGACACCAAAATTTCATGAATTCCACGCCTCTAACATATTTTCATGAAGTAGTCTTGGAAATCCATATTTCATGAAACTTATCCTTTCTTATAAATTTTATACCCTAGAAATTTGGAAAATACTGGGAAATGATGCCACCTTGTATATGAAATTTTATGTACCACTTCTAGAGCTTTCATACCTCTATCATGAAGCTTTTTCAATAATCACACTAGAACTCCACAAATATAATTTTCATGATGCATCCCTGTTTGTGTTCTCCTCCTTATTCAATAGCTTCAAACCATCTCTCAATATTATCATGATCGACATTTCAGGCTCAAACATTTCTTTATACACTCCACCACTTTCCCTCTATCAGTAACATCACTGCCTCTTACAGTCTTTGACATGGTTAATAGTAAATTCAATGTGATTCACCACATCATATTAATGGAAAAACCACATCCAACACACCAACTCACTAGGGTAGACATTGATAGGGTTGATAATGAATCCAAAACACAACATATGGAAACACCAATTATCATTGGTTTCCAACAATCCACCCTTTGGATTTTTTGGAAACACTTTTATGAATCCTTTGCCTCTATCTTGATACCACATTATGAACTTTTTTCAACATTAGCTATCTAGGAATTCCAATATCACTTATTGGTTGTCATCGGTCATCAATATTCGTTATTCCATACTGTGTGGCATATAAGAAGAACACTTCTCCAACCCCCTTGGAAACTGCTTTCATCGTGAACTCATTCTGTGATTTGTCTTCATTTAATGAACATATTTAGAATCATAATATTTATATCCTTCACTTTTTACTCCCACTATAAAGGGTTGGGCAGGAACTTACATAGATTCATGATCCTTTCTTTTCAAGATATAAACTGTGCATGGATTCATAATTCTTCCTTCTCCCCCTTTGAAATCAAATAAAAAGTATACATATTACCATATGTATAAAATATAGAATCCTTATAAACCTATACCTTGGTAAATGAGGGTTTCATTTTCAGTATTGTTGTGATTCTCCGCCTATCTTCTTAATATCGAACAACATAATCTTTCATCCTTTCTAAACCATTGATACCATGTATTACATCATTGAGCTATCTCTCCTTTATCAATGATGTGCATAATGGTATTTCTACTTCTCCCCCTTTGTCAACATATTCCTTGCATCAAATAAGGAGAAATAATTATCCCCCTATAATATGCAACTCTTCCTTTTATTAGGACCATTGGTTAGACCCACAAAATCAAATCTTCTCCTAAATCATTTATTTACCTATGAATATAACTCTGAGAAAACTTTACTTCTCAAAAAAATATTCCAGTTGTAGCTTCCTTCAAAAATATTTTTAGTGGGTGAAATTACCACTTAGAAAAGAGCCATCAACAAAGACTTTAATCCTACTGAGTTAGGAATCGGTGTATTAAATAAGAGATGAATTTAATAACACTGTCATTTTCCATTTCATTCAATTACTTCCAAATATATCTAGCATCCATATAACTTTAGATTATTTCAAGTAATTTTTCTAGATATCTTCTTCAACTCTAGAAACCAAGACTATACCAATTATTGAAACTAATACCAACTCTCAAAAATACCAATATTATGGATGATACTATTCATTTAATCTTTCTCTATGTAAAATGATGACTCATTTGTTAAAATTTCGATATTACTTCCTGAATTGTACTTGGTAATTGATTTATTCTATCATCCACAAGTTATATTTACTTTTTTGTTGGGAATACCATCTTTCATATTTTCATCTCAAAACTCCTCCTTAATTTCTCAACTTGTTCACCAAATATATAATTGAAATTCAACATGAGAGTTATCTATCCATAGTATCCTTTGATATCCTTAGAACATCCATATAATATCACTTTTTAGATCAAAAAACAAATAAAACATGAGATATTATTTTTTTGTTGCTTCCCCGTTTTTCGATCTTCAAGATCAGACATTAGATAGATCAAATTCTCTATACATAAATGCTTAAATTATCTTGATACCACTTGAAATCAATTAAAATATTTAACTCTGAATTCCTAATGCTAATCATTGTGAATCCTCATTACTGCTCTTATTTTTATTATATTATTATTCATTGAGATTTCAAATATAGTAAATTTTCTACTTATATTGATTTGAATCGGTAAAAATTATAGATCATGTTACAACACCACTTTGCTTCTTTTAATGTAACTTCCTCATGGATCGTATCTCCCCTAAAACCTAAAACACTTTAAAATAAATTAATAGAATTTAAACACATAGAGATATGGGATGTTTCACTTACTTTAGTTGAGTAATGAGGCTGGTCATGGTGGACCAACCCTTCAGAAACAATACATGGGTCATGAAATATAATAAATCGAGTGGGGATAAATAGAGCTACAAGAAGACATGGGTAAAAAACTTCTTTTTTTCCTTGAAAGTTGATCTCCTTAGAGTATTTTCACTTAAAAAAACTTTATTTTAGATATTTTATTTGGACTTCCCTTTTTATGGCTTGGGAATTTACTTTTATTCATATACAAACTCACAAACTCTTTTTCCATGGGTACTCTTACCAACAAGGACCTCCTCACTCGTTACTAATTGGATCCTTATTCTCCATGTCTTATTTTAAATCTGTTTATCCCCACTTGATTTATCATCTTTCATGACCCATGTCTTGTTTTAGGATGTATATTTCATATGAGTGGCTATTTGAGTCCTTTCAGTTTTCTAGATCTAATTCTTTTCTTTATATGAATCCTTATGTTCAAAACTTGGTTTAGAACTTATCTTCAAAATAATATTTTCCATTTTCTTGGGAACTCTCACAATTCTATTCTTCTCTTTCCATGTGGTTCATTTTTTAATCTCACTTAATCACTACTCACATATGTTCTCTTTAATAAGAAATAGACCCACCTCAGTTGTTCTCCTCCATGGTGTATCTTTCATTGCACTTTCATCTTCCATTATCACAACTGGAGAAGCTTCCTTATTTTTCTTCCATAGATATTTTATTTCTTTTCAACAGGTTTTTTATTAAACTGATTTTGATGCTTGATGCACGTTTTTTTTGTGCTCCATTATTTTCTTCTTGAATATTAAATATTTTCTCTATATTAACAGACTTTATTTTAGTGAAATAATTCTTCTCATTGGTCACAGGAATGGAGGAACTCCTTATGTCACTTTCAGTTATCTTCATGAAACAATACCTATCCATATAACGATGGTTATCATATATAAATCATATCCCATAAAAACTATACCTTGTATAGTCGCACATTGATTGAGATTTTGTTGCAACAGATGATCTCCTTCTTTTAAGCCCATGGGATTCTAGGTAGACACTCATGGTATGTCCCATGATTTCATAGTAGTAGTACATAGTGTCTACCTTCCTCTGAGATTTGTCTCATACATATTTGGTATGGTGCTTTAGCTTACTTATTGACTCTAGATGTCCATATTTGTGGATTCCACTTGTTGATTATCCTATAGAAGGTATTTTTTTCTTCTCATTCAAGGTTTTTAGCCTCCTTTTGATATCTTTGATCTTTCCATCCTTATCTTTCAGTTGAGAAGTAATATTTCTTATACTTGATCTTGAATTTGTTTCGGATTTTAACCTCTCTTCCAGTTGTATTTTGAGAGGGATAATGATATATTTTATCTCTTTCTTAGTGGCCATATTTTTTTTCACTTCATGTGTAAGTTCATCAAGTAAGTAATTTTTAATCTTTATATTTTCACCCATATTCACAATCTCATCATTCTAAGACACCTTTACTTGCCTTGGACTTTGGCTATACTCAACCAAATCTTCCATATGTGTAACCAATTCATCATTCTTGGCCCTTATATTTTGAACCTCGTTTTAATTAGGGTTATTTTCTTTGGAACCATATTTATAATATTTTACTTTAAAATAAATATCCTATAATTTCTTTACTTGAGTATAATTTTTCTCCCTCGTTTTTATATCCATTTCAATTGGTCTTTGATTGGGTATTTTTAGTTTTTTTACCTCAATTTTCATCACTTAAACATGGATCCCTTGATATTCATTCTTATTTCTCATATCCATATTTTCTTCCTCCAGAACCTAGTCGAGATCCTTATATATGTGAATATCTTACACCTTTGAATCTCTTGAATTATCATCATTATCAGTAGTTACAATATCTCTTGGCATATCAGTATCCTCGGATATACTTGCATCATCATTATATAAACAAGTATATATACAATAATATTCATTCATACCTTCTCTTTGTGAGTTGTTGGGATCCTTTAGCTCGATCACACACTTCTCAAAAACTATTCCATTATATGGAATTCCTTTGGATTTATGATTCTTAATTATATTATTTCTCTTTACCATATTTTATGGGAAAAAAAATTTATAGCTCCAAAAACTAATTAGATTAATTCAGGTAAAAAAATCAAACAAGAGAAACATTTCCTCTGATACTAATTATTAGACCCATAGGGGACTTGGTGAGAGATGCTCTGAGAAGGGTGTGAATTAGAGTATTAAACTCATTCACATTTCTCCACAAACCTATGAAAATCTCATTTTCCTAACTGATCTAGACCTCACTTATTAGTAGGTTCACTCTTGTGTTCACCTATCATGTGATGATATGATTAAATGGTGTTCTTATCTTAGACTTATTTAGATAATATTTCTGATCACTCAATCCTCATGCACTTATTATTTTCCTATAAAATATAAGACAATAGAGCATACAAGACACAAGAATTTTACTTGGTTTCACCACATTGGGATACTTACAAGAAGCATACATAGATGTTGTGTTGATGTGCCAAAATAAACTAATCTTCACTAGTCTTATGGATACAATGATTTGGATATAGTTTATCTATGCAAGGATCACTGCCTTTACAAGATTTAGGGTCTAGATAACTTATACCCAAGTTCCACTCCCTCTTTCCTCTCTCTTTGATCAATAATTCAATAGGGAATGATTTTTGTCTCAAATTCAAATACACATCTTTATTGTTTGATAGTTCATGCACTGATTAGTTCCCATCGATCTTCACTATTCTCTTTTATAAACTGGTTATGAATATCACCATTGAAATAGATTCACTTTCCCTATTGAATTATTCTTTAATTAATACTAAATTCCTTTGGAAAAGTCTTCAAGAAGTACCAATAACATTTTGTGTCATGAAACTTAACACTTCTACGAAACCTTTGCACCACTTTTGTGAAACTTTCCTCCAATTATTGAAACTTTGTACTTTTTTAGAACTCATAGACTTTTTTGAAACTAGAAACCTTTCACAAATATTTATAAACCTTCACAAAACCCCTTGGTCAAATTGAAATAATTCCTTTCTTCATGGAACATATGTTCACGTAAATTATTTATGCAAGAAAAACCTTCACAAAACTCTTTCACGAATTTGGAGCCTTAGGATCTTCAACAAGTCTGGATACTTCAAATGAGAGGGTTAGTTTCCTATTTATATACATTTCCTCACCTTAATTAAACATTCAATCTCTCCACTTCCTTTTTATGAAACTCTTCATACATGTTCATGAAAATCCTTGTCTTCGCATAATTTCATGGAAATTTTTCATTCATGAAACTTCTCATAATTGTGTAACTTAACACCTTTTTCCATTCATTAAACTTATCAAAATAATGAAACTTTCCACCTTTTTCATTCATGAAAATTATCATAATCACGTAACTTACCACCTTTTCTTTTATAGATCATGAGCCTTTCATAAAACATTATTTTGTGAATCTCCAAAACTTCATGACACTAAACTTTTTTGAATTCCATACCTTTTCCATATTTTCATGAGGCAGCCATAGAAATCCATATTTCATGAAACTTGTACCTTCATGACATCAAAAAAAATTGAATTCTATTTTTTTACCATATTTTCATGAGGCAGTCTTAGAAATCCATCTTTTGTGAAACTTGTCCCTTCCTCTAAATTTTAGACCCTAAAATTTTGGAAAAGACTGGAAAATAATTCCACCTTGTACACTCAATTTTTTATACCACTTCCATATCTTTCAGACCTATATCTTGAAGATTTGTCAACATAACTAGTCAATAATCATGATGGAACTCCACAACTTACCTTTTCATTATGCATTTTTATATGGGTACTCTTTTTTCTTCGATAGCTTTAACCCATCCCTCAGTATTATAATGATAGAAATTTTAGGATCACAAGTTGTGTCATGCACTCCACCACTTTCCCTATATTGGGAACATAATTTTCTCATGTATTCTTTGACATTTTGAAAAAAAATACAATATGATTCACCACACCATGTCAATGGGAAAACTGCATCCAACACACCAACTCACTAGGGTTGACAGTGATATATTTTACAACAGATCAAACACACAACACATAGAAACACCAATTATCATCGGTGTCCAACAATCTACCTATTTGGATTTTTTAGCAACACTTTCATGAATCCTTTGCCTCCAGCTCGATACCACCTAATGAACCTTTTTCGACACCAACTATCCATGAATTCCAATACCACTTATGGATTATTATTGGTGATCAATATCCTTTATTTCATATTTTTTGTCATAAGAAGACCACTTATTCAACCCCCTTGTAAATTGATTTCATAATGAACTCCTTTTGTGATTTATCTTCATTTAATGACCATATTTAGCATCATCATATTTATATACTTCACTTACTACTCCCCCAATAAAGGGATGGGTCGGAACACACAGAGATTTATGATCTTTTCTTTTCTGGATAAAAATTGCACATGGATTCATGATCCTTCCTTCTACTCATTTGACATCAAATCAAAAGTATACTTAGTTCCATATGTACATAATATATAATCCTTGTAAACCTATACCTTGGGGAACAAGGGTGTAATTTTCAACATTGTTATGATTATCCCCAGGTTTTCTTCTAACGAACCAAGTTTGATGTACATAGAAATTACATTTATTTTGTGAAATACTTAATACATTACACAAAATATATTACCAAAGATAGTATTAGTTTATTGTTTTTGGAAACTCATAACATAATATTCTAATTTGGTGAAAGATCTTCAACATCTCCCATAAAGATCTTACCCTTTTATTTTCCTACCTAAATCATTTCTTTATATCTTGGAGAAAATAAAACATAAAAAGGGCGATCACAAATGCTCAGTAAGGGAAAATATGGAGAACATAAAACAAACCATAAACATTTGAACTTAAAAACATGAACATAAAGTTTAAACATCAAAATCTTGAGTCGTGAAATAAATCTTGGCAGTACATAAGGCATGGATCATAAATAAACATTAATCGTGATAGAATACCATTGGAATAAAACATGTAATTGTGGAAAACTAATAATCACATAATATGATTTCCATATTACCCAATTTATTTCTACCAATACCATTATAGTGGACAAAGTCCATTATTGAACCGGGTTTACTTTTCATTTCAGCCATGTATTACTGAACTAGATTTACTTGTCGTTTCAGTCATGTCTGTCACATGAGATTTAAATCTTTACCCAATGAATTGGAAGTATATATAGTTCCCACACATATCATAATGAAATAATTCTTATATGTTCCAAAAAAACATAAATCATTCATCATATCATAACCCATGAAATAAAATGGGATTCTTAAACATCATATCATCATAATGTAATCCATATAAGATAAATGGAATTTATAAAGATAATTATATCATAAAGACAATAAAATAAAATTAATAATAGGGATAGAAACAAAAACATATGTCATATAATATGGAAAATAATTTTGATAAAACACTTCAACTTAATTCCTGAGGAAAATATCCTTTCTTTTTCAAAAACATTTTCTCTTCTCAAAATGACGCGCAATTTTAAAAGAAAATAATTTTGTTGAAAATAAACTTGAAACCATGTAGAGGGGGCTTCATGGAAATAATGTTTCATGAAACTTTAAAAATTATTTCATTCCATATAAGTTAAAAAACATTATTCTCATACTTTTTCCAGAAAAGTCAAAAAATACCTCTTATGATAAACAAAAGAAATATTTCTTCCATACCATGTAGTAAAATTTAAAAATGGGTAAAAATGACTCTAAGAATACATATAACAATAGTAAAAATTTTATGAAAACATTTTTAGGATACATGTACATGGATGATAAATATATCCTCAGTAAATACTTACGTATAAACAATCTCAGATAAAAATGAGATTGCAAAATTATCCCTTACCTTAGGTCCAATACTCTACGTACAAGTCCAAAACTCATGTAAAATGTTTTTAAACGTATTATTAACTTATATCAGAATTATAATAATATTTTTGATATTATATATGATTCTTTTATGACTTTATATTACCCATTTATTAACATTTTCAATTTAATGCAACATTTAGGGTAATATCGCTTTGTTTATCATACATGTTTTGACTTGTTATTCTTGATCATATTACATAAATCATGATTTACTTACTTATAGAATGTATAATATGATTTATATATCATATATATTCATAATATAAATATATATAATAGATAGATATATAAAATGGAATACATCATTCATGGAGACGGTAGGTTGTACATACGCATGAATGTTGTTTCTATTTTCTTATCGTATTGAATGGAAGTAAGTGAATGGAATATATGTACATAAATATATATATATATATCACTAAATTGTAATTATTATTTCATATATTTAATAATTATGAATTATATATATATATATATATATATTATAATCATTCTTGGATGGTTAAAGTAGAGAATGAATCTCATCACGTCATGGAGACGGTAGGTCATACGTATGCACGAGTGACGATATCATTCCTTTAATGATTAAATGATATGTAACTAGATGGAATATTAATTATAAATAATCATAATCATTTCATATTCATTATTTATGTCTATTATACTCATCATTATACTCATCCAAATAAAGTATTGTGGAATAACAAATTACACCACGGCGTGGAGACGGTAAGCTGTACGTATGCACACATAGTGATATTATTATTTATAGGATGGATGAAATGATGAATATAATTGTCTCATTATTATATTAACATCTTATTATATGTAAGTTATTATATTTATTACTTTGTTTTGTAAACAATATAAAAATAATAAGTATAAGAAGAAAATAACTTTGAAAGAAGGGATAAAACGATTACCTCTTCTTCGGGTGTTTCCTTTTGATTTGAACAAAATAGATCCTTAGGATGGATCTCTGCCCAAAGTTATTCCTCTAGTATGATATTAGGTATTTTTGGAGATAAAATGGGCAGGGTTTATCCTAACCAAAGGTCTTTATATTTGTGAGTTAAAGAGAAAGGGAGGTTCCCTTTTATAAGAGAGGTGAGGGGAACTTTAGGAAAAAGCTTGAAATATTAATTTATTATAAAAATATTTTCGGTTTATAATAGATAAAAATTGATTTATTTCAAATATAAGATGATGATGGGTCAACATAATATCAACCAATAGGTTTTATACATGTTTAGGTCAAAAAATTAACCTTATCATTTAGATTTGACCCTTTTCAAAATAAGTTAACTCTTACCATGTCCTCTTGTATTTTTATACTACATGGTTAATATATTTACTATAAAATGCCAATAGAACCTAAAGTGGATAATTTATGAAATTTTTATCACTATAAAAGTTATTTGTCTGAAATTTAGATTTTTAGGATTTTTATATCATTTAATAAAATAGTATTTATTTTAAAAATGCATTTATGTCAATTTTGACACTATTTAGTAATTGATTTTTGTAAGTCATAACAACTTGATTACTTCAAACCAAAGGCATTAACTCATCCCTAATATTTTAATGTAATCCATAAAATTATTGGATGGCATCAAAATGTTAAAATTAAATCTATTTTAATATTTATAAATTCATTTATTTGAATCTTTTATTAATGAGGTAATCACTACATCATAATTGTGTCATAAATAAATATATTTATCTAATGTCTAAAAATTATAAATATAATACCATGATGTATTAAATCTTTTTAGCTTTATAATTACTATTTATAGACATATATATCAGTTATATGACCCTATATTAAAATTAATTTAGTAAAAGATATATCTTTATGTTATAATTATCTTTACTTTAAATTAATTCTTATAAAATGTCATTTTCACATCCAAGTGAATCCATGGGGTCCCAAAATCGACCCAAGGATGACCATGGTCATAAATATATCATCCAATAGGATTAGGACACGTATTAGGGTAGTTTTATACTATTAAATTATTATTATTTTACCCTTATTTACCATATTTACCCTTTTACCATGGTAAATAAAAATAATTACCAAAGTTACTATTCATAATGTCCAAAAATAAAAGGTATCTATTCACAAAATTTGTAACTTATGATTCTAAATATGGAATCCATTTTTCCAAATTCAAAACATATAAGTAGAAATAATTAATTTAAAATTAATTCTCATTGTCAAAACCAAAAGGCATGTTTTTAAGAAGTAATAACTATCAAAAGATTGACATGTGTTTATGCCAAATTTAAAAGTGAAATTACTTCCAATGAAAAAAATTGAATTAAATGATAAAAATATAATCCAATTTCACTTTAAACACAATTAAAAATATAATCTAACTATATAAATAAATTAGATGAAAAGGCAGTTTCAAATTAAAATGTAGTATTTTTCACTATTCATTAAAATTTGAATTTTATCAGAAAAATACCAAAAACTCAACGAAAGTAAATTTTTGTGTCCTGATTCCAAAAATGAAGTTTATTTTTTAAAATTTAACTTATAAAAGTGTTAAAAACTATATTTAAAATGGGTGTGCCATCAAAAGGTGGTAAAACTACATTTTGTGAAAAATACTTCTTTTATCCAAAAAAATGATTTTGTTCTCATATCATGTTCTAGAAAATGTGTAAGATGAATTCTAATGTTATATAAAATTAAAATTTTAGTTAATACTATTCATAATGGATAGTTTATATCCCATTAAATTATAATATTTAAATAGTATATTTTTGTTTAGTGAAACTCGATATCGCGTACAATGCAAGCTATCGAGGAAGGTTGCTCTTGTATGTAACGCAAGCCAAGTCAGTGTTTAGTTTAATGAAAGATTCCTTTGGTGTTGTGTATAACATAATCCAAACTTATTTCATTTATACATTGAACAAAATCTATACTCAGGGTTGCATGAAAAGAACTTGAAATTGTATGCAACACAAGCCAAG
The DNA here is from genome assembly GCA_963277665.1 of Viscum album. Lineage (NCBI taxonomy): Eukaryota > Viridiplantae > Streptophyta > Magnoliopsida > Santalales > Viscaceae > Viscum > Viscum album. The sequence continues at coordinate 1,764,552,006 of OY728161.1, forward strand.
AATAGTGTTGCGTATACTGCAAGCTAATACGGTGTTGCGTATAGCACAAGCTAATATTGGTGTAGCGTACAACACAATACATAAAAAAAATTAAAATAATATATCTCATAAAATCTTGTGGTGTTACATTCTACCCCCTTAAAATGAATTTCTCCTTCAAAATTCGTCAGGGTTATAAAAGGTTTACTACTTGAAAGTTTCATTCATGGAAACCCGCGTCATAAAAAGGGATACTAAAACTTCATTTTAAAAAAGGAAAGTTAGAAACATAACGGTTTCCCAAAGTAACTTAGCACTGGGTTTCCACATAGTAGAACATAGGTGGGAAGTGAAAACATGGATATAAAAGAGAAATTTAACCATCAAGTTCTGATGGATAGTGATAGAAAATAAGGTTTGGAGAAAGTTGAATACCAGAAAGCCATAAATATTCAATGATTTAAGGGACCATCTGATTCATCGGATAATAAGGTACTAGGATAACATTTTTGGTTTTCAAGATCCTTTTCCTAAATTTGAATAATTTTTCATGATAATAAATACTTACTTGATTTTGGTACAATATCACCATTGTTCGTGCCTTGAAAAATTTCCACTTCATCACTTATTTAAATAAATAAAGTTGAATTTGTCATTATTGAAGTGTTAGAAGAACATGAAATAGAATGATGGGTCATTTCATCTGTCTTAAAAAAATGTTAGCATAGGTAATCAAATATGCATAAGGGCACCTATAGTGAGATAATACAAACTTCAATAGGAATATAAATTATACTATCCATAAATGGATAACATTAAAATCCTTCTAAAAACTGAAAATATAAAACTTTAGAAAGAGGTTAACTAAATAAACTTAGCATTTGTCTCCCATATCTCATTTGGTAGTTCTTGGTTGTCACATTTCAAACATGTGAATACCTTAATCGTGTATTCTCTTGAAACATGATAATAACATGAATTACCATAAAACCTTAGTGAAAACATGCATTCTATTAAAATTAACTCTTTCCACACACCAAATATACAAAAAAATCTATATACTCAAAACATGATATCACTTTTTTCTTTTATCAGTCATGAGTTCATTAATATTATCAAACATCTCATTATCTCCTCATACCTTCATTATGCGTATATCATGTTCTTTCCAAAAATATTTTAATCACTTTTCATGGTTATCGGTACCATATACTTATGGAAAACCAAAATGGACCAATACATAGATATACTAATATTCCATAATACTATAAAAGAGATTCAACAACTCTATTTTGGAATCCCATTACATAAACACTTAATCATTCCACCACTTTGTTATCATACTCAATATCTCCAATAGTGATTGCATTTGATTAGCCTTTATATTTGGCCTTAAGAGGTTTTTGACATCGATAATCATCCAGAACCCTTGAATTTGGGCATTGGTTAGCATAATGCCCCATTTCCTTGGACTTGTAACCCTGATTTGTGGGAGGTGCACTCTTTTGAGATTTCTATTTATTCCCATTACTTCGGAATTAAAATGCTTGATGAAATTATTTCCCACACTTAAAAAATTTATCAGTCCCTTTAAGATAGTTTCCTCCATGTTTCCTTCCACACTTTGTGCATAAATCAAATCAAATATTCTTGTCTCCATAATTTTTATAGTTTAATTTGAATTCTATCCCTATTTTCATATCATAACCATGAGATAGATGAGAAACTGCAATCTCCCTTTTTGTAAGACGAATGCAAGGAAGGTACATACTAAAAAATAAGTTTTTAAACTCATCCCAGTCCATGGAGTCAATTTTATCTTGTTTCCTCATATTCTTGATAAAGTTCCACCATAGATTCACTTTACCTTCCAAGAAATAAGTTCCCAACTTAACCTTTTCACGTTCTAAACAATGGATATTGAAAAATATCTTTTCAAATATACAAATCCATTTATTTTTAATTATTGGATCGGTTTTTTCACTAAAATAAGGTGGATGTTTCCTTAAGAAAGATTCAATAGAACGTTGTTCCCACCTTTGGTCATTTTGAAGCCTAGCAGGATTTTTGGTCATAGAAACAAGATTCTTTATTTAAGATCCCATAACATTTAGTTTTTTAGGAGGACAATCATTTCATTTCCCATCGCATCCAGCATTAACGTGGTTCCTTTGGGTTTCATCCATTATCTAAAACCCAAAAATAATAGTGTGAGAGAAAAAAATCATACTAAGAAAACAACATAATAAAGGGGGATTACTTTCAATATCTAACATCTTAGGTTTAATACTGGGTTATTCATGATCATTACCATAATTCTAGTATTATAACCTATAGTTATAATTACCCTTAGGGGCATCCCTAGACATACTTTAGAAATATATCTAGGGATCTCACTAAATTTTTCACATCCTAGTTTCCAAAGGTTAACTAAACCTTCATTGTGATACCAACTCTAACGACCCAAGATTGATGTACATAGACATTACATTTATTTTTCATAATACTTAATACATTGCACAAAATATATTCCCAAAGACTGTATTAGTTTAGTGTCTTTGGAAACTCGGAACATAATCTTCTAACTTGGTGAAATATCTTCAACATCTCCCATAAAGATCTTACCCTTTTATTTTCCCACCTAAATTATTTCTTTATATCCTAGGGAAAATAAAACATAAAAAGGGTAAGATAAAATTCTCAGTAAGGGTAAAAATGGATAACATAAAACAAACCATAAACATTTGAACTTAAAAACACGAACATAAATTTTAAACATCAAAATCTTGAGTCATGAAATAAATCTTGGCAGTACATAAGGCATGGATCATAAATGAACATTAACCATGATAGAATAGAATTGGAATAAAACATGTAATTGTGTAAAACTAATAAGAACATAAAATTATTTCCATAGTATCCACGGCATTGCTACCAAGACCATCATAGTGGAAAAAGTTCATTACTAAACCGGGTTTACTTGTCGTTCCAGCCATGTATTACTGAACCGGATTTACTTTTCATTCCAGTAATGTCTATCTCATGAGATATAAATATTTATCCAATGCATTGGAGGTAGATATAGGTCCCACATATCTCATAATGAAATCATTCTTACATGTGCCACAAAAACATAAATCATTCATCATAGCATAACCCATGAAATAAAATGGGATTATTAAACATCATGTCATCATAACATAATCCAAATGGACTTTATAAAAATAATTCCATCATAAAAACAATAAAATCAAAGTAATAATAGTGATATAAACATAACCCTGTATCATCTTAGCTAGAAAATAATTTTGATAAAACACTTGAACTTAATTCCTGAGGAAAATATCCTTTCTTTTTCAAAAATGTTTTCTCTTCTCAAAATGTCACACAATTTTAAAAGAAAAGAATATTATTGAAAATAAAATTGAAAACATGTATAGGAATATTCTTGGAAATAAGGATACATGAAACCGTAAAAATTCATTCATGCCGTATAAGTTAAAAAATATTTTTCCCGTACTTTTGCTAGAAAAGTCAAAAAGTACCTAGTATGGAAAACAAAAGAAAGATTCCTTCCATACCATGTAGTAAAAGTCAAAAATGGGTAAAAATTACTCTAAGAATGAATATAATAATAGTAAAAAAATTTAGGATACATGGACATGGATGATAAATATATCCTCAATAAATACTTACGTATAAAAAATCTTGGATAAAAATGATATTGAAAAATTGTCCCTTACCTTAGGTACGATACTCTCCATACGAGTCCAAAACTTCTATATAATGTTTTTAAACATATTATTAAATTATATCAGAATCATAATAATATTTATTATATCGTATATGATTCTTTTATGGCTTTATATTACCTATTTATTAATAATTCCAAGTTAATGCAATATTTCAGGTAATATCGCTTTATTTATCGTACGTGTTTTGACTTGTTATTCTTGATCATATTACATAGATCATGATTTAATTACTTATAGAATGTATAATATGATTTATATATCATATATATTTATAATATAAATATATATAATAGATATATATATAAAATGGAATACACCATTCATGGAGATGGTAGGTCGTACGTACGCATGAACGATGTTTTCGTTTTCTTATTGTATTAAATGGAAGTGAATGACATATATATACATACATATATATATAATTTCAGTGGAATTATTATTTCATATATTTAATAATTATAAATAATATATATATATATATATATTATAATCATTCTTGGATGGTTAAAGTGGATAATGAATCTCATCGCGTCGTGGAGACGGTAGGCCATACATACACATGAGCGACGATATCATTCCTTTAATAATTAAATGATATGAAAATGGATGGTATATTAATTATAAATAATCATAATCATGTAATATTCATTATTTATGTCTATTATACTCATCATTATACTCATCCAAATAAAGTAATGTGGAATAACAAATTACACCACGATGTGGTGACGGTAAGTCGTACGCACGCACACATGGTGATATTATTATTCATAGGATGGATAAAATGATGAATATAATTTTTCCATGATTATATTAAAATATTTTTATATGGATGATACTAGATTTATTACTTTGGTATGGAAACAATATAGAAATAAGAAGTAGAATAAGAAAAGAACTTTGAAAGAAGGGTTAAAACGATTACCTCTTCTTCGGGTGTTTCCTTTTGATTTAAACTCAAGGGATCCTTAGGATGGATCTCTGTACAAATTTATTCCTCTAGGATGATATTAGGGATGTTGGGAGACTAAATGGGCAGGGATTGGCCGAAACAAAGGGCTTTATAGGTGTGAGTTAAAGATAAATGGAGGTACCCTTTTATAAGAGAGGTGAGGGCACTTTAGGAAAAAGCTTGAAATATTAATTTATTATAAAAATATTTTCGGTTTCTAATATCTTGAAATTGATTTATTTTGAGTATAAGATGATTATGTGTAAAAATACTCTCAAAAATTAGGTTTTAGACATGTTTAGGTCATAAAATTAACCCTATCTTTTAGATTTAACCCTTTGTAAAATAAGTTAACTCTTACCATTTCCTCTTGTATGTTTATACTACATGGTTAATATATTTACTATAAAATTTCAATAAAACCTAAAATGTATCATTTATGAAATTTGTATCACTATACAAGTTATTTCTCTAAACTTTATATTTTTAGGATTTTTATATCATTTAATAAAATAGTATTTTTTTTAAACACATTTATGTCAATTTTGACACTATTTAGTAATTGATTTTTTTCTAGTCATAAAAACTTGATTCCTTATAAAAAATGCATTAACCCATCCTTAATATGTCAATTTAATCCATAAAATTAATTTATGTTATTAAAATTTTTAAATTAAATTTATTTTAATATTTATAAATTCATTTATTTGAATATTTTATTAATGAGGTAATCACTACATCATAATTGTGTGACAAATAAATATATTTATATAATGTCTAAAAATTTTAAATAAAATACCATGATGTAGTAAATATTTTTAGATTTATAATTATTATTTATATATATATATATATCAGTTATATAACCCTATATTAAAATTTATTTAGTAAAAGATATATGTTTATGTTATAATTATCTTTACTTTAAATTAATTCTTATAAAATGTCATTTTCACATCCAAGTGAATCCGTGGGGTCAAAAAAATAGAACCAAGTATTCCCATGTTAGGAAATATTGCATCTAATAGGATTATGACACGTTTTAGGTTAGTTTTATATTATTAAATGTTTATTTTTTACACTTATTTACCAGATTTACCTTTTACCATGGTAAAGAAAAATAATTACTGAAGTTACTATTCTTAATGTCCAAAAATAAAAGGTAACTATTCAAATAGTTTGGAACTTAAAATTCCAAATATGGAATCCATTTTTTTAAATTTAAAACAGACAATTTGTAGTAATTAATTTAAAATTAATTCCCATTTTCAAAACCAAAAAGCAGGTTTTTAAGAAGTAATAACTATCAAAAAATTGATATGAGTTTATGTCCAATTTAAAAGTAAAATTACTTACAATAAACACCATTGGAATAAATTATAAAAATAAAATCCAATTACACTTTAAAACCAATTAAAAATATAATCTAACTATATAAATAAATTAGATGAAAAGGCATTTTCGAATTAAAATGCAGTATTTTTCACTGTTCATTAAAATTTGAATTTTATCAGGAAAATATAAAAAATTAAAAAAAAAGTAAATTTTTATATCCTGGTTCCAAAAAAGAAGTTTATTTTATCAAATTTAACTTATATAAGTGTTAAAAACTATATTTAAAATGGGTGTTCCATCAAAAGGTGGTAAAACTGCATTTTGTGAAAAATACTTCTTTTATCTGAAAATTTGATTTTGTTCTCATATCATGTTCTAGAAAATATTTAAGATGAATTCTAATGTTATATAAAATTAAAATTTTAGTTAATAATATTCATAATAGCTATTTTATATTCCATTAAATAATAATATATCATTATTTAGTGAAACTCGGTATCACGTACAACGCAAGTTATCGAGGAAGGTCACTCTTGTGTGTAACGCAAGTCCAGTCTGTTTTGCATGTAGTGAAATATTCCTTTGGTGTTGCGTATAACATAATCCAAACTTATTTCATTTATACATTGAACAAAATCTATACTCAGTGTTGCGTGAAAAGAACTTGAAATTTTGTGCAACACAAGCCAAGAATAGTGTTGCGTCTGCTGCAAGCTAATATATTGTTGCGTATAGCACAAGATAAACTTGGTGTAGCATAAAACACAAGACATCAAAGAAATTAAAAGAATATATCTCATAAAATATCAGGGTGTTACACTTATTAATGTCAGAAAACATAAGCTTCCATCCTTTCTAAACTATTGAGACCATTCATTACGTCATTGAACTCTATCTCCTTTATCAATGATGTGTGTAAGGGTATTTCTACTTATCCACCTTTATCAACATAATCCTTACATCTGATAAAGAGAAATAATTACCCCCTATGATAAGTAGATTTTACTTTTGTTAGTCCCATTAGTTAGACCCAAAAATTCACTTCTTCTCCTACATCATTTCTTTATATGTGAATTTAGGTCTAAGAAAAATTTCCTACTCAAAAACATATTCCAATTTTAGCTACCTTCAATAATATTTTTAGTGGGTTAAATTACCACTTAGAAAAGATCCATCAACAAAACCACTAGTCCTACTGAGTCGAGACTCAGAGTAGGAAACAATATATAAATTTAATGACACCATCACTTTCCATTTCACTAACTTACATCCAAATATCTCTAGTATCCATATAACTTTAGATTATTTCAACGAATTCTTCCAGATATCATCTTCATCTCCAGACATGAATCCTATACCAATTATTGAAACTGATACCGACTCTAATAGATACCAATATGATGGATGAAATAATTCATTGAATATTTCTTGATTCCAAATGATGAAATGATGACTCATTAGTTAAAACTTTGATATTACTTACTAAATTTTACTTTTTATCTAATTTCTTCTCTCATCTACAAGTCGTATTTATTTGTTTGTTGGGAATAACATATGTCATATTTTCATCTCAAAACTCCTCCTGACTTTTTCATATTTTTCACCAAATATAGCACTAAGATTCATCATGAGGTTTAGCCATCCATAACAGCCACTAATATCTTGTGAACATTCAGATGATATCATATGTTAGATCAAAAAAAACATGAGGGCTATTTTTGTTTCTACTTCCCCATTTTTCTATCTTAGAGATGAAACATTGGATATATCAGATGTTCTAGACATCAATGATTTATGGATCTTGATACCACTTGATATCAATTAAAATATAAAATCTCAATTCCCAATGCCAATCATTATGAATCCTCATTACTGCTCTGATTCTTCTTCTTTTCTCATTCATTGAGATTTTATATACAATAAAATTTACACTTGTACTGATTTTAATTAGTTGAAATTATAGATCACATCATAACACCACTTTGTATCTTTTGATGAAACTTCCCCATGGATCATATCTCCCCTAAAATATGAAACACTCCAACAGAAGTTAATATAATTTAAATATATAGGGAGAGGGGATGTTTCACTTCCTTGAGTTTTTGGAATGAGGCTATTCATGGTGGACCACCCCTTTAGTATCAAACTTTCCTTCTCACCTTTTCATATTCAAGGATAGGAATTCCATCACCTCATATAATTATTCTTCATCCTGATCAATATTTATGAAAAATCATCTTTAATTCATTGAAATGGGATCTCCTTTGAGTAATTTCACATAAACAAACTTTATTTCAGATGTTTCCTTTGGAATTCCCCTTTTTTGGCTTGGGCATTTCCATTGCTTCATAACCCACATCAAAAACACTTCTTCCTTGGGTACTCTTACCAATAAGTACATACTCACACATTACTAATTGGATCCTTCTTCTTCATATCTTCTTGTATCTCTGTTTATCCCAGCTTGATTTATCAGCTTTCATGACCCATGTCTTGTTTTGAGATATATTTTCATATGAGAATCTTTTAGAGTCCTTTTAGTTTTCCAAATATTCTTCTTGTCTTTACATGAATCCTTCTGTTTAATGCCTGAATTGTAACTTGTAACATCCCTTGATTAGGTACTCTCTCACGTGGCTAAAAAGGGTTGCTTGCAGGGCCTCAAGCGCACCTCCTAGTATACTAGAGGCTACTGACTAGTAGTGGGGGTGTGAAAGTCATAGTGGGGATACTATACCCCCTAGTATGAAGTGTGATAGAAGAAAAAATAAACCATGTAAATAAATAAATAAATAAATAAATTGTAAACATAATGGAAACCAATAACAAGACCCAACTGAATAATCCAATAAATAATAAAGGAATAATGTAAGGCATTCTAGAATGTAACTAAATGTTATGCTAGAAAAAATACAATTAAAAGAATAAAATACTCAAATAAAGACTCAAAATCCCCCAGTCTTGAACCCCAATTCATTCACACCTCCAAACTCTATCACATCCAGAAAACAAACAATCAATAGAAAGGTCCTTTTCCCTTGTCCAAACCTTCATCCACGTAATCTACTTGGGTACCAAACAGTGGCCCGACTAGGGTGTAAGTATAACTAAGAAGTTCGACACCATCGTGTCTAAATAAAACAATCTAATAATAACTGTATGAAATAAAGTAATAAACAGGTGTATTAATTAATTCAAAAAATTAATAATATACAAAATAAACTAGTTTCATCTCTGTTCCAGAATATCCTTGATCATGTCTTACAACCATGCTAACTGCAACCATATAACCATGGTAAAATAACCTTCTTCAGCACCATGATACAATATCTCAAAGCATGTTTTATAACCATTCCAACCATCATATAACCATGGTATAGTCACAAAAATTTGGGTCAAATACTTATAAGAATTGAAACATCTTATTCAAAGCCCTATAATCATTATATCATGGGACTAGGTAGAGCCCTCTCTTTATAAGCATTATAGAATGTTACTGGTCTAAGTCCGCTCAATATCATCATTATAGAATATAAGTGTGCATGTTCCAGGGCCAAGCATGATATATAATCATTTCATTATGGAACACAAGTACTATTATACAACATGGATATCACAATATCACATCATAAATCTCAATGGTTAATTATGTGAATTGAAATTTATCTTTCATATACCAATTTCAATTAAATCACAATTGATTAATAGTCATAACAATAAGCAATAAGCCGCATCTTATGGATTCTATATCAATCAATCACCTAAGGTATCATTCCATGCTAAACACGCTTTAAAATATTATATAATTCAATTATATTCATGGTTATCTCATCTAATGGGTATCCATAAGCCAGGTTAGAATCCATTTGAAAACAAAAGACTCCATGGTATAATCCATTCCATTATTTAATTGATTTAGTTGCATGTTGTTTTGGTGAAATCAAAATATTGCATAAACTTGGCAATTATCAAACCATAGGGTTAAGATTTAGACCCCCTACCTTTAACTAACAATCCAACAACTCTTTCAATGTCAAGAGGAATAAGGTTTGGATGATCTAAAATAGGTTCCTAGATCAAAACTGATCAAGATCAAAACCAATAACACACACAGTCAAAGGATTTCACTATAATGGTTGGATAACCAAAGGAGAGAAGGGAAAAAACCTAACTGAAAAGTCTTATAATATTCCCTAAGGTTGAGAGGAGAAGGCTATAGTGAAATAGAATAAATTTAAGCCACACATCATATTTTAAAATAGAAATTTTGGGGAATTACATGGTGTGTAATTTAGTTACACAGTATATAATCATTTTTAATGGGATATGTTGAAAAACTCATCACCTCAGATTATTTTATTAAAAACACCCAAACATTACATGACATTTAATCTACTTACACAACATGTAAATGTTCTGTAGATGGTTTCTTAGCCCATTTTCCCTTTAAACACCCTAAACCCCCTTTAAAGATTCTCAACTTACCAAGAACCTATGAAACACTTAATCCATTTATACCCAAACTCCATTAATTAAAACAAGCATACATCCCTTAACTTTAAGTTATTTCCCCAAAAAGTCTCTCCACATAGATCCTCTTATATTTTTCTCAAGTTTCCTCACAACCCAAGATTGTGTTTACTCAAATGACAGACATACATAAATAAAACTCAACTAAAAGAAAAGTTATTGAAAAATTTAAAGAGATACATACCTAGAAAAAGACGAGATCTTACAACCTCCTCGTCATATAACAACTCATCCCTGAGCTACTCCAAGCATCACTATTAGGTCTCATAAAACAAGTATAGCCACTATGTTTTTATATTAAACTCCCTCTCTAAGGTCTCCTCTTTAACTCACCTATGGTGACACTACACTTGAACCAATGGTATAGTCCTACTCCAAATATATTTCTCACTATGACCCATGACCCATATTGGATGCTCCTTAAAGGATGCATCCTTATAAATCTTGACGTCTGTTAAATCTATCATATGGGAAGGGTATGGATGATATATCTGTATCTTCAACACATGTAACATGTCATGCATGGTATTTTGGTGTTGTAGAAGGTCTAAATGGTATGCCACTGGACCAACCCTTGCTACTGTCTCAAACAGCCTGAAAAACTTAGCCTTCCCTATTTCCTGATATGTCATTTCCCCAACCTAGGTGACACTCAAAGGAAAACATGATGACCGACCTCAAATTATAGAGTTTGTATTTGATTGTTATCATATGATTACTTTCTAATCTTCACAATCACCAACCACTATCTGGTCAACAGAACCTTATCAAATATCTTCTGCATAAGACTACGCCCAACAAGTTCTCACTCACTTGCTTCCATCCAACAAATAGGTGAACTACATGTCCTACCATACAAATCCTCAAAAGGTGTTATTTGGATAAATTATTGTAATCTATTATTATATACATACTCCACAAGTGCCATATTTTTCATCCATGAACCACTAAAATCCAAAAAAAAAAGCTTGTAACATATCCTCCAGAACCTGAATAGTCTATTCAGAATGACCATCAGTCTATAGATGATAGGTTATTCTCAAAAGAAACTGTGATCCTAGATCCTTCTAAATACCCTTCCAAAAACGTGATTTGAAACAAGGATCTCTATCTAAAATGATTTTCCTCAGAACATTGTGCAACTGAACCACATTGCACATGTAAAGACTAAACGAATTATCAACTTTAAAGGTTTCCCTGATAGGTAAGAAGTGGTATACCTTAGTTAGTCGATCCAAAAAACCCATACAATGTCATTATTATGGGTATTAAAGGGTAATCCTATCACAAAATTCATTTTGACATCATCCCATTTCCACTCAGGAATGGAAAAAGGCTAAAAAATCCTAGTTGGCCTCTGATGCTCAGCTTTCAACTACTAAAAAGTGAAGCATCTATCCACAAATAATTATACCTCCTTCTTCATTCCTGACCACCAGTATTATCTATAGATATCATAATACATCTTACATATTTGTTAAACCAGGATTTACCACTCGTCTAGAAGCATGAAACTCCCACATCAGATCCTCGTATAAGCATATAGAAACTTATACTCATCCATGAAAAAGAAGAGAGTTTTCACTATTGAGAGAATCATGATGGTGTCTCCCCACAATATAATTTTTCTCTTAGAACTGAGACCTCTAAATAATAAAATTGTTCAATCTTAATCTGTTCCAAAAGTACGGGTATAACAGATGTTGAAGTTTGAGCTACACATCCCTGAGACTCCTGAACATCCATATGCATGTCTACAAAAGTTCTATTATCCACCACTTATCAAAATACTCTCATACTTCCTCTTTCTGTGTATTTTATCTCAAGGCATTGGTAATGAAATTTCCCTTTCCTGGTGTATAAGATAATTAAAATTCAAAATACTATAGATACTCAAACCACCTCCTCTACTAAAGGTTCAAGTATTATTGAGAAAAGATGTACATGAGGCTCTTGCAGTCCATGTATACCACAAACATCTCACCCATGAGATAGTGTCTCCAACATCTCAGGGCATGTACCACTGCTATTAAATCCAAATCATGAGTAGGTTAATTACTCTCATGAGGTCTTAGTTGCCTTGATCCATAAGAAACCACTCGATCCTCCTATATTAGAACTACTCTGAGTCTAAATCTGGATGCGTCACAGTACATGGTATATGATTTACTTGGAACAGGTAAAGTGAGGATAGCTGATGATGTAAGCCTACCTTTCAGCTCCTGAAAATCTATCTTTAAATCATTAGACCAAACAAACTTCAACACTTTCTTGGAAAAACCAAACATTGGTGTTTCCAAATAGTAGAAATCCTAGAGAAAGCACTGATAATAACCTACTAAACCCAGAAAGATCTAAATCTCAAAGATGTTCTTGGGATGTTCCCAAGATACCATAGTTGTGACTTTCTATGGGTCTATTGACACTCCTACCTCTGAGATGACATGGCCTAAGAGGTGCACTTTATTAATTCATAAACTTCATTTGGTTATCTTGGTGTAAAGCATATGCTCTCTCAATATACTTAGGATAATTTCAAGATGTTTAGCATGATCATCTACTAATTATGAGTACACTAAGATATCATTAACAAAAATCACCACAAACTGATCTTGGAAATGATGAAGGATCCTATTCATTAAGGGTATGAATACCATCAGTGTTTTAGTCAACCCAAAAGGCATCACTACAAATTCATACAATCCATACATGCTTCTAAAAGTAGTTTTAGGTATGTCTAATGATATAACCCTCAACTAGTGGTAATATGATCTCAAATAAATCTTGTAGAAGATCTTATCACCTCTCAACTGATCGAAAAGATCATAAATGCATGTAATAGGATTCTAGTTCTTGACTGTCATCTGGTTCAACCTATAATAATCTACACATAAAAGCAAAGACCTATCATCATTATTATTGAAGAGAAATGGATAACCCCAAGGAGAAGAACTAGGCTGTATGGATCCTTTAGATTTTAGATTTTCCAACTGAACTTTCAACCCTCAAAGCTCTGTTGGTTCCATTCTATAAGACAGGATAGAAACTAGCTCAGTTCCTAGGAATAACTTGATCGTGAACTCAATATCTCACTCAGGAGGTCAGTTTTAGAAATTGTCAGGGAAAACACCCTAGAAATGTTCTAACACTAGAGGAAAAGAATCCTACTATATTCCACTATAATATAGAGTAAGAGTAGCTATCTGATCCATGGGACAATCCAATCTGAACTGAATCAGTCCTGCACGACCAGCCTGAAGATCTCACTCACCTTGGTGAGAATAACTATCTTATTCTGGAGATAGAAATTTAACTCTCCTCCTATAATAGTCGATATGATCCCATTATGGAAATAACCAATAAATACCAAGAATAAAGTCAAAGCCTATCATTTCCAGCACTAACAGTTCCCAAAATAAATGGTAACTACCAATCTCTAGAGAACACACCTTGCAATGTTTGATATTATCTGACCACACTCCTAATGGTGTGTCTATGGTCAAAGCATCATCCAAGATTCCCACATCCAAGAAAAAAATATTTTAAAAAATAGAATATGTATAAGAATATGATGACCCTATATCAAACAAAATGAAATCTATGGTAGATTATATAATAATCGTACCTATAACGGTAGATGGTCCTACATCCATGATAGTCAAAGTAGCTTGCATAATGTGAAGCTGACTTGTCCCTCTACCCTGGGATACAGTCTCACTACCCTGAGATATTTCCCTTTCCTAGTACTACTGATCATTCATTGGCATACCACATCCCCTACCTCAGCATGAACGGCCAGTGGAACTCTAGCTATCAGCCTGATAAGGGGTAGTTGAGCCCCTTCCCGACTCAGGTGCCTGTCTTGATCCCCTGTTACTGGTATGGTGAATAAAGTTTGCACAAAACCTCTAAATATGACTTAGTATACCATAGATATGACACTATACTATGAGGTAATGTAACTTTGGATGCTTGTGACCAAACTTTCCATGCTAATATCCCTAGAATGGAACATGGTCCTGAGATGGTTTTTCACTGTCCTAACTGCTCTTCCTTCTATTATCTTGGCAGAAACTATCATAGCGGTGCTTCTTTTCACTCAAATAAGAGATCATAGATATTTTATGTTATTCTCTTATTAAAAAAATTATTTACTCTCTTTACTTATTTTCAATGAAAATTTCATAATTGGTGTGAAATACTCATGTTTTAATATTAAATATAATTTTTGAACATTATTTTTATTAATCTAGATTCAAGTCAGTTTACTATTTTAATTATAACTCACACCCTAATTATCCAAATTGTGTGATTGTTGTTTTTTAGGGTTACTAATTAAATTTCCTACAAATCCTTAAACTATATATTGGGACAATTTGGATATCTAAAGGGTTATATATACCACACAAAAAAGTCCCGCCAAATATGTGATGAAAACTAGACCAACCATAAAAATAGAATTTATGGGATAAATCTAGAAGCCCAAATTTAATGAAACTCATGAATATATTTTTTAATATTAAAAATAATAATGGATAAAAAATTTAAGTCCCAAATCCACCATAAAGGGTCCCAACAAATGTTTTAAAGTCCAGACCACCATTCTATCCAAAAATTAAAAACATCCCACCTTTCTTGACTTTTCTCCAAATCCAATCAACCAATTGAGATGTATTTTTTTTTGTGAATAACATGATTTATACAATAAAAGTTTTATAATAAATGGTTAGTTTTTTAGGTAATATTTCTTTCCAAAAACTCATTCAAATTGTGGAATTTGAAAAATTCTAGATAAAAATGGACAGTAGCACATTGTTTAGTAATATAGCCTTAACTTTGGATAAAAAAGTTCAATGGCTGGAAAATTTTTAGGTTAGACATGTCACATACTTATATAAAACTTTGAAGAATAATGTATCTCTAGAATCATCTGTCTGAATGGATAAATTGGCAATACAACTTGAGAGGCATATTTGGAATGAAAACAGTCCACCACCTTGGGCTATAAATGGATCCCCCTATTATCCTTGAAAAGAATTGACATTTCAAAGATTAAGAGGATGAATTGGAACTACCATATCATTGAAAAATGATTTTTGGGACTTTTAAAACTCAATTTTATACTTTATATACCTTTCCTTCACTCTTTGTTTTCATGTTCTTTTACGTTCACTTTCATTTATAATCTCATAAGTGTTTGTGTTGTAATTTTTTTTAAATATTAATGCAAGTATATTAATCATATATTATTATCATCCAACCTATATAGTGTAATATTAATTTTCTTAAAATAGTTTTAAAATACTTCCCTTTTCTCACTTTCTCAATCAATAAAGAGCGTGTTTTTACCTCTCTTCACATTTTGTGTGTGTGTTCAGTGCACTGTTCTTTTCTTGTACCTTTATTTTTATTATCTTTTTAACTTATCACCATAAACATTATAACCATATTATTAACCACCTAAATTTATGATTAAATATCTCATTGGGGTGATTCATAATTTGGGGATGTTAAGTGATTGAGAGCTTTTTCTTGATTAATATTCATTAGGTTAACATCGTGTATATTAAACTTAAAATGTCATGTATTATTGAAATGATTAATTTAATGTATGGATTCCATAGATTATTAGAACCATAAATACACTAACATAAATAATAATTGGTTGAGACTATAACCCTATTTATGATGAGGCTTAGATTAAATCCTCAACACTTGGTAATTCCAATCAAAATCATCTTGTGAAGTGGGTGTTAATTTAATGAAATATATAGAAAAGCTTAAGGATGTCACAATTTAACTTCCTAATAATGAACTCGCCCCAATAATTATTAAATTGTTAAACCATATATGTAAATCATTCATTTCATATAATCTCTAAAAACAAACCCCCTTTTTAAAAGACAAAAACAAAAAACAATTGACTATAAAAATAGTACCATCATTGAGGATTCGACCCGAGTACCGCTATACACATTAGCAGAGCACCAGACCTTTGAATGGTTGATAGGTGATAATATTTCGTGCTTAAAATGGTTCCATTTATAGGGATGGTTAAACTTATAGTTTATAGTTTTTGTTTTTTGAAAAAAAATAAAAAATTCAAAAAAAACTCCCTTATCCTTTCAAAACATCCCCAAATTCAAAGTATCCTTCTAAAAAATCCATCATATTTGTTTGACCCTAAAATTGAGTGAACTCTTCATCAACTTAGTAGGAACATTAGGGATAATAAAATCACACTAGACCAATTCATTATCGATCCAATTGTTCTAGATATGGACAATCCTAGGGAACAAACCCTTAAAGAACTTGTTGTCCCTTATATGAATTACCAACCCCTTGTTATTCAATATCCAAATATTGAGGCTGATTTCAAACTCAAATCAGGTTTGGTTCATCTTCTACCTAATTTATATGGGATATATGGTGAGGATCCATATCTTCACCTCAAAGAGTTCCAAGTGATGTGATCTACCATGAAGCCTCAATGAGTTTCTAATGAAAAAATCAAACTTTGATCATTACCTTTATCCCTAGATGACTCTTCCAATTCATGGCTCTACTACCTCCCTCCTAGTTCTATAACCACATGGAATGACATGAATTGACTCTTCTTAGAAAAATTCTTCCCTGTTTCTGGAATCACATCTATCCAAAAGGAAATAAGTTGTATTCTTTAATTCCTAAATGAATCACTCTGTGAGTACTGGGAGAGGTTCAAAAAGATTTTGGTAACCTTCCCAAACCACCAAATCCCTAAACAACTCTTGATCCTCTATGAGAGGTTTTTGTCTGTGTAGTGAACACTCATTGATCCTAAAAGTGGTGGTGCTTTTGTTGACAAAACTCTTGTATCTACATGAGATCTCATAATATACATGGATGCAAACACACAAAAATTCAATACATGATCAAGTAAAAAAAGTCCAAGAGAATTAATCCATATATCCCAATAATATTACTGAGTGGATGAGTGAACCTAAAGGTATTGTGAGACAACTAGTTGTGACTGCCAAATCTCCAACCTCATCTTCTCCAAAATCTATTTTCCCTGGACATGTCAAAAATTATGGAATCTATAGCTCACCAGCTCATCCAACCACACATGTTCACAACTTCAAAATGATCCATCAGATTCTGCTAGTCCAATGGATCTCAATACAATGTATGTTCAACAGAACACCATCCATTAACAATCAGGTCAGTTCATTAGAAACTCTAACCAATCCCATTTTGAGCCCTTCACTTCTACCT
This sequence comes from Viscum album, assembly GCA_963277665.1. NCBI lineage: Eukaryota > Viridiplantae > Streptophyta > Magnoliopsida > Santalales > Viscaceae > Viscum > Viscum album. Next base: position 1,764,569,814 of record OY728161.1, read on the forward strand.
ATAACCTAGTCTTGAGGTATGGTAATTTAGTTTCTCATCCCCCATAGTTCGTTCCTCAAAATCCAAACCAATTCCAATATGGTCTAGGTGGTGGTAACTTCCAACAACCTTATCCTTCTGTTCCTCAACCTTAAAAGAGAAATCCTCCTCGTGATCCTCTTGGATTACACTATCCTAATGAGACTTCCCAATTCCCAACCCAATACAAGAACTTTTATAAGAAACCAAATCAAGGTAATCCTAATTTGGGACATGCATCTTCTTCTAAGAAGCCATGGGAAAGTGTTATGGTAGAACTTTCCTCCTTCACCTGTTCTAGCCTAAAAACATTGAAACCCAAATTGGTCAACTTGCATCCCACCTCATCTAGCAACAATAATTTAATTCTTCCAAACTCTTAACTCAACTATTTCTCAATCCTAAGGGTAATGTAAATGCAATTTTAATTAGATCGTTAAAGAAAGTTTCCATACCTCATGATGAATCCTATAAATCCCCTTTAAATGTTGAGATGGAAAAATAAAATAAAAAAAGGATAGAAAAGAAACCTAATGCCACTCTCGCCTCCTTTCATCCCTCTAGAAAACCCAATTCATTTTCCTTAAGTCTTCACTAATCCAAAAAAATCCCTTTGAACCTGATTCTAAAATTATCTACATGTTTAGACATGTTGAATTAAACATTCTCCTATTAGATTCCATCAAACAAATCCTCAAGTATGAAAAGTTTCTTAAGGAATTATGTGCCCATAAGAGCCAACTAAGGTCCATTGAAAACATTTCAACGTATCATTCCATACCCATAAAGTGAAAATATCTAGGTACCTTTATGGTTACATAATAATTAGGGAGTTACAACTTTGATGATGCACTCATAGACCTAGAAGCATCGATAAATTTTATAACCAAATCTATCTTCTCTAACCTTGGTCTAGGTCCCTTTCACCCAATGAGTTTTGTCATCCAGTTATAAAATCAAAGCACTATCATTCCTAAGGGAATAATTGAGTATGTACTTTTCCACGTCAATGATATTATCTTCCCAACTAACTTCTATGTCCTTAACATGGAAGGTGAGAAAACCTTTTACCAATATCATCTAATTCTAGGAATACCTTTACTCATGACATATAGAACCAAAATTGATGTCCATTTTGGTATCTTATCCATGTAATTTGGTGACCAACTAGTCAAGTTAAATATTTTTCAATCCATATGATACCCATCAGTGAATCACTTTGTATTTTATATCCATGCATTTGAAAGTCTCTCTGAGAGTGTGTTAAACCCTGATCCATCATGTTCTTCCTATTCTAATGAAATTGGTGTTTGTGAATATTGTATCCTCGTTAACCAAGTTATAAATGGAGAAGTTTATGTGTACCTTTCACATATAAGCTTCATATATCTAATGGAACTTGAAAACTCTTTGGAATCTCATCTCACCTATGATCTCCAATACTCCAACTTGGATGGTAATGAGTGAAATGAACTATCATGCTCATTTGTTGATTCAAAACAAATTCTCCAACATTAATCATTTCCTATCCATGATTCTAAAAAACCTATTATAAGTCAATTTAACCCTAAAACAATGTTCTTATCTTGTCCTAATGAAAGTGAAGTTTGTGAGATTTTTTCCCTCATTAATAAAGTGATTATTGGTGTGGTTGAAATTGACCATTCTTTGGAAAACAACATTGATATAGAGGATCTTGAAAAATCTATTAAGTATCATGTCCCCTTTGATCCTCATTACTCCACATTGGAAAGAGATGAAATAAAAGAGTTAAAAACAACTCGTATCTTATACTTTAATTTCATATTGTCTGAACCACACATAAATACACCATCATAATTGAAGCATCTTCATGTACATCCAATCATAGAAAAAAACCCTCTATAGACTGTATAAATCCTAAATTTGAAGACCAAATGGATGATATCCTCATTATCTTTCCACACCCATTGAATTATAATCACAACAAAAAGGAAGGGAATAAATTATCCAATGAAAAATCAGGCCTCCCAATGGAGAAGTTTTTTTAGAAATACAATGGATCTGAGAAAATATAATGGAAACCATTAAACTATGGGTAGTCCACTACTATTGTCCATATGTATAAAAAATAAATGTATCATTGGGATTAAACACAAGTTTTCTTTTAATTTTATGAAATTTTTATTTTTTTTAGTGTTTCATTAAATTAATAATGATTTTTTTCTATTATAGGTAATGGAAATTTTCCAAAACATCACTAGAGAGGGCACATTCCCCAAGAACCACATCTAATTCCACTGACCCACCATTGGATGGAGACAAAGACCCATCAAATCCAAACCAGGGGGAATCTCTTTCCCTTCAACTCCCCCCCCCCCTCTATCTATTTCTTCTTCTTCCTCTACCACTCTCATTTTTTACCACTTTCTTCATCCCATGTTATTTGTTAAACCCTTTTTTATTTCCTATTTCTCTTTTGTGTGGGTGTGTATTTAAAAAATAAAAAAATAAAAATATTCATAATTACTCACCATCCACTTTTGAAATTTTTTCCAACTATTTTGGGGAGTCAAAAGACATGTTTTTATCTCAACAATTTTTTATTTTCATCATAAATTTGGATAAATAATTTTTCATAAAAACAAAAAAAAAATTGAATGCTTAATTTTTGATTTGGAAAGTGATTCTTCCCCTACCGTCAGGAACAACATTATATTTCATTCCAATGTCACCTATGGCTGTATTTTCACATTGTTTGTTTTTCACCCCTAATTGTGAGTCTTTAGTTTGTGGACCTTCAAGATGGATTTACTATATTGGTGTTCATTAATATGATATTGGAATTTTTTAAACCACATTAGAATTATAATATCCTCCCTTTACCCTTACATTAGTCCTCCTTTTGAAAGACCCTTCAAGCCTATGATAACCTTTTTTTTATAGCCACATTACAAGCCCAAAACCTTGTCCCACCCAAAATCTATATGAATATTTATTGCAGAATTTATTAAAATTTAAGTGTGGGGGAATGGATTTATTTTTGGGTATTATTTCCATGGTTTTCATTGTGACATCATATGATTGAGTTCAAGAATCCATTTAAGTGTGGGGGATAGGTTATCATTTGGTGAGTTTTAGGAATGTATATATGTTTATGACATCTGGTACAAATGATATTGAAAATTGTTTTAAAATTTTGAAAACAAAAACAAAAATAATTGGCTATAAAAAATAGTACCATCACCAAGGATTTGACCCGAGTGCTGTTATACACATTAGAAGAGAACCAGACCTTTAAAAATTGTTCAAAAAATTTGAAAAAAATGAAAAAAATGAAAAAAAAAATGAATGGTTTGTGTCTTGGGTGGGTCAAAAATCACTCTTCCTTAACCTTTGATATTGTTATAACTATTACAATTAGTGTCGTGGAGAGATAAAACATGGTTTGGGAGATGAGTGTGAGATTTGTTTCAATTTTCACTTTCAAAAAAAAGAAAAAAACAACACTTGAATCATATTTTATTGTTTCATTGGGCAAAGTTTTTTTTTATTTTTTACATATTCTATATTTTCATCCCATTCCAATTTTATCCATCTCTTTTGCGTCATACTTCACATAATAATTCCCTTATAAATATGTGTTTCCAATTCCTTCCATGTTTCATTTCAAAAACATTACATTTCTTTTTCCATGTTGATGTTTTACCCCTTTTTTCATATCCTTTGCATATTATATTCTTACCATCCCATAGACACTAAAAAACCCATAAAAAAGACCTCTTGATTATTTTTCACTTTAGGATAGGGAATGGAAGCTTATATCTCTTTAAAACTCTAATATTTTCACTTTTGGTTAGGGAATGAGTGAACCTCCATGAATAACTTTTTATCATCATGAGAGGAGTGAGTTCTGAGTTCCCACATTTTCTATTTCAAATTTTGAGCATGAAAAATGAATTGTTTTTGAAATATTTCTTCTGTGATAATTTGTATTGGAATTAAATATGGGTGAGTGAAATGGTCTAGACCTCCCCTGATTGGGGAAAACAAAATTTTAATATTTTTTTGTGAGTGAAAATGATCTAGTTGTATTTTTATATTTGATGTACATGAGGACATGAACAAGCCTAAGTGTGTGGGAGTTGATGTTATTCACTTATTCACAAATTTTTATTTACTCGCTTTACTTATTTTCAATGAAAATATCATAATTGGTGTGAAATACTCATGTTTTAATATTAAATATAATTTTTTAGAAATATTTTTATTAATCCAGATTCGAGTCAGTTTACTGTTTTAATTATAACTCTCATCCTACTTATCCAAAATATATGATTCTTGTTTTTTAGGGTTTCTAATTCAATTTACTACAAATCCTTAAACTGAATATTGGGCCAATTCGGTCACCTAAAGGGTCATATGGACCACATAAGAAGGCCCACCAAATCTGTGATGAAAACTAGATCATCCATAAAGATAGAATTTATGGGCTCAATCCAGAAACTCAAATTTGATGAATATCTTAAATATATTATTTAATATCCAAAATAATCATGGATAAAAATTTGAAGTCCCAAATTCACCATAAAGGGTCCTAACTAATGTTTTGAATTCCATCCCATCATTATGTCTAGAAATTAAAAACAAACCACCTTTATTTACTTTTATCCAAATAAAATCAATAAATTGAGCTGTAATTTTGTGATGTGAATCCAAGATTTAGGAGATAAGTTTTTTAGAATAAATTTTTCAGATTTTATGGAATCTTCCTATCCAAAAACACATTCACATTGTGGCCTTTGAAAAAGTATGGATAAAATGGACAGCAGAACATTGTTTAGTAATATAGACATAACTTTGGCTAAAAAAGTCCAATAGATGAAAAAAATTAGGGTATACAGGTCACATACTTATATAAAACTTTTAAGAAGAATATATCTTTAAATTCAGTTTTCTGGATAGAAAAATTGGTGAGACAACTTGAGGGGAATATTTGGGATGAAAAGAGTCCACCACCCTAGGCTATAAATGTGTCTCCCTCTTCTCATTATAAGGGATTGGAATTTAAAAGCTTAAGAGGATAAATTTTCATAAAAATATCCTTGAAAATGCCTATTAGGACCTTCTAAACTCAAGTTTCTACTTTATATACCTTTCCTCTGCTCTTTTCTTTCATGTTATTTTTCGTTCACTTTCATTTATAATCTCATAAGTGTTTGTGTTGTAATTTTGTTTAAATATTAATGTAAGTCTCTTAATCATATATTATTATCATACACCCTATGTAGTTTAATATTAATTTTCTTAAAATATTTTAAATAAATTTGAAAACTATTCTCTTTTCTCACTTTCTCATTCAATCATAAGCATATTTTTACTTCTCTTCACATTTCATGTGTGTGTTTGGTGCACTGATTTTTTGTTGTCCTATTATTTTTATTATCTTTTTAACTAATCGCTATAAAAATTATAATCAATTTATTATCCACAAAAATGGATGAGTAAATATATCATTGGTTCGAGTCATAATTTTGGGATGTTAAGTGATTGAGATCTTTTGCTCGATTAATATTCTTTAGGTTAACATCGTGTATGTCAAACTTAAAATTTCATGGATTATTGACATGTTTTATTTAACTTATGAATTACATGGATTATTTTAACCATAAATACACTACCATAAACAATAATTGATTGAGATTAGAACCCTAGTTAATTTAAGTCTTGGATTAAAGCCTCAAAACTTGGGAATTACAATCAAAATCATCTTGTTAAGTGGGTGTTAATTTAATGAAATATATAGCAAAGCTCAAGGATATCGTAATCTTAACTCCATAATAATTAACTCACCCCAATCATTATTAAATTGTTAAACCATGTACATAAATCATTCATTTAGTATAATATCTGTAAACAAATCCCATTTTTAAAAGATAAAAATAAAAACAATAGACTTTAAAAAATATTACCATCATCGAGGATTAGAACTGAGTGCTTCTATACACATTAGCAGAGCACCAGACCTTTGAACAGATGATGAGAAACAATCAGTCATGCTTAAATCTCCCTACTGAAATAGTATGGCCTATACTCAGGGCCTCTCTCATATTTCCTTCTGTGATGAGTTCATGGTTCATCATGTCCTCAAATATACTCAAGTGAAAAACATTTACCTATGACCTGATCTCATATTGAATACCGTTCTTAAAACTTCTTTCCATGGAGATCTCATCAACTACCAAATATAGCATAAATAATTTTAGGTTGGTGAAACATCCATCATAGTCCATCATTGACATGCCCTCCTGCACTATATGGATGAACTCATGATCTTCTTCATCCCCCAACATCTAGGGATAGAAATTGATCAAGAAATTCATCTCAAATTCATTCCAAGATAGCTCATCCATCTTCCCAACTTCCTACAGAATATCCCACTAATGCTTGGCAGATCCACGAAGCATATATGTTGTAAACTTCACCCTTTTATCCATGGGTGTCTCAAGATGCTTTAAGAACATCTGGACTGACTCAGTATAGAACATGACTACCTGGGTTCCCCCTTCCCCAGTAAACATTGGTGGATGTTATAACTGAAACTCTCTTTTCAGTTCAGACATCGAAAGAATGGTATGAACATTTTCCCTTTCTATGGATCCCATGACCCTCAGGAAGTTGTCTCAAATATGACCATCCATATGATCCTTAGTAACCACATGAATATCTGGTTCATCCATGTTAGGATATTTATGATTTCCACTCTATTGATGCTCAATCAAAATACGAAGAGGGGGAATTTTATCTATAAGACAAATGCACAACTTAAATAACTATCTAGAAACAAGGTCAATCCAATAGGTGACTACAATAGAGAACCACTAACTCTTAGTCTCCCTAAAAATGTATTACAAGTGTTTTAGCATGACACATAAAATAATTTCATTCATCCAGTGAAACAAATATATCATGTCACAATTCAATAGAAAAATAGATATCTCATGAAAAAAATAGATATATCCTTATCATGAACAATACATGTTGATATATCCCTATGTTCCTACTATGATGCATGTATTATCATCTCGTGTTACACTAGTCCATGAGTAAAAATCTCAATAAATAGTAATTTCATAAAACAATAACCTCACACAACATGTGAATCACCTAAGGTGAAATAACATCAACTATAACAAGCACACAGCACAAACAGTAATACCATCCTTGGGCACTCAGATTGTACCCTCTACATGGGTTAGTTACTCCCTTGCACAAGATCATTACCAAGTCCTGATACATCCAAGTCTCCTTTCTACCTTTCCCAAATATTAAAGAAAAAAAAACCTTCTCCTCTGATACCAATTTTTAATGTCCCTCGATCAGGCACTCTCTCATGTGACCAAAAAGGGTTAGTTACGATACCTCAATCATGCCTCCCCATACATCAGAAGCTACCAAATATAAATGGGGTGTGAAATGTATAGTAAGAATATTATACCCCCTAGTGTTAAGTGTCATAGTAAAATAAATAAACCATATAAAAAAATAAATCAAATTATAGAAATAGTAGAAACCAATAACAATATCCAACTAAATAATCCACTAAATAATAAAGGAATAGTATAATGATATGATAGAGTGTAACTAAATGTCATGATAGAAACAATACAAGTAAAATACTAGAAGACTCAAATAAATACTCAAAAGTCCCTAGTCCCGAACCCCTCATTGGTCCCACCTCCAAACTCTAGCCCATCCAGAAATAAAACAATCAACAGAAATGTCATTTTCCCTTGTCCAAATCTACATCTATATAATCTGTTTGGGTACCAAATGGAAGCCCGAATAGGGTATGAGTATAACTCAACAGGTTAACACCACCATGTCTAAATAAACCATTATGATAAGAAGTTTATGCAATAAAGAGATAAATGGGTATATTAATTAATTAAACAATTGATAAAATAAAACAATAGCCTACTTTGGATTCGTGCTAGAATATCTCTCAGCATGTCTTACAACCCTGTCAACCACAGCCATATAACCATAGTAAAATAACCTGCTTCGGTGCCATACCGGAATATCTCAGAGCATGTCTTATGACCATTTCAACCACCACTATATAACCGTGGTATAGTCACAACAATATGGGTCAAATACATATAATCATTATAGCATCTGGGTCAAATCCCAATAATCATTACAGCATGGGATTGGGTAGAGACCACTCTCTATAAGCATTACAGCATGGGATTGGGCAGATCCCACTCTCTATAAGCATTACAGCATGGGACTGAGTTTATCCTATTCAATATCAACATTACATCATATAAGTGTGCATGTTCCAAGGCTGGGCCTGATATATAAGCATTTCATCATGGAACATAAGTCCTATCATACAACATGGATATCGCAATATCACATCATAAATCTCAATGGTTAATTATGAGAATTACCATTTATCTTTCATAGACCACTTTAAATTAAATATAAATTGATTAACTATCATAAAAATAATAAATAATCCACATCTTATAGATTATGTATCAATCAATCATCTAAGGTCTCATGTCATGCTGAAAACACTTTAAACCATTAACTAATTCAATTATATTCATGGTCTTCTCACCCAACGGGTGGCCATAAGCCAAGTTAGAATCCATTTGAAAACAAATTACTCCATGGAATAATATCATTCATCATTAAATTTATTTGGGTTCATGTTACGTTGGTTCGATCACAATATTTCATAAAATTGGAAATTATCAAACCATAGGGTTAAGATTTAGACCCCCTACCTTTAACTAATGATCCAATAATGATTCAAATGACAAAATCCCAAGAGGAAGAAGGTGTGTATGATTGCAAAGATGTTCCTAGATCAAAACTAATCAAGATAAAAACCAAAAAAACACATGTTCAAAGTATTCCGCTGTAATAGTTGGAGAATCAAAGGAGAGAAGGGGGAAAGCTAACCGAAAATACTTATCGGGGATTGATCACATAAACGGGACGTCTGAAAGGGAGGTTGGCACTCCAAATTTGCATGGACGATGTCCTAAGGTTGAGAGGAGAAGGATGAAATGGAATAGAATAAAATTCATCCACAAAATATATTTTAAAATATTAGGTTGGTGAATTACATGGCTTGTAATGTAGTTACATGTCATGTAATTATTTTTAATGGGATACGCTAAAAAAACCATCACCTTGGATTATTTTATTAAAAACACCTGAACATTACATGATGTATAATCCATTTACATAGCATGAAAATGTTCTATATATGGTTTCTCATCCCATTTTACCTTTAAGAAACCCTAACCACCTTTAAAGATTCTCAACTTACCAAGAACCCATGAAACACTTAACCCATTTATACCCAAACTCTATTAATTCAAACAACCATACATCCCTGAACTTTAAGTCTTTTCCCCAAAAAAGGCTCTCCATGTGGATCCTCTCTAGTTTTTCTCAAGTTTCCTCCCAACCCAAGACAGTTTTTATTCAGATGATACACATCCATGACAAAAATTAAACTAAAAGAAAATTAAACAAAAAACTCAGAGAGAAACGTACCTAGAAAAAGATGGGATCATACATAACTTCTCTTAAAACTACTATTTTCCCTTTTCTTGGGAACTTCCACAATTATATTCTTCTCTTAACTTGTGGTACATTTTTCAGTCTCACTTGATCACTCCTCACATTTACCCTCTTTAACAGTAAATAGAACCACCTCAGATGTTTTCTTCCATGGTTGATATTTCATTGCATACTCATCCATTATTCTCACAGTTAGAGAAACTTCTTTATTTTTCCTCCATATTTGTTTTCTTTATTTCTAGGAGGTCTGTTGTGAGTAAATTGATATTGATTCCTGATGCACCTTTTGTTGATCTCCATTATACTCTATCCCTTTGATGGTGGCACTTCACAACCATTATCCATCCCATTCAACTGACACCCAACCATTTATGCCAAAAACCATTCCAAACCAATTGTGTTAACCCATTTTAATAAAAAAATCATTTTATCTAAAATAATTCCCAATCAATTTTCCATGAATAAAATCCAAAAAAACATTTTAAAATCACTTAACAATTTCACTTTCCAAAAAACAACCAATTTCAAAATTTCACAAACCATCACCAAAGAGGGTTTCTAATAACTATTACGCATCAATTTCACAATTCAAACCAAGAAAATAAATCAATTTTAAATCAAGCATTCAATTTAAAATCAAGAGGAGTTCAGAGTAAATACACTTACCTCACAAACTTAGGAAAAAATGAATAATGACACAAATTCTTCAACAAAATGGATTATATTTTTCAAAACCCTCATTATATATTGCTCCCTAACATTGACATAGTAATATATCATCAATATTAGCATCACTCAACATGAATATATCCCCAACAGATTATATCCATGAATCCAAGAGAGGGAAGAAGTAGAAAGGTAAGGAAAACCACCAAGAACAAGCACTTACCAAGGAACCCAAGAAACACTTAACCCATTTTCCCTTTAAACAAACTAAACCCCCTTTAAATATTCTCAACTTACCAAAAACCCATGAAACTATTAACCCATTTATACCCATACTTCATTAATTTAAACAAGCATACATCCCTAAACTTTAAGTCATTTCCCTAACAAAGGCTCTCCACATGGATCCTCTCTAGTTTTTCTGAAGTTTTCTCAAAACCCAAGACTATGTTAATTCAAATAACCGACATACATGATGAAAACAAAACTGAAATAAAATTTAACAAAAAACTAAGATAGATACATACCTTTAAAAAGATAAGATCTTATAGAACTTCTCTTCAAACTACTATTTTCCCTTTTCTTGGGAACTTACACAATTATCTTCTTTTATTTCCTTGTGGTACATTTTTCAATCTCACTTAATAAATCCTCGCGTCTATCCACTTTACTAGGAAATAGAACCACCAAAGATTTTTTCTTCCATGGTTGATCTTTCATTTCATGCTCATTCTCCATTCTCACAGCTAGAGAAACTTCATTATTTTTCCTCCATATTTTTTTATTTCCTTCTTGTAGGTATGCTATGTGTAAATTGATGTTGATTCCTGATGCACCTTTTGTTGAGATCCTTTATTTTCCTCTTGAATGATAAATCTATTCTCCAGCTTAACAGACTTTATTTTAGTGAAAAAAATATTCTCATTAGTCATAGGAATGGTGGAACTCCTTATGTCACTTTTATTTCTATTTATATAATAATTCCTATCCATATGACCATGGTTAGAAAAAATAAATCATATCCCATAAAAATCATACCTTATATAGTAACACCTTTATTAAGATCTTTTTGTAGAAGATTCTCTTCTTCCTTTAAGACCATGGGCTTCCAGGAAGAAACTTGTGGTATATACCATGATTCTATAGTAGTATCACTTAGTGTCTACCTTCCTTTGATATTCATTTCATGCATATTTGGAATGGTTATTTAGCTTACTCATTGAATATGTATTTCCACATTTGTAGAATAAACTTTTCAATACTCCCATAGGAGATATTTTTGTCTTCTCATTCAAGTTTTTCAGTCTCCTTTTGAGCTCTTTGATATTCTCATCCTTCTCTTCAATTGAGAAGTCATCTTTCACATGATTGAGATTACTTCTATTCTAAATTTTAACCTCTATTTGAGTTGTGTTTTGAAAAGGATAATTCTATCATTCAACTCCTTCTAAGTTTCCATTTGTTTTTCCACTTCATGTGCAAGTTCATCAAGTAAGTCACTTTAACTCTTCATCTTTATGCCAATCTTCACAATGTCATCATTTTAATCCACCTTTACTTACCTCATCCTTTGGTTCTCCTCAAACAACTCTTCTATGTGAGTAACTAATTCATCATTCTTGTCCCTTATATTTTGAACCCCATTTGAGTTAAGGATATTGTCTTTGGAACTAGCCTTACACTCTTCCACTTTGGAAGACATCTCCTCCAATTCCTTGGCTTGAGTATCATTTTTTTCCATTGTATTTATATCCATGTCAATTAATATTTTATTGAGGATTTTTAGTTTGTTGCCCTCAATTTTAAGAACTTAAACATGGATCCCTTGAGATTCCTTCTTCTTTCTTGGATCCATGTTTTCTTCCTTCAGTACCTGATTGAGATCCTCAGATACTATAGCATCCCGCCATTTTATAACATAAACTTTCATTACATTACACAAAACAGAGGATCTTTAAGGTCTAGTGTCTTGGAAACCAGGAACATAATACATGAAAACAACATAAAACATTCTTCTTAAACACTTGAAAGGCGTCTCCTTAAGTTCATTCTAGGTTCATTACTGCATCTCATAACCTGGGGACATACATCAAAATAAAGGGTGAGCAGAAGGCCCAGTAAGAAAAACAAGAGGAACATTTTACAGGTGAACTTGAGATACTTCAATAAGGACATGAAAAGAACTTTAAGGCATGAGAAAGAAATCATGAGATACATCGTAATAAAAATAATCATTTTTCATAACTGGAAGATGTGGCTACAACATTTAATATTGACAATCGTTTTGTTTCACCAAGGTCCATCCCCAAGGTGTCGTTAAAAATTACCAAGGTTATTCACCAAGGCGTCGTTAAAATGGTCATCTCTAGAGATTAAGTCTTTACCCAATGCATTGGAGCGCTATCAGGGCGCACCCTTAAATTTGTCTTTATTTCCATGTGATCCACATATATCATCATCAAACATTTCATAAATAACCCATATAGCATAAAACAAATGGGTTTCATTTCATAATCATAACGTTTCAAAAACTGCTTTAAAGACATGATCTTTACGTTACTTTAAACCCACGGAAAGGGAAAGCGGGTATCATGTATGTAAATCCCAGAATTTAAAATAGATAATTTTTATATATATGTGAATAACCCTTTAGAAATAGGAGCTTTGAGTATTCACTTTATAACATAAAATAATTTTGAGAAAAGAGAGGCATTTTGAGACGAAAATTATGCAGCATAACGGCTATGTTACAAGGTTTTAGAAACTTTGAAAAGAGAGGGAACATGGGTTGAACAATCATAATTGACCCATAAAAAGGTAAAGGGACAGAATAACAAGGATATATGGACATGGTGATGAAATTTCAAGGACATACCAATTGAAATGAAAAACATGGAAGGAAGACAAAAATTTGATTTCTCTTATGAAAATTCAGCAGCCTAACGGCGTCACTTAAACTTCAACAAAAATGAATTGGACAAATAAAATAGGGTCTCTCAACATATGATCATAAGAGATCAGTATGATAGATATAGAGATCATACCCCAACATAATAAAAAGTAACTTGAAAGATTTGACATGAAAATCGAACTTGAAAAAAATGAGAAGGGTGAAAGAATCACTTAAACATTCGGCAGCCTAACGGCGTCACTTAAACTTTCATAAAACGAAATGATGAGAGTAAGAGGGGATCTCTCATCATATAAACATGAATGGGCAGTAAGAGGAATATAAAAGAACATCCTCTCACATAATCACATGGAGCATAAAAGGAATGACATAAAAGAGATTACACGAAAAGAAAGAGAGGGGTCGGATCCCTTACCTTAAAACGTGACTCTTGAAACTCAAAGGATTGGACCTTGAGGGCTTGGGGGCACCTTGGGAGGACTCTTTGGAAGGTAAGAAGACCAGAACTTCGTTGGGGGAGAGTTGGGAGTGAAAACTAAGGGAGGAAAGGGTGGGTATTTATAGGGAAAGTGAGGGGACAAAGCATTAATGGCCAAGGGACACCTCACTAGTGGTTTTGGCAAAACCATGGGCTTGCCCATGGTATTTGCCCATGGTATTGGCCACTTGGGACACCTCACGCCTTATCTTACTATTCATAATTCGACCATATTGAATATATACTTAATACATCATTTAATGATGTCATTAAACACCCGTAACTTAAAAACTATACTTTCACTATTCACCGAAAATTCAACTTTCTCAGAATAATCCCAAAATTTCACCTTAACCAAATATCAATTCTATGATTTCAAAAATGAAATCCATTTTATAAAAATAATTTTCTAAATATTTTTAATTTAATTTTTAAATAAAAACACTATTCATCGAAAATTCATTTTTTTCAGAAAAATCCCCAAAAATTACCTTAACATAATATCGATGCTCTGAGTTCAAAAATAAAGTCCTTTTTATAAAAATAATTTTCTAATTATTTTTAATTAAATTTTTAATTAAAAAACATTATTCATCCGAAAAAACTAATACTTGAATAATAATTTATGAAACCGTTATTTAACCATTTTATTGAATCACATTACTTAATCTAGGTGTCTAAATTATATTAAAACTTTCTTTGAGTGAAATCACTAATCCATTTGGTCATATTACTAATCCTAAGCGTAAAATCACTATTCATAATTTACTATTCATCAAAAATTAAGTTGATCTTATTAGACTCCAAATTCCTTAATGAACACTTTTGTAGAAGACCATTTTTTGAAAATCATTACACATCATTAGTTATTTAGGGTTTACATAAATATTTCAAAATATCTCTTTTTCAAAATTCATCAATAAAATACATTCTAAAATTATCTAGACATTTGAAATTTCACAAACATCACTAAAGGAAGAAATCTCAATTTATTCACCCGAAAGGATTACACAAGGAAACTAGGGTCTCATCACATATCCCCTTATAACACTGGCATAAGACCTAAGTGTAAGGTGTGCTATGGTGAGAGAATCTGAGGGAGTCTCAGATAACATTGCCCTAGTAGCAATCTCCACTAACTTGAACTTCTCCTGCAAGCGTTTTCGTTCAAGCTTGACACGCTGGAGCTCGGCTTGGGCTTGGTCCAAAGCGAAGCCCACAGATGCTACCTCCTTCCCAAGCTCTGATAAGTGGGCTTCGTAAGGGTTGAGTCTACTGGATGAAGCCATCGACTCCTCTTTCTGCATTAACCATTAACATCTTATTAAATCAATAAGAGTAAGTTAATATACTACTCAAAAAGATTGGGTCGTTACATTCTTCCCCCCTTAAGAAATTTCGTCCCCGAAATTTATACTTGAGGCCTAGTCGAAAAGGTGAGGGTACTTTTGCTTCATTGTTTCCTCAGGCTCCCAAGTTGCCTCTTCATATTTATGATTCCTCCACAACACTTTCACAAGGTGGGTAGTCTTGTTTCGTAGGACCTTGTATCTACGGTCTAAGATCTCCACTGGCTGCTCCTCATAAGAGAGGTCATGTTCAAGTTGTACCACCTCTGGGTTCAGTACATGCGAAGGGTCGGGTATGTACTTCCTCAAGAGAGATACATGGAAGACATCATGAACTTGAGCTAGGTTCGGTGGAAGTGCTAGACGATAGGCCACTGCTCCTATGCGATCAAGGATTTCATAGGGGCCGATGTACCTAGGGCTGAGCTTCCCTTTCTTCCCAAACCGCATGACTCTCTTCCATGGAGAAATTCGAAGGAAGACTTTGTCACCAACACCAAACTCCAAGTCCCTTCGATGATTGTCAGCATAGCTCTTCTGCCGACTCTGAGCAGCCTTTATGTGTTGTTGGATGGCATGAACCTGTTCTGTCATCTCTTGCATGAGATCAGGCCCAAGAAGCTTCCTCTCACCAGTTTCATCCCAACAAGTAGGAGTTCTACACCGCTTTCCATATAGAGCTTCATAGGGTGCCATCTGAATACTCGAATGGAAGCTGTTGTTATAGGAGAACTCCACTAATGGGAGGTGTTGATCCCATCCACCTTTAAATTCCATTGAGCATAATCTCAACATGTCTTCGAGTGTCTGAATAGTCCTTTCAGATTGGCCATCAGTTTGAGGATGATAGGCCGTAATAAAATTCAATTCAGTATTCAGGGCATGCTGAAGACTTCTCCAGAATTTTGATGTGAATCTTGGGTCACGATCAGATACGATGGATAGTGGTACCCCATGCAGCCTTACCACTTCCTTCACGTATATCTTGGCAAGCTGATCCAGAGAGAAATCTTCCCGAATAGAGATAAAATGGGCTGTCTTGGTGAGACGGTCCACAATAACCCATATCGCATTATTTCCTTTGGATGTTTTTGGGAGACCAGTTACAAAGTCCATGGTGATATTATCCCACTTCCATACTGGTATGGGTAGCGGTTGTAATACCCCCTTAGGAAGTTGTCTTTCTGCCTTTACTTGCTGACACACCAGGCACCTTGTAGTGTAATCAGCAATCTCCCTCTTCATGTTATCCCACCAATAATGATCACGAAGGTCTCTATACATCTTAGTGCTTCCCGGATGTATAGAGAAAGTAGAGCTATGAGCTTCATCCATTAGTTTTTTCTTTATCTCCGGAATATATGGAACACATAGTCTTGTACAAAATTTCAATACACCTTCTTGATCAATATTGAAATCAGGGAACTTCCCATCCTTTACAGCCTCGAACTTATCCTGCAGCAAAGGATCTTCTTTTTGAGCCTTCTTGATCTTCTCTAGTAATGAAGGTTGAGAAATCATTTGGGATAGGGTTGATGATGTCCCTTTCCTTATAATTCTCATGTCCAGTTTTACTAGATCTTTAATCAAGGGATCTCCCAGGATCCTCATTATTGCCAGAACAACAGGATCTTTCCTTCTTAACGCATCCGCGACTTTTTTTGCTCTTCCAGGGTGATAATGAATTGAACAATCATAGTCTTTAATAAGCTCCAACCATCTCCTTTGTCTCATGTTCAATTCTTTCTGAGTGAAAATATACTTTAGACTTTGGTGGTCAGTGTATATATCACATTTCTCCCCATAAAGATAGTGCCTCCGTATCTTTAGAGCAAAAACAACTGCCGCCAGCTCTAGATCATGCGTAGGATAATTCTGCTCATGAATCTTCAACTGTCGAGATGCATAAGCAATTACTTTGTCATTTTGCATGAGGACGCACCCAAGCCCTTTCAGAGATGCATCGCTAAAAATAACGAATCCTTCTCCGATAGAGGGTAGTGTTAACACCGGTGCAGTAACCAATCTCTTCTTCATCACTTGGAAACTTTCCTCGCATTCCTTTGTCTAGATGAACTTAACCCCTTTTCGAGTCAACTTGGTTAGTGGATTAGAAAGCCGTGAAAAGTTTTTCACAAACCTCCTATAATATCCCGCTAAACCAAGGAAACTACGAATCTCAGTTACTGTTGTGGGTTGAGGCCACTCCTCCACAACCATTGTCTTTGCAGGGTCAACCGAGATTCCTTCATTGGTTACGATGTGCCCCAAGAAAGCCACTTGTTGTAACCAAAACTCACACTTGCTGAACTTCCCAAAGAGCCTCTCCTTCCATAGAGTTTTCAAAACAACCCTCAGATGATCTTCATGCTCCTCACGACTTTTTGAATATATCAAAATATCATCAATAAAAACTACCACAAAGTTATCAAGGTAGTCCTTAAAGACTCTATTCATCAAATCCATGAAAATAGCAGGAGCATTAGTCAAGCCGAAGGGCATAACAGTAAACTCATAATGCCCATATCTTGATCGGAAGGCAGTCTTTGGAATATCTTCCTTCTTCACCCTCAGTTGATGATAACCAGATCGAAGGTCAATCTTAGAGAAGAATTGAGCCCCACGAAGTTGGTCAAATAAATCATCAATTCTTGGTAGAGGGTATCTGTTCTTCACTGTGATCCCGTTCAGTTCTCTATAATCAATGCATAGCCGCATTGATCCATCCTTCTTCTTCACAAAGAGAACTGGTGCTCCCCAAGGAGACACACTCGGTCGGATAAACCCCTTCTCCAACAAGTCTTGGAGTTGTTTCTTTAGCTCCTCTAGCTCCACATTTGCCATTCTATACGGAGTCTTTGATATCGGTTGAGACCCAGGTACGAGTTCAATGGAGAACTCTACCTCTCTTTCTGGGGGAGGTCCAGGTAACTCCTCAGGAAATACATCCATGTATTCCTGAACAATCGGAACATCTTCAATTTGTATGCTCCCTTTCCCTTCTTCCTCATCACCGATTAACTCCATAAAGAAAGCTATAGGAGGTGCTTCTAGATAGGGATCAGTTCGGGATATCTCTCCTCGGAAGATAACTGTAGGTCGTTCATTCAAGACTACTGAGATTTCCTTACTTCTGCATTTGATCTTAGCATTATACTTTGAGAGCCAGTCCATCCCTAGTATAACGTCGAATTCCATCATGGGAATGACTACTAGATTTGCGATAAGATTGTGCTCACCAAAGTAAACACTAGAGTCTCTAAACACTGTTGATGCATGGATAATCCCACTTGTAGTCTTGACTGACAACTCTACCTCAAGCAAATCAGGGATTGATTCTATATTCTTTGCAAACTTGGAAGAAATAAAGGAATGCGTAGAACCAGAATCAAATAAAGCACTTGCTAGTTTTGAGAGGACAACAAGAGTACCTGCTACCACATCGTTCGGGACTTCAACTTCAGCTGTTGTGATAGCGAAAGCACGACCTTGCTCTCTTGGCCTCTGCTGAGGTTGGTGGTGATTCCCCTCCACCGCCCTCGGATTGGGACATTGGTTAGCAAAGTGCCCAAGCTGTCCACACTTGAAGCATGTGACTTCGGGTAGGGCCAGAACCATCTTTCCTCTGTCGTTAGTGTTGGGAAGCTGAGGCTTCACCTCACTATGACAATTCCGAGCAATATGGCCTCCTCTTCCACACTTGTAGCACTTTCCACTTCCGTTCAAGCAGTTCCCCAGATGATTCTTCCCACATTTATTGCATGTGGTAAGTTGCATTTGCTTTCCACCTCTTCCCTGATCAAAAGACTTCCCTAAACTGGGCTCCAACGATCTCTTCTTTTCATTTGGCTTATGAGACCACTGTGTCTCACCAAACTCCAGCTCGACTTTCATAGCACTTCGAACTATTTCTTCATAGCTATCATAGTCTCTGTTGGCTAGATTCTTCCACAGATGAGGTCGTAGTCCGCCAAAGAATCTATCAACCTTTCCATTAGGGTCCATGACAAAGCTTGAGGTATAACGGGAAAGCCTTGTGAAGTTCATCTCGTAGCTTCCGACAGATTCTTTCTCCTTCTACTTCAGCTCGAGAAACTCTTTCTCCATTTTCGTTCTCATGGAATGAGGGAAATACTTGTTAAAGAAAATCCCCCGAAATTCTTCCCACTCCATAGCTTCCATCTCTCCTCGTGGCTTCGTGTTTTTGATCAGTGACCACCACTGATCAGCTTCTCCCTCTAGGCGGTAAACAGCAAGGGTGACTTTTTCTTGTTCCGAACAATGAAGTACAGAGAAGATCTTTTCAATGGAGCTTATCCATTGTTCCGCAACCAATGGGTCAGTAGATCCACTGAATGTTGGCGGTCATTGACGCATGAAGGACTCAACAGAGTGTTGTTCCCTTCGTGGTGAGGTCGGCCTCTCAGCTTGATTCAAGTTATTACTCATAACTTGAGTCAGTTGGTTCATCATTCGCATGAATGTTTCCATTCCGGCTTCCATCGGAGGGCCGTCAGCACATGGTGCATTGCGGTCACCATCAGCACGGTTTCTCCTATTGCCCGCCATTTTCTAAAAGAATAAAACCTTAGTGAGAAACTTATTTCATTTATGAATCTTTTAACTAAGACTTCATGCTTAGACAATTATACTTCTCTATAATTCCTTCATAATGATTCATAAAAAGCTTGTGATTAACCAAACATATCCCCCGGGAGTGTCGTAACCAAGAGTGCAGCAAGGCCCGTTATCGTGCACCAGTTCCCGTTCGAGTCTAGCTCAAAGCGGTGTTTTCGGGTTTTACCCCTATGTACATCTGTGCCAGAGCCGCCTCTACCTGCTCGTATCCAGACAGGGATGTATTTGTTTGATAGACCACTTACTCAATACTTACCAAAATACCAGGAAGTTTTCCTATATTTAAACTTTTCTATAGGGTTCTTCCTAAAGTTTTTATATCCTAATTTCCACAAATAACTAAACCTACCTTTGATACCAACTATAGCATCCCGCCATTTTATAACATAAACTTTCATTACATTACACAAAACTGAGGATCTTTAAGGTCTAATGTCTTGGAAACCAGGAACATAATACATGAAAACAACATAAAACATTCTTCTTAAACACTTAAAAGGCGTCTCCTTAAGTTCATTCTAGGTTCATTACTGCATCTCATAACCTGGGGACATACATCAAAAGAAAGGGTGAGCAGAAGGCCCAGTAAGGGAAACAAGAGGAACATTTTACAGGTGAACTTGAGATACTTCAATAAGGACATGAAAAGAACTTTAAGGCATGAGAAAGAAATCATGAGATACATCGTAATAAAAATAATCATTTTTCATAACTGGAATATGTGGCTACAACATTTAATATTGACAATCGTTTCGTTTCACCAAGGTCCATCCCCAAGGTGTCGTTAAAAATTACCAAGGTTATTCACCAAGGCGTCGTTAAAATGGTCATCTCTAGAGATTAAGTCTTTACCCAATGCATTGGAGCGCTATCAGGGCGCACCCTTAAATTTGTCTTTATTTCCATGTGAGCCACATATATCATCATCAAACATTTCATAAATAACCCATATAGCATAAAACAAATGGGTTTCATTTCATAATCATAACGTTTCAAAAACTGCTTTAAAGACATGATCTTTACGTTACTTTAAACCCACGGAAAGGGAAAGCGGGTATCATGTATGTAAATCCCAGAATTTAAAATAGATCATTTTTATATATATGTGAATACCCCTTTAGAAATAGGAGCTTTGAGTATTCACTTTATAACATAAAATAATTTTGAGAAAAGAGAGGCATTTTGAGACGAAAATTCTACAGCATAACGGCTATGTTACAAGGTTTTAGAAACTTTGAAAAGAGAGGGAACATGGGTTGAACAATCATAATTGACCCATAAAAAGGTAAAGGGACAGAATAAGAAGGATATATGGACATGGTGATGCAATTTCAAGGACATACCAATTGAAATGAAAAACATGGAAGGAAGACAAAAATTTGATTTCTCTTATGAAAATTCGGCAGCCTAACGGCGTCACTTAAACTTCAACAAAAATGAATTGGACAAATAAAATAGGGTCTCTCATTATATGATCATAAGAGATAAGTATGATAGATATAGAGATCATACCCCAACATAATAAAAAGGAACTTGAAAGATTTGACATGAAAATCGAACTTGAAAAAAATGAGAAGGGTGAAAGAATCACTTAAACATTCGGCAGCCTAACGGCGTCACTTAAACTTTCATAAAACGAAATGATGAGAGTAAGAGGGGATCTCTCATCATATAAACATGAATGGGAAGTAAGAGGAATATAAAAGAACATCCTCTCACATAATCACATGGAGCATAAAAGGAATGACATAAAAGAGATTACACGAAAAGAAAGAGAGGGGTCGGATCCCTTACCTTAAAACGTGACTCTTGAAACTCAAAGGATTGGACCTTGAGGGCTTGGGGGCACCTTGGGAGGACTCTTTGGAAGGTAATAAGACCAGAACTTCGTTGGGGGAGAGTTGGAAGTGAAAACTAAGGGAGGAAAGGGTGGGTATTTATAGGGAAAGTGAGGGGACAAAGCATTAATGGCCAAGGGACACCTCACTAGTGGTTTTGGCAAAACCATGGGCTTGCCCATGGTATTTGCCCATGGTATTGTCCACTTGGGACACCTCACACCTTATCTTACTATTCATAATTCGACCATATTGAATATATACTTAATACATCATTTAATGATGTCATTAAACACCCGTAACTTAAAAACTATACTTTCACTATTCACCGAAAATTCAACTTTCTCAGAATAATCCCAAAATTTCACCTTAACCAAATATCAATTCTCTGATTTCAAAAATGAAATCCATTTTATAAAAATAATTTTCTAAATATTTTTAATTTAATTTTTAAATAAAAACACTATTCATCGAAAATTCATTTTTTTCAGAAAAATCCCCAAAAATTACCTTAACATAATATCGATGCTCTGAGTTCAAAAATAAAGTCCTTTTTATAAAAATAATTTTCTAATTATTTTTAATTAAATTTTTAATTAAAAAACACTATTCATCCGAAAAAACTAATACTTGAATAATAATTTATGAAACCGTTATTTAACCATTTTATTGAATCACATTACTTAATCTAGGTGTCTAAATTATATTAAAACTTTCTTTGAGTGAAATCACTAATCCATTTGGTCATATTACTAATCCTAAGTGTAAAATCACTATTCATAATTTACTATTCATCAAAAATTAAGTTGATCTTATTAGACTCCAAATTCCTTAATGAACACTTTTGTAGAAGATCATTTTTTGAAAATCATTACACATCATTAGTTATTTAGGGTTTACATAAATATTTCAAAATATCTCTTTTTCAAAATTCATCAATAAAATACATTCTAAAATTATCTAGACATTTGAAATTTCACAAACATCACTAAAGGAAGAAATCTCAATTTATTCACCCGAAAGGATTACACAAGGAAACTAGGGTCTCATCACATAGCCCCTTATAACACTGGCATAAGACCTAAGTGTAAGGTGTGCTATGGTGAGAGAATCTGAGGGAGTCTCAGATAACATTGCCCTAGTAGCAATCTCCACTAACTTGAACTTCTCCTGCAAGCGTTTTCGTTCAAGCTTGACACGCTGGAGCTCGGCTTGGGCTTGGTCCAAAGCGAAGGCCACAGATGTTACCTCCTTCCCAAGCTCTGATAAGTGGGCTTCGTAAGGGTTGAGTCTACTGGATGAAGCCATCGACTCCTCTTTCTGCATTAACCATTAACATCTTATTAAATCAATAAGAGTAAGTTAATATACTACTCAAAAATATTGGGTCGTTACAGATACATGAACAGATTCCACCTTTGAATCTCCTGAATCCTTATCATCATCAGTAGTTCTGAAATTTCTTTTCATGTTAGGATCCTTAGATAGACCTACAATATCATTTTATGAACAAGTATATAGACAATAAGATTCATTCATACCTTCTATTTGTGAGCCATAGGGATCTTGTAGCTCTATCACACACTTCTCAAAAACTATTCCATTATATGGAATTACTTTGGAGTTCTAATTATTCTAAGGATTATTTATATTTCCTATATTGTATGGGTATAAAATATTTCATCTCCAAAAATAGATCAGATTAATTCAGGTCAAAACATATACAATAATATAAACCTTTCTTCTGATATCAATTGTTTATCTCGCTCGGCTCTTCAAGAGTGGAGAAGGGGCGCCCTCTTTTAGGAACTTATCAGTGTCTAGAATTCACATTCCCAAAATCCTAAAAGGTCACTGGGTGTGTTGGATCCCACCTAGCACCTGCTTCAAGCTCAACTCGGACGACGCCTGTGGGATGGGGGTCATACGAGGTGGAGGTATTGTCAGGGACCATAATGGGTCTACAATCCTAGATTTTTCAACCTTCTATGGGAGCAGAAATCCCCTTCAGGAAGAGGAAAAATAAATGATCATCAGACTTATTCTCTACGGTTAGAGGAATATCACCCTCTCAGTCATTGAAACTGATTCCGCATCTCTTCACTGTTCTCTTCAAGGTGGTACCATTACACCATGGTGCATTGCATATACTGTCCATAAGTGTCGTTGTCTCATTTACTCTCAGATAGATATTCTTCACACATGGAGGGAGGGAAATAGAGTCACAGATTGTCTAGCCTCTATGGTGGGCCCTAGTGACAAGCTCACATGCTACTATAATTTTGTATCCCTTTTGTTTGGGAGCATGGATCTTGTCATTAGAGATTCCCTCAGTCTCCATTAATTTAGACCCCCATGAATTCTCTCTTGTGACGTGTGTATCCTTATTCATGTATGTTTCTTTTTCTTTAATAAAAAAAATATTTGGTGAATTGTTGGACCCACAGGGGACTCTAGTAAGATATGCCCTAAGTGGGGGGTGAATCAGGGAATTAAACTCAATTGTGTTTCCCTAAATACCTATGAAACTCTCATTGTCCTAACCAATCTTGACCTCACTTATTAGTAGGGTCACTCTTGTGTTCACCTATCACGTGATGATTCAATTAAATGATGTTCTTATCTTAGTCTTATTTAGATAAGATTGATGATCACTCAATCCACATGCACCGATTAGCATCCTGTAAAATATAAGACAAGAAATCACATAATATATAAGAATTTTACTTGGTTCACCCACACTAGGATATGTCTAAGGAGCACACATCGACATTATGTCAATGTTCCAAAATCCAATAATCTTCACTAATCTTGTGGATACAATGATTTGGCTATGGTCACTCCATGCAAGACTGGATACCTTTACAAGATTTAGGTTTTTTCTCACTGCCACCTAAGGTTCACTCCTTTTTTCCTCTCTCTTTTCTCACTACTTCAAGAGGGAATGCTTTTTGGATCGCAGTACAATACAGATCTTCACTATATGATAGTTTATGAACTTATTAGTGACCATTGATCTTCACCCTACTCTTTCATAAACTGGTTGTGAATATCACCATTATAACAGCTTCACTTTACATGTTTAAATAGTCTTTAAGGAATACCAAATTTCTTCGGAAAATTATTCAAGAAGTGCCAATAACTTTCAATGTCATGAAACTTAGCACTTTTATGGAACCTTTACACCACTTTCAAGAAACTTTCCTCCTATTCACAAAACTTCCTACTTTCATGAAGCTCATAGTCTTTCGAAAAACTTGAAACCTTCTGTGAATACTTCTAAACCTTCATGAATCCCCTTGTTCATATTGACACAATTCCTTTCTTCATAGAACATATGTTCATATGAATCCTTCATGCAAGAAAAACGTTTTCAAAAATCTTTTGTGAATTCAAAGCCTTTGTATCTTCAACAAGTCTGGATAATTCAAATGAGGTGAGTAGTTACATATTTATAAACAGTTCTTCCCCTTCACAAAACATTCAAGCTTGGAATCAAATTTTCATGAAACATTTCATACCTGTTCATGAAACTCCCTATCTTCATGATACTTTAGGGAAATTTTCAATTCACAAAACTTCTCAGAATCACATAACATACTATCATTTTTTTCATTCATTAAAATTATCATAATCACGTAACTAACCACCTTTTTTACATTAAAAAAACTTTTCATAATCATGTAACTTATCACCTTTTTATTTTATGGATCGGAAATCCTTCATGAAACATTCTTCCATGAATATCCAAACCTTCGTGACACCAAACTTTCATGAATTCCTTGAGTTTTATATATTTTTATGAGGCAGTCCTGAAAATACATCTTTCACAAAACTTGTACCTTAGTGACGGAAAACATTCACGAATTCCATTCCTTTTACATATTTTAATGAGGTGGTACTGGAAATACATATTTCACAAAACTTGTCCCTTCCTCCAAATTTTGGACCTTAAAATTTTGGCAATCACTGGGAAATGATGCCACCTTATATACATAATTTTCTATATCACTTCTAGAGATTTCATACTGCTTTTTTAAATATTTTTAAACATACCTAGTCAATAATAATGTTGGAACTCCACAAATAACCTTTATATGATTTATACCTATCTGGGTGATCCTATTTCTTTGATATCTTCAACCCATCTCTCAGTATTATCATGATCGACATTCCAGTCATGCACATTTCTTCATACACTCCACCATATTCCCTCTATTAGAAACATCACCATATCATGCGGTCTTTGACATGGTGAGAAGTAAATCCAACACTCTTCACCACACCATGTCGATAGAAAAACTACATCCAACACACAAAATCACCAAGGTTGATATTGATAGGGTTGAAAAAAAATCTAACACACAACACATGGAAACACTAATTCTCATTGGTGTCCAAAAAAGTTGAACAAAACTTCTAATGAAGATAAGAAATCCACTAGTGGTAAGAAAATGTTTGATATAAACAGAAGAATTATGTTGAGTAAGAAATTTGAATCTGACACTACTGATAAAAATTCTTTATAAGATGAAAATCCATATAAGTTTAGAACATTATTTTAAAACATTGAGAAAAATGAATATTTCTCAAATAGTTAAGAAGATGAATGTGAAGAAACTTATAGAGAATATTATATGAGACTAGAACTTGTTGAATGTATTGATAAAAACACAAATCTCAAGAAATAAATTACAATGATAAATAAATAAGTTTTGAAAAATAATGTAGTAAAAAAGTTCTTCTTAAAATGGAATATGTTTACATTGAGGAAATTAAGAACCTCAAACTAAAAGTTGTAGAGAAAGTAAAGATGGTGGAATACCTTAGTAATAAACTTACTGTTGATGAAGATGAAGTTTGTAAAAATAAAAATAAATTTATTGAGGTTGAAATTACCTTAAAGAATGTGAGTGAAATTTTCAACAAGTATTTAAAGGTAAAATCTAAAATATCTCGAGCTATTGAGAAAACTCTTTCCAAGAATTAGGTGGCATATTTACCCACTAAGCATAAAAATTCACTTGATCTTTCTAACCATAAAGGTGTTAGAAAAAAAATGAGAAATCATGGATTGAGAAAGGATATGTAAATCACATCACATTAATGAAATTTGAAAATAACCTTTATAAGAAATTTTCCCCATGTCATGGGGAAGAAAGTATAAAAAAATTACAAACCTCAGAAAACTTTCTACAGTGAAAGATCATACTTCTAAATAAGATCAAGATTTGATGGGTCTTGTTAGTGTTTTTTAATATATGGGGAAAATATTATAACTATTTTCACAACATGTCTCTCCTTGGAAATGGTCATAAACTAAGGGAGGGAAATAGTGGAAGAAAATTGAGTAACTTAAGTTGCAGGAAGAAGGGAAATATCATCAGATGCTCGAAAGCTTCCAATGAAAAACCAATTTGATTTCCTAGAGGAATTTTGTGGAATATGTTACCAAATTGGTCAATTTTTTAAAGAATGTTTGAAAACTATTATTTCATAAGTTTCCTATGGTAGGAAAGAAAAATAAGTAAAAAATAAAAAAGTTGATGAAATATATTATGTTGTTGAGACAACTCTAACAACTAGAAAAAGGAAGGAACAAACCTTGTATTCTTGACAGTGATTTCTCCTCACTCATGATATGAGATATAAATATCTTTAAATATATTGAATAATTTTAAGGATGATTAGTTAGTTTCATAAATGATAGTTTCTTAAAAATCATGGGAATATGAACTACTGATATTGAAGCTCAAAAACTAAAATCAAAAGAAGTTTTATATGTTGATGGTCTCAAACAAAAATTACTAAGTGTTATCTAACTTTGTAATGATGGTAAGAAATTTATATTTAGTAAATATTCTTGTATCATCAGATTATTGAAAGATGGGAAAAATTACTAAGGTATAAAGAACTAGTGTAAATATTTTCTAGATTTAAGAACTTTGTAACTCATGTTACTTAAGTGTTAAAGATGAAAATAAATTGTGGCGCTAAATGCTTGGGATTATTTTCCAGAAAATTATGAAAAAGTTTTTAAAATTATATTTTTTAAGAAACTTACCACCACTAAAAATTAAAGAAGATGGTGGTTGTATAACATGTCAGAAAGGGAAGATAGTTGGTGGAATGTATAAGAAAGTTGAAATCTAATCTGCCAGACCACTTGAGTTTATAAACTATGATCTGTGTGGACTCATGAGACATCAATAAATAAAAGGGTATTTTTACTTTATCACTTTTATTGATGTCTTCACTCAGATTACCAACATAATTTTTATGAATCATAAATTAGAGGCTTTATATATTTTTAGATTTCTCGTAAGGGGAGTGGAAAGAGAGATGGATGTTTATATACTAAAGTTAAAAAGAGACAATGAAAAAGAGTAAATAAGCAATTATTTCAAACTCTATCTGAAGAAACATGGAATCAAACACCAATATAGTGTTCCATACATTCCTCAATAGAATGGAGTTACAAAAAGAGAAAAAATAAGTTTAGTAGAAATGGGAATAAGTATGCTAGGTGAATATAAAATTTATAAGTTTTTATAGAGAGAATATATTATTACTGATGTTTATGTTTTTTGCAACCATAATCCAAAATGACTTCCTATAAGATTTGGTATAAGAAAAAAACTTTAGTGAAATATTTCATGTTTTTTGGGATTACTTTCTTAATAAAGATCAAAAATGTGGATATTTTAATGTTTTATGAAAAATATAGGGAAATAATTTTCATGGGATATTCATCCACTAGAAGAAGTTATAAATGTTGGAATAAACAACTACAAAATTTGGTTGATTCCTATGATGTGAAAGTTATTAAAAATCCAACTACATTAAAAAAAAGTTTTTGACAATATTTTGGAAGATAAATTGAATAATTAAAATTATAATAATAAAAGTGCATATGAATGTGATCCAAAACATGTACAAAGTGAATCAAATCAATCTGGTGATGAGGAAAGTGAGACAAGAATAAAATATTTGAAATTTCATACCCTATAGAAATAGGTTGAATCTGATAACATCATTGGAAATTAGAAAACTCCAATCCATACCAGAAGAAAATTGAGATTAGAAAATCAAGAATCACTAGTATCATAGGTAGAACCAGAATTAGTTTCAGGGGATATTGAACATAAATAATGGGTACAAGCTATGAATGATGAGTTAGATTTTATTGAGAAAAATAACATATGAAAACTTATTCCATGACCAGTAGGAAAGAATATTATAGGAATAAAGTGGTTGTTTAGAAAAAAGATCAATCAACATGGAGAAATTTCAAGAAAAAAATATCTACTTGTTTTCAAAGGTTATTCACAGGTGGAAGGTGTTTATTTTGAAGAAACTTTTTCCCCAATTACAATATTAGAATCTATAAGAATGTTATTGATAGTTTTTTTACATCATTATTTAAAATTTTATCAGATGAATGTAAATTCATCTTCTTTAAATGGATAAATTGTGGAAGAATTTTATATTGATCAACCTAGTGGGTTCTTACTTGATAAAAAAGGAAACATGGTGTGTAATTTGAAGAAATATATGTATGGGTTGAAATAGATTCCTTGTGCATGGTACTCCAAACTTGATAATTGACTAAAATATATGAACTTCTCTAAATAAAAATTTTATAGCAGTCTATATGTTAAGGAAGAGAGAACAGGTGCTCTTATTTTCATTGTATATGTTTATGATATAATTTTTACAAGGAGTAGGGATAAATCTTGTAAAGAGTTTGTTAAACAAATGAGGAAAAACTTTGAAATATCAATGTTCAGAGAAATAACTTTTTTTCAAGGATTAAAATTTTAACATAAAGAAATATATATCTTTCTATCACAAGAAAAGTATGTCAAGGTTTTGTTACAAAATTTTTTCATGGTGGATTCCAAATAAGTTTATACTCCCATTTCTGTTGTCATAAAGATGAGTAAAGAAGAATCTGGGAAAAGTGAGAATCAGAAAGGCTTATGAAAGTTAATAGGAAGTTTTCCTTATCATATCGCTTCAATTCCAAACATTGTTTATGGTGTTACCTTCTATGAAAGATATAAAAGTGATCCAAATTAATCACATATTCTAGGATAAAAAGGAATTATCTAATATGTTAATGGAACATCTTCTTATGGTATATTTTATAAAAGAAGTTGTGAAATGTATTTTCTTGGATATACTAATACTGATTGGGCTAGATATTGTAATGATATAAATTTATCATCCTGATGAACTTTCTTCTTGGGTGAATTTTGTTTGATATGGAATAGTAATAAAAAAAGTTTTTTTACTTTGAGTATAGTGGACGCAGAATATGTTCTCATTATCCATGCTTGTACGAAAATGATTTTGAGAGTGAATATTAGAAAACCATCGAATATTATTTGTGATATCAATGTTTCATTAATATTTCCAAAAACCTTATAAAACATTAAGATCAAATCACATTGATATTATGTACCACTTCATAAAATAGAAAGTTTCCAGTGGATATGTTATGCTTGAGTATATTTTTAAAAAGTATCAAATTTATAATGTTTTAACAAAGTTGGTACTAAGGGAATGGTTTAAGGAACTGAGGCTACAACTACATGTTCAACCTCTACCAAAGAGTTCCTAAATTTCTTAAGGAAGTTTCCCCCACTATGATTTGGATTATGTTGACAAAGGGGGAGAGAATATACAACTTTGTAGAAAGGTGTAAAACTCTTTCTTATATTAATATTAATTTGTTGTTCTCATAAAATGGGTGAGAGAAAACAAATTATAGAAAAATTATGAGAGATAAATTTGAGGGAAAGTTTATCTTAAAATGGCCACAAAATTTCTTGTCATCAAGGGATTGAATTCCTTCAAAAATGTTATTTTATCTAGTAGTGTGGTGTTAGGATATTATCTATAATAAAGGTTTTGATTTGATAAAAGTTGAGAAACATTGAGAAAAGAGTTGTTAAAAAAAATTAAAAGGTTTTTTGTAAATGTTTCCAACAAATCCAAAGAGGGAGATTGAAGATTCTTTAGGATGTTTTTGTAATATGTCTTTTATTTTTTAAAAACATGTTTTGTTAATAATTTTTTTTTAAATAGGTGATAAAGAGTTTCTAAATTTATTAAGAAAGCTTTCCTTATGAAGGTTAAGAAACATTCCTAACATGTTTATGGAGGAGGTGAAGGAAGTTTTTTCTTAACTATATTAAGAAAACTTTCCTTATGTTGGATGATGCTAAGCTGGTCTAAAATTTCATAACATAATGAATAAATTCATGATATAAGATGAATTTTATTCACATTAATAAAAAGGGATAGAAGTAAAATGAGTTCACTATATGCATAACACTAGGCATAGATCACCAAACAAAGTTTTTCTAATGGATGATGCTCGAGATACCGAACAGATAGTTTGTAAAAAGTTTGAGTTGCAATTCAAAGCTTATATAAGGGTCACCATGAGTTTTATAGATTTCATGTATGAGTATAAACAAAGTTTCAAAGGATGTATAAAATTATATTCAACTTAAGAGAGAATGTGTAAGGTTATATCCCATAATGCCTTGCATAAGGGTAATATTCCCAATGTGTAAAGCTAACTAATTTCTAGTAGCTTGAGATATCGAACGGAATATAGTTGATGTTATCGGATGAATATTTATAAGAATAAAGTGTTTATGAGAATATAAACTTTTTTATATAGTAAAATTTCATGATAAAATTAATGTTTGAGTAGTGGTACAAAGTTGAAGCTATAATAATGAATAAAGAAAAGCACCAGACATAGAATACTTAAGTAATAGAATTCTTTAGAAGTTTCAACAATTTTATCCAACAGACAATAGTTCAATTTTACCAAACAGTGGGAAATGATGTTTATGGACATATATTTTGTATGTTTATAAAGTGGAAAAGTTTTTGTTACGGGTTTTATAAAGTTTGAGGTTTTAAAGTTATGTAGTGCACTGCTGAAGGAGGATCATCGAATCGCGTCCATCGAATGAAGATCCATCGGACGAATATCTATTAGATGGACAAACATTATATGGAAATTCATTATTTCATTAGATGGGATATTCCAAGAAGTTTTTTTTAGTATAATTTGAGTTTAGTAGGGATTATTAGATAGAAGGTAGATAAAGAAGAACCATATATGATGTTCTTAATGAAGTCATCAGATAAACATATTTTGAACGGAGTTTTCAAGAAGCTTTACATAACTTTGTAAAGATCCTTAACTTTTATGATTTTATGTTGATCTATAAATGTTTACTTATCTATATGAGATAAGAAAATTTTAATAAGTTCCTTAACACATAGGTTAAGGAAGTTTGAGAAAGGTTAGATACAATGAGTTTTCATGAAGCTTCAAGTTTGTTCAAGAAGATTATAGAATACTCTCAAAGAAGATTTCAGTGAATTAAGATTGAGTGGGAAAATGAATTTGTCTTCCCACCCATTCTCTTATGAGAACACCTATAAAAAATAGGTGCAAGTAAAATCATACCAAAACTATTCATCCGTGAAAAAAAATCTGACATGCTGAAATTTTGAGTAGTATAAGTTTCCAACTGAATTAGTTGAAGAAGAGAGGAATCGGTTAGAGTAATTGGATAGATATTCAAAGATAAGTTACTAGATAGAGTTTTAGTTAATACATCATATTGAGGGGTTTATTAGATCTAAATAGTGTATGTCGTATAAATCTTCTGATAAGGGCTTGAGGCATAGTAGTTTTTTTATCATAAAGAACATGGGTTAGAAAAATAGGTTCAGTTTTAGTGAGGTGCACCGGATAGAGAATAATGAATGAAGGAAGGGTGCATCAGATATAAACCTACTAGAAAAAGAAATATTAGACATAGATTCTTCCATACAAACTTTTAGACAGTTTGTTGAAAATTTTCTTCTTTTTTGGATTAGTTTCATAAGAAAAACTTTGTAACTGTTGGGAGTTGGTATAATCATACCTATTGGGATATAGAATGATTCTAACAGGAGTTGGATCAATTTTTAATCACTTCTTATTAATAGTGAATTTTCATGGACCGATAGGAGTCATCATGGCAAGGATGTTGGTTCTCACACTGAGGTTGGACCTTGTAAATTTTTGTTTGACTTATTTTACTTTCTTATCATTTCATTCTTGTGTGGTTGTTATATAAATTTGATAAGCATACTAACTCTAACAAGTTGTGGGGGTTAATTTCTAGATAATTTAAATTGTAAAATATCACCATTGATTCACCCCCCCCCCCCCCTCGGTGGTTCTCACAATCCGAATAAACCTCAAATATTCGTGTGTGTGTGTGTGTGTGTGAAAACTATAGATATTTTAACTACAGTTCATGAGAGGAGGAATAAGATGAAGACTTAAGATATAACCATAAACTTGTGAGCTTTTTTATACCATTTTTTATCATCATGCCTCATGAAAATCCATTGATTGATTCCCTCAATGAAAATGTGTGTGTGTGTGTGTGTTTTATTAATAACAGTATCTTGTGAAGGAAGAATATGATTGTTGGCCTTTACATGAGAATTTTAATTTTAATATAACCCTTACATGAATTATAATTTACCTTTACGTGAGGATGAATTCGAGTATCTACCCTTAAGTATCTTTAAAATTCATTATGTGGCCTTTACGTGAGTTTAAGAAAATCAATATTACCCTTATGTGAAAACCAATTGTCCCATAATTTATCAGGTTGATTCGTTAACCCTCACACAATAACCTTTCTATGAGGCATTGAGACTACTCATACGTGAGATGGGTATTTGGAAAAACCCTTACATGAGAACAGTCTAACCTTCACATGATCTCCCATCCCACCTCCTTACCTATATGCCTTCACCTCACCATTATGCAGCTAATAGGTATTACCTTTTTGTGAACCAGGTACACTTGGAATGACCTTTACGAAAATCAACGTGTTATAATTTACCTATACATATTAATGGATTCTAGCTTTACATAGGTGATTGGTATTACCTTTATGTGAGAATAAAAACCTTATTAATCCTTTGAAAATATATGTATGGAAAAAAAATAATTTAACAATTTCAATCTAATATTTAATTTTCATTATATTCATAAAAAATATCAATTAAATGTATTAATTTAAAATTATTATTTTATTTACAATAATATTTATATTTCTCACTGAATTTTTTATTACTATTGGATTTTATTTTTATCAAATAATTTCAAATCACTAGTGATTAATTTTATTAACGTGTTACCCATAAGTTCAAAATCATAATATTTTGATTGCAAAATATATATAACTTTTGAAATGCAAACATATTAAGAATAAATTCATGTTTAATAAACATTTATATACATATTATTTCTTAGAAAAAAATAAATAAATAAATTAAAATGTAGTTAATGTAGTATTTTTATAATATGAATATTTTAAATTAATTTATTCCATATTTATGGTGTTTATTTTTAAAATAATTTTATTTTATGAAAGATACTTTAAACAAAAAATATGTATCATATTTTTTAGTAGTAAAATGATCCATTTAATGATTATTTATTTTAAAAATATATATTAGAATCTTGGGATGTTATAGTGAACACCTAATTCTATTTGAATGTCATATTAAGACCTTAGTATAATTGTTTTCCCCTAATGAAAGTGACACAACTACCCAAAGAACTCCGAATGGTTGAACCTAATCAGAATCACTATGATCAAAGGAAATATCTCACCTATGAAATTTAAATATTGAAATCAATTAATTTACCTCATAAATTTTCACAAACATTCAAAATGAGTTAGAAGAAAAAACATCCAAGATAGAAAAGGGCCCTCTTTATTTAAGAAAATAGTTTACATATAAATACAAAAGAAATTCATTGAAATAAAAAGACTCATGAGGAATGTGTCCTTGGATCTTCACTTCCACAAACTCTTGGGAGTTTATCCATGCATGTCTAAATTAACTATAGTCTCCTTCATCTTTATCTCTCTCTCTCATGACTACCCAGAACTTATAGTAGTTTGTGTGAATCCTCCAGTAGCACCCAGTACTATGTGTATTCTTCTCTTTAATTCATATTTCCCTCCTTATACGTCCATGATGGATGGAAAATATTTGAAAATTATTTATAGTCTTCAAGTCACATTTGGGAAAGCTCCATACATGTGCAAAAAAAATTATGATCAGATCCAGGTGGTGGCAATAAAAACTTTTCCTACATGTGCATGTGTTGGAAGTAGTTAATTCTTATGTGCATGGATTGTATTTATTTTCTTTTGAAACC
Source organism: Viscum album (assembly GCA_963277665.1). NCBI lineage: Eukaryota > Viridiplantae > Streptophyta > Magnoliopsida > Santalales > Viscaceae > Viscum > Viscum album. The sequence goes on from OY728161.1 coordinate 1,764,604,570, forward strand.
TCCCAGTGATTTTGACTCTCTATCTCCTCTTTAAATGAATCCACATGGATCAATCGAGGTGCAATAGCATGTAAGATTCCTAAAATATTAAAAAGTAAAAAGGTGTAATACTTTAAGAAGTTTCTTAAGTCTTTCCATTTCATAAGACTTCTACAGTCATACAAAATAAAAAATTCATATGAACTAGGTTTTGAAGTCATAGGGTAACTCAAAAATCATATGGGAATTATATAAAGTTGTATGAAATGAAAATTCATGCGAAATAAAATTCATGCAATTAGAAAAAAATCATTTGAAAAATATTTTAAAAGTCTTACAAACTAGAAAAGAAAAATACATATGAACTTGAAAAAATTCTTACTAAATTCTCAAAGTCATACACAGATGTAGTGGAAGTCATGTGAAATGGAATTCAAAGTCATACGAGCAAAGTCTCGCAAAGTTTTACATTATGAAAGAAGTCTTATAGAATAGTGTAGAGTCTTGTGAAATTCCAAAAAAATCATATGAAATCAATGAAGTCTTAAAAAATCAAATAAGTCGTATGAAATTCAAAGTAAAATTCATACTTATCTAAAATTATTTCCATTTCAAGTTCAAAATGATATTTTACAAAGATATAAATGAAGACATGTCTTGATCAATTAATTCAATAAATGATTAAAAATGCTTGAAAACCTTTAAATTTTTCAATTTTCACAACTTAATCCAAAATGTACCAAAATCATGAAAATGTTTTAATTCATTTGAAAATGTAAAAATGGTGGGGATTTATTCTTTGAAATACATAGTAAAAGTGATGAAATTATTGGATCTATCATGTGGAAAATGCGAATTTCATGGAGTGGCATGTTAAGATTTATTATCATAAAGAGAAGGTTTTTTAAGGATGAATTATTACTTTAGTTTTTTTCTTATGAAGGCATAGTGTCTTTTAGTAAGGTACATGGGAGTGGGAGTCCCAAATATGAGCTTAGTTTTCAAATTTGATAAGTCTTTATTTCTTATAGATACATTGAGGTTTGTTTTTTTTATATGATTAAAGTTTACCTTTCCTATTTTGTACTACGTTTGAGATTTTATGATGGTGATATTCTTTTTTAATAAGTATCTAGTTGGGTTTTTGTTTTTTGATGTTGTTTTGTTCTCTCGTATTTTTCATTGATTCTTGAGGATGGGAATCATTTGAAAGGTATTTAATGTAGAGGTCTTAATTTTCCTAGACTTTTAATTTGTGTTTTGAATGATTTATATGTGGTGGATATGAATTTGGAAGTGGTTTATAAGTGAAGAGGATTTTGGGACTTTTGATGAAAACAAATTGTGGTTTTTTCTTCACTGTGTCGTGTTTTGTTTGGGTTTTTCATGGTTGTAGTTGTGGTTATTGTGGTTGGTCAATTTTTGGGAAAGTTGAGATTGGTCAAATCTGTCCATTTTGTATGAGGATTATGTCATGGTTTAAAACCACAATATGGTTTTATTAGAGTCCCTATTTTTTACATGAGCCTCATCCCAGTTGGTGAGGTATCCTTAAGTGCATCCATGAGACCCAGGTTCAAAACTAGGTAGAGGCATATTTTCCAGAGGGTATTGTAGCAGGACTGTAGTAGTACTGTAGTAGGTTGTACACTATGTGGACTATAGCAGACTGTACACTGTACAGGTACTGTAGAAGACTGTGCACTGTATAGGTACTATAGCATAATTGTACACTGTACAGGTACTGTAGCAGAACTGTACACTGTGTGGGTACTGTAGCAGGCACTATAGCAGTTACTGTAGAAGGTATTTTTCGGTACTGTAGCAGCTAGAACTATTCACCTTGGGCCACCGGTTTGGTCTTGGAGTCCTTAAGGCTTTCGGGCCACCCTAGCCTTCGAGTTAGTAGGGATTTCGGGCCACCTTCAAGGCCTTTGGGCCACATGCAGTTGCCCCAGATAGACTCTACAAAAAAAGGAGTAGCCCTAGAAGAGGATTCAGAGCAGGTGCACTCACCAGAGTAGAGCCAAATGGATTTTTCAGAATGAGAGGGTATGGCTATGCCATCCGGACCATCCTGTGCTTGCATAGGAAGCCTAGCTAGACGGTCATGCGAAGGTGGAGAGCTACCATCATGATGTGGATTCTGGGGAGGGGTAGTTCCTTGTAGATAGTCTGGTTGAATTCCCTAAGACCTTCAGGTCATGTAATCTCCTAAGCCTACGGGCCATGTAATCTCTAAGCCTACGGGCCTTTTAAGGGTCCCCCCTCATCCCTTGAAAGGGGGGTTATCAAAATCAATAAAAATGAAGGCCTTCGTTCCATTCGGGCTTAGAGTCCCTATTTTCAAGGTTCAGATTTAGAAGTTAATTTCTTATTCAACCTGAGGAGAAGAAATTACATGTTTTTGTCAGCATGGTGGAAATGGTATGTTTTAGAGAACATTTTTCCATGGACATTCTATTCTTTGAATGGAGGATGAAGGTATGTGCCATGGTCCTAAGTGAGTATTTCATGGTTTAGTCGAGTTGTGTTCGAGGGAGTGAAATGATGAGTAAAATTAAGGGGATTGGGAATTTTAAAGAACAATGGTTTTTAGATCTTCATTAACCAAGCTAAACCACAATGTGTTTTAGGCTCAATAAGTTTTTAATGAGTGAGCCTTAATGATGTTGGGGTGATAGTTTACCTGAGATATATAACGAATCAGTTTTGATGCCTATGAATTTGAAGTACTCTATATTCATACTCATATAAAGCATCATTTAATTTCTAAAAATAGATGTTTTAACATCATTTATGATTTTTATTTTAATTTATTAGTTGTAAAAAAATTTATAATTATCTAAAGAGTCATTCCTCCCCCAATAGGTGTCATCAACCGCTTCACTCCATTTACATGTGTCATACCACCACACTCACATATTCTATTCTTCTAATATTTCCTCCCACTCTCCCCACGAGCACCATCGACTCCCATTCTTCTCCTCTGATGCAAACTTGTGAAAACCTATTCTTCTCTCCCCTCACTGTCAATTCTCACTCCCTCCTCGCTTCTTCCTCGCCTCCACTGGCTCTCCACTCTCAGCATCCCCACCTCCACCCCTACCTTATTGTCTTCACCTCTAACTCACTACCTCTATTTGTGCTTCGTTCTCCCCATTCCATTAGTCTTCCCATCTATGCCTCCCCGACTCCTCATCTCCTCACCTTTGAAGTATTTGTTATATCACTTGTAAATAAACTTTAATCAATTATTCTTCTTTAATCATCGATTTCCCTTCAGTTGTTTTTAGATTCGACATGTTTGTTTCCAAAAACCCCATTACACAGTATTCCTCTCAAATTTCACAATGTTTGAACTCATGTTTCCATGATAAGTTATGAAATTCTTTATGTATGTTACAGTAAAATGTTCAAACTCCTATTCCACAACATTCCTTTTATATGTTATAGTTCAAAACTTATGTTACTACAATTTGCGATTTTATATTTTAAATTTACTAATTTATTTATAATTTTATAATATTTATTTTGCTATAATTTATTAATTTTCTTTTGATTTATGATTTCCAATAGCCAAAGGCTCATTGAATTGGTTTCCTAAATTTTAATGTAGTGTAGAACATTGATTGTTCGCTATATTTTATATTGTGATGATATACTCCATTGGACAATTTCTTAACTCTGATATGTGATTTTATATGAAGTATATTACTTTGTATGCATGCTAAGTATATCTTCTTTTTATATGTATTGATTATATAAAATTTTGTGTATATGTTATGTTTGCAGTCCTGCCTATGTATATGAACTTTCCATATTTATTAAAATAAATGTATCAATACCAAAATTTGCATCTGCATTGATTATTCCATTTTTTAAAACATTACAATATTTTGGATTTACATTTCTATTTACTTATTTCTCTATAATGTGTTACATTGTATAGTGTATGTTATTATTTTTATCTCAGGTAAACATTTAATCATTTTTAATTTGTATCAATTTAGTCCTATATATAGAGTACATTTAATCTTATGCATCTATTTAATACTTTGTAATCAGTATCTATATTGATTTAGATAAATACTCTATGAAATGTGTTACTCTGTAATCTACATCTATTTACTTATTTAAATATATATTTAGATACATTGAATTAATTATTACTTGATAATCCTATGTAATCTACATCTATATTTTATAGTGTATATTATTCTTGATTATGTCATTTTTTATGCCATTTATTTTTTATTTCTATTGACATCTATATTGATTCAGGTAAACATTTAATCCTCTATAATTATATATTTATATTTATGATGTATTCTAAAATCATAAATTATTTTAATTGCATATACATTATGCAATTATATTTTTTCAAATCTTCAAATAATGAAGATTGTGTGAGATGTCATCTTTTGATTGAGGTTGATAGAAGGGTGCATTCATAATGATTTGTTTCACATTACTTGTCATCCATTTTATCCCATTGTTTCATGTAGTTGAATTTTTTCATTATCAATTTTTTCTGTAATGGTTTAGTAGATCTTACATTAATGTCACATACATTTAAAGCACAGGGTTTTTTAAGATAATTTCATTGAATTTTTAATATTTCTTGTCATATTTTTCATTTTTTCCATTTTTTAAAATTTTCATTTTACAACATAAGTGTTTTCTATGTATCAATAAAAAATAATTATGTATAATGAGCATCATGATGGTTTATACAAGATTTTTTCATTTGATTACTCTATCTCTAATTTGGTGTTGTGCATAGGGGTGCACATGAAAAATTCTTTCCAAAAAACCTGCATGTTTAGATACAAGACTTATTCTTTCTTCAAGAAATGAAGTTGATTTGGAATGATTCAAGATGGAGCTTATTGGTACATGCAGCCATTAAGATTTTTTTTTCTTGAACTTCAAGTGTCTATATGTCTTTTCATAGGTACGCATGTACCATATGATGTGAAAATATTACCTTTGGATCTGACGTCAAGGGTTCATTCACTCAAGTTGGTTGTAATGTCCTGGGTCTAGATGCCACCTAATAGTGCTTCGAGCCCGGTTAGCCACATGACTTCAAATGCATCTCCCCAAACACTAGAGGTTTCTGAATAGAAATGAGTTACTAGGTGATGATCATGGAGAGACTATGCCCTCATTGGCAAAGTATAACATAGAAGAAATAATAAACAGATAGCGGAAGCAGTAATACCATAGTATAAATAAATAGTGGAATACTGATAATAAAAATAACCAGATGTCATAGCATACAAAGGATAAAGTTTCATGTTACATGTTATAGGAAAATAGCTAAAAAAATTACACTTTAGTAATACAAAATATAAGTACCAATAGTAAAAAAATTAACAAACAAAACTCAGAAGCATCACAAGCCTCGACTTGGTCTCATGCTTTCCTCCTCCTAAACAGCAATCAAGTACCTGTAGAAGGGAACTTTCCCTTATCGACACCTGCAACAATATAATCTATTTAGGCCCAAAATCATGACCCAAGTAGGTTGTGAAACTAAATACCAGTAGGCAACCACCCAAGTTCTATATCAGTCTATTAGTGAATATATATAATAGGAAGTGTGCAATAGGTAAAGCAGTAAACTAGGAAATACTCAAAGGTGAACAGTCCTACAAGTACTAGTCCTCATTTATGTTCATTTCATGTTTATTTACCATTCAATTACATTGAATTATATAAGTCTTGAGATCCGGCCTAATCCCAATGATCCCTATATAAAATTAAGCACAACAGATGTCTCAAAGGAATGTCTAAAAAAGTGTAAGTGAATACTGAATCCAAGATTGTGCTTTGTCTTGGAAAACGCATCATAATTCATTCTATTTCAATATTCAAATTATAAGTAAATTTCAACTCATGACATCTAAACAGATACCAATAGAGCCCATTCTTGGAATCCCTCATTAGATTCAAGGTTTGTTCGATATTTAAATAGAAGTCTTCATGAGCCCAACTATTCCATCTGTGGCTCGCTCACTACTTGTCATGATAATACCATCTTTGAGTATGTCCATGGCCTTTTAACTGAGGCCATGGTTAACCCAAGGTATAAGGTGAAATAGTCATATGATCCCGACCTTGCCTTTTAACCTGAGGCTATGTCTCTCCCATTTCTATTTACCCCTTTATCATTTTAGATAAGAAGCAACACATTTAAATTAAACTATTACATGGTTTTAACATCAATAACTCGTGTGGTAAATTCATCTCATAAGAAACACATTTAAATTAAACTATTACATGTATTATAATTTAATCAACTTCATGTTAAACAACCCAACACTACTATAAAAATACCCTATACTAATGGTTTGGAACTATTGGTATAGGCCTCCAAACCATTGGTATAGCCTATACCAACGGTTTGGAGAATCGTTGCCAAGTAAGCCATGGGGATAAGTCTATACCAAAGGTTTTGAAAACCATTGGTATAATTAATATGAAAATCTATACCAACGGTTCCATAAAACTGTTGGTATATGTAATTCAAAAAACAATCATTCGGTTGGTTTTGATCCCAGCACCTCCCGTTTATGATTTAACGACCTAACCACTAACCTAACTTACTTTTGTGAACATAATTTCATAAATATATGCATGTATTATCATAATTATTTTAAATTTTGATTTATTTAATGTCCTATATAAGAAGATTCAATTAAAAATACATGTACCTATACCAATGGTTCTCAAAAATGTTGGTATAAACCTATACCAACGGTTTTGAGAACTGTTAGTATAGGTTCTTATATTTTGGGACCTATACCAATGGTTTGGCCAAAACCATTGGTATAGGGTCTCTATAATGGACCTATACCAACGGTGAACTATACCAATGGTTTGCCCAAAACCGTTGGTATAGCTCCAAATTAGTGGCCTATACCAACGGTTTTGGGAAAACCATTGGTATAGGTCCATATAAGTGACCTATACTAACGGTTTTGGTCAAACCGTTGGTATAGGTCCAAATTAGTGAACTATACCAACAGTTTTTTCAAAACTTTTGGTATAGATCATATTTCCAGTAGTGCAATAAGGGAATTTAAGGCATGCCTCATAGGCATCCTAGGCCAAATGGCCATAAACGGTCATTTACGGGAAACGCACCCATGGGGTGGCCCTTAATCAAGGTAAATAGACCTAAACATGCTTTAAACCCCTTATATAATTACCTAAATAAAAATAAGCAATATTAATAGAAAAAATTCATCCAAGTTGGCGCCCTAAAAATTAGTGTACGACACTCCGGCACATATATTCAACATGACAAATAGCTAAATGCACAAGACCACCTAATTCATACTCGTATGACTCTCCTCATCCAGCATCGGCCTCTAATTTGAGCTAGAATGGAGTATATCTAAAAAATGATATAAATGCTCAAGCTTCGATAACTAGTTCGAGATAAGAAATCATGAAGAACGGCTCAAGAGGAATTGAGAGCTTACCGATGGGAATCTAATACATCTGACGGTGTTCGAATCAAAGATCAGGTGATGAAATAGGAGGCCACCCTATTCTCAAATCACCTAGGAGTTTTGTTTGTAGAAGAGGGATGAGTTCTATACGTTTTTACAAAAATGATGGTACTGTTTGATTTAATGAAAAAAAAAGTACATAGCATGTACTGGAAACTACACGTCGTGTCCTTACAAATCCTGGACATACCATTAAATGATGTGTACTGGGAAGTACATGGTGTGTGCCCATATAACACAGCATGTTCTAGAAAGGACATGGCATGTAATTCCCAGTTATGTCATGTAACAGGTCTTCAGCTAGGCCTTGACATCTTTTCCTCCATTTCCTTAAGCACAAACTGAAAAGGAAAGATCAGTACTTCAAAGGAAGAACTGGGTTCTTACAAAATTCCCCCTTAAAGAAATTCATCCCTGAATTTCCCTTCCAATGGTGGAAAAGATTCATCTGAGAACAACTCTGGCCATTGAGCACGTATTTCAGCCTCCTGCTCCCAGGTCTCATTCTGTAAATGGTTGTGATGTCATAGCACCCGTACTAGAGGAACTAACCGGCCTCGAAGAACATGCGTGCTCCTATCAACTATACGTATCAGATGCTCCTCAATGGATGCATCAACTTGAATCGCAACCTCCTCAGGATGAAAAATGTGATATATGGGTCTGAGTGATAGTGGTGCGCCTGAGATATGTGGAAGACACCATGCATGGCCCGATACCTACGAGGTAACTGCAACTGATAGGAAACTAACTTGACTCTCTCTAGAATCTCGAATGGCATGACATATCTCGGTAAAATCTTACCATGTCTCTTGATCCGCCTGTGTTCCAACCTCAGTGAAATATGAAATAAAACTCAATCCCCTACCTCGAACTCTAGAGTTCATCTACGGTGATCGAAGTAATATTTCTAACAAGACTGTCCAGTGGCCATTTTCTTTTGAATCAATTGGACCTGCACGAGATGCGGTTCCAGTAAAGCTGCATCACCTGCCTCCAACCATCATAGGGTAGAATGACTTGGCCTACTATATAAATTCTTGTAAGGTTCCATATGTATTGTCACCTAATAACTATTATTGTATGATAATTCAACTAAGGGAATGTGCTTCTCCCAAGAGCTCCCAAAATCCAGGATGCATGCTCGCAGCATCTCCTCTAGAACATGTATCGTACACTCCGACTGACCATCAGTCTGAGGGTGGTATATTGTGCTCAGAAGCACCTATGTACCCAGTGCCCTCTTAAAACTCTTCCAGAAACTAGACATAAAATAGGCGTCCCTATCTGAAATGATAGAGCACGATACCCCATGTAGTCATACCACCTCTCAGATATACAACCTCCTGAGATCATCCACACTAAAATTTTCCTTGATCAACAAGAAATGAGTGACCTTTGTAATCTTGTCAACAACAACCCACACAACATCTTTGCCTCTAGGAGACCTTGGTAAACTAGTCACAAAATCCAACGTGACATCATCCCATTTCCACTTCGGAATAGGTAACTATTGTAAAAGTTCGGCTGGTCAATGGTGTTCTGCATTCACCTACTGACAGGTGGAAAATCTCATGAAAAAACCAGCTATATCACTTTTCATACCTGGACACCAATACTGATGATATAAATCCTGATACATCTTGGTGACACCAGGATACACTGCCCATGCAGAGACATGAAAGTCCCACATCATCTCCTCATGCATGTTAGCTGAAACCCATACACCACCATGTAACCACATAACTCCATCCTCACCTATGGTCCAACCAGGAGAAGGGTCCTCACCTGCCACACCCTCCCGTAGAACTAGGCCTTCGAAATCTGATATTTTCCTCATCCTTGTTTTGTCTAGTAGGGTAGAGGTAACAGCTAAAGATGAGAGAAAATTTTGTCTCTAACTATTGTGAACCTCCAAACGCATCTCAGAGAAACACAACATAAACTTCCACTCACTACTGGCCTACCATACTGCCTGTATCTAAGTCCTCCTACTCAAAGCATTAGCCACTGCATTTCCCTTACCAAACGTGTATGCAAGCTCGAAGTCGAAGGACTGAAGGTATTCTACCCATCTTCACAACCTCAGATTCAGATCACACTGTGTAAATATGTACTTGACGCTTTTGTGGTCTGTATACACCACAAAATGCTCTCCCAGTAAGTAATGTCTCCAACAGTGTAAAGCATGAACAACTGCAGCTAACTCAAGATCATACATTGGGTAATTCCTCTCATTAGGTTTTAATTATTGAGATACATATGCAATGACTTGATCCCCCTGCATAAGAATTTCTTCTAGCCCGATACCTGATGCGTTGAAGTACATGATGTAACACGTGCCTGGATCTAGAAAAATAATTATTGGCATCGAAGTCAATATCCCTTTCAGTTACTGAAAGGCCGTCTCATAGGAATATTTCCATACAGTACTTCACATCTCAAGTACGTTCTTGGGTTTCTCCAAAGAAACTACTACTCTCACTTTCTCTGAGTCCACTGATACTCTTTTCTCTGAGATTATGTGACCCAGGAAGTGAATCTGATCCATCTAGAAGTGAAACTTTGTGAGCTTAGCATATATCTTATGCTCTATCAGTGTATTCAAAATGATCTAAAGATGTTTTACATGGTCATGTCAATTGTGAGAATACACCAAGATAGCATCCACGAAAACCACAAGGAACGCGTCAAGATAAGGATAGAACACTCGGTTCATCAGTTCCATAAATACTGTAGGCACGTTCGTGAGACCGAACGGCATGACCAAATACTAATACAGACCATAACTTCTCTGAAAGGTTGTGTGAGGTATGTCTGATGATCTAACACGCACTTGATGATAACTAGATCTCAAATTGATCTTATAGAATACTTGAGATCCTCAGAGCTGATAAAAGAGATCATCTATCTGTGGAAAAGGATACTTGTTCTTAACTGTTAACTGGTTCAATTTCTGGTAATCCACGCATAGCCTGAGGGTGTCGTCTACCTTTTCACAAAAAGGACTGGCGAACCCCAAGGAGAAGTACTGGGTCAGATGAAACCCTTAGCCTCCAAATCCTCTAGTTTCCTCTTGAGCTTTTGCAACTCTGTTGTGGCCATCCTATAAGGAGGACTGGATATCGATGAAGCTCCTGGCCCTAGATCGATATAGAACTCTACCTCTCTCACTGGAGGTCGGCCTGAAAAGTTATCTAGGAAAACGTCCCTAAAACGATCAACTATTGGAGGGAAATACATATGACATATTCCCTGGTCATCCAAATATAAACTCTCAATCTGGGTTGTCATCCCGCCCAACCCAAAATGCTTGGGTCCATCTCGGCTCACCTAGACATCTCATTCACCCTTGTGTAGAAACAATCCACCCTATGGTGACGTAAAACTAACCCTAAGGTGATCGTAATTGACAAAGGCTTTAAAGAAGACCAACTAGTCCATTCTGAGAATGAAATCAAAGTCTGTCATCTCTAAGACGTAAAGGTCTCGTAAGAAGTGGCACCCACCAACCTCAAGGGGGAACTCCTTGCACTAACGCACACATGTCGTTCTAATCCTTAACAGAGTGTCTAGATTCATAACATCATCATAAGTAAAAACACAGAGCCCAAGGCTCTCCACAATAGGCATAGATATGAAACTATGTGAAGCCCCAGTATCGAAAAGTGCATAGGCTAAAATGGAGGCGACTAGAATAACACCTCTAATAGTAGAGGGTCCAAGATCCTACTCCTGCTAAGTTTGTTGCACTGCATAAGTCTGACCCATACCGTAGCCCTATGATGTTGTCTGGATACCTTGAGTTGATTCACCTTACTGTCACTGAGAACCTGGGATCTGGCTACCATGGCCACGACCACCACTTTGGCCTGAATGGCCTAATGCATTCCAATTCCCTAAATGGTGAGAAGCTACTTACCCTAGTCCCGAATGCGGAGTCGGTGTAGATCCTCTATCACTATATGGTGGTGGAAATGTCCTACAGAAGTGTTGTAGATGGCCCATATTTCCGCAAGATCGGCACTTGATTGGTTCCATCGGACAATGTGGTTTTGTATGCCCAATTCTGCAACACTGGTAGCACCTCACTTAGCTACCTGAAGATACGTCCTGACTACTAGCATCTCCACAAGAAATGTCCATACGACGCTTCCTACTACTGGTTGAAACGGTACCAGATATCAGTGTCGAACTGCTCTATCTCACACTTCCAGATTCCCTTAGATTATTCTTAGTAATCAACGCCTGATTCACTATATGAGAACAGTAGTTAGCCGGAAGATATGTACCTATGATTGGATGTCATACCTGAGACCATCCTCAAAACTCCTAGCCTTTGATAGATCATCACCCATCATAATAAGTGTGAAGCACTGGATATCGGTAAAGCGGGCCGAATAATCCATAACTGATAAAGCACCCTACTCCAGATGCATAAACTTCCGAGCTTTGTCGACCCTCAGTGTCTTGGGATAGAAGTAATCATAGAAAACTATCTGAAAATATTCCCAAACCATATCCCAATGATGTTCTATCTGACTGATAGCATCCCACCATCTTTTAGAAGAATCATTCAACATATATGTAGTGAGCTTGACCCTCTGCTCAGGAAGCGTCTCCAGATGCTCAAAGATCGATAACATGGCCTCTAGCCATGACTCTGTAGCCTATGGTCCACCATCCCTCGAAAACATGGGTGGATGTTGTTGTTGGAACACTCATGTAAGCTCTTCCATAGACATGGTAGGGTGTGGTGCTCCCTGAAAGGTTTGCATGGACCTTATAAAGCCTTCACATAACTGTGCATCGGCACCTGCATCTGGTATAACAGTTGGTGTCGCAACTGGCATGAATGGAGGATCCATCGGTGGCTCATGGCCTACCACCTCCAGGATATGATAATTGCCACTCTCCTGGTGTACAAATAGAGGTCTTCGTGGAGGCATGACTCTACAAGGTCAAACACACACCTCAGTTCAAGAGCGCAAGAACTAAACAGGAGAAGAAAACACTCAAAGGTTATCAAAAGAGGAGTACATGGCATATAGAAACCATATATGGCATGTACCCTCAAGCTCCTATATGGTCGTGTACTTCCACTGACCTGGGCGTGTAGCCACCCAAGGTACACGGCGTGTCAGGCTCGCACACGGCATGTACTCGAGTCTCCCCTCCTAGTCGTGTACTTTTACATGGCTAGAACCACATGGGGTCTGCCTGTGTAACACTACACAGTGTGTACCTAAAGTACACGGCGTGCACTGTCCAAAACTAGTTCTATTTCGTGTTTCTCCTCACACGGTCATTTACCGCATGACGTGTACCCATAGTACACAACATGTAATTAAGAATAGTTTTCTTCTCAAATAGAAGAACACATGGCGTGTGTTCATAGCATCACGTGTCATGTTATCTGGGTTTCTGGGAAGTAAACCTCTGAAACTTCCCCAGAACTCCCGTTTTTGCAAAGTAAGCCAATGGTATGCCAAATTCTGATCTGTGAGGGCCCATACTCCCCACGAACAAAAGTTTGGCATCCACATATAGCACATCATAAACAATTTAAGGTCGAAACATGATCCAGCAAATTCTGATCCAAGAGGACTCATACACCTCAGGGATCAAATCTTGGCGTCCATCCAATTTGAACCATAACACATATCAATACACCTATCACAACAGCAGGTATATGTATCATGGTACCTATCACAATAGCATGCATATCTATCATGGAATCTATCACAACAGCATGCAATCAGTAATGCTCTCTAAATGATATAGCAGGAATGCATGGCATGTGATTTATAACAAGCGCATATATGATGCATGAGATGGAATACCCTCATCTCATTGGATTGAAAAATAATAGAACCACAATAATATCAATAATAACAGCACAAAACAAGTGTGTAACCCAAGAGTGAAATCGAATCAACTATAATAGATCAAAATCCAAAAAACACAATTCAATTCGAGGTAATTTAGTTTTTCCCTATACATGGGGTAGCTACTCCCGGGCACAATTTATTACCAAAATCTAGTTCTTTCCTATCTTTGTCTAATGTCACCGAATAGTAAGACAAATCAGAAAAGACTCCTTTGATACCACTTTGTAATGCCCCGGGTCTGAATGTCGTCTAACAGTGCTCTAAGCCTGGTTGGCCACATGGCCTCAAGTACATCTCCTCAAACACCGGAAGCTGCTAACTAGCAGCGAGGGCCTAGGTGATGATCATTGGGAGACTATGCCCTCATTGGCATAGTGTAACACAGCAGAAATAATAAACAGATAGCGGAAGCAGTAATACCATAACAGAAATAAACAACGGAAGACTGATAATAAAAATAACCAGATGTCATAGCATACAAAGGATGATGTTGCATGTTACATGTTCTAGGAAAACAATCAAAACAAGTTACACTGCAGTAATACAAAATATAAGTACCAATAGTACAAAAAGGAACAAAAGAAACTTAGAAGCATCGCAAGTCTTGGCTTGATCTCATGCTCTTCTCTTCCTAAATAGCAGTCAAGTACCTATAGAAGGGAATTTTCCCTTATCGACACCTGCAACAATATAATCTGTTTGGGCCCGAAAGCATGACCCAAATAGGGTGTGAGACTAAATCCCAGCAGGCAACCACCCAAGATCTGTGTCAATCTATCAATGAATATATATAACAGGCAGTGTGGAATAGGGAAAGCAGTAAACTAAGAAATACTCAAAGGTAAACGGTCCTACAAGTACTAGTCCTCAATTATATTCATTTTGTGTTCATTTTCCATTCAATTACATTGAATTATATAAGTCTCGAGATCCGGCCACTACTGTAAATAAGGCCATTAAAGGTCTTTAGCGGCCGCGCAGCGACCACCATTGGCGGTCGCTGTTGCCTTGTCGCTAGAGGCCTATAGCGACCGCCAATGGCGGTCGCTATAGAAGGCCGGCAGATCGGCCTTCAGCGACCGCCACGCGGTCGCTGAAGGCCCTCTGCCGGGCACCCTATAGCGACCGCCTATGGCGGTCGCTATTCTAAAAAAATTAAAAATTAAAAATTTTTTATTGAATTGAATATAAATATATATATATATATATATATATATATATATTCATATATATACTATTAAATACAATATTTTAAATATATATATATATATATAATATATTTTAAATGTTTTAATATATATTTAATATATATATAATATCAAATCATTGTGCTATAATAATTTAAAAACTTCGATTCAAGAAATAATCTCATTTCAGGTCTTTCGGAGCACGTTTGCTCCGAATGGGACCGCTGCACGCTGTTTTGGTGTTTTATGGCGCCGAAAACGCGTTTCTGGCCGCCGCGGTCACACGGCACCTCCGAATGAGGTGCCGTCTGGCCGACCATTTCACAATTCACGCCCCGGATGTTGTCGTACGGTTTCGTGGCATTCGGAGGTCGTTCGGGTGGTTTTGACCCCCCAACGCGCCATTTCAGCGCGCGCCGCGCTGCTGAAAACGACACAATCGGACGTGCCGCGCGCACCGCACGTTCGATGGACGTGCGGCCTCCTCCTGCATCTCAGGAATAATATTTCTATCGTTCCCGTGCGGTTTCAGGTCGTTCGGAGCACGTTTGCTCCGAATTGGACCGCCGCACGTCGTTTTGGTGTTTTAGGGCGCCGGAAACGCGTTTCCGGCCGCCGCGGTCAAACGGCACCTCCGAATGAGGTGCCGTCTGGCCGAAAATTTTACAATTCACGCCCCGGATGTTGTCGTACGGTTTCGTGGCATTCGGAGGTCGTTCGGGTGGTTTTGACCCCCCAACGCGTCATTTCAGCGCGCGCCGCGCTGCTGAAAACGACACAATCGGACGTGCTGCGCGCACCGCACGTCTGATGGACGTGCGGCCTCCTCCTGCATCTCAGGAATAATATTTCTATCGTTCTCGTGCGGTTTCAGGTCGTTCGGAGCACGTTTGCTCCGAATGGGACCGCCGCACGCCGTTTTGGTGTTTTATGGCGCCGGAAACGCGTTTCCGGCCGCCGCGGTCACACGGCACCTCCGAATGAGGTGCCGTCTAGCCGACCATTTCACAATTCAAGCCCCGGATGTTTTCGTACAGTTTCGTGGTATTCGGAGGTCATTCGGGTGGTTTTGACCCCCCAACGCGTCATTTCAGCGCGCGCCGCGCTGCTAAAAACGACACAATCGAACGTGTCGCGCGCACCGCACATCCGATGGACATGCGGCCTCCTCCTGCATCTCAGGAATAATATTTATATCGTTCCCGTGCGGTTTCAGGTCGTTCGGAGCACGTTTGCTCCGAATTGGACCGTCGCACGCCGTTTTGGTGTTTTAGGGCGCCGGAAACGCGTTTCCGGCCGCCGCGGTCAAACGGCACCTCCGAATGAGGTGTCGTCTGGCCGACCATTTCACAATTCACGCCCCGGATGTTTTCGTACGGTTTCGTGGCATTCGGATGTCGTTCGGGTGGTTTTGACCCCCCAACGCGTCATTTCAGCGCGCGCCGCGCTGCTGAAAACGACACAATCGGACGTGCCGCGCGCACCGCACGTCCGATGGACGTGCGGCCTCCTCCTGCATCTTAGGAATAATATTTCTATCGTTCCCGTGTGGTTTCAGGTCTTTCGGAGCACGTTTGCTCCGAATGGGACCGCCGCACGCCGTTTTGGTGTTTTATGACGCCGGAAACGCGTTTCCGGACGCCGCGGTCACACGGAACCTCCGAATGAGGTTCCGTCTGGTCGAGCATTTCACAATTCACGCCCCGGATGTTGTCGTACGGTTTCGTGGCATTCGGAGGTCGTTCGGGTGGTTTTGACCCCCCAACGCGCCATTTCAGCGCGCGCCGCGCTGCTGAAAACGACACAATCGGACGTGCCGCGCGCACCGCGGACGTGCGGTCTCCTCCTGCATCTCAGGAATAATATTTCTATCGTTCTCGTGCGGTTTCAGGTCTTTCGGAGCACGTTTGCTCCGAATGGGACCGCCGCACGCCGTTTTGGTGTTTTAGGGTGCCGGAAACGCGTTTCCGGCCGCCGCGGTCACACGGAACCTCCGAATGAGGTTCCGTCTAGCCGACCATTTCAAAATTCACGCCCCGGATGTTTTCGTACGGTTTCGTGGCATTCGGAGGTCGTTCGGGTGGTTTTGACCCCCCAACGCGCCATTTCAGCGCGCGCCGCGCTGCTGAAAACGACACAATCGGACGTGCCGCGCGCACCGCACGTCCGATGGACGTGCGGCCTCCTCCTGCATCTCAGGAATAATATTTCTATCGTTCCCATGCGGTTTCAGGTCGTTCGGAGCACGTTTTCTCCGAATGGAACCGCCGCACGCCGTTTTGGTGTTTTAAGGCGCCGGAAACGCGTTTCCGGCCACCGCGGTCAAACGGCACCTCCGAATGAGGTGCCGTCTGGCCGAACATTTTACAATTAACGCCCCGGATGTTGTCGTACGTTT
The DNA here is from genome assembly GCA_963277665.1 of Viscum album. Lineage (NCBI taxonomy): Eukaryota > Viridiplantae > Streptophyta > Magnoliopsida > Santalales > Viscaceae > Viscum > Viscum album. The sequence continues at coordinate 1,764,621,551 of OY728161.1, forward strand.
TCTTGGCATTCGGAGGTCGTTCGGGTGGTTTTGACCCCCCAACGCGCCATTTCAGCGCGCGCCGCGCTGCTGAAAACGACACAATCGGACGTGCCGCGCGCACCGCACATCCGATGGACGTGCGGCCTCCTCCTGCATCTCAGGAATAATATTTCTATCGTTCCCGTGCGGTTTCAGGTCGTTCGGAGCACGTTTTCTCCGAATTGGACCACCGCACGCCGTTTTGGTGTTTTAGGGCGCCGGAAACGCGTTTCCGGCCGCCGCGGTCAAACGGAACCTTTGAATGAGGTTCCGTCTGGCCGACCATTTCACAATTCACGCCCCGGATGTTGTCGTACGGTTTCATGGCATTCGGAGGTCGTTCGGGTGGTTTTGACCCCCCAACGCGTCATTTCAGCGCGCGCCGCGCTGCTGAAAACGACACAATCGGACGTGTCGCGCGCACCGCACGTCCGATGGACGTGCGGCCTCCTCCTGCATCTTAGGAATAATATTTCTATCGTTCCCGTGCGGTTTCAGGTCGTTCGGAGCACGTTTGGTCCGAATTGGACCGCCGCACGCCGTTTTGGTGTTTTAGGGCGCCGGAAACGCGTTTCCGGCCGCCGCGGTCAAACGGCACCTCCGAATGAGGTTCCGTCTGGCCGAACATTTCACAATTCACGCCCCGGATGTTTTCGTACGGTTTCGTGGCATTCGGAGGTTGTTCGGGTGGTTTTGACCCCCCAACGCGTCATTTCAGCGCGCGCCGCGCTGCTGAAAACGACACAATCGGACGTGCCGCGCGCACCGCACGTCCGATGGACGTGCGGCCTCCTCCTGCATCTCAGGAATAATATTTATATCGTTCCCGTGCGGTTTCAGGTCTTTCGGAGCACGTTTGCTCCGAATGGGACCGCCGCACGCCATTTTGGTGTTTTATGGCGCCGGAAACGCGTTTCCGGCCGCCGCGGTCACACGGCACCTCCGAATGAGGTGCCGTCTGGCCGAACATTTCAAAATTCACGCCCCGGATGTTGTCGTACGGTTTCGTGGCATTCGGAGGTCGTTCGGGTGGTTTTGACCCCCCAACGCGTCATTTCAGCGCGCGTCGCGCTGCTGAAAACGACACAATCGGACGTGCCGCGCGCACCGCACGTCCGATGGACGTGCGGCCTCCTCCTACATCTCAGGAATAATATTTCTATCGTTCCCGTGCGGTTTCAGGTGGTTCGGAGCACGTTTGCTCCGAATTGGACCGCCGCACGCCGTTTTGGTGTTTAATGGCGCTGGAAACGCGTTTCCGGCCGCCGCGGTCACACGGCACCTCCGAATGAGGTGCCGTCTGGCCGACCATTTCACAATTCACGCCCCAGATGTTGTCGTACGGTTTCGTGGCATTCGGAGGTCGTTCGGGTGGTTTTGACCCCCCAACGCGCCATTTCAACGCGCGCCGCGCTGCTGAAATGGTCACAATCGGGGGGCTGTACGGGGGTGCGGGGGCTGTACGGGGGTAGCGGGGGGCTGTACGGGGGTGCGGGGGGTTGTACGGGGGTGTCGGGGGGCTGTACGGGGGTGTTGGGGGGCTGTACGGGGGTGGCGGAGGGTTGTACGGGGGTGCGGGGGGGGGGGGGGGGGGGGCTGTACGGGGGTGCGGGGGGGCTGTACGGGGGTGAGGGGGGCTGTACGGGGGTGGCGGAGGGCTGTTCGGGGGTGCGGGGGGCTGTACGGGGGTGGCGGGGGCCTGTACGGGGGTGGCGGGGGGCAGTACGGGGGTGCGGGGGGCAGTACGGGGGTGCGGGGGGTTGTACGGGGGTGCGGGGGGGGGGGGGGGGGGGGCTGTACGGTGGTGTCGGGGGGCTGTACGGGGGTGAGGGGGGCTGTACGGGGGTGGCGGAGGGCTATACGGGGGTGCGGGGGGGGGGGGGGGGGGCTTTACGGGGGTGCGGGGGGCTGTACGGGGGTGAGGGGGGCTGTACGGGGGTGGCGGAGGGCTGTTCGGGGGTGCGGGGGGGCTGTACGGGGGTGCGGGGGGGCTGTTCGGGGGTGCGGGGGGCTGTACGGGGGTGCGGGGGGCTGTACGGGGGTGGCGGGGGGCTGTATGGGGGTGGCGGGGGGCAGTACGGGGGTGCGGGGGGATGTACGGGGGTGTGGGGGGGGCTGTACGGGGGTGCGGGGGGCTGTACGGGGGTGGCGGGAGGCTGTACGGGGGTGGCGGGGGGCTGTACGGGGGTGCGGGGGGGCTGTACGGGGGTGCGGGGGGCTGTACGGGGGTGCGGGGGGGGGGGGCTGTACGGGGGTGCGGGGGGCTGTACGGGGGTGCGGGGGGCTGTACGGGGGTGGCGGGGGGCTGTACGGGGGTGGCGGGGGGCAGTACGGGGGTGCGGGGGGCTGTACGGGGGTGCGGGGGGCTGTACGAGGGTGCGGGGGGCTGTACGGGGGTGCGGGGGGGCTGTACGGGGGTGGCGGGGGGCTGTACGGGGGTGGCGGGGGCCTGTACGTGGGTGGCGGGGGGCAGTACGGGGGTGCAGGGGGCTGTACGGGGGTGCGGGGGGGCTGTACGGGGGTGCGGGGGGGCTGTACGGGGGTGCGGGGGGCTGTACGGGGGTGCGGGGGGCTCTCCGGGGGTGCAAAGGTCATCCCATTGATTACAAAAGTGAAAAATAAAAGTGATAACATCTAATTAATACATATTTCTTTTATCGATACCATACAGAAATTTATAAAAAATATATTGGATAATACATAATCTATAATATCAGATTTATTGATCTGTTGGAATTAGTTCGACTTTTTCAAATGTAGAATCATTCAAGATTATCTGATCAAAAACTCAATATGTGTATAAAATATTTAAAAGACCACCATGGATGGTAATAATGCATTACTTAAATGAATAAATACAGTACATCAATGTCAACCCTACCAGTAAAAACAAAAAACATATCTCGTGAATATATGGTGCGTCACGCGTTGCCATCACTGCTACCTCCTTCTGGTGGGCCAGGTGCCTACAACAAATAAACATTATAAATATTTTAATAACAAAAATAATTTAAATTAAATAAATAAATATAGTATATACCTGCGTCGTATGATCCCCTGTACCATCAGCTCGACGCACATATTCCCGCAGTGCTCTAACCTCAGATGTCAATTGCGCATTTGTCTCCTCGGAAGCGCGCAGCCGTGCCTCAAAATCTGACATCTGCTGTGTCATATGAGCAACAGCAGGACCGACAACCGCAGCGCGTGACACTACAGAACGAGGAATCCCTGCTCCATAGGTCAAACTATAGCCATGCCCGTCCCGACCAATAATGCGATGAAAGATCTCATCCCGTCGCATGGGAAGCTGTCGCTGGTCCTCTGGCAGATGTTTTAACTCAGCTTCAAATTGATCCTGTGAAATATTTAAATATATATAAATATATATATGTTAATATATAGATTTATGTAATTATTGGTAAGTACAGATACTTATTATCAATGCTGCAACCTCTGGATCATTGCGATCATGAGTCCTTATCCACACCGACATTTTATCAGTTGCTGCACCTTGCCCTCGCAACTGTATATTAAAAGAATATAAACACAAAACCATATTAATTAATAAATTAAAAAATGAATAATATATACCTCATGTCGGATCTGAGACACGTGACGAGTCCCGAGCCTGTGAGCTGGTCCCTGCAACGCTCGATTCTCCGAATGGCGTGTTGACACCTCCTACATTCAATTCATTCAAATTTCAAACAAATCACATATTCTTGAAAATATATATACAGCAAAATAATTAATATACAAACCGCAACACCCTCAGTAGACCAATATGCAACCAAGTCACGCCACTGAGCCGGGAGGACACCTCTCGGGACTTTTTCCAAAATGTCAAGGGCACCCACATTTGGTACCCAGTGGTCCCTCTTCACTTTGCCTTTATAATCTTTCCACAGCTTACGGCATTTGCTCATACACACGGGCCGAAACTCTTCAGGGCATACTTTCAAATTTTTCTATAATGAAAATAATCAAACATATTAGTATTATTTATAAATAGAAAATAAAGTAAAATTATTTTCTTACCTAAACCTCCCTCCATAGACGATCTAATGTGTCCTGAGGGATAGAAGCCCAATCACGCGTGGTCAATGGAAATCGATGTGGGTCACGTATGATATGACCCAGCTGACGAATAAATGCCGGGGCATTCGGTCCCACGGGATGAAATACCTCATCAAATGAAACATCTATCGTCGTGTCGGAATTCCATGATTATATGCCACGACCAGGGCCTCTCCTGCGAGAGGAAGAAGCAGCCGAGTCTGATCCTGTTGAAAACAATTTTATATATAAATTGACAAATGTTATATATATATATATATATATATATATGTCAATTACATAAAAAATATAGACAATGACATTCAAACATACCTCGACCCTGAGACGTAGATGCCTCAGATGGATGATGTGGATTTTCTGCCTCTTCCCCTGACATGTCTGCAGTCATACAAAATATCAGTAATGAGTCCAAAGTGTTTAAAAGATAAATTGGATTGTTCTTAATAAATCAAACTTGTACAACTGTTAATCAAACAAAAAATGGATTGAATAATTAGTTGTGAATGAATTTTAAAAAATCAGAAAGTTAATCAACCTAAATATTTATGACTGAATTAACTTACAAAAGTGAGGATTAAAACTTATAAGGATTTATAAAATGATTAGATAATTTATGATATCCTAGGACATTCTACTGAATAGCGGGAAAACAATTATACCTTTCATTAAGCATGCAAATCGACCGTTTCTCCTTCAACAGCCGCTCTGACCCAATAAATATCTTCTTCACGTTGAACTACGGTATGTTGATCAAGTTGTTGGTAAACAAACGGAACAGTCTCGGGTTCATCTTCTTCAAATAAAAACACTCCTCGCCGAGACATTTTGACAACAAATTGCCAACTTGGATCCGAAGGCAAAGTAACGAAGAATACTTGTTCCGCTTGTGATGTCAAAATGAAAGGTTCATTCTCAACTCGTTCATTATTTCTGTATAACATATAGTTAAAATTCACCAATGAAAACTGATATTGATCGACTTTACATCCACGCACTGGATCAACCCAATTATACTTTAACAATATGTACTTCAAACCGGTGTGTGTATACAACTTCAATGATGTCTATCAATTGACCATAGTAATAACCAGAATCGACAAAGGGACAACCGATGCCACTGTTTTGTGTTGCTCGTTTGTCATCAACATCTTTAATGCGAAATCGAAAACCATTAGCATCAATAGCTTTATAACGACGAGCCGTTATAGATGGACCCTCAGCCAGTTGGATAAATACTTCAGGTAGCGTGGGGTCCCCTAACTCCCTCAGCTTATGAACCTACATAATTTATAAAAATCAATACTGATATATGCAGAAATAATTAGTTTAATACTTCACTCATAATGAAAATCAATTTATACATACATAATCCTTGAACCAATCATGAAATGCCGCATAATGAGATTGTTGAATTTGCAACTCAGTCGCACGATGCATCTCTTCTTTTATCTCATTAATGTGTTTCCTGCAAATGATTACGCGATGTTTAAAAGATCAACTTATGCAAAGAAAACATGTAAAAGTTATACAAGCACATTGATAAGATACTTACTGCATTAATGGTGCAACTGATGGAGTATTGAACAAGATATATCGTTGTGCTTGTATCCACTCGATGTTGTCCATATCAAATGTGGTTCCTTCTCCAACTGGACCATCATGAATCCGAGAGGGCTTATCTAATTTTGTTTCAACATCCGTAAGATATTCTGCACAAAAGGTAGTACACTCATCCATCAAATAACCATTGGCTATTGATGCCTCTGGACGAGCTCTGTTGCGTACAAATATTTTCAATGTACTCAAATACCGTTCAATAGGATACATCCACCTGAATTGCACTGGACCAGCAGCCATTACTTCATTAGTTAGGTGCACTGTCAAGTGGACCATAACATCGAAAAATGAGGGTGGGAAAAGTTTCTCAAAGTGACAAAGCGTAAGTACAATTCGGTCCTGCAAACTTTTTAAATCACTCATTCGTTGATTTCTTAAACAAAGATGTCTAAAAAAATTACTCATCTCAATCAAGGGCTGAACAACATTGGGGGATAAACAATCACAAATTGCGATTGGAATCAACTGCTGAAATAATATGTGATTGTCATGACTTTTCAACCCTTGCAATGTCTTGCTCGTCGGATTCACACACTTTGAAATATTAGAAGAGTAACCATCAGGCACCTTGACCATCTTCAAAATGGAAAGAAATGTCTCTTTCTCCTCTGTAGTCATCGAATACTGTGCAGCAGGCATATATGCCTTGTTTCCCTCAGCTAACTGTAAATGCAACTGTTTCCTTAAACCCATTTCTTCCAAATCACGGCGTGCATTAACATGGTCCTTTGACTTTCCACTGACACCTAAAATGGTCCACAATATGTTATCAAAAACATTTTTTTCAATGTGCATGACATCCAAATTATGCCTCAACATGTTAGTTTTCCAATACGGAAGACTATAAAAATACTTTTCTTTTTCCAATTGTGACTGCACTGCCTACCCGCAGCACGAATATTACGTACTGGAGGAGCCACCAAATCCTGAATTTCATATACCGTGCAGATGTTTTCTTCCTCAATCTGCGATAACATTTCGACTCCTGTCATGATCTTTGGTGCTGGGCTGAACTCTCTAGAACCATCAAATGCCACTCTGTCCTTTCTGAACCTGTGCTGGGGAGGGAGAAAACGCCTGTGACCCATGTATGCCCATTTTTTGGAATGTTTAAGCCATACAGATTTTTTACTTTTATTGCAACAAGGGCAAGCAAATTCCCCTTTCGTACTCCAGCCTGATAAATTTGCATAAGCTGGGAAGTCATTGATTGTCCACAATAAAGCAGCATGCAGTTTGAACATTTCATTCGTTTCGCAGTCATAAGTCATCACACCATCGCCCCAAAATTCATTCAACTCATCAATCAATTGCTGAAGGTAAACATCAATCTTATCCCCCGGACTTTTAGGTCCATCAATAAGAGTGGAAAGTAATATAAATTGTTGCTTCATACAAAGCCACGGAGGAAGATTATATGGAACCAACACCACGGGCCATGTGTTATGAGTTGCACCAACCATAGACTTGAATGGATTGAAACCATCTGCTGCCAATCCCAATCGGACATTACGAACATCTTTAGCAAAGTCGGGATGTCTCTTATCAAAATCCTTCCATGCATGAGAGTCTGCCGGGTGGGTTAACATGTCACTTTCATGAGCTCTTTCTGCATGCCATCTCATTAAATTAGAAACTTTAGATGACATAAAAAATATTTTCAACCTCGGTTTAAGGGGAAAGTAACGCATTTGCTTTACGGCAATCGGTTTCCCCTGTATCGCAATCTGACTTTGATGAGTCTTATTTCCCCTGTTCTCTTTCCACCTGGAAGCGCCACAAACCGTACAAATATCCAAATGAGCAGTTTCATTTCTAAACAACATACAGTTGTTTGCACATGCATCTATAGTCTCATATGTAAAACCTAAGTTCTTTGTCAACTTACGAGCATAGTAATACGACTCAGGAATCTTAGCGTCGACAGGAAGAACTTTTTTCAATAAAACCAAAAGCATGTCGAATGATGTGTCTGACCAATTATTCAAAGTCTTCAAATGCAACAACTCCACGATAAACGACAGTTTATTGTAAGAAGTACATCCAGGATATAATTCTGTTTTCGCATCATCAAGTACTTCATAAAACCTCCTCGAATCACGATCTGCACCAGAGCGAAGATTTATCTCACCGGTCTCAAGATTCTAGATGTCAATGCCTTCAGGATCAAACCCACGTACCATTTCAGTAAGCATTTCATGCATTGGATCAGTCATCCTTGCATCAACATCCATCTGAGCTGCATCTGTATTTTGACAACGAACATATTCTTCTCCATGACGAGTCCAACTCTTATAATTTTTCAGAAATCCATTAAAGAAAAGGTGCTCCCTCACAGTATCTCGTGTGAATTGATATCTGTTAGCACATTTTCTACATGGACAACTAATATAGTCACTTTCAAATCCTCTCGTGAAGTCAATAAATTGCATAATGCCATTGAAATATTCTCTAGACGTTCGATTTGGAAGATCAATCCAACTCTTATCCATAATAATATCTGTATAACAAACATTTACACAATACTTATTACATTTACATTTTTCAAATCAACTATATTCAAAATAAATATTAACCATTTGTTTATGAACCATTGATAAAATAATAATGTAACTGAAAGCTCATGTTACCTGATTGAGCTACAAACCTGAAAGGGAGGGGAGCCGAAGGCGGTGCTGCGAGGGAGAGGAGGCAGCGAAGGGGAGCCGGAGCCAAAGGCGGTGCGGCAAGGGAGGGGACGGGCGGCGGCGGCGGCGGGGAGCTGGAGGAGAGGAGGCGATGAGGGGACGGGGGACGGGCAGCGAGGGGGGGGTGTCCGGGGTCGGGGGGGGCTGTTCGAGGTGCGGGGAGGGGTGTCCGGGGTGTCGGGGGCCTGTCAGGGGTGCGGGCAGGGGTGTTCGGGGTGCGGGGGTGTCCGGGGTGCGGGGGAGGGGGGGCTGTCTGGGGTGCAGGGGGGCTGTCGGGGGTGCGGGGTGGGGTGTCCGGGGTGCGGGGGGCCTGTCCGGGGTGCGGGGGGGTTGTCCGGGTTCGGAGGGGGGGTGTCCGAGTGCGGGGGGGGGGGCTGTCCGGGGTGCGGGGGGGCTGTCCGGGTTCGGAGGGGGGTGTCCGAGTGCAGGGGGGGCTGTCCGGGGTGCGGGGAGGCGTCCGGGGTGCGGGGGGCGGTCCGGAGTGCGCGGGGGGGGGGGGGGCTGTCCGGGGTGCGGGGAGGCGTCCGGGGTGCGGGGGGCGGTCCGGAGTGCGCGGGGGGGTGCTTTCCGGGGTGCGGGGAGGCGTCCGGGGTGCGGGGGGCGGTCCGGAGTGCGCGTCGGGGGCTACCCGGGGTGCGGGTGTCGTCCGGGGTGGGGGGGGAGGGCCGAGAGGCCGGAGGGCGGCGGCCGGAGGCCCGAGGGCGGAGGGCGGCGGCCGGAGGCCCGAGGGCGGAGGGCGGCGGCCGGAGGCCAGATGGCAGGCGGCGGGGGAGGGCGGGCGGCGGGGGAGGCCGGGCGGCGGGGGAGGCCGGGCGGCGGGGGAGGCCGGGCGGCGGGGGAGGGGAGGGCGGCGAGGGAGGGCGGCGAGGGAGGGAGGGGGTTAGGGCGGAGGGAGATCGAGGGCGCGGGGGGGGGGGGGGGGCGCAGAAACCCCCCGAATTTTTTTATGTAGGTTAGTGACCGCCATTGGCAGTCGCTAATGGTTAGCTATAGCGACCGCCAATGACGGTCGCCCGAGTCTGGGGGGCTCCAATGCCCCCTTTTCTATTAGTGGGCCTAAGCCCGAGGATCCCCGTGTAAAAGTAAGCACAACAGATGTCTCAAAAAGACCATACAGGTGTAAGTGAAGATTGAATCCAAGCTTGTGCTTTAGCTTGGTAGACGCATCATAAGTCATTCCATTTCAATATTCAAATTATAAGTAAATGTCAACTCATGACATATAAACAGCTGCCAATAGAAATCGTCCTTGGAATCCCTCATTAATTCAAGGTTCGCTCGACATTTAAATAAAAAAGTCTCCATGAACCCGACCATTCCATTCGTGGCTCGCTTATGACTTGTCATGATAATACCCTCTTTGAGTCCGTCCATGTTCTTTTAACTGAGGTCATGGTTCACCCAATGTATAAGATGCAATAGTCATATGAGTCTGACCTTGCCTTTTAACCTGGGGTTATGGCTCGCCCATTGCTATTTACTCTAGGCCAAATGGCCATAAACAGTCATTTACGGGAAACGCACACTTGGGGTGGTCCTTAATCAAGGTAAACAACCCTAAACATGTTTTAAAACCCCCAGTCAATTACCTAAATAACAATAGGCAATAGTAATTGACAAAATTCATCCAAGGCGACACCCTAAAAATGGGTGTGTGGCACTCCGACACATATATTCAACTTGACAAATAGCGAAAGGCACGAGACCACCTACCCTGTACTCGTATGACTCTCCTTGTCCAGCATCGGCCTCTAATTTGAGCTAGAACGAAGTAGATCTACAAAACGAGCATAAACACTCAAGCCTTGATAACTAGGTCGAGAGAAGAAATCATAAAAAACGGCTCAAGAGAAATTGAGAGCTTACCGAGGGGAATTGAACGCATCCGATGGTGTTTGAATCGAAGATCGGACGACGAAACGGGAGGTCACCCTATTCTCGGATTGTCTGGGCGTGCTGTTCGTCGAAGAGGGGTGAGTTCTGTACATCTTTACAAAAACGACGCTACTGTTTGATTTAACGAAAAAAAATACACGGTGTGTACTGGAAACTACACGTCGTGTCCGTACAGATCTTGGCTAGACCATTACATGGCGTGTACTGGGAATCTCATGGCGTGTGCCCATATTACACGGCGTGTTTTGGAAAGGACACAATGTGTAATGCCCAGTTACGTCATGTAACAGGCCTGCAACTAGGTCTTAACCTATTTTCCCCCCATTTCCTTAAGCACAAACTGAAAAGGAAATATTTGTACCTTAAAAGGAAAAATTGGGTTCTTACTTTGGTTGTGAAGAAAGCATAATCCCTTTTCACTAATGTTGGTGTTGACTACATGGTCTCTAATGTAACATTTTTAAGCATTTTGTAAGTGAGATGTCGATTCATTAGATCGAGTTTTTGCATTTTCATTTCACTCATTAATTATTTTGATCAAATGTGCGAGGATAGATAAAATGAATACATGTGTTGCAAGGTATTCATATCATCATTTCACTCTCTTTTTAGCATAGTATTTTATCCACTTATTTTCAACCGCATAAATCAATAAATATATATACATTAACTTAATCTTAATTTGTGATTTTATTTTAAAACATTAATATTTTTTTCTGAGATAAATTAACAGAGATGCATTTTTAAAATACATTTGGCGTTCATGCATTAAAAAACATATGAATTATCTCCACGTACAAAAACTCACACACCCAAACAAGGCCTGCCTTCCCGTTTACATAAACACGCTCGTACATACATCGCCCTGCCACCACTTCAGTTGCAGCCGGCGACCCATTATTCGATGCTCAGCGCGATCTTTTCGATCTCCCTTCCTCCCTCGCGCTCCCACCACCACGCTCCCTCTTCCTCGACGACCCCTTCGACTGTCGCCCGCGACCTTCTTCTCGCCGATTCGGGGAGACCGCCCGCGCCCGCGCCCGCTCATACGTAGACCCTTTGCGCTTGAAATGCCGATCCTCGCCGCTCGACTCGCAGTCCGCCGCAGAATCCTTCTTTCCGGACGACGACTCCCTGGCAGAGGACTTCCGCTCATCGTGATGGCCGTTAGCTAAGCCCCTGCGGCGGAGGGAAGGGGAGGCGGCGGCGCCCGGTTCGGGGGGCGACGCCTTCCTCTTCTTGGAGGGGGTTCCCTCCTCGGGGTAGCTGATGCGGGAGAAGACGCTGTTCTTGTGGTTGCGGTCGCCACCGGTGACCGTTTCGGCCGCCGATGGGACGGAGGGTGGCTTTTTTGACTCCGAACGGTGAGTATCCGTCGCTGGCCTTCTGGGCTCCGAACGGTGCGTGTCAGCAACTGATGGGACGGAGGGCGGCCTGTTGGACTCCGAACGGCGGCGGTGGTTGTCACATTGACGGCGGTGGGAGTCGCGGCGGTCATCGTTTGGGTGGTCGTCGCCCGGCTTCCGCTTCAGGGGGCGGGACTGTTCCGAGAGGCGTCGGTGGGAGCGCTCGGGAGAGGATCGGCGGTGGTCCGAACTGTTCGTCGGCGGGGTCGCCCTCTGCACGGTTAAAAAGAAGCGGTCCAATTAAGACAAAGACCGAGAAGTGAGGATTGGGGTTGACATTTGCTATGAGAAAAGTCACTTTTATCCCTGTTACATCATGCCCAAAGTTTTTTAGTCGTTTTTTAAAGTTACAATAAAACAATCGAATGAAAACCGACCCACAAAAGAAACGTCAGATCCAATTGAATGCAAACCTCCAATTGAATGCAAAATCGTTAGCCCGAAATGAATGCAAACCTCCAACAGCCCCAAAATTCATCCATACAGAGACTTTGAAAAAAAAGGTCAATATTCATGTTTGTAATTGTTTTTTTTTTTTAAGAATCAATATTGATGTTTTTTTTTATGCCTTTCAGACGATTTAATCTAAACTGTGGTGGAAATTTATGTTTTATTTGATCGGCAAAAAAATAATTTTATTTTCAAAAATATATATATTTCTTCCGCACGATAAAGAGGGCATATGTCAGATGAACCCCTTTAATGTTTTTATTATTTAAAATTAAATTAAAATTTTTCTCTTCTAAAAAAAATAAGAATGAAAACATATTTTCAACTGATTTTTAGGTGCCCATGAAAATACCCAAACCTGAACCAGTCAAACCTGAAATTTGATACCCAAACATTTTTTATAATATTAATAAAAAACTATAATAAATTATATATATTTGTATATCCTGTAAGAGATACCGAACCCGACCCTAGGCAAGAAATTCAAAAAAAAAAACATCTTTATCCGCGGTTTTGTTGCCAAATTGCCATGAAGCTGCAGAAATCCAAAGGACGGGAAACTCAGTCTGCGGAAAACACATACAGATTTTGAATGGGAAGTAGAAACCATGCCATTGCTGCTCATTCCCCGGTTCAATCCGCGATCTTCACTGCAAAACCGCACATAAGAAAAGCTCAACTGAAAATAAATCACATCAAAACAACTTACGTATCACCCCTCGTCTCAACTTCACGCTTCCTCCTCAAATCAGCTTTCCGAGCCTCAAACTCTTCTCTGCTCATTGCCGCGGGTCCTGCATTTAAACCCATTGCAAACCCTGCCAGATCCCTAAAAAAAGTTCCTTTATTAAAGCCTCGTTTGCGACAACAACAAAACACAGAGGCTCAAACGATCAAACGAGGAATTTAAGCGTACCTTTGGGACGCAGCGACCCCAGGTAAGACATATCCTTGTCCGCTAAAAGGATCTGGAGGCATGATGCCAGGATAAGGCATGTCCAATGGGCCGAATCCATAATTTGCAAAAGGCATGGGCCCAGCATAAGCGCCCATATAACTGTCCATTCCAGGTTGCATGCCACCCCAATATGAATTATATGCAGGTCCGGAGGGCATCATCAGACTCTCGGGCATCATATCTGGTGATCCTTTCCAGAGCGCATCTACAACCATGCAGGCTGTTAGCGTTACCAATATTATCATGGCAAAAATATAACAAATCTAACCCAAAAGTAAAATAACAACCTTTTTACCCCAAGGCGAATCTTGCCCCTTTTCTTTTTGGGAGTTTGCGGAATTTTAGTACTGGAAGTTAGAGTTTCAATTATGTTACTTTTAGTTTTTAATTAAAAATCAATCAAGTTTGCCGAATTTCAGTGCCATATCTTAAAATAGTGTTGTCCCTCCATTCTCCATTTTGAGAGTTTGCAGGATTTCAGGAGCAAGCATCTTGAAGGTAAAATTGTCATTTTGTCCTAGCAAACAGCCTCAGATAGAAAGTAAATCGTGCCATTGATCTTAAAATGAGATGCCAGTCCTAAGGTGTGAATCACACGTCATTCTAAGACAACTGATTTTTCAGGTTTACAACCTCAAATTGAAAAACCGACCGTGAATGGAGCAGTTATATCCTAAGGTGCAAGTCACGCATCGTTCCAAGACAACTGATTTTCTAGGTTATTTTTAGGGCTGAAATAACGAAATAAAGTTGCTTAAAAAATCAGAGGAAACCCTAATTCTCGTTGGTTCTCTAACACAAAACCAACCGGAAAGAACATTTCACATCTTGAGGGCAAATTTGTAATTCAGACCTAACAAACGATCTCAGATTGGAAAACAGGTTGCATCGCTGATCTTAAAATGTAAGGCCCGTTTCAAGTAAGGACCATTTCTTTAGGTTGATACTCAAAACAGAGCCGTGGCCAGATAGTGCTAGACAAACAATTCCTACCAACACTTTAAACAGGTTTGAAAAATAAATTGCTTGTTTTCTATGGCCGAGGTTCCGGAACCAAATCACATCTTCATTCAATTCATTTAATATATGCTCTGCTGTTACCTCACATGAAACACAAAATGACACAGATTACGGACTACAAATAAATCATCTTGTACAAAGCACATGCATACCATTCATTGGTAACCGTGCTTTCTTCTTCTTCTTCTTCTTTCCTGCCAGGAAAAAAATAATAATACCAATTAAATTATAATCAAACATCGGCATTTTAAGGAAACAAAACCATCATATTTCCTTTACCAGGCTCAGCAGAACCCTTTTGCAGCACTTCGTCTTCAACTAGTGGAGCGCCGGGCTGTAATGCTTGCTCCTTGGCACTCATTGACTCATGAGTAGCTTCAGACGCATCAACACCTTTTCCCATCTTTCCTTTCTCCGAGGCCTGTATTCCTTCATCTCCCTTGACGGTTGAAGCTTTTTCATTATGAAGATGAGGCGGCCGTTCTCCCATTGATGCAGCAGACATATTAGGAGAGGAGGCCCTTGGTGGTGGACAGCGAGCAGACTCCATGTCTGAAATGAAAAAAGAGAACACATATTACACACTGATAATGGAATAATAACCAGGAACAAAACAGCCCACCAAAAAAGAAAGGAATACAAACCTTGAACCTGAAATGCACTTCCGGCGTTTTCAGCACTGCTGTTGTTCGACTCAAGAATTCGATTAATGGTATCCCTCAGTGTTTTATTCGGTAGAAGATCGTCTGCAAGTATATTTGTTGCCCCACAGACGCATGATGATTTTGAAATGACATGGTCCCTGATACCTATATATAAAATATATATAGATTTAGCCAAGTATTAAAACGGAAAACAGTGAACTTAAAACATACAAAAACAACCATATAGCAGTAACTTCAGGTCAAGAGAACTGCATGCCTTTCAGCACATTAAAAAAATCCACAACCCAATTAGTTGAGATCTATAGCTCATTTTGTATTAGGTTACAAGGGCATCACAATTAGGAATCAAAATCAAGAGTCGAGACAGCAAGGGGATAAAGGGTGCAAGGATATAGATCTGGTAACAAGGGCAGGAAAAAAAAAAAAACTCCAGTGCATTTTTTTTTCTTTTTATTCTGTTAATAGCTTAGCCATTATGGTTGAATATTATTAATATAAATATATCTTTCTCCTTCACTATCTTGATTAAGATATATTTTGCTTAAGATATTTATGGGGCTAAAAGCACTTTTGAAAATAAAGCACAAAAGAAAACAGGGGTGATGTCATTGATGTTACTATGAGGGAAAGATGGCGGCGTCCGGGATAGTTATCATAAAAGGTGGCAACAATATAGGATTTTTATGAGCTTTTAATTGCACAAATGAAATAACTGTTTTATGTTCATACAAATGAATGAATCCAGCCCCATGAACACCAAATGCATTCCAATGAATGCCACATGATTCCACAATCTTGTAAGCTTTTGATGGTCCATAAAAACGTAATAAATGTCCCAGGAAAGTTAACCAAATCCAAATCTGGTACAAATCAGACGAGGATTAAATGGCTTTTAGATGAATGTGTACTTCACCTAGCTTAGTCCATTGTTATGCAGGCATTACCATTTACAACCCATCCACATGAGAATGAACATATCAAAACAAAAATAAATGGCAATGCATTCAACCGAAGAATAACAGAAACAAGCAGAAAATGTTTTCAAAAAACTAGGAAAATGGCCAGTTTTAATGTAATCATCATTTTACAAAAGGGCTTACACTTGTCACAAAAACTGTTAAAGCAACACTTGCTAGTTAGCACAGCATCTTTCATAACTTCTTTGCACAACGGACAGTGGAGCTCCGGTGGAAGATCGCCAACAGGACGACTAGAAGGTATGCCTTCAATTTCCTTCTCAAAAGCAGCCCTGCATCAGAATCACATAATTTAATTAAATCATTGAGTTCTTATCATTAAGAAGATCAGGAAAAATAACAAAATAAATGAAATTACTCATTTGGCTTCAAAACAGCAACTTCCCCGCTGGGCAAAGCATATGAACCATCTGGCGTTGCCATCAACATAGACCTTGGAATACCGGTGGGGGGTTTTACTCTCTTAGGGTCATAATTTGGATCACCATTTGTGGGACAATGTTTAATATAATGTCCTGTGAAAGAGAACATAATAAATTAGCACATGTTTTGACTAACCAAGGGAATTAAAATAGAATAAAATGAATGAACATACCAGGAACATGGCACCTAAAACAAACATAGCCTTGCGCGGGTGTTTTCCGCTCAAACCCACCACGACCTAAAAAATGGAGCACAAGTTTTAATTTTCAATGATATGAAATAAATGAACAATTTAAGAAGGATTAAGAGAATCACCAAAACCACGCCCCCCCATTCTTCCACCTAAACCTCTTCCAAAACCCCTACCACCACCAGAGTTGTCTGAAGCTTGACTGTGAGGAAATTGAAAGTCCAGGAACCAAAAAAGGGATATCAAAAAAATATACAACCAAATCAAAGCCAGAAGCAAATCACTGCATCATTGAGAAAAAGGCAAAGAACAAGAAAAACAATCTTACAACTGCCAGTCTAAAGCTGGGGTATCAACTAATGCCTTGATTTTGCTGTCTTCATCATCTCTGCTGGGAGGGGGAGCATCCACAATTGGATTGCTGCTCAGTGGAACAGGAAATGCCTCAGGAATTTCATACAAGTCGTTACCAAATTCATCCCATTCAAAATCTTCAGGCTGGAAAATACAATTAAATGGAGAATTTAAAAAAAAACATGCAACAAATTGCAGTTCACCAACAATAACATCTTAAGAAAAACGAAGTAAAGACAAATTTACATGTTTTGGAACAGACTCAGATTTGAATAAACCGCCCTTCTCTGATTCAGAAACCTCAGATTCGTTTTCTACCCTTGTCCTACACAACAACATTAACTATTAAAAAACTCTCAAAAACATCCATCGAGGAGATGACCATCCAAACAAATCAGGATCTGTTTGCAAGTCACCAAAATGAAGGATTTCTAGGGCTTAAAAACTTAGAAGGGGAGGGTAGAAGATGGTACATTTCTGGGTGAGTAACAATTGGAATACGCTGTCCAGGAATCCGACGAATTAACACAGACGTATTTTTCGGAATCAACGTATCTTCATCGAGATACTCTGAAATTGCAAAACAGGAGGCAGAATGTTTGAAAACACAGACATGAACCACAAAACCAAAAGTACAGTTTACCAAGTACCCCGATATTAACCTTAAGCAAACACATGGCCTAATTAAGTGTAAGTTAATTTTAATGAAAAGGAATAGAAAAAAATTGTCCTCCTGGAGTTTAGAAAAGGTGATCTTCTGTTGGAAATGGCTGCAAAGGGTAAAAAAACATCAAAAAATGATGGGGGTTTCCCTCAGTCGGGATTGAAATACATTTCCAATGAGCTATTGATTAAGAAAGGAATTGACTGCCACTCCATTTTTTTAGGGAAAAAATCACTTCATTATGATATCAGTCAACGTAAACAAACCAGTGTAATGTTGTCACGCAGGTCTATCTAAAACAATTATTTGGTTGAATATGAAAGCAAACAAACCTTCATTAGTCTGGGCGTTGGTGATCACGAGGTCAAAATCAGTGCCCCTGCCCAAATGCTTTGATTCAAATATTTTTTCTTTCAGATTGAGCACTGATATGAAATGGCCATCGATTGGAACCGAGTCGTAATCTTTTGCACTTTTAAACTTATAGTACAGTGCCATTGTTTAATTCCCCTGCCCTAATATGAGGCCAAATCAAGCACAAAGAATAGAAACCAAGAGCGGGTAGACAGCAAGGCAAAGGCCACAGATAAAAAAAAAAAAAAAAGCCCGGGTAACAAAATCAGACAAATGAAACAATACAATTGTTCAACTCTTCGATTTTTTTCCTTTTCAAATAATCAAAGATCGATAGAACCAACAACAGGCAACTACTTCCAGTTGAAGAAATCCGGAATCCCTTCAAACCAACGCCTAAAGCTTCGATCTGTTAGTTGTTGAATTCCTGTCGATCAACAGAAAGACGCTGCGTTGAAGAGATTTGAAAACCCGCCAGATCTTTAAACACCGGCTATCAACTCAGACAGATATCGATGGGCTCCTCGAATTGATTTCGCCTCGATCTCGATCACGATCTCGTGCCCGTCACCATCCCGATCACGATCCCGATCACGATCACGATCACGATCCCGATCACGATCCCGATCCCGATCACGATCCCGTCCTTGATTCGGAGGAAGGATTGACCAGCCAGTAAAACTCTGCACCACCACCGGACGATCAATTTAGCAGATCCATAGGGAAGCGATGGAGCTGCGGAATTAGGGTTAGGGTTTGACAGGAAGAAAAATGAGACGGCCTAAAGAAATGAAGCAACGGACCCCCACGATGGCGTAGTGGGGAGTTCCACGCCACGAATGCCTTATTTAAAGATCCCGGGTAAGGATTCTGTTGCGGCAACGTTGGGGTCAGCGCGTAGAAGCAACGCGCGACGATGACCATAGGATATAACACTCTTCCCGGCAGGAGAACGATCCTGTGCCGCGTATAAAGGGCGGGACTTGGCCGACGGATTTTTTAAAAATAAATAAATAATATTTTAAGAAAAAATGAACTTGAACGCTATTAATACCCATCTGAATAAACTCTAACCCGAAACCGAACATAGATTTCAATGTCCCTCTAAACCCCGAAATCATTTATTTATATTTATTATTTTAAATTTTTATAATGTTTTTTTAGGATAATACCAGTTTAAACTCCGAACTCAAATCGGAATATAATATTTTTAAAATATTATTAAAAATAATAATAATTTATATGTACTCTGAACCAAGTTAGATGGTACCTGAACTTGATTTTATCAAGTCGAATAGGGTGGGTTAAGCTGTTTTTATTTGACAAAGTATAACAAATTGAATCAAAAAATAAGTTCGATGTTTTTTGTAATTTTTCATTTTTAGATGTCAAAAAAATGCATATATCTTCCAATGAAAGGGTGTGGAGAAAATTATGTGTTATGATATTTATAAAATAATTTTTCTACCATGTTTTCATATGGGGCTAATAACCTTAGTTAGCATTAGATGTAGACAAGATACTTTATGAAAAACCTTCGTTTTACACCCTCTCAACAACCAAATCTTGAGAAAAGACAATATTTTGAAGTATTATTTAAAAACATGTAGATGTGTTTTCAAAAAATATATAGGGAAATGTGATAGTGGGAAATTAGCCTCGGTTTTAAATGCTCGACTAATTAACATCGTTTTTAAAAACACGACAAATTATAAATGTTTTTAAAAAAATGAGATTGATTAGTAGTGTTTTAATAAACATAATTTATTAGTAGCATTTAAAAAATATAACTAATTTGGTGCCACCACAATTTGTCGCGTTTTTTTATAACACGTACAAAAACACCCCATCCTATTAAAAACCCTTGTTTATGTCATAAAGATATCTACTACTAAAAAATTGAACATTTGTGACGGGTTATTTGGGACACACTGTCATCCATCACAAATAACCTAAAATGTTTAATTTTTCACGATGGATGATATCATCCGTCGCAAAAAACATTTAACGCAATGGGTAATGGCGATGGATACGAAGTCCACCGCCATTGGTCTTGGCACGACTACCCGCGCAATGACAAAAGAATGTTATTAGCGACGGATAATCTAGTGTGTCGCACTAAGTTCTACCGCAAATCTTTTAGTGACGAAATATCTATCACTATTACTCCATAAAAAAAAACTATATCTCGCCGCAACCCCCCCCCCCCCCCCGACTTCATTTTTCCATTACTCTCTTCGCGCACCCCTCCTCATCGTACACCCCCCCCCCCCGTTCCCCTTTCTCCCCTCTCGTTTCTCTACATTTTTTGGTGTTTGAGGTTCGAAACCCCATATACATACTCCTCTTCTCTCTTCATTCCTTCTTTTTGTGATTCCCTCTTCCCTCCCACTGCAATTAGTTCGGTCGAACCTTAGGTCAAAAGATTTACCAATTTTGTGTGGTTTATTCAGTATTTTTAGGGTTCCTGTGGGTTTATTCATCCCTAGTTGGGTGTCCGACATCGAAGACGACGCGTTCTGACTCCCCACGAGTTAATTCTACTTGGTTTGAGGTAGGTTGTCCAATGCTCATGTAAAGACCCGAAATTTCCATAATTTTTTTTAAATAAATGGAAATTTCACGAGTCCGCGAAAATTGACGGCACATGATTCTGATGCCCGGAGTGCCCGGAATGAATTTCTGAACTTTTGTTCGGGTGCGTTTAGTAAACGTGCGGGCGAGTTTTTCTAACTTTTGAACCGGTACTCGGAATTGAAATCTTAGGGTACCGTTGAACTCGCAGCGCCGGTATTCGCTTAAGGAGACTTTCATCTTGACAACAGATGATCGGGGGTGAAAGTTAGTTTTTTGGTTTTTCGTGTAAGAATAAAAATAAAAATAAAAGTGTGACATTTTATTTCTATTTGCAACACTCATGTGGGTGTTGGGAGGTAGGGTCCACCGGAACTAAAACCTCCTTGTGGAAGTTGAGAAGTGGGACCGCCAGGCTTTAACCTCCCATGAGAGGTTATGGTGGTGGTGACCACCCGAACCTAACCATGAGAGGTTATGGTGGTGGAGACCATCCGAGGCCTAAACCTCTTGAATTCCCCTCATTATGGAGAAAAAAACCCTCAACCCCCCTCATTAATGCGGAGGAGCCTCTTGACTTCCTCCACATTAATTGTGTCAACCCTCTCCTTTAATTAATTGAGCCAACACATCAATTAATTAATTAAACTATCTGAATTTATGTCAACAAACATAATAGAGGGGATAATCCATTATTTTTTGCACCACTTTACATTTGGGTGGAATTGGGAGAAAGCTTCTCCAACGAAGAACGCTTCCTCCACAAAGAACGCTTCCTTCACGAAGAACGCCGACAAGGAACGTCTTCGACTACGACGAACCGACGCACGAGCCCGGGATTGGAGGTGTGTGGCGGACGCGATGAACGTCAATGACTTTACCTTCTTCCTCGCACCGACATCATCAAGCAGACGAGGTATGGGTTTATTGATCAACACTTCTCATGTTCTCCCCTTCTAATTCTTTTGTAGGATTTGGGAATAGAGATTGACGAGGGTTGTGGGAAATGATGTTTTAAAATATCTTTCATACACGTGGGTGCGGGCCGAACAAACATGACCCGACCCCTCCGCCGTTCTTCTTTGGTGTACTCTTCGAAATGGAGGAAGGTGGCGAAGGTGACGAAGACAACGACACCACCACCTGCGGCCTCTGCGACCCGCGCTGCCCTCGCGGTGTTTCGGTCTCCCGACCGCATCGGCCGTGCGCCCCAGCTCCGCGCCCCGGCCGAGCCACTCGCGGCGCTCCGCCCTCCCGGCCGAACCGGCCGCGCGCCTCGGCTGACCCACCCGCGGCGCACCGACCTCCCGACCGAACCGGCTCCGCGCCCCGGCCGAGCCGCCCCGCGGCGCACCGACCTCTCGGCCGAACCAGCCCCGCGCCCCCACGGCGCTCCGCCCTCCCGGCCGAACCGGCCCCACGCCCCCGCGGCGCTCCGACCTCCCGGCCGAACCAGCCCTGCGCCCCGGCCGAACCGCCCTCGCCGCAACCCTTCGAGACGCCCCGACTCGTGCCGCGGCCCTCCGAGCCGCCCCGACTTGCGCCGCCCGCCGGCCCTCCGAGCCGACCCGGCTCGCGCCGCCCGCTGGCCCTCCGAGCTGCCCTGGGCGAGCCGCCCCACGGCCTCGTGCCCTCGCGACAACTTCCGACCAAGACGCTTCGCGGCCTCGCGCCCTCGCGGCCATCTGCAACCCTCTACGGCCCCTCGCAGACTGTCGGGCCGGACCCAGCGGGCCGGGCCAAACCCAGTGGGTCGGGCCAGACCCGGACCCACTACGACCCAGTTACTTTCCTTGGCCATAACTTTGGCACCGGATGTCCGTTTGACGAACTGTTAGCAGCGCTGTAAATCTTGGAGTGAGACGGTCCCTTTGAGTGATACCCCACTGTGTTTTGGATTAAGATGAGAAACGATCAGGTTGGATCGAGCACGAATCCAATCGGGTCCCTGAGACTAAAAGACTAATAACTCACAGAACATACGTCCAATTGAGGCGCTGTTTGTTACGTTGAGACCCTTATGACAAGGCAGACCTTTGAGATACTTCTTTGTGGGACTTCGTTACAGTTGGAGTATCGACCAGTAGCTCCTGAAGCGGATCCTCCCGGAGACGAGCGAACATAGTGCAGAGACCTAGTGGTTGGCTGAGACTTGACGACTGCTGACCGTTTTGACTTGGAGTGACTCGACAGACCCAGAGGGGAACACCTTGGTGACGCGGCAGACCCACGGTGGGGAGCACCTCTGTGTGACGCGACAGAACCACGGTACTCGACAGGAGGAGTGCCTCAGCAAGTCTTGAGGGGGAGCGCCTCTATGTGACGCAACAGACCCACAGTGGGGAGCGCCTCTGTGTGACGCGGCAGACCCACGGTACTCGACAGGAGAAGTACCTCAGCAGTCCAAGGTTAGTGGGAAGCGCCTCTGTGTGACACGTCATGCCCACTGTACTCGATAGAGGAGGAGTTCTCCAGCAGCCGAGGTGTTCGACGTTGTGTTCGGAATGTTACTTGATACTACCCCTTGAATAAATCTTGGTTTGAGCTGAGTTAGAACCTTTGTGTTTTCCTCATGATTGAGATTGATTATTTGATAACTTAGGTGTATGTATGGGCATATACCTAAGTAAGGTTATTTGTTGATTTCATACTTTGTGTTTTATTCTTGTTGGATTTTGTGAGACCTAGAGGGTCTCGGGGTCCCTACCGAGTATCTTTATACTCACCCATGCACAGGCTATGCCCGCACCTTGTTGCGTTGGATGCAGACGACGGACAACGCTAACTGAGGCCGAGAGTACTATGACTGGATGATACCTGGAGGTGGACCTTACGACGAGTCGGTACACGGAGGAGACGGACGGACGGGGAGTACTGAGGAGGCGATCTGTACCTACCCTTTAGGTAGAAACCTCGGAGGACGATCCAGTAGTTGTCTTTCTTTTTCTTCAGTTGTGTTGCATTTTAGTTGTACTTGTACTTTCCAGTTGGGCTTGTATTCTGGCCCCTTTTTACTTACTGTACTCACTTGTTTACTATACAGTTGACTTGCGTTCGTACCTTGCTGTGTGTTTGGTTGCGTGTGTTTACAGGTTATAAATGTAATGCCTTCTTAGTTTTAGGGAATATGCCTTTGGTGCTAGTCGTTAGCCCCTCGCCTATGGAAGGCGGGCTTGGGGTATTCACGACACAAGCCCCGGGGGACGGGTCGTGATAATTGGTATCAGAGGAGTCGGTTCTACGACAGAACTAAGACTCTGATCTTTTCTGTGTAGCAATAGTGTTAAGTGCAGTGAGTGAGATTTTCAGTTCAGGGAGTCCAATGTTGGTGCGGCGACCGACGTATCCATACACCAGGACCCTTAATTCTAATTTCCGACTCAGTACACGAAAACACTGATTGCGTGCGTGTTTTTAAAAGTTTTCTCTGTGATCTTTTGAGTCAGTGCACCAGGTATAACTTTCAGCTCACCAGGTATAACTTTTGACCATGGAACACCTGTTTCTCTTTAGGATGCCTCCACACAGACAACCAGCTAGAGTTCCGAGAGTTGTACGCACTGATATCCCACCAAGCGACGAGACCTCGATGCAGGGCCCTTTTCCAGTAGAGGCACCAGCGGAGGCACCAACGACACCACTCCCCGTTGGGCCACCGATGCCACCAGCCCCAGCAGCAGATGGTGCATGCCGCTTGAGCGCATTGCACGAGTTCCAGCGCCAGAGGCCACCCAGGTTCAGGGGAGAGATGGACCCACAGGCGGCTGAGGATTGGCTGGAGGCTGTGGTGAGAGTCTTTCGACTCGTAGGGACACCAGCTGATCTCATGGTGATTCTTACTGCCAGCCTTCTACAGGCAGCAGTGGGCAGATGGTGGAGCTTGATGCTCCAGGTTCACGACGAGGTGACGCTTCTCTGGGAAGACTTCAAGAGCCTGTTTCGGGCAGAGTTTGTTCCAGCAACTCTTCATGCAGTGCGCATTCAGGAGCTACTTCATCTGCAGCAGGGAAGCATGACTGTAGCTCAGTACTTAGTGAGGTTCACTGACCTCTCACGCTACTCCACATATATGGTGCAAGACCCTTTCTTCAGGGCCCGGACCTTTGAGCAGGGGCTCAGGTGGAATATCAGGGATTCAGTGATCTCACTCAACATCCTGACGCAGACAGAGGTGTTAGAGAGAGCCATCTTGGTTGAGAGTTTCCTTGCCGAGCAGTCACCAGCGGCGAGACCCACCACCAGTCATCACATAGCAGAGTCTTCTGCAGCTGGCAGCAGACAGATGTCATAGAGGTCAAAGAGGACCGGACCTATAGGTGGACGTCCGCATGACTCAGGATCGGTTGTGCGGGGCACCCGAAGCGGAGCTAGTCATGCCAGGAGCAGACAATGTTACACATGTGGCGGGCAGGGTCACATGGCTCGTGACTGCCCGACCTGCCGTTTGGATGATCAACAGACGGTCGAAGGACCGCCCAGACAGAGACAAAGGTTCAATCGAGGAGGTCCGTAGGGAGCAGACAGACGTGGTAGGGGAGCTGGCCATGCAGCTGGTGGTTGGCGACGATTTGAGGTGTTACTGCCACCACTACCAGGAGGTCCACCCCGACCGCAAGTAGCAAGTGGACATGGGAGAGCTCAGCTCCAGGTAGCTGAGGCCTACGATTACGACGCTCTGGAGATGATACGAGGTACGATCTGTGTCTACTCCACCATAGCTGCAGTACTTATAGACACAGGTGTCAATCATTCTTTTATTGCCACTGCCCTCATTCGGAGCTCAGAGATTCCGATGGAGCCGTTGGCTCGATCCTTACGGCTAGAGACTCCTATGGGAGCAGATTCGACGATTACGCACTGGTACTGGCAGTGCGAGCTTACTCTAAGAGGTGATAGCTTCGGCTGGAATCTCCTAGTAGCAGCGTCGAAGCCTTATGATGTCATCTTGGGTATGGACTGGTTATCTACAGTCTATGCTTAGATAGACTGTATTAGGCGCAAAGTGCGGTGTGTTCGCACGGATGAGACCAGGTTTACCTTCATTGGCGAGAAGGGAGCCTTTGCAATGTAGGATGGACTTACCCGGAGGAGGGTGAAACCGATTACTCATCAGTTGGCTAGCCTTACCCTCGGAGCTGTTGATGTGGAGAGTCCGAGCTATCCTGTAGTGGTGGAACGATACGTGGATGTTTTCCCTAATGATGTCCCAGGTCTACCGCCTCGCAGAGAGGTGGACTTTTACATTGACTTGTACCCCAGGATGACACCAATATCTATACCAGTGTATCAGATGGCTCCCGCAGAGCATCATGAGCTGTGGGTACAACTAGAGGACTTATAGGGGAAGAGATTCATCTGGACCATTATTTCTCCTTGGGAAGCCCCGATTCTGTTCGCCAAGAAGGCGGATGGGAGCTTGAGGCTTTGTGTTGACTATCGGCGCCTGAACCAGGCAACTGTGAAGAACAAGTACCCACTCCCGAGGATTGATGACCTCTTTGATCAGCTGAAGGAAGCACGATGGTTCTCGAAGATATACCTCAGATCAGGCTATCATCAGCTTAGAGTGCAAGCCGAAGATGTGAAGAAGACGACCTTTAGGTGTCGGTACGACCATTACGAGTTCTTGGTTAGGCCATTTGGCGTGACCAACACTCCAGCAGTGTTCATGCCTGCAAACCATTTTTTTTGAATTTTATAAAAGCCACCTTAGGTAGGTGGGAACCAGGGTCTCAAACATCACACATTTAACACCGCATTACACAATCAAAAACCAAAACTTCAAAATTCAAATCCACCGCCAACCACCTCGAGCCACGAACCATCCACCATGTGTCAACATCATACGTCCTCGTAAAGCTGGTCACTACAACACCTCGGGCCACAACAAGTGTGACATCCAACCAACCATATCAAATCAGATCTCCAACGATCACCACCGACGACCGTCGTCACCATCACCAACCTGAATCAAACCATAACGCCGGCGAGCAACATCGGCGTCCTTCATCACAATCACCGTCGGAGGAAACCCAACACCGGATCATCACCAGTCCAAACCAAAATCCATGAGCAAACATAAGAGAACATGGACAGAACACACACCCCCTCCCAAAGCCTCACAATCAGAACCTTCAACGAGGCAGAAACCCTCGGCACATCACAAAATTAACACCAGATAACCACGAAAACAACCAACAAATCCGGTGAAATAAACCAAAAATGAGAAACCACAAACACCAGATACATCCCGCATAGCAACCAACAATAACCAATCATTGTCGGAACAAACTGGTCTTGAAAAGATCTAAAAAACCAAAATGACAACATCAGAAATCAAGCCATACCGCACATAGAGCACCACTGCCTGTGAACCCCACCTCCAAGAATAAGGGTTTGTCCGACAAACCCTCCCGTCGTCATCCTCATCTGCTCAAAACAAAACAAGCTCCCAACGCCGCCATCCGAAAAGACCACAGATGCAATGCTCAGCCTCCAAACACCTAGATCTATAGCCAAAGTGATGATATCTCACCGACGGGCCAAGGAATCAGGCGCAGAATCAACACCGAGTCGCGAAGACCCCGATGCACGCAAGACGAGCCGACATAAGGCCGCGACAGTATAGAGAACACCACCTCAAACCTCTGAACCAGGGAGGAAGGAGTGCAGATCCGGGATGAAGGAGGCGGCGTGAGAGGAACCCTAGCAGAGCGCAGTGCCCCTTACGGGCTCCAACTCCAGCAGTGTTCATGAGACTCATGAACAGGATATTTCAGCCATACCTTGATCGCTTTGTAGTAGTCTTCATCGACGACATTCTGATCTACTTGACTACTGAGGAGGAGCATGCCTATCATTTGCAGGTAGTACTGGACACACTCCGAGAGCACCATCTTTATGGTAAGCTCTTGAAGTGCCAGTTCTGGATCCGAGAGGTTCACTTTCAGGGACATGTCATATAAGAGGCTGGAGTTGCAGTAGATCTAGCGAAGATTGAGGTGGTACTTGCTTGGGATCCACCTAGGAGTGTGACGGAGGTACAAAGTTTCCTGGGTTTGGCTAGATATTACCGGAGGTTTTTACCAGATTTCTCCAGAGTTGAAACACCACTATCAGCCTTGAAAAAGAAGGGGCAAACCTTCGTGTGGTTGGAGAGATACCAGCGGAGTTTTTAGGAGCTGAAGTAAAGGCTGACTAGTGCCCCCATCTTGAGGCTTCCAGAGGAGGGCATAGGGTACGTAGTTTACTACGACGCATCAGGGACCGATCTCAAATGTGTCCTGATGTAGGAGCAAGCATTGATCACATATAGTTCTCGACAGCTGAGACAACACGAGCAAAACTACTTTACCCATGACCTGCAGTTAACAGCAGTGGTCTTCGCCTTGAAAATTTGGCGGCACTATTTGATGGGTGAGTGTTTTACCATGTACTCTGATCACAAGAGTCTCGGGTATATCTTCTCCCAAAAGGACATAAACCTAAGACAATGACGTTGTCTTGAGTTCCTCCAGGACTATGATTTCGAGATAGTCTATACTCCTGGGAAGGGGAATGTTGTAGTAGATGCACTCAACAGGAGGACTGGTATACAACTGCTAGGTGATGTGACAGAGCAACTGGCCGCTTTACAGATATCCTTTGTGGATAAAGATGGAGCATCCTTCCTTCAGTCTCTTACATTCACCCCCCCACTTCTTCAGCGAGTCAGGGAGGCGCAGCGTGGGGACGCTGACTGTGAGGCACGACGTGCTCAGATATCAACAGGACAGACACCTGATGGATTTTCTGAAGGTGGGGAGCACGTCATCCTCTTTAGAGGATATACCATGGTACCAGTGTCACTTCAGGAGGAAGTGTTGAGGGAGTTCTATACATCCCCTCTAGCGGTACATCCAGGAGTGGCAAAGATGTACCAGGATCTCTGACGATAGCATTGGTGGATGGGAATGAAGAAAGCAGTAGCAGAGTTTGTCTCTCGGTGCTTCACTTGTCAGCAAGTGAAGGCAGAGCATCAGGTACCTGTAGGCTTGGTTCAACCTTTAGAGGTCCCAAAGTGGAATTGGGATGGTATATCCATGGACTTCATGATAGGACTTCCACATACATCTAGGGGACATGACTCAATTTGGGTGATCATCAACCGAATCAACAAGTCGGACCACTTCCTACCGATTAGAGAGTAGGGTTCGGTAGAGAGCTTGAGACGCCTCTATGTGAAGGATATTGTGCGGTTACATGGGGTAACATTGACGATTATCTCTGATTGTGATGCACGTTTAACTTCCCGGCTATGGAAGGGGTTGCAGGAGGCTTTTGGGACACAACTTTGTTTGCGCACCGCCTTCCATCCCCAGACAGATGGCCAGACTAAGCGGACCATTCAGACCCTCGAGGACATGCTGCGTGCTTGTGTCCTCGACTTTGGTAGTAGCTAGGAGGATCACTTGCCTTTGGTGGAGTTTTCATACAACAACAGATATCACTCCACCATTGGGATGATACCTTTTGAGGCATTGTACGGGCAACCTTGTAGACCGCCTTTGTGCTGGACTGACCCAGGGGAGTCAACACTCATGGGACCATAGATGGTTCAGGATACCACATAGAAGGTGAAGATCATCTAGGAGTGGATGAAGACTGCATAAAGTGGACAAAATTCATATGCCGATAGGAGACATAGACTTCTGGAGTTCAAGGATAGCGACCACGTCTTTATACGGGTCTCACCTCGATGAGGTTTGTGGAGATTTGGCCAAGGCGGAAAGTTATCTCTAATATTCATCAGACCCTTTCAGGTCCTCAACAGAGTTGGCGAGGTGGCGTACCGCTTAGCTCTTACACCTCAGTTGCACCGAGTGCACAGAATCTTCCACGTATCCCAGCTGAGGAGATATGTGCATGATCCTTCTCACATCATCGACCATGGTGAGCTGGACATCGACGATGGGATGACATTTACGGAGGTTCCAGTAGAGATTGAGGATCGACAGGAGCAGGTCCTTCATGGATGGTCGATACCTCTGGTGCGCGTTCGCTGGCAGCATAGGAACCTCCAGGAGAGCACATGGGAGTGGGAGGCTCAGATGCGTCCTCAGTACCCCCACTTGTTTACCTAGTTTGAGTTGTGGATTACAAGAATATAAATCCATGAGGTGGGGAGAATGTAAAGACACCGAATTTACATACATTTTTTTAAATAAATGGAAATTTTATGAGTCTTCAAAAACTGACAGCACACGATTCCAAGGTCTGGAGTGCCCGGAATGAATTTCTGAAATTTTGTTTGGGTACGTTCAGTAAACGTGCGAGCGAGTTTTTCTAACTTTTGAACCGGTGCTCGGAATTGAAATCCAAGGGAACCGTTGAACTCGCAGCATCGATATTTTCTTAAGGAGACTTTCACCTCGATGACAGATGATCGAGGGTGAAAGTTATTTTTTGGTTTTTTAGTGTAAGAATAAAAATAAAAATAAAAGTGTGTGATATTTTATTTTTATTTGCAACACGCATGTGGGTTTTAGGAGGTGGGGTCCACTGGAACAAAAACCTCCTTGTGGAAGTTGAGAAGTGGGGACCGCTAGACCTTAACCTCCCATGAGAGGTTATGGTGGTGGGGACCATCTGAACCTAACCTCCCATGAGAGGTTATGGTGGTGGGGATCATCCGAGGCCTAAACCTCTTGAACTCCCCTCATTATGGAGAAAAACCCCTCAACCCCTCATTAATGTGGAGGATCCTCTTGACTTCCTCCACATTAATTGTTCCAACCCTCCCCTTTAATTAATTGAGCCAACACATCAATTAATTAATTAAACTATTTGAATTTATGCCAACAAACATAATTGAGGGGATAATCTATTATTTTTGGAACCACTTTACATTTGGGTGGAATTGGGTGAAAGCTTCTCCAACGAAGAACACTTTCTCCGTGAAGAAAACTTCCTCCACGAAGAACTCCGGCAAGGAACGTCTTCGACTATGACGAACCGACACACGAGCCTGGGATTGGAGGTGTGTGGCGGACGCGACAAATGTCGATGACTTCACCTTCTTCCTCGCACCAACGTCATCAAGCGAACGAGGTAGAGGTTTATTGATTAACACTTCCCATGTTCTCCCCTTCTAATTATTTTGCGGGATTTGGGAATAGAGATTGATGAGGGTTGTGGGAAATGATGTTTTAAAATATCTTCCATACACGTTCATGATTCGTTCTTTGTGAACCACTTGTTATAACTCTAAACGCGGAGGGTACGGGCCGAACAAACATGGCCTGACCCCTCCGCCGTTCTTTTTTGGTGTACTCTTTGAAATGGAGGAAGGCGACGAAGGCGAAGAAGGTGATGAAGGCAATGCCACTGCCACCTATGGCCTCCGCGACCCACGCCGCCCCTGCGATGTTCCAATATCCCGACCAAACCGACCGCGCGCCCCAGCTCCACGCCCCAGCTCCGCGCCCCGACCGAGCCACCCACAGTGCACTGGCCTCCCGACCGAACTGGCTCTACGCCCCGGCCGAGCCGCCCCGTGGTGCACTGGCCTCCCGACCGAACCAGCCTTGTGCCCCCACAGCATTCCCGTCTCCCGGCCGAACCACCCTCGCCACAGCCCTCCGAGCTGCCCCGACTCGTGCTGCCCCGGCTCGTGCTGCCCCAGGTCACGCCGCCCCGGCTCGCGCCGCCCGCCGACCCTCCGAGCCGCCCTGCAACCTCGTGTCCTCGCGACAACTTCTGGATGAGCCGATCCACGGATCCACGGCCTCGTGCCCTCGTAGCCATCCGTGGCCCCTCACAGTCTGTCGGGCCAGACCCAATAGGCCGAACTGGACCCGAGCCCACTATGACCCAGTTACTTTCCTTGGCCATAACTTTGGCATCGGACATCCGTTTGACGAACTATTAGCGGCGCTGTAAATCTTGGAGAGAGATGGTCCCTTTGAGTGATACCCCACTGTGTTTTGGATTAAGATGGGAAATAGTCAGGTTGGATCGAGCACGGATCCAACCGGACCACCGAGACTAAAAAGCTAATAACTCACAGACCGGGTGTCCGATTGACGCATCGTCTGTTACGTTGAGACCCCTATGATGAGTCATACCTTTGAGATACTTCTTTGTGGTACTTCATTGTAAGAACCCAGTTCTTATTCTTGAGGTACAAGTCTCTTCTTTTCCTTTTTCCTTAAGTGTTTTTGAGAAAATAAGGAAAATGGAGAAAAATCCAAAAATTTGTGGATACACTCCATGTACTTTTCCACACACCGTGTACTTTGGACATGTGGGATGAGTACACAGTGTGTGTAGGCTTGTCGGTGATGAAGGGTGTAAAAACTGACTACACGCCGTGTAATCAGTCGGTAGGTGAACAATAAGGCAGTGGGAGTAGCCGCCAGCGGAACGGTAGTACACGCTGTGTAGTCAGAAATATACACCATGTAATCAAGTCGATGAATAAATAGTGAGGCGGTGGAAAGTGGCCTCCAGAGGAATAGTTAAAAAAATGGAAATTACACATCGTGTACTTGAGAGTACACGCCATGTAGTTATGTTTTTTCACTTAAAATAGGCAGTAGCCTCCTCTTTCGACAGAGGAAGATTAGAATGCCCAAGAGCCACGAGAGAGAAGGCCGAACCTTGGAAGAGATCCCGACCACACATTGGGACTCAGATTTCTTTACCAACAATCTCATTTGAACCGTGCGGGTGAGTTCTTGTCTCTCCTTGAGTATTTACTTTAAATTATTTCCTGAGGGAAATTTATTTGAGTTTGAATGGGTGAACATTTATCCCATATCTACATCATTCTTGGTTGTTTCGGGAGGCACCGTTCACATATATCGATCAGTGGAGATTGAGGTAGGTGGTCTGGTGTTTATTTCCAACTGTCGAGTTGTTTTTGTGTACATTGTGCTACGCGCCCATGTTTGGGGTGTCATATGTCTGAGGCCTTTACTGTTGAAATACCTATAATTGCATAGGTAATTTAATGAATATGTATAAACTGCTGTTTGAGATCGTTTCTTTGATCCAGGGCCACCCTAAGGGTGTGATTACCTTGTTTAGCCGTTTGGTCAGGATACATGTGGGTATGCCGTGATTATAGAATGCTCTGAGTTTTCTTGAGAGAAAATGTATATATAATTGCATGATTATATGTTAGGATCAGACCGGTTACTTGCTTAGCCTGAGGGCAGTGTTTTGTTTAGCCCGAAGGCAAGTGTTTGTTTAGCTTGAGGGCAATGTTTCTTATGCCCGAGGGCAGTAGCTTTCGTGCTTGAGGGCAATATCTTGTATGCCCGAGGGCAATATTTGTTATGCCTGAGGGAAATCACCTGAGGGTTTCAATTTTGATTACCTGAGGGTAAGGATTTGTATGTCTGATGACACTATTTACTTTGAATATTCACTGTGGTGATTTCTCATGTTTTACCTGCCAAGCTAAAGTATAGGCTTGGTATTGTTTTACCTTCTACTTATTAGATAGCCTGTTGTGGGTTTTGTTGTGGCATTATTTAGGAGATTGTCGATTGAGGCTGGGTCTCAGAAACTTATAATTCAATTGCATTGAATTGTTAAATAATAATTAAATGGAAATGTAACTAGTACGAATGTTTACTTTTGAGTACTTCCTAGTTTACTGCATTTCATTATTGCACACTGTTGTTGCACATTTTCACTCACAGTTGGGCATGGGCCTTTGGTGGTTGCCTACTAGGATTTATTTCTCACACCCTGTTTGAGTCATGTCTTGGGCCCAAACAGATTATATTGCTGTAGGTGTTGATAAGGTAAAGAGTCCCTATACAGGTACTTGATTGATGCAGAGGAGTAGGAGAGAATGAGACCGAGTTTAGACTTACGATGCTACTGAGTTCCTACTGCACTGTTTTGTTTTGCTTTGTTGTACTTGTCCCTTGTATTGTATTGTTTTAGATTGTAGTGTACCCTATTTTGGATACTTTCTTAGACTTAGGGACATATATGCATCATCAAATATATATGGCTGTTGTCATATTTTACTTATGCACTGTTGTCTATTTTAGCTTGTTATTGTTTACTTCTTCCTCTTTGGTTTGTTTGTATTTTCTCTGCTGTGCTACACTTTGACAAATGAGGGCATAGTTTCCCCACTATCAAAATCAGACCCTCGCTAATAGTCGGCAACCTCTGGCATTTGGGGAAATGTGCTTAAGGTCATGTGACCAACCGGGTTTGGGGCACCCGTTGTGTGGCTCCCAGATCCAGGATGTTACAAAGTGGTATCAGAGGAGGTTTCTCTTCTCTGAGTTATTTTATTATTTGGCAACGAAAGAAAGAGATAGATTTATAAGGGATTCGGTAATAAACTGTGCCTGGGAGTAGCTACCCTATGTACAGGTAAAGGCCGGATTGGCTCGAATTAAATTGTGATTTTCTGTTTATGATTATTACAATTTATATGATTTTCACCGTTGGGTGACACAATTGTGGTGTGCTGTTTATATTTTTATACTTGGGTTCTATTTAGTTGCAACCCGATAAGATGAGAGTATGCCATCTCATGCATCATTTAGGCACATTTTAGAATCACATGCCATGCATAGTTTCCATGCCATGTAGGTGCATTAGAAATTTCATGTTGTTGTGATAGATGTTGTGATAAAAAATGCATGCTGTTGTGATAGATGCCTTGATAAAATACCTACTATTCGATAGGGTATTGTTATGTAAGGTTTTGTGAATGAACACCAAACTTTGGTTCTTGAGGAGTATGGGCCCTCATCAACCGAAATTTGGTGGATCATGGACTTGTTTACTTTGTTATAACATGTATAAGATTCCAAGATTTGGTTCGCGGGGAGTATGGGTCCTCATGGATCGGATTTTGGAACTTTGGTGTTCATTCAGTATTTTTCTGGACTCCGAAGTAGTTTCTGAGGCTTACTGTCCAGAAAAACCCAGAATACACGTCGTGTAATTTTGATTACACGCCATTTACTCTTCTATTCAAAAAGAAATGAAAATTTTTTAAGTATACGCCGTGTACCTTATGTACACACCATGCAGTTTCTAACCGTATCATAGGCCATGTAGGCAGAAACATAGGATGGGGAAACTCTAGAGAGAACACACCGTGTACCAGTTGCACACGTCGTGTCATGTTGAACCTGTGTCCACTGTGTAACTAATAACACGGACGGAGAAATCTTCGCTTAAACATGCCGTGTCACTTCCGAACACGCCATGTAGTGTAATATGGGAATCTGGCCATGTAACTAACAACATGGGTCAGTGTTATCCTTTCTAGTACACACTGTGTACCTGTGGGACATGCTGTGTAGTCTTGACTGGTGAGAGACCATGTGGACTTGGCCATGTGGCTGGGGAAACAGGGTGGTGTACACACTATGTGCAGGTGTAACACGTCGTGTAGTGTCAGCAGAGTAGCTGGTCGTGTCACTAATAACATGGGCAGTTGGAATCTAAGTCGTACACGCCGTGTCTATCTAGAACACGCCGTGCAGTGTGATCTATGTACCCAACCGTGTCACGAACAACACGGGTCGGTGAAGCTCGTCTAGTACACGCTGTGTAGAACTTATAAATGCCATGTAGTCTCATTCTAAGAAGATCCGTGTGGCTAAGCCTTGTAGAAGGACTCGGGCAGGGGAAGAAAATTCAAGTACACACCATGTGTGTGGAAAACACGTCGTGTGTTTGGGGTGTTACACGACCAGTTCTGGCATAAGTACATACCCATGTGAAAGAATTAAGGGAACATGCCGTGTAGTTATTATACGCGCCGTGTAGTCTTGTTTTGTAAAACTGGAATGTTTTCTTTCTCCTGTTCCTTTCTTACACTCCTTGTTTTCAACCCTTGATGATCTTAATCTAAGGCGTGTGTTTGACTTTGTAGAGTCATGACATCGAGATGACCTCGAGTTGTTTGATAAGAGAGCGGGAACGATTATACTCTAGAGATGGTAGGCCACGGGCTACTGATGGATCCTCCAGCAGTGCCAAATGTGACACCAACTGTTATACCAGAAGCAAGCACAGATGCACAGTTTTGTGAAGGCTTCATGCAGTTTATGAAGACCTTCCAAGGAGCACCGCCGATTGCCACATCTATGGCAGAGCTAACACACATATTACAGCAGTAACATCTGCCTATGTTTTCAGGGGATGGAAGACCACAGGCTGCAGAGTCATAGCTGGGTTCTATGCAGACAATCTTCGAGCATCTTGAGACACCTCCTGGGAGGAGGGTCAAACTCGCTACTTACATGCTGCGTGATTCCACCAAGAGATGGTGGAATGTTACCGCCCAGACTGAGCATCACTGAGACATGGCGTGAGAAGATTTTCAGGAAGTCTTCTATGGATTTTTCTTTCTAGAGATGTTGAGGGCAGATCGAGCTCGAGAGTTAATGAATCTGCAGCAAGGCGTCATGTCAGTGATGGACTATTTTTCCCACTTCACCGAGCTACAACATTTTGCACTCGTTCTAGTGGGTGATAAGAGATTGATGTCTAGAATCTTTGAGGATGGTCTTAGATATGACATCCGCGCACTGGTGAACATTTTCAGGTTGCCTATAGTGCATTCTATTGTGAACCAGGCGCTGATTACTGAGCAGAACCTGCGGGAAGCTAGTGGTGCATGCCAGGGCAGTTCAACACCAGTTTTTGGTACTATCTCTACCAGTAAGAGGAAGAGGCAGATGAATTTCTCTCATGGTGGAAGTACTATCTAGAAGAATTCTTCAGTTGTCCAGGTGATGTGTTATCAGTGTGGTAAAGAGGGGCACAAGTGTAACACCCGAGACTTTTATGTTATATAAATCATCAAAGGAATCTTTTTCTACACAACACTTGCTTGGCTTGCTTTACACGCAATCGCGACCTTCCTCGATAGCTTGCGTCGTACGCAATACCGAGTTTCACTAAACAACAATATGCTATTAAAACTAGCCGTTATGAATAGTAATAACCACTTTTTGAAATTTTATAAATTTTATTTTTCAAAATGGACTTCATTTTTGGACTCAGAATATCGAAATTAGCCTAGGGTGAAATTTTGGTATTTTTCTGAAAACTTTCAATTTTTGATGAATAGTGAAACCACTAAGTGGTAGGTTAAAAACTGAATTTTGCATAAAACTTAATTTTACCGCTTCTGTGAATGGAATTTCAAAAATCCGAGAGACACGGTTAATATCAAGGACTAAAATGTGGTTCAATGAGATGAAAATAATTTTTTGGTGAATAGTAACTTTTTACTATTTTTACCGCGGTTAATAGTAAATAGGGTAACTAAGGGTAAATATGATATTAATATTACCCTAACACATGTACTAATTCTATTGGACAAGTGTAATTCGACCAAAAACAAACTTAGGAATAAAATATGACCATTTAGGCCCACTTGGATTAGATTAGGACATTTATTATTAATTTATTTAAAGAAGGGTTAAAATAGTTAAAATCAAAGTTTAATAAGTAAATCATTTTTAATATAGGGTTATACATAAGATAAATTCGATTGTAAATATTCATTAGAAAGCTAAAAATATTTCCTACATGATGGTATTTTATTTGTAATTTTTAGACATCAAATAAGTTAATTTATTTATGACACAAAGATGATGCAGTAATTATCTTATTAATGAAATATTGACATAATTGATGTTATAAACACCAAAATAAATGTGATTTAAGACTTTTTATGAACTACACTAATTTTCTAGGTTACTATGATATATTATTGTTGATTTAATCAACTTGGTTCGAACATATAATTCTGTTATGACTTTCAAAAAAATCATATCTCAAATAGTGTCAAAATTGACACAAAATAGTTTTTAAATCAAATATTATATTATTAATTGTTATTTTATTCCTAAAAATCTAAGGTTCGGCCAAATGACTTAGATAAGGATATATATATTAATAATAAACAATTTGGGGTTCGTTTGGCATGTTATAGTAAGTGTATTAACCATATAGTGAAAGAAAACAAAAAGACATGGTAAAAGTTAAATTATTTAACTTAGAGTTAAATCTAATTGATAAGGTTAAAATAATACCCTAAACTTGTCTAAATCCTATTGGTTGATAGGATTTCGACCCATCCCCACTTTAGCTTCGAAATAAGACCCTTTGGAACCATTATAAACCGATTTTGACTTTAATATAAAATAATATTTTGAGATATTCCTAAGGTGCCCCTCTCCTCCCTTATAAAAGGGCACCTCCTCCCCCTCCTCCTCACACCAATTTGAGCACTCAAGCTCGGCCAACCCCTGCCATTTTCTCCTCTCCACTTCCCTAGAATAATCCTAGAGGTCCTGGTCTTCTCCAAAGACCAATTTTAGTTCCTTAAGTGGAGGATTCAAAGAGGCGTTCCAAAGAAGAGGTAATATCCATTACCGATCTTTTCAATTTCTTTCTTCTTCAACTTCTTCTTCTTTAGTTGTTTCATGATAAAGTAATAACATCAGTATTACTTACATACTGATATGTTATTATAAATATGAAACAACCCTAATTCACCTTCTATCCATCCTACGGAAGAATGAAATCACCGCGCGTGCGTACGTACAGAATACCGTCTCCACGCCGTGGTGTAATCTATTTTCCACCATCACCTTACAAGGATGGGTATAATGGTGTAATGAGTAACTATATATGATTATTATGAAGTAATATTGATACTGAAATAATATATATATATACTCCAATACAATTCCACGATCATAGGAACGATATCATCACTCGTGCGTACGTACGGAATACCGTCTCCACGATGTGATGCGACTCGTTCTACATGATCTTCATTTCATAATGATTATATAAATGAATTGAATGAATGAATATGGTATATACTACACTAATACCATTCTGGAAATGAATTATCTATAACCTAAAGATAAGAATAAGAATTTATTCGACAAAACACGCATAAGAACAAAAAGTTATAAAGACCCGAGTAACAAGTAACAATGAAATATTACTAACAAGAAGCTAATAATATGACCATATATGATATCATATCAATATGTATGATTCTGGAATAAGTCAATAACATTATTTAAACCATTATACAGGAGCTTCGGACACGAACAAAGCAAATCGGACCTAAGGTAAGGGAAATATCACAATCTCATTTTTATCCGAGATTGTTTATTCGTAAGTATTTACTGGGGTGTATTTTATCATCCACATCCATGTTCCCTCAATATGTAATATTATTTCCATCCTTCTACAGTAGTTTATATCCAATTTTACCCTTCGGTAAGTTTTTTGTAAAGGATATGAAAGGAATCTTTTTTCGTTTTTCGTACGAGGTACTTTTTGACTTTTCCGACAAAAGTACGAAGAATGTTTTTTTTTAACTTATACGGCACGAACGAATTTTTACGGTTTTATAAAACCTTATTTTCATGATCCTTCCTCCAAAATATTTCATGACTATTTTTAATAACATCTCTTTCTTTTAAAATTGTATGATGTTTTGTGAAAAGAAATTGATTTTGAAGAAGAAAGGATATTTTCCTCAAGAATTCATTTCAAGTGTTTTATCAAAATTATTTTCCATATAAGATAATAAAGGGTTCTGTTTCTATCCATATTTTTACATTGATTTGACTATGTTGTGATGGAATTATGTTTATGAATTCCTTTATCTTATATGAATGGTTTTATGATGTCATGTTGTTTAAGAATCCCATTTTTATTACATGGGTTATGCAATGATGTATGATTTATGATTTTGTGGCACACATAAGAATGGTATCATTATGAGATGGGTGGGACCTATATCTCCCTCCAATGCATTGGGTAAAGATTTCATATCTCATGAGATAGACATGGCTGGAATGGTAGGTTATACCGGTTCAGTGAAACAGGACTGAAACGAGGATTACTCGATTCAGAAAGGGACTTTGTCCACTAAGATAGTCTTGGCAATGAGTCTTGACTAACAAGAAATGATTCTATATGATTATGTGTGTATTCCACAATGAGTAATGTTTTAAGTAAGGGTTTCATTTTCACTACTATGATTTATCCCATGTTATGAAATTATGCTCTCTTTTGCAGGTTAAGATTTCCAAAAATGTTATGTTCTTATGAAAATTATGTGATTGATATTTCTTTTGTTTACCCTTACTGAGCATTTGAGCTCACCCTTTTATGTTTTCTTTTCCCCAGGATATAAAGAAAGGTTTTAGGTAAAAAAAAAGGAAGATCTTTGTGGGAGATTTTGAAGATCTTTCACCAGGATTAGAAGATTACGTTCCGAGTTTCCAAAGACACTAAACTATTACGATCCTTGTGTGTGTATTTTTGTTATGTATTAAGTATTCCGCAAAAGTAATGTAATGTTCATGTAAGTCAGGCTTCGGGTCTCTACAGTTGGTATCAGAGGAAAGGTATAGTCAACCTTTGGAAACTAGGATGTGAAAGCCTTAGTAAGAACCCTAAGGATAAGTCTAAGCATAGAACACAATCTTAGAAATGGCCTTGAATAACCTAGGATAAGACCTTAAGCATGAAAATTTTATTCTTGAATTATGTGGTTTCCTATTATAATTAGTGTTGCTCACACTATTCTTCTTGGTTTTAGTCAATGGCTGGAACCCGAAGGAACCGTGTTAATGCGGAATGCGATGGGCAATGCAATGATTGTCCCCCTGAGCAAACAAACGATATGGGAGCTGGAATGCAAAATCTTGTAGCCATGCTCACACAACTTTCTCAAGCTATGAATCATGCAAGATTTCCAAACGAGCAAAGGAGGGAGCAACATTCTGTTGAATCCTTCATGAGGCAGCGTCCACCTTCTTTCAGTGGGTCTACTGATCCATTAGTTGCTGAACAATGGATTAGTACTACTGAAAAGATATTTTCAGTTCTTCAATGTTCTGAACATGATAAAGTCATCCTAGCAGTGTATCGTTTGGAAGGAGATGGTGATCAATGGTGGAATCTTGTTAAGAATACGAGGCAAAGGGATGAAATTGAGTCTATGGAATGGGACGAGTTCAAGAACTTATTTTTCAATAAGTACTTCCCTCGTATTCTCCGAACAAAGATGGAGAAAGAGTTTCTTGAACTGAAGCAAAGGGATGATGAATCTGTTAGTACCTATGAAGCAAATTTTACAAGACTTGCAAGGTACGCTTCTGGTATTATTATCCAACCTGAGAGTAAGATCGATCGGTTCTTTAGTGGCTTAAAACCAAGTCTTCGAAGGGCGTTAGCCATAAGGGACTTCAATAGCTACGAGGAAATCGTTCGATGTGCTCTCAAAGTCGAGATGGAGATTGGAGTAACCCATCAGTCGCATGGGTTTGATAAGAAGAGGAAGATGGAATTCAAAGGAAACTCTAAAGAGCACACTGAAAAGAAGATGAACTTTCCCTTATGCTCAAAGTGTGGAAAGAAACATGGAGGGAGTTGTCTTAAAGGGACAAGTAAATGTTTTAAATGTGGAAAGGAAGGTCATCGGGCATTTGAATGTCGTGATAATGGGAAGAAGATGTCTAATGATGCAAACAAAGGAAGGGATACACAGAATGAACCTGCTACACTTCAATGTTTCAAGTGTAAGGAGATGGGGCATTATGCCAATCAATGCCCAAATCCAAGGGTTGATGATGATGGTCGACGTCAACAAACTCTTAAGGCTAAAGACAAAGGAAAGTCACATGAAATTTCTATCAGCGATGTGGAGTACGATAACGATGTGGTGAAAGGTACACTTACCATCCACTCTAAAGTAGCAAATGTTTTATTTGATTCTGGATCCACCCACTCTTTTATTTCTGAAGACTTTTCTAAGGGTATCACCGTATTACCTCAACAATTAGATGTTGAGTTAGCTGTGACAACACCTAATGGCACATCAATCGCATCAGAAGTTTATAATTCTTCTCCGATCGAAGTTTGTGGGAAAGTGCTTCCTGCAAATCTTGTGATCCTTCCTTTAGTGGAATTTGATGTGATTCTTGGCATGGATTGGCTTTCTCTACATGGAGCTCATATCAATTGCCAAAGAAGGGAAGTCACATTTCATATTCCAGATCAACCTACGATCGTCTATCAATGCAAGGATGAACATAACCTTCCAGTGGAAATTTCTTCCATCTTATGGGTATTGATTCCACTAAATGAAGGTTATTTATCTCAAATAGTTGGTGAGAAACTCACGATTAAGAATATGCCCATTGTACGGGAGTTTGATGATGTCTTTCCGGAGGAATTATCGGGTCTTCCACCAAATCGTGAAGTTGAGTTTTCAATAGAACTCGTACCGGGTGCTTTGCCTATTTCAAAGACACCTTATAGAATGGCCCCAATTGAGTTGCAGGAATTGAAGAAGCAACTCCAAGAGAATCTTGATAAGGGATTCATACGCCCTAGTGCGTCACCTTGGGGAGCACCTGTTCTATTTGTTAAGAAGAAAGATGGATCAATGAGACTCTGCATTGATTATCGAGAACTTAACAAGATCACTATCAAGAACAAATATCCTCTCCCACGCATTGATGACTTATTTGACCAACTACGCGGAGCTCAATACTTTTCCAAGATTGATCTTCATTCAGGGTATCATCAATTAAGGGTCAAAAGGGAGGATATACCAAAGACGGCTTTCCGTACAAGGTATGGACACTATGAATTTATAGTGATGCCATTTGGTCTTACTAATGCCCCTGCTATCTTCATGGATCTAATGAATAGAGTCTTTAGAGACTATCTTGATCAATTTGTGGTAGTCTTTATAGACGATATTCTTGTCTATTCAAAGAGCAAGGAAGAACATGAAGATCACTTGAGAATTATATTGAAGACCCTGAGAAAGGAGAAGCTTTATGCCAAATTTACCAAGTGTGAATTTTGGCTTCAAAAAGTTGCATTTTTGGGTCACATAATCTCAAAAGAGGGGATATCTGTGGATCCAGCAAAAACAGAGGTTATCGAAAGATGGTCGAGACCAACAACAGTAACTGAGATCCGAAGTTTTCTTGGTTTGGCTGGTTATTATCGACGTTTTGTAAAAGATTTTTCACGATTATCTAATCCACTCACCAAGTTGACTCGGAAAGGAGTTAAGTTTGTCTGGACAGAGGAATGTGAAGAGAATTTCAAGGAGTTGAAAAGAAGGTTATCCAGTGCACCTGTGCTCACACTGCCTTGTAGTGGAGAAAGGTTTGTGATCTACAGTGATGCATCCAAGAAGGGATTGGGGTGTGTTCTTATGCAAAATGATATGGTGATAGCTTATGCCTCACGACAGTTGAAAATCCATGAGCAAAATTACCCAACACATGATTTGGAGTTGGCTGCGGTAATCTTTGCATTAAAGATTTGGAGGCATTACCTTTATGGTGAAAGGTGTGATATTTATACTGATCATAAAAGTTTAAATTATATTTTCACACAAAAGGAGCTGAATATGCGCCAAAGAAGATGGTTGGAGCTGATTAAGGATTATGACTGCTCAATCCATTACCACCCTGGGAAAGCAAACAAGGTGGCAGATGCATTAAGTCGACAAGACCATGCTAGTTTATCCATGATGAGGATCACAAAAGATCCAATATTTATGGATTTACAAAGGATGGATCTTGGAATTATAATGGAAGGGGAAAAATCTTATCTTTCTCAAATGAATGTTCAACCATCTATACATGTGAAGATTAAAGAGGCACAGAAAGAAGATGTCGAGTTACAAAAGAAGGTGAGAAATGTTCCTGAATTCAACCTTGATTGTGATGGGATAATAAAGTTCAGGAATCGGGTTTGCGTTCCTCCCATCCCCGAATTAAAGAAAGAGCTGCTGGATGAGGCTCATAGTTCTTCATTCTCTATTCATCCTGGAAGCACGAAGATGTATAGGGACCTGAAAGAGTACTTCTGGTGGGATGGCATGAAAAGAGATGTTGCTGAATATGTCTCTCGATGCTTGGTTTGTCAACAAGTTAAAGCTGAGAGACAGAAGTCTAAGGGGATGTTACAACCATTACCCATACCCGAATGGAAATGGGAAAACATCACTATGGACTTTGTCACAGGACTTCCTAAAACATCCAAAGGCAATAATGCTATCTGGGTCATAGTTGATCGTCTTACAAAGTCTGCACACTTCATTGCTATTAGAGAGGATT
Source organism: Viscum album (assembly GCA_963277665.1). Taxonomy (NCBI): domain Eukaryota; kingdom Viridiplantae; phylum Streptophyta; class Magnoliopsida; order Santalales; family Viscaceae; genus Viscum; species Viscum album. The sequence goes on from OY728161.1 coordinate 1,764,665,049, forward strand.
TCTCTCTAGATCAGCTTGCCAGGATATATGTAAAGGAAGTGGTAAGATTGCATGGAGTACCACTTTCTATTATATCTGATCGAGATCCGAGATTTACCTCGAAGTTCTGGCGAAGTCTTCAGCATACTCTGGATACAGAGTTGAGTTTCAGCACTGCTTATCATCCCCAGACAGACGGTCAATCTGAGAGAACAATTCAAACCCTAGAAGATATGTTGAGAGCTTTCTCTATGGATTTCAAAGGAGGTTGGGATCAACACCTACCTTTGGTGGAATTTTCTTATAATAATAGCTTTCACTCCAGTATTCAGATGGCTCCTTATGAAGCTCTCTATGGAAAGAAATGCAGGACTCCAACTTGCTGGGATGAAGTTGGGGAAAGAAAGCTATTAGGACCTGATCTCGTTGATGAAATGGCAGAAAAGGTCAGATCTATTCAACAACACATAAGAGCAGCTCAGAGTCGACAGAAAAGTTATGCCGACAACCGAAGAAAAGACCTAGAGTTTGAAGTGGGTGATAAAGTGTTCTTACGAATATCTCCCTGGAAGAGGGTTATGAGATTTGGAAAGAAGGGGAAGTTGAGCCCTAGATATATCGGTCCTTTTGAAATACTGGATCGTGTTGGGAAGGTAGCTTACCGATTGGCGCTTCCACCGAATCTATCTCAAGTTCACGATGTGTTCCATGTATCTCTCCTGAGAAAGTACATACCAGATCCTTCACATGTACTCAGCTCAGAAGTTTTACCGCTGGAGCAAGATCTTTCTTATGAAGAACAGCCGATAGAGATTCTGGATCGTAGCGAAAAAGTCCTACGAAACAAGACCACTCGCTTGGTGAAAGTTTTATGGAGAAACCACCAACTTGAAGAAGCTACATGGGAGCTTGAGGATATGATGAGGGAGAAGTATCCTCATTTGTTTGTTGCAAAGTGACGAATTTCGGGGGCGAAATTCTTTTTAAGGGGGGTAGAATGTAACACCCGAGACTTTTATGTTATATAAATCATCAAAGGAATCTTTTTCTACACAACACTTGCTTGGCTTGCTTTACACGCAATCGCGACCTTCCTCGATAGCTTGCGTCGTACGCAATACCGAGTTTCACTAAACAACAATATGCTATTAAAACTAGCTGTTATGAATAGTAATAACCACTTTTTGAAATTTTATAAATTTTATTTTTCAAAATGGACTTCATTTTTGGACTCAGAATATCGAAATTAGCCTAGGGTGAAATTTTGGTATTTTTCTGAAAACTTTCAATTTTTGATGAATAGTGAAACCACTAAGTGGTAGGTTAAAAACTGAATTTTGCATAAAACTTAATTTTACCGCTTCTGTGAATGGAATTTCAAAAATCCGAGAGACACGGTTAATATCAAGGACTAAAATGTGGTTCAATGAGATGAAAATAATTTTTTGGTGAATAGTAACTTTTTACTATTTTTACCGCGGTTAATAGTAAATAGGGTAACTAAGGGTAAATATGATATTAATATTACCCTAACACATGTACTAATTCTATTGGACAAGTGTAATTCGACCAAAAACAAACTTAGGAATAAAATATGACCATTTAGGCCCACTTGGATTAGATTAGGACATTTATTATTAATTTATTTAAAGAAGGGTTAAAATAGTTAAAATCAAAGTTTAATAAGTAAATCATTTTTAATATAGGGTTATACATAAGATAAATTCGATTGTAAATATTCATTAGAAAGCTAAAAATATTTCCTACATGATGGTATTTTATTTGTAATTTTTAGACATCAAATAAGTTAATTTATTTATGACACAAAGATGATGCAGTAATTATCTTATTAATGAAATATTGACATAATTGATGTTATAAACACCAAAATAAATGTGATTTAAGACTTTTTATGAACTACACTAATTTTCTAGGTTACTATGATATATTATTGTTGATTTAATCAACTTGGTTCGAACATATAATTCTGTTATGACTTTCACAAAAATCATATCTCAAATAGTGTCAAAATTGACACAAAATAGTTTTTAAATCAAATATTATATTATTAATTGTTATTTTATTCCTAAAAATCTAAGGTTCGGCCAAATGACTTAGATAAGGATATATATATTAATAATAAACAATTTGGGGTTCGTTTGGCATGTTATAGTAAGTGTATTAACCATATAGTGAAAGAAAACAAAAAGACATGGTAAAAGTTAAATTATTTAACTTAGAGTTAAATCTAATTGATAAGGTTAAAATAATACCCTAAACTTTTCTAAATCCTATTGTTTGATAGGATTTCGACCCATCCCCACTTTAGCTTCGAAATAAGACCCTTTGGAACCATTATAAACCGATTTTGACTTTAATATAAAATAATATTTTGAGATATTCCTAAGGTGCCCCTCTCCTCCCTTATAAAAGGGCACCTCCTCCCCCTCCTCCTCACACCAATTTGAGCACTCAAGCTCGGCCAAACCCTGCCATTTTCTCCTCTCCACTTCCCTAGAATAATCCTAGAGGTCCTGGTCTTCTCCAAAGACCAATTTTAGTTCCTTAAGTGGAGGATTCAAAGAGGCGTTCCAAAGAAGAGGTAATATCCATTACCGATCTTTTCAATTTCTTTCTTCTTCAACTTCTTCTTCTTTAGTTGTTTCATGATAAAGTAATAACATCAGTATTACTTACATACTGATATGTTATTATAAATATGAAACAACCCTAATTCACCTTCTATCCATCCTACGGAAGAATGAAATCACCGCGCGTGCGTACGTACGGAATACCGTCTCCACGCCGTGGTGTAATCTATTTTCCACCATCACCTTACAAGGATGGGTATAATGGTGTAATGAGTAACTATATATGATTATTATGAAGTAATATTGATACTGAAATAATATATATATATATACTCCAATACAATTCCACGATCATAGGAACGATATCATCACTCGTGCGTACGTACGGAATACCGTCTCCACGATGTGATGCGACTCGTTCTACATGATTTTCATTTCATAATGATTATATAAATGAATTGAATGAATGAATATGGTATATACTACACTAATACCATTCTGGAAATGAATTATCTATAACCTAAAGATAAGAATAAGAATTTATTCGACAAAACACGCATAAGAACAAAAAGTTATAAAGACCCGAGTAACAAGTAACAATGAAATATTACTAACAAGAAGCTAATAATATGACCATATATGATATAATATCAATATGTATGATTCTGGAATAAGTCAATAACATTATTTAAACCATTATACAGGAGCTTCGGACACGAACAAAGCAAATCGGACCTAAGGTAAGGGAAATATCACAATCTCATTTTTATCCGAGATTGTTTATTCGTAAGTATTTACTGGGGTGTATTTTATCATCCACATCCATGTTCCCTCAATATGTAATATTATTTCCATCCTTCTACAGTAGTTTATATCCAATTTTACCCTTCGGTAAGTTTTTTGTAAAGGATATGAAAGGAATCTTTTTTCGTTTTTCGTACGAGGTACTTTTTGACTTTTCCGACAAAAGTACGAAGAATGTTTTTTTTAACTTATACGGCACAAACGGATTTTTACGGTTTTATAAAACCTTATTTTCATGATCCTTCCTCCAAAATATTTCATGACTATTTTTAATAACATCTCTTTCTTTTAAAATTTTATGATGTTTTGTGAAAAGAAATTGATTTTGAAGAAGAAAGGATATTTTCCTCAAGAATTCATTTCAAGTGTTTTATCAAAATTATTTTCCATCTAAGATAATAAAGGGTTCTGTTTCTATCCATATTTTTACATTGATTTGACTATGTTGTGATGGAATTATGTTTATGAATTCCTTTATCTTATATGAATGGTTTTATGATGTCATGTTGTTTAAGAATCCCATTTTTATTACATGGGTTATGCAATGATGTATGATTTATGATTTTGTGGCACACATAAGAATGGTATCATTATGAGATGGGTGGGACCTATATCTCCCTCCAATGCATTGGGTAAAGATTTCATATCTCATGAGATAGACATGGCTGGAATGGTAGGTTATACCGGTTCAGTGAAACAGGACTGAAACGAGGATTACTCGATTCAGAAAGGGACTTTGTCCACTAAGATAGTCTTGGCAATGAGTCTTGACTAACAAGAAATGATTCTATATGATTATGTGTGTATGCCACAATGAGTAATGTTTTAAGTAAGGGTTTCATTTTCACTACTATGATTTATCCCATGTTATGAAATTATGCTCTCTTTTGCAGGTTAAGATTTCCAAAAATGTTATGTTCTTATGAAAATTATGTGATTGATATTTCTTTTGTTTACCCTTACTGAGCATTTGAGCTCACCCTTTTATGTTTTCTTTTCCCCAGGATATAAAGAAAGGTTTTAGGTAAAAAAAAAGGAAGATCTTTGTGGGAGATTTTGAAGATCTTTCACCAGGATTAGAAGATTACGTTCCGAGTTTCCAAAGACACTAAACTATTACGATCCTTGTGTGTGTATTTTTGTTATGTATTAAGTATTCCGCAAAAGTAATGTAATGTTCATGTAAGTCAGGCTTCGGGTCTCTACAACAAGAGACCTCAATGTTCCCGTGACCCAATGGAGTGCCGAGCTTGCGACAAGATGGGTCATCTTCGGCGTTTTGCAGGGCGTTTCCACCAGTGACTAGTGAGATGGGTTTTGTGCAGACTCTGCGTACATGAGTAGGACCAACAACTTCTTACTAGTCAGGGAATTGGAATACATCAGGATGTTCCGGCCGAGGTGGTGGTCGTGGCCATGGTAGCCAGACACCAGGATCTCAGAGACAGCAAGGTGGGTCAGCTCAGGGTAGCCAGGTTGTGTCACATGGCCGTGGCACTGGGCAGAAATATGCAGTGCAACAAACCCAACAAGAGTAGGATCCCTGACCTTCTACTGTCATAGGTACTATTCTAGTTGCTTCTGTTTTGTCTTCAGTACTTTTCGATACTGATGCTACACATAGCTTTATATCTATGCCCGTTGTGGAGATCCTTGGGCTCTATATTTCTTATTATTCTAATATTATTATGCTAGACACTCTGTTGTGGACTAGAACAACTGGTGTGCGTCAGTGTAGGGAGTTCCCCCTAGAGGTTGGTGGGTGTCACTTTCTATGGGACCTCTATGTCTTAGATATGAAGAGCTATGACATCATTCTCAGGATATACTGGTTGGTACCCTTCTGAGCCTTTTTAGATTGCTATCTTCATAGGGTGAGTTTCACGTCACCAGAGGGTGGAGAGTTTATATACAAGGGAGAATGAGATGTTTAGGCGAGCCGAGCTGGACCCGAGCATCGTGGGCGAGGTGGTGTGATAGCCCAGATTGTGAGCTTATACCTAGATGACCAGGTAACTAGTCAGAAGTATTTCCCTCCAGTAGTTGATCGTTTCAGGGATGTCTTCGCGGACGACTTTTTAGGAGTACCTCCGGAGCGAGGGGTGGATTTCTCTATTGATCTTGTGTCATGAGCGGCACCGGTGTCCATTCCTCCTTATAGGATGGCTACAATAGAGTTGCAGGAGCTCAAGAGGCTGTTGGAGGAGTTGCAGGCAAAGAGTTTCATCCGACCCAGTACTTCTCCTTGGGGTTCACCTGTCCTGTTTTCTAAGAAGGCGGACGGTACCCTCAGACTTTGTGTGGATTATCGAAAGCTGAACCAGTTGATGGTCAAGAACCGATATCCCTTGCCAAGTATTGACGATCTTTTTGATCAACTTCTAGGAGAACAAGTGTTCTCGAAGATTGACTTGAGATCTGGATATCATCAGTTGCGCGTTAGACCATCGGACATACCGCTTACGGTTTTTCGGAGTAGATATGGTCTATACGAGTACTTGGTTATGCTGTTCAGACTCACGAACACGCCAACAATTTTCATGGATCTGATGAATCATGTGTTCCACACATATATGGATTCTTTTGTGGTAGTATTTATGGACGATATCTTGGTGTACTCTCACACTCAACACGACCATTCTACCCATATTAAGATCATTTTGAGTACACTGAGAGAGCATCAACTATATGATAAGCTCTCAAAGTGCCACTTTTGAATGGAACAGATTCACTTCCCGGGTCATATTATCTCAGAGTCATGATTTGCAGTAGACCCAGAGAAAGTGAGAGAAGTAGTTTCCTGGGAGCATCCTAAAAATGTGTTTGAAATAAGAAGTTTCTTGGGACTTGCTGGTTACTACAAGTGCTTCGTATAGGACTTCTCCCACTTAGCAGCGCCGTTGACGGGTTTGACTAAGAAGGGTGTGAAGTTCATTTGGTCAGAAGCTTGCTAGACAGCCTTTCAGGAGTTGAAGGGAAGGTTGACATCAACACCAATCCTAATACTTCCAGATAAAGGGAAGAGCTATACAGTTTACTGTGATGCATCAGGTATTGGTCTAGGAGCAGTGTTGATGCAGGGCAATCGAGTAGTTGCATACAGGTCTCAGTAATTGAGGCCACATGAGAGGAATTCCCCGATGCATGATCTCGAGTTAGCTGCAGTTGTTCATGCGTTACGCTGTTGGAGACATTATCTCTTGGGAGAACATTTTGTGGTGTTTACAGACCAAAAAAGTCTTAAATATATCTTTACCCAGCGTGACTTGAATTTGAGACAACAAAGGTGGGTTGAATACCTTCAGTCCTTTGACTTTGATATTCCCTATACACCTGGTAAGGGTAACACAGTTGCTGATGCATTGAGTAGGAGGACTTAGTTACAGGCAGTGCAGGAGGCCAGTGGTGAGTGGCAGATTATGGCTTTGTTCTCTAAGATGCATTTGGAGGTGCACAATAGTCGGGGGCGAGCCTATCTTTAATCCTTATCTGTGAATTCTACCCTTCTGGATAGAGTGAGGATGAGACAACTATCAGTTTCAGAAGGCCTAGTTCTATGGGAGTCAGTGGCAAGTGATGACCCTCCTCCCAGTTACACGATAGGTGATGACGAGGTACTGCGTATCCATGGATGAGTGTGGGTTCCAGGGGATATACGTGAGGAGTTGATGCGGGGGTTTTATGCTTCAACTTGGGCAGTGCATCCTGGGGTTACCAAAATGTACCGTGACTTGAGACGTCAGTATTGGTGACCAGGTATGAAAAGAGAGGTAGCTGGTTTTGTTACGAGATGTTCCACTTATCAGTAGGTGAAGGCAGAGCATCAGAGGCCATCCAGACTGTTACAACAGTTACCCATTCTGGAGTGGAAATGGGATGATGTCACGATGGATTTCGTGACTAGGTTGCCGATGTCATCTCGAGGCAGTGATGTTGTATGGGTTGTTGTAGACTGACTTACGAAGGTATCTCACTTTTTACCAATCAAGGAGACCTTTGGTGTTGACGATCTTGAGAAGTTGTATATCTGAGAGGTAGTACTCCTTCATGGGATCCCTCATTCTATCATTTCAGATAGGGACGCCTGTTTTACATCTCATTTCTGGCAGAGTTTTTAGAGGGAACTGGGTACACAGGTGCTTCTGAGCACAGCTTACCACCCTCAGACCGATGACCAATCAAAGAGTATGATACAGGTGCTTTAGGACATGCTGCGTGCATGCGTCCTAGAATTTGGGGGCTCTTGGGAGAGGCACATACCTCCGGTTGAGTTTTCCTACAATAATAGTTTTCAGGAAACTATTGAGATGGCACCTTACGAGGCTTTATATGGTAGGATATGCTGATCACCCTTATGCTAGTTTGAGGCAGGTGAGACAACTTTACTAGGACCATGTCTTATGCAGGAGACTTAAAAGTAGGTCTAACTGATTCAGAAATAGATGGATACTGCACAGTCTCGTCATAAATATTATGCTGATCGCCGTAGATGACCCTTGGAGTTTATGGTCGGGGATAAGGTTTTCTTGCATGTTTCATTGAGGTTGGGACACAGGCGGATCAGGAGACATGATAAACTTTCACTGAGGTATGTGGGGACATTTGAGATTCTGAAGAGAGTCGGGCTGATTGCCTATCAGTTGAAATTACCACAGAGGTACTGGGCCATGCACGAAGTCTTCCACGTATCTCAGCTGCGCCGTTATCACTCAGCCTCATCCCACATTTTTCAGCTCGAGGAGGTTGAGATTCAGGTTGATGTATCCTTTGAGGATCATTTGATTCATATTATTGATAGGAGCACAAAATTTCTTTTAGGCCGGTCAGTTACTCTCGTACGGGTGCTATGACAACATGATCGAGTGCAGGATGAAACCTGGGAGTGGGAGACTGACGTACATGCTCAGTGGCCAGAGTTGTTCTCAACTTTATCTTCACCACCCTTGGAAGGGAAATTCGGGGACGAATTGCTTTAAGGGGGGAAGTTTATAAGAACCCGGTTCTTATTCTTGAGGTACATGTCTCTTCTTTTCCTTTTTCCTTAAGTGTTTTTGAGAAAATAATGAAAATGGGGAAAAATCCCAAAATTTGTGGATACACACTGTGTACTTTTCCACACATCATGTACTTTGGCCGCGTGGGATGAGTACACAGGGCGTGTAGGCCTGTCGGTGATGAAGGGTGTAAAAACTGACTACACGCCGTGTACTTAGTAATACACACCATGTAATTAGTCGGCAGGTAAATAGTAAGGCGGTGGGATTAGCCACCAGTGGAATGGTAGTACATGCCATGTAGTCAAAAATACACGCTGTGTAATCAAGTTGACAGATAAATAGTGAGGCGGTGGAAAGTGGCCGCCAGAGGAACAGTTAAAAAAATGGAAAGTACACGCCGTGTACTTGAGAGTACACGCTGTGTAGTTATGTTTTTTCACTTTAAATAGATATTAGCCTCCTCTTTCAATAGAGTAAGCTTAGAACACCCAAGAGCTGTGGGAGAGAAGGCCAGACCTTGGAAGGGATCCCTACCGCACACCGGGACTCCGATTCCTTCACTGACGATCTCGTTTGAACCGTGCAAGTGATTTCTTGTCTCTCCTTGAGTGTTTCCTTTCAATTATTTCCCGAGGAAAAGTTATTTGAGTTTTAATGGGTGAACTTTTATCCTAGATCTACATCTTTCTCAGTTGTTTCAGGAGGCACTGTTCACGTATATCGATCAGTGGAGATCGAGGTAGGTGGTCTAGTGTTTATTTACAACTCTCAAGTTGTTTTTGTGTACATTGTGCTATGCACCCATGTTTGGGGTGTCGTATGGCTGAGGCCCAGACTGTTGAAATACCTAGATTTTCATAGGTAATTTAATGAATATGTATAAACCGCTCTTTGGGATTGTTTCTTTAATCTAGGGCCACCCCGAGGGTGCGGTTCCCTTGTTTAGATGTTTGTCCAGGACACCCGTGGGTATGCCGTGATTATAGCATGCTCTGAGTTTTCTTGAGAGAAAATGTATATATAATTGCTTGCTTATATGTTGGTCTTGCCCCAGTTACTTGCTTAGCCTGAGGGTAGTGTTTTGTTTAGCCTGAGGGCAAGTGTTTGTTTAGCCTGAGGGCAACGTTTCTTATGCCTGAGGGTAATAGCTTCCATGCCTGAGGGAAATATCTCGTATGCCTGAGGGAAATATTCGTTATGCCTGAGGGAAATCACCTAAGGGTTTCGATTCTGATTACCTGAGGGTAAGGATTTGTATGTATGAGGACACTGCTTACTTTTAATATTCACTATGGTGATTTCTCATGTTTTACCTGCCAAGCTAAAGCACAAGCTTGGTATTGTTTTACCTTCTACTTGTTAGATATCCTGTTGTGGGTTTTTCTGTGGCACTATTTAGGAGATTGTCGGTTGAGGCCGGGTCTCAGAAACTTATAATTCAATTGTATTGAATTGTTAAATAATAATTAAATGGAAATGAAACTAGTAGGATTGTTTACTTTTGAGTACTTCCTAGTTTACTTCATTTCATTATTGCACACTGCTGTTGCACATTTTCACTAACAGTTGGGCATGGGCCTTTGGTGGTTGCCTACTGGGATTTATTTCTCACACCCTGTTTAGGTCATGTCTTGGGCCTAAACAGATTATATTGCTGCAGGTGTTGATAAGGGAAAGAGTCCCTATATAGGTAATTGATTGATATAGAGGAGTAGGAGAGCATGTGACCGAGATTAGGCTTATGATGCTGCTGAGTTCCTGCTGCACTGTTTTGTTTTGATTTTCTGTACTTGTCCCTTGTATTGTATTGTTTTAGATTGCAATGTACCTTGTTTTGGCTACTTTCTTAGATATAGGGACATATATGCATCATCATATATATATGACTGTTGTCATCTTTTACTTCTGCACTATTGTTCATTTTATATTGTTATTGTTTACTGCTTCCGCTTTGGTATGTTTGTATTTTCTCCACTATGCTACACTTTGACAAATGAGGGAATAGTTTCCCCACTATCAGACCCAGGCCCTCACTGCTAGTCGGCAACCTCTGGTGTTTGGGGAAATGTGCTTGAGATCATGTGACCAACCGAGTTTGGGGCATCCGTTGTGTGGCACCCGGATCCGAGATGTTACATCGTGGCAGTTAGAGTATCGACCCGTAGCTTGTGGAGAGAATCCTCCCAGAGATGAGCGAACATAGTGCAGAGACCTAGTGGCTGGCTGAGACTTAACGACTGCTGACTGTTTTGACTCGGAGTGACTCGACATGCCCAGTGGAGAGCGCCTTGGTGACACAGCAGACCCACAGTGGGGAGTGCCTCTGTGTGACGCGGAAGACCCACGGTACTCGACAGGAGGAGTAACTCAGCAGACCTTGAGGGGGAGTGCCTCTGTGTGACGCGGTAGACCCACGGTGGGGAGCTCCTCTGTGTGATGCGGCAGGCCCACAATACTCGACAGGAGGAGTACCTCAGCAGTTCAAGGTTAGTGGGAAGCGCCTCTATGTGACGCGTCAGGCCCACTATACTCGATAGAGGAGGAGTTCTCCAGCAGCTGAGGTGTTCGAAGTTGTGTTCAGAATGTTACTTGATACTACCCCTTGAATAAATCCTAGTTTGAGATGAGTCAGAACCTTTGTGTTTTCCTCATGATTGAGATGAATTACTTGATAACTTAGGTATATGTATGGGCATGTACCTAAGTAAGGTTATCTGTTGATTTCATACTTTGTGTTTATCCTTGTTGGATTTTGTGAGACCTAGAGGGACTCAGGGTCCCTACTTAGTATCGTTATACTCACCCATGCACGGGATATGTCCGCACCTTGTTGTGTTGGATGCAGACGACAGACAACGCTGACTGAGGCCGAGAGTACCAGGACTGGACGGTACCAGGAGGTGGACCTTATGACGAGTCGGTACATGGAGGAGATGGACGAATGGTGAGTACTGAGGAGGTGATCTCTACCTACCCTTCAGGTAGGAGCCTCAGAGGATGATTCAGTAACTGTCTTTCTTTTTCTTCAGTTGTGTTGCATTTCAGTTGTACTTGTACTTTCCAGTTGGGCTTGTATTCTGGCCCCTTTTTATTTACTGTAATGACTTGTTTACTATACAATTGACTTGCATTCGTACCTTGCTGTGTGTTTGGTTGAGTGTGTTTACAGGTTATAAAGGTAATGCCTTCCCAGTTTTAGGGAATATGCCTTTGGTGCTAGTCGCCAGCCCCTAGCCTATGGAAGGCGGAATTGGGGTAGTCACGGCACGGGCCCCGGGGGACGAGTCGTGATAATTCAAGCTTTAGATTTAAGAAATTAGGTGTGCCCATTCAATGTATTTGTTCATTTTAAGTTTAATAGAAATTTTCAATTAAAATATGATTTCAAAGTTGTTTTGAAGGTCAGTTTCCATGTTTTTCAAGATTGCATTAAAATTAAATGGTTGTTTGGAAATTCTTCTTAAATGATTTCTTAACATAGACTACAAGATTTGTTTGAGTGTCATATTGTTATTGCATTTTTATTTTGGGTATATTTTGAGGTGTGAATGATTATAGATTTATGATTATATAATTCGAAAGTGGTTAATTATTAAAGTATGTGAGGTGAGATAAACTGTTGAAATTGTACAACCAACTTAGGACACCTTAGACCTTAGAAGCTTTATGTCATTTACCAAGATGATTGATTGATTTTTTTACTTATATGATTTATTTTATGTTTTAACTATTACAAATCATGCTATGTAATACTTGAATTTCTACATGTTCATGATTTTTTATTGCATTGATTATTTCAGTGATGCATATCATTCATCAATGATATTCGATTATCATTCTTATGATATTTGATCATTTCTCATGTTTGAGATTAGTTATCATGTCTTAGTAATATTTATTAAAATTTTAGTAACAATTAATAAATAATTAGTATTACTTAATAAATGTTTGTAATAATTAGTAAAGATTTTGTAATAACTTGTAAAAATATATACAATACTAACAATTATGAAAAAATCACAATATTAGTAATAATTAAAAAAATGATAATAACTATTAAATTATCTATAATAATTAATAAATAATTATCCAATATTAGTAATAATTAGTAAATGTTAGTAATAATTAGTAAATGTTGGTAATAATCAGCAAACATTAGTAAATTACGACAATTTGTAGTAAATTGTAAAAAATATATAAAATACTAATAATTATTAAAAATCATTAATATTTTTTTAAATTTAGTTATAATTAATAAATAATTAGTAATACTTAATTAGTAAAATTTTTGTAATAACTTGTAAAAAAATAGAAAAATACGAATAATTATTAAAAATTCGCAATAATTAGTAAAAATGTTGCAATAATTAAAAACAATTAGTATGAATTATTAAATGATTTTTAATAATTAATAAATAATTTTTCAATATTAGTAATAATTAGTAAATTTTAGTAATAATTAATAAATATTAGCAATAATTTGTAAATATTAGTAAATTACGATAATTTGTAATAAATTGAAAAAAATATATATTAAATACTAATAATTATAAAAAACTAGTAATATTAATAAAAAAATAGTTATAGTTAATAAATAATTAGTATTAATTAATAAATAATTGTATTAACTAGTAAAAATTAATGAATATTAGTAATAATTAGTAAAAAATTTGTAATAACTTGTAAACAAATATAAAAAACCCCAACAATTATTAAAAGTTCACACTAATTAACAAAAAATTAGTAATAACTAAAAATATCAGCAATAATTATTAAATAATAAATAATAATTAATAAATTATTAGACAATATTAGTAATAATTAATAAATGTTAGTAATACTTAGTAAATATTAGTAATGATTTGTAAGTATTAGTAAATTATGATAATCTGTAATAAATTGTAAAAAATATAAAAAATACTAATAACTATTAAACATTCACAATAATTGGTAAATAATTAAGAAATAATTAGTCAATATTAGTAATAATTAGTAAATTTTAGCAATAATTAGTAAATATTATTAATAACTTGTAAATGTTAGTAATAATTATGATAATTTGTAATAACTTGTAAAAAAATATAAAAAATACCTATAATTATTACAAATTATTAATATCTATTAAAATTTTAGTTATAATTTATAAACTATTCATATTTTTAACATCCCAAGATTTCATAGTACATTATCTCTTCAAAGTAATTCAATAACTTGTGCTACACGCAACACCGAGTTCAAGCTTACCACGACTTACCAAACTAGCCGTTCAAAAAGTGGTTATGAATAGTATTAACTGAATTTTGAATTTTATACACTTAATATAATTTTAGAATTCATATTATGTGTTTCTTAGACATAATATAAGAACTAATTCGTTTTTTTTCAGATAAAAGAAGTATTTTTCAAAAAATACAATTTTAGCACCTTTTAATGGAGAACCCCTTTTAAACCCAATATTTGACACCTTTATATATTCAATTTAATGAATTTAAATTCTTATTTAGAAGTGGAACATAAAAATTTAGTCTGGGAAAATTTTTGGTACTTTTCTGATAACTTTCATATTTTGATGAATAGTGAAAATACTAAATTTTAATTGAAAACAAATTTTTTAATCGAAATAATTTATAATATTAAATTATGAATTTGAATGGTTTGGAAGTATAATTAGATTATATTTTTATCATTTAATACAATGTAGGTCATTATAATTAATTTTACTTTTAAATTTGACATAAACACATGTCAATCTTTTGATAGTTTTTACTTTTTAAAAACCCACTTTTTGGTTTTGACAATGAGAATTAATTTTAAAATAATTAATGAAACTTATATATTTTGAATTTGGTAAAATAGAATTCATTTTTGAATTCTAAATATCAAAATTATCTTAGGGTGAATTTTTGGTATTTTTCTGAAAACTTTCAATTTTTGATAAATAGTAAAAAACACTACGTTATTGTTTAAAACTGACTTTTTATTTAAATAATTATTTATTTTATTTAAATTTATTTTAAGTAAAAATAGATATATAATACCTATATATGTTCAATTTAATTCCTTGGAGTCATTTTATAATAATATTAGATATATAAAATTTTATTGAACTTTTTACCGTCTTTTACCCACATTCTAGGCTCATTTGCAAATTTGCATAAAACTTAATTTTACCACTTCTGTGAATTGAATTTCAAAAATCTGAGAGACACGGTCGAAATCATTAATTAAAATATGGTTCAATAAGATAAAAATAATTTTTGGTGAATAGTAACTTTTGACTTTTATTTACCATGGTTAAAAGTAAATAGGGTAATTAAAGATAAAAATGATATTATAATTACCCTAACACATATCATAATTCTATTAAATGAGTGTATTTTGACCAAAACCATCCTTAGGAATAAAATACGATCCTTTTGGTCCACTTGGATTAGATTAGGACATTTATTATTATTTTATTTAAAGAAGAGTTAAAATTGTTAAATTCAAAGTTTAATAACTAAACCATTTTTAATATAGGGTTATACATAAGATAAATTCAACTATAAATATTCATTATAAAGATAAAAATATTTCCTACATAATTATATTTTATTTATAATTTTTAGAGATTAAATAATTAAATTTATTTCTCACACAATGATGATGCAGTAATTACATTATCAATGAAAAATTAAAATAATTGATATTATAAATATAAAAATAAATGTAAATTGAGGCTTTTGATTCCATCCACAATTTTTTATGTTAATATGGCATTTTATAGTTGATTAAATAATTTTTTTAAGTGATAAAGTTGTTATGACTTTAACAAAAACAAAATACCAAATAGTGTCAAAATTGACATAAATGAGTTTTTAAAAAAAAATACTATATTATTAATTGATATAATATTTATAAAAATATAAGGTTTGTCCAAAGGACTTATATAATAATAGATATGTTAATAATGAACCACTTGAGGTTCTCTTGGCTTTTTATAGTAAGTTTATTAACCATTTATTATAATAATACAAGAGGACATGGTAAAAGTTAAACTATTTAACTAAGAGTTAAATCTAAAAGATAGGGTTAATATGGTGACCTAAACTTGTATAAAATCTATTGTTTGAGATGATTTTGACCAATCCCTACCTCATCTTCTAAATAAATCAATTTATAGCCATTAGAAACCAAAAATGATTTTATAATAAAATAATATTTCAAACTTTTCCTAAAGTGACCATCACCTCTCTTATAAAAAGGTACTTCCCCTTCTCTCAAAATTACACATCCGAATCCATTTGTATCGACCAAAACCTATCCCAATATCCTCCCAACTTCCCTTAATTCAACCTAGAGGCCTTACCTTGAGCATAAATCTAACCTAACAATCCCTTTTGTTCAAATCAAAAGGAAACACCCAAAGAAGAGGTAATTATTTTATCACCTCTTTAAAAGTTCTTTTCTTCTTCCACTTTATTTTTCTTTGTTATTTCCATACCAAAATAATAAATCCAGTACCTTCTACATAATTTGATGTTATTATAAATATGTTACAACCATATTCATTATTCTATCCATTCTATGAATGATAATGTTACCACGCGTGCGTACGTACGACTTACCGTCTCCACGCTGGGGTGTAATTTGTTATTCAATACTATGTTATTCGAATGGATATAATGATGAGTAATATGTATATAAATAATGAAAATAACATGCTAATTTCTCTGTACAATTAATATACTATCAAATTCCACACATTTTAATCATTAAAGAAATGATGTCATCGCTCGTGTGTACGTACGGCTTACCATCTCCACGACGCGATGAGATTCATTTTCAGGTTCACCATTCAACGATGATTATAAAAATATATATTATCAATAAGTATGTAATATATGACATAATAATGCTACTGTATATATATATATATATGTGTGTGTGTGTGTGTGTGTGTGTGTGTGTGTACTTACATATATCTTATTCACTTACTTTTGTTCAATACGATATGAAAACGAAAACAATGTTTATGCGTACGTACGACCTACCGTCTCCATAAATGGTGTTTTCCATTTCATATATCTATATATTATACATATTTATATTCTAAATATATATTATATATAAATCATGTTTTATATTTTGAATTATTTAAATCTTGATCTAAATGACACGATCAAGAATAACAAGTTAAAACACGCACGATAAAGAAAGCGATTATTACCCAAAATGTTAATTTATCATGGAAATCATTATTAAATGGGTATTATAAAGTCATAAATGAATCATGTATGATATAATAAATATGAATATGGTTCTAGTATAATTTAAAAACATACTATGGTCATTATAAAATAAGTTAAACATACCCTCGACCAAAGAAAGTGCAAGGTAAGGGTTCATTCCTCAATCTCATTATTATTTGAGATTGTTTATGTGTAAGTATTTTTTGAGAAATATTTATTATTCATGTCCATGTTTCATAAAATACATTTCAAAATGATTCTTTTATGGTAATCTTTAACTAAAACATCATCTTAAATGTTTTAAATATTTATTCTTCTAAATCTTTCTCATTAATGTCCATGTTTTCAAAATGGTTTTAAGGATTTATTTATATGTACATGATTGTTTTAAAATGTTAATTCATTTCAAAAATTTCAAAGTGGTATGGAAAAATTTGATTCAAAAATCTCTTTTAAATTACTTCCTTTATAAATGTGTGACTTTTAAATGATTTCACAAAAAGGGATATTTCTCTCAAAAACTTTTACTGATCATTTTCAACTATGTCAACATTCTTTACTGAATATTATTCTTGATTAAGGTTGATTTATTATAATAAAATCTCCTATATTGTATCTAATGAGTTATGATTTGTTTTACTATGGATGTGCTATTTTTATACCCTTCATGGTTTATGGTTGAAGTATTGACATTTCGTATGCTGGTTTTAATACGAATGTTTATGTTATGTTTCAACATTTTTATATGAGGAATAAAGTGGACTTAGTAAGTGATGGGTGGGGCCTGATATAGCCCCTCGATGCATCGGTAGGTCTCATGAGGCAAACTAGTGTCTTGGCATAAGGACTTGATAAAAATTTTATTTGTAGTCTTGGCACGAGGCCTTGACTATGTGGTAATGATGTCCAGTGTTAAGCATTCCCTCATTATGAAATTAATTATTACATGTGATTATTTGACTATTAGAATATCCATGTGCATGTTTATATGGTAATGTTTGATTTATTTTCTTCATATTATGTTCAAGTTTATGTTTAAAAGGTTGTTGTTTTTATTACACATATTTCCTTAAAAGTTTATAGCTTCCGCTAAATTATTTACCCTTACTGAGCATCTGAGCTCACCCCTTTCTTATGTTTTGTTTTCCCAATATTCCAAGAAGTGTATTATGTTTGATATACGGGTTTAATATAGGGGAATAATGGTGTTATTAATGGATTATTTATGTTTTATTTTATGTTTGAATGTGTAATGTAACGTTAATGTATGTAATCTATTTTCCAAGACTGCTAAACTGATCAGTACTTCGGGACTTGATTCATTGTAATCATGCCAATGTATTAAAATAATACATTGTATTTAGGCTTCTGGGGTCGAGGCATTATAGTTGGTATCAAAGGAATTTTAGCGACAACCTTGTAGATAGATTTAGATAAACTCTGATTTTGAAACATTACCCTAAGATAGACTTTGAGGATTAGTATAGAAGAAATTCCTATAATTTTGGTAATGTAGAGATTTTGTGAATTTTATAAGAAATACATCCCTGTCTGGATACAAACAGGTAGAGGCGGCTCTGGCACATATATACCTTAGAGTGAAAACTCTGACAAGAAGTTTCGGGCTTGACCCGAGGTATCCTGGTACACAACAACGGACCTTGTTGCACTCTTGGTTATGATACTCCCAGGGGATATGCTTAGGATAATTCAAATTTTCTTTACAAACCATTATGAAGTATTTAAGAGTAAATACTTCCTCAATGAAAACATTTTTATGATTATGGATTATATGCATAAAATTTTCAATTTACGTTAGGTATTTTACATGTTTGGAATTATGAATTTCTATTCATAAACTAACATAATGAATGCCATTGTTTATAAATGGTGACCAGTAGAAGAAATGAGAACTACAACAATACGCATAATCCAAAGAGCAAGAATGATTGTATATTTCATGTTCTTAAGACAAAATTTAGAAGGGAAATATTCTCCCATGTATTCTCATCACATGAGGAAATATTATCATGTGTTAATAAGAAAAGTAAAGAATTTTCTAAGTCCTATGGATTTGAAGGGATGCCAGAGAAGAAAAGGATTGTAGAGAGAAATACAGATAAATGAAAGAAGGGAAAGAAGGATTTTCCCATATGTAATAACTGTGGAAAGAATTACCTTGGTAAATGCTAGAAGGGAATGAGAGTTTGTTATAAGTGTGGATAAAAAGGACACCAAGAATGTGATTGAAAGGGTAAGAAAAAGGTTTCAAATGTATATTGCTTCATCTACAAGGAGTTGGGACACTATGTGAATCAATGTCCCAATCATCAGAGTATGCCGCAAATGATTTTTTTGGATAATAATCAAGTTATGATACAACCGCAGATGAAGAGGAATGACTAGTGTTCTTATGTTGTTATTAAATAATTATTTTATTTGAGTGTTGTATCAATGATGTACTGGTTATAAGAATTATGGAGTATATAACGATTGTAATGCAGTACTATTTCATTAAGGATTTGATATTATATGGTTCTAATAAAAGTGACTCAATAGAAAGTTAAATTTTTTAGAAAATACATGGTTGAAGGAAAGATAAACTTTAATATGGTCCTGATACCGAGGTATTGATTTTGGAATAATAGATGATTGATTTAGATAAATTATATTGGATATTATTTACATTCTTGGAACTGATTAATGGTTTTTTTATTCCATCATTGTTGGAGTATTCAAAATTTTTGGATTTAAGGAGTATATCCAGTATTCTATAAGGAACAAGGGAGCATGAATCTATTCAATAAGGTTTTAGGGTAATTCAGAGTGTTACCATGTTTTAATAGAATACATGATGAAGGTATTCACATGTTATTATGTGGAAAAAATACATCTTCATTATGTTTACCTTCCTTGTAAATTTTAGACTATGAGCTTGGACATAAGTATTTTGGATAAGTCTAAAGATTGTAATGGATTAAGTTGGACATCAAATACTATTATTTAAGGTTAAAACATTTCTTAAGATTATTTTTGGATTGTTGTAAAAAGGAAAACCTGGAGGTCGGGTGACAACCCGTTGCATCCAGCAAGGCCACAAGGCTTGAACCCACAACCAAAGGGCGATAAGGGTGAATCACCTACCACTGGCCTACGTGATGTCCTAGTTTGTATAATGTATTTTTTTTAAATAGTCTGACAAATGAATTATAAATTCATTATTTTTGGAACCCTATATGATTAAGATAAATAGAATATTTTTGAGTTCTATTATCTTTTGGAGTGAAAGATGAGTTTTTGGTAGGAATTAGTTGAAGGATGAAACTCTATATATTAAGTATTTTTTACCTCTTATTCTATGAATAAATTAATTATTAAACTTTAGGGAAGGGATCTTAAAATAAAAAATGTGTTATCCTAATACCTTATGTTTTTTTGAACCGATGATATTTTAAATCATCATAGATTGATGGCTTTGATGCCCTCAATTTTACACTTGTTTTTGATTTATGACCTCAATAACCCCTATAAATATTTATGTTTTTCTCCAATTATGTTTCTCTAGTTTCCACAAATGTTCTCCTAATCAAGATCATAATTTGGTGGTGACTTTTTCATTTCCCTTTCCCTCTTATTAAGACTAAATTTTATTAACTCAATTTCCGATGTGGGTTTTCCACAAAGGTATTTATCTATTTTTAACCTTTTATTTTCAAAGAATAATTTCAAATTGAGAGGACACAATTTATTGAATGAGGGGAGAATGTAACACCCCAAGATTTCATAGTACATTATCTTTTCAAAGTAATTCAATAACTTGCGCTATATGCAATACCGAGTTCGAGAGCACCACGACTTACCAAACTAGCCATTCAAAAAGAGATTATAAATAGTATTAATTGAATTTTAAATTTTATATACTCCATATAATTTTAGAATTAATATTATGTGTTTCTTAGACATAATATAAGAACTAATTCATTTTTTTAGATAAAAGAAGTATTTTTCAAAAAATGCAATTTTACCACCTTTTAATGGAGAACCCTTATTAAACCCAAAATTTGACACTTTTATATATTAAATTTAATGAAATTAAATTATTCTTTATAAGAGAGACATAAAAATTTAGTTTGGATAAATTTTGGTACTTTTCTGATAACTTTCATATTTTGATGAATAGTGAAAAATACTAAATTTTAATTGAAAACAACTTTTTTAATCGAAATAATTTATAGTGTTAAATTATGAATTAGAATGGTTTGGAAGTATAATTAGATTATATTTTTATCATTTAATACAATTTAGGTCATTATAAGTAATTTCAAATTTAAATTTGACATAAACACATGTCAATCTTTTGATAGTTTTTACTTTTTAAAAACCCGCTTTTTGGTTTTGACAACGGGAATTAATTTTAATTTAATTAATTAAACTTCTATATTTTGAATTTGGTAAAATAGAATTAATTTTTGAATTCATAATATTAAAATTATCTGAGGGTGAATTTTTGGTATTTTTCTGAAAACTTTCAATTTTTGATGAATAGTGAAAAACACTACGTTATTGTTTAAAACCGAATTTTTATTTAAATAATAATTTATTTTATTTAAATTTATTTTAATTAAAAATATACATATAATACTTATATATGTTCAATGTAATTCATTGGAGTCATTTTATAATAAGATTAGATATATGAAATTTTATTGAACTTTTTACCGTCTTTTACCCACCTTCTAGGCACATTTTCAAATTTTCATAAAACATAATTTTACCGCTTATTTGAATTGAATTTCAAAAATCCAAGAGACACAGTCGACATCAGTAAGTAAAATGTGGTTCAATAAGATGAAAATATTTTTTGGTGAATAATAACTTTTGACTTTTATTTACCACAGTTAAGTAAATAGGATAATTAAAGATAAAAATGATATTATAATTACCATAACACATGTACTAATTATATTGGATAAGTGTATTTCAACCAAAACCAACCTTATTAATAAAATATGATCCTTTTGGTTCACTTGTATTAGATTAGAACATTTATTATTATTTTATTTAAAGAAGAGTTAAAAGTGTTAAATTCAAAGTTTAATAACTATGTCACGACCCGTCCTCGGGGCCCGTGCCGTGACTACCCCAAGCCCGCCTTCCATAGGCCAGGGGCTGGCGACTAGCACCAAAGGCGTAAATCCCGATAACAGGGAAGGCATTGCCTTTATAAGTAACAACCACCACAGAGTCAGCAAGCGGAAAGTAACTACAAGTGCAGAAAAGTAAAGGGGGCCGGAAATACAAGCCCAACTGTAAAGTACAACTCGAAAGGGGAAAAACAGCAGCTGGAAGAATGAAGCGGCTCCTGGGTCGTCCGCCTCGATTCCTACCTGAAGGGTAGGTACAGATGGCTCAGCTCCTGGATCGTCCACCACGGATCCTACCTGAAGGGTAGGTACAGATAGCTCCTCTACTCCACAGGTCCTGTCGTCTACTCCGGGTACGTCCGCCCAGTGGTCCACCTCCGGGTACCGACCTGCTCCGCAAGTCTCAACTGCGATCTGCGCTGTCCGTCGTCTGCAACCAACACAACGAGGTGCGGGCATAGCCCGTGCAGGGGTGAGTATAAGCTACTCAGTAGGGACCCCGAGACCCTTAAGGTCTCACCAAATCCAACATGGATATCCACAAAGTAAAGGCAGCAATCACGAAGTAACATCAGACTCTACTTAGGTATACGCCCATACATATACCTAAGTCATCAAGTAACCCATCCAATCTCAAGGATACACAAAAATCATGAAATCAACGGATAACCATCACCCAGGTATATGCCCATACATGTACCTAAGTTATCAAGCGACCCATCTCAATCATGAGGAAACACAAAGGTCAAAGGTCTCAGCTCAAACCAGGATTTTCATTATCGAAACCGTAACTGCTGAAGAGCCCCGTCTCTGAAGTGTGTAGTAGTCCTATCACGACTCCGAGGTACTGCTCGCTAACCTAAGACTGCTGAGGTACTCCTCCTGTCGAGTACTGCGGGTTTGCGGCCAACTACCGGGCGCTCCGTCCGCTGAGGGTCTGTCGCCAAATACCGGGCGCTACCCAGATAGCCTGCTGAGGTACTCCTCCCGTCGAGTACCGCGGGTCTGCTGCCAACTACCAGGCGCTCCGTCCGCCGTGGGTCTGCCGCCAAGTACCGGGCGCTCCGTCCACTGGGCTAGTCGACTCACTCCAAGTCGAGTCGGTCAAGCAGTCGTCAGGTCTCAGCCGGCTACACGGTCTCCGTACTCTGCACGCACGTCTCCACCGTCGCGGGTCTGTCGCTACAACCAAGCGCACACACTCCGTAGAGTAACGCGGGTCCGCCGCTACAACCAAGCGCTCCACCGTCAAGGGTCTGCTGCTGCATCCAAGCGTACACACTCCGTAGAGTAACGCGGGTCCGCCGCTACAACCAAGCGCTCCACCGTCAAGGGTCTGCTGCTGCATCCAAGCGCACCACCACTGTCAAGTACCACGGGTCCGCTCCACGAGCTACTGGTCGATACTCCAAGTATCACAAGGTCCCGCGAAGAAGTGTCTCAAAGGTCCGTCTCGTCACAGGGGTCTCAACGCAACAGACGGCGCGTCGATCGGACGCCCGGTCTGTGAGTTATTAGCCTTTTCGTCCCAGGGGACCGGTTGGTTTCGTGAGCGAAACCAAACCCGGCCGTATCTCAACTGTACCCCGAACTCCCATAGGGTAAACTCAAAGGGACCGTTACTCAACGTAACCATCAACGCCGCTGACGGCTCGTCAAGCGGACGTCCTGTCTGAAAGATATCAGCTTTCCCGTTCCAGGGGCCCGGTTGGATTTCGGGTACAATCCAACCCGGCCATACTCCGACTGTATCCAAAACTCGGGCGGAGTATGTCAAAAGTTCCGTCTCATCAAGAGGAAGTCAACGAAACAGACGGCGCGTCAATCGGACGCCCGGTCTGTGAGTTATTGGCATTTTCGTCTCCGGGGCCCGGTTGGTTTTTAAGGAAAAACCAACCCGACCGTACTCCACCTGCGTCCAAACCTCGGGCGGAGTATGCCAAAAGATCCGATTCACTAAGAGGAACACAACGCGACTGACGGCGCGTCAATCGGACGTTCGTGGCTCAAGATATGAGCGTTTCCGCTCCGAAGGCCCGGTTGGTTTCGTGAACGAACCAACCCGGCCGAACTCAAAGTAACCCGAAACCTTGAGTGCGATATACCGAAACGACCGTCTCGATCCAAGGATCGCGTAGCCGCTGACGGTTCGTCAATCGGAGGTCCCAGGCCCAAGATATGGGCGAAAGACCGAAGAGGGCCCGAAACGGGGGTACTGGGCCCGGGGCGACCCGGCCCGAACCCCCCCCTGGGGTCGGCCGAACCGGGTCGGCCCGAACCGGGTCGGCCCGACCCGGCCCGAACCGGGTCGGCCGGGTCCGGTCCGGCCTGGGCGCGGCCCGGCCGACCGGACCGGCTCGGCTTCGGCCGAGCGGCCGAAGCGCTGCCGCCGCGGGTCAAACCCGCGGCTTGGAGAAAACGCGGCCCGCGCGGGCCGCGTGCTGGAAGGCCGGACCGCGGACGCGGTCCGGCGGCTCGCCGCCGCCGCGGCTCGGCCGCGGCGGACTCCTCCGGCGGCGCGCCGGGCGCCGCCGCCCCCGGTCGCCGGCGCCGCCGCGCCGGCGACCCGCGCCGCCGCCTCCTTCCGCGGGCCGCCGGAGATGCTCCGGTGGCCCGATTTGCCTCCCGTCTGCGCCGTTGTTCCTCCCGGGATGCGTCCTTCACTGCGGAATCAACATATGGCCCTTGCGTCGCGCTTTTGCCGTCGCTCGCCAAATCCGCACACAAAGGAAGATCGACGGAGGGTTGCCGGGTCTTGTTCGTTAGACCCGCACCCTCCGCGTTAGTCATAATCAACGGGAGAAACAGGAAAGAAACCAATCAACAATTTTAAATAAATTAAAATTGTTTCGTGATCGGGTTCTATATTTCAAAAGAATAAACACGGGATTTTAAAAAGAATTCCAACATCCCTTACCTTGTCGTTGCCGAACGGGGGATCGTCGCGGGATTTGCTCGTCGCGGAAGATGGAGATCGCCGCGTCGTCGCGGAATCGCTCGTCGCGTTGCCAATCTCCGGATCAAGATCAACGGATTTAATTAGTTTAAATCCGTTGATATTGAAATTAAAAAGGGAGAAGAAAAGATCCGATTCTCACCTTTGTTGCCGAACGAGGATCGGCCGCGGAAGAAAGACGTCGCCGAAGAACGTCGCGGGTAGGTCTCGTCGACGTCGCAGATCTTGGTGTGCGTCGTCGAATTCCGGTCGCCGGCGTTCTTCGCGTTCTTCGCGTTCTTCGCGTTCTTCGCGTTCTTCGCGTTCTTCGCGTTCTTCGCGGAGAGGGTGGAGGAACGAAGATTATCTCAAATCCTTTCCAAGGATTTTTATGTTGGTCTTATTTTATAAACATGCCAACACGAAACCGGTTAAGAAACGATCCATCAATTCGTTGAATTAATTCAACGAAAGAAACGACCCATTTAATTCACGAAGAAACAGTCCATTTAATTCACGAAATAAACCGCCCAATTAAATGGTCTGTTAAGAATTAAAGAAAACGCGTCGGTTGACTTTTCAGTTACTTTGACGGGTTTTCGCGGGTGCGTTACTTAGCGAAAGAAACGGCGGGGCTCGTGCGGGTCCCACCGCACAAATATCCTACCAAGGGGTAGGATATTTCTGGATAGCATCCTATCCAGTTCAACTCAGTTCAAGCCGTCTTTAAGTGACTTCAAGTGGCTTCCAAGCAGCTTAAGTGAAATAAAATAAAGTTGTCGCACAAACTTTATTTTATTTCTGACTTAAAGCCGCAAAATTTAAAAAACCACGTCTGAGCAAACGCAACTCCGGAAGAGGCGTTTCTAAGCAAATACCGGCGCTGCGATTTCATCGGTGCCCTCAGAATTCGATTCCGGGCACCGGTTCAAAAGATAGAAAAACCCGCTCGTCCGTTCACTGAACGTACCCGAGCCAAAACTTCGGCAAATGATTCCGGGCACACCGGGCCTCGGAATCAGGTGCCGTCAGAAACTGCGTTCTTGTAAAATTCCAAAGAAAATTAAGAAAAAAAAAATTTCCTTGAAATTTTCGGGTCTTTACATTACTCCCACCACAGGGCTTTACGTCCCCGTAAAGCTTCACCACAACCTTAGGGAAACAAAGCGGTACTGACCACGCATCAGAGCCTTCCGCTCCCATGTGCTCACCTGGAGGTTCCCGCGCTGCCAAAGAAAGTGCACAAGAGGAATCGACCATCCTCCTAGGATCCGCTCCTGTCGATCCTCGATCCCCACAGGAACCTCCGTATAAGACACTCATCGCCACTGTCTAGCTCCTCATGGTCGATGATACGCGAGGGGGTTGAGCACGTATCTCCTCAGCTGGGATACGTGGAAGACGTCGTGCACCCGGTGCAACTGAGGTGGCAGAGCCAGGCGATAAGCCACCTCGCCAACTCTGCTGAGGACCTGGAAAGGCCCGATGAAGCGGGGAGACAACTTGCCGCCTTGGCCAAAACTCTGTTTACCACGTCGAGGTGAGACCCGCAAGAAGACGTGGTCACCCTCCTCGAACTCTAGTGGCCTCCGCCTCCTGTCAGTGTAAGACTTCTGCCGGCTCTGTGTTGTCCTCATCCGCTCCTGGATGACGTGGACCTCTTCTGACGTGGCCCGGACCATCTCTGGTCCCACATGAGCTGCGAGATTTCTTCTTTGCCGAAAAGAGAAACCTGGTCTCATCCCCTGGATGAACCACATTCTTTGCCTAAAACAGTCAATCCTAACATGGATGATACTAATCCATACCAAGGATTGACGTCGTAAGGCCTCGACGCTACTACTAAGAGATCCAACCGTTACTCTCGCCTCCAAGGGTTGAGTCACACTGTCGGCATCAGTGTGTGGTAACTGGTCTCCTCCAGTAGATGTCTCACAAGTGAGGGTCAAGTCAACAGTCAACTGGAACCTCTTAGTAACATCACAAAAGAGGACAGGAATGAAAACATCTCAAAGGATGCGTCTTTTATTATTGCAGCTCATAATACAAGACGCTACACAAAAGCAACATCAACAAGGAACTAGAAGTACAAGAGACGTATCCACTAGTTCTGCTCCTGTCCACCTGCTCCAAGAGTTCTACTGTTGCTCAAGCATTTGTCGTCGCCTCTTTCTCGGTGGCTCCCTCAAAGCCTGCGGATCGGGAGTCGGACAGTCACGTGCCAGATGACCCTTTCCGCGACATGAGTAACACAACCTACTCCTTGCACGGCTAGCTCCGTTCCCACTCCGGGTGCCCTGCACCACCGGTCGTAAAACCCGAGACCGTCTAACTGCTGGTCTGGTCTTTCTGGGCCTCAGCATCATCTGTCTACTGCCCACAGATGACTCGGCTTCTGATCGAGAAACACGTGGCAAAGGCAGCAGCTCCTGATCACGCTCAGGGTGTAGAGCTACTGGCACAAACTCCACCCTGAAGAAGGTCTCGAAGTCTTCCCATGCGAAGTCCATCTCATCGCAAAACTGAAACAAGTGGCTCCACCACCTACCTGCTGCTGCCTGAAGGAGGCTGGTAGCAAAGATCACCATGAAGTCTGCCGGCGTCCCCACTAGCCTGAAGACTCCCACCACGGCCTCCAGCCAATCCTCAGCCGCCTGCGGGTCCATCTCTCCCCCGAACCTGGGTGGCCTCTGGCGCTGGAACTCATGCAGTGCGCGCAAGTAGCGGGCATCGCCTACTGCTGGGGCTGGTGGCATCGGTGGCCCAACGTATGGTAGTACCGCTGGTGCCTCCGCTGGTGCCTCAACTGCAAGAGGGCCCTGTACCGAAGCCTCGTCGCTCGTCAGACTGTCAGCACGCTCATCCCTCCGGGCTCTAGCTGGTCGTCCGAGAAAAGACATCCTGAAAGAAACAACGTAACACGATCAAACGATTATACCTGGTGAGCTGACCTGGTTTGAGCTGTTTTAAGGGGGGAAACCTTTGAAAACACACACGCAATCAGTGTTTTCGCGCACAAAGTCGGAAATCAGTTGTCAGGGTCCTGGTGTATGGATACGTCGGCCGCCCGCACCAACACTGGACTCCCTGAACTGAAAACCACACTCGGTACCCTTAACACTATTGCTTCACATAGAAAGAAAAGACGATCAGAGTCTGCGGTAGAACCGACCGCCTCTGATACCAATTTGTCACGACCCGTCCTCGGGGCCCGTGCCGTGACTACCCCAAGCCCGCCTTCCATAGGCCAGGGGCTGGCGACTAGCACCAAAGGCGTAAATCCCGATAACAGGGAAGGCATTGCCTTTATAAGTAACAACCACCACAGAGTCAGCAAGCGGAAAGTAACTACAAGTGCAGAAAAGTAAAGGGGGCCGGAAATACAAGCCCAACTGTAAAGTACAACTCGAAAGGGGAAAAACAGCAGCTGGAAGAATGAAGCGGCTCCTGGGTCGTCCGCCTCGATTCCTACCTGAAGGGTAGGTACAGATGGCTCAGCTCCTGGATCGTCCACCACGGATCCTACCTGAAGGGTAGGTACAGATAGCTCCTCTACTCCACAGGTCCTGTCGTCTACTCCGGGTACGTCCGCCCAGTGGTCCACCTCCGGGTACCGACCTGCTCCGCAAGTCTCAACTGCGATCTGCGCTGTCCGTCGTCTGCAACCAACACAACGAGGTGCGGGCATAGCCCGTGCAGGGGTGAGTATAAGCTACTCAGTAGGGACCCCGAGACCCTTAAGGTCTCACCAAATCCAACATGGATATCCACAAAGTAAAGGCAGCAATCACGAAGTAACATCAGACTCTACTTAGGTATACGCCCATACATATACCTAAGTCATCAAGTAACCCATCCAATCTCAAGGATACACAAAAATCATGAAATCAACGGATAACCATCACCCAGGTATATGCCCATACATGTACCTAAGTTATCAAGCGACCCATCTCAATCATGAGGAAACACAAAGGTCAAAGGTCTCAGCTCAAACCAGGATTTTCATTATCGAAACCGTAACTGCTGAAGAGCCCCGTCTCTGAAGTGTGTAGTAGTCCTATCACGACTCCGAGGTACTGCTCGCTAACCTAAGACTGCTGAGGTACTCCTCCTGTCGAGTACTGCGGGTTTGCGGCCAACTACCGGGCGCTCCGTCCGCTGAGGGTCTGTCGCCAAATACCGGGCGCTACCCAGATAGCCTGCTGAGGTACTCCTCCCGTCGAGTACCGCGGGTCTGCTGCCAACTACCAGGCGCTCCGTCCGCCGTGGGTCTGCCGCCAAGTACCGGGCGCTCCGTCCACTGGGCTAGTCGACTCACTCCAAGTCGAGTCGGTCAAGCAGTCGTCAGGTCTCAGCCGGCTACACGGTCTCCGTACTCTGCACGCACGTCTCCACCGTCGCGGGTCTGTCGCTACAACCAAGCGCACACACTCCGTAGAGTAACGCGGGTCCGCCGCTACAACCAAGCGCTCCACCGTCAAGGGTCTGCTGCTGCATCCAAGCGTACACACTCCGTAGAGTAACGCGGGTCCGCCGCTACAACCAAGCGCTCCACCGTCAAGGGTCTGCTGCTGCATCCAAGCGCACCACCACTGTCAAGTACCACGGGTCCGCTCCACGAGCTACTGGTCGATACTCCAAGTATCACAAGGTCCCGCGAAGAAGTGTCTCAAAGGTCCGTCTCGTCACAGGGGTCTCAACGCAACAGACGGCGCGTCGATCGGACGCCCGGTCTGTGAGTTATTAGCCTTTTCGTCCCAGGGGACCGGTTGGTTTCGTGAGCGAAACCAAACCCGGCCGTATCTCAACTGTACCCCGAACTCCCATAGGGTAAACTCAAAGGGACCGTTACTCAACGTAACCATCAACGCCGCTGACGGCTCGTCAAGCGGACGTCCTGTCTGAAAGATATCAGCTTTCCCGTTCCAGGGGCCCGGTTGGATTTCGGGTACAATCCAACCCGGCCATACTCCGACTGTATCCAAAACTCGGGCGGAGTATGTCAAAAGTTCCGTCTCATCAAGAGGAAGTCAACGAAACAGACGGCGCGTCAATCGGACGCCCGGTCTGTGAGTTATTGGCATTTTCGTCTCCGGGGCCCGGTTGGTTTTTAAGGAAAAACCAACCCGACCGTACTCCACCTGCGTCCAAACCTCGGGCGGAGTATGCCAAAAGATCCGATTCACTAAGAGGAACACAACGCGACTGACGGCGCGTCAATCGGACGTTCGTGGCTCAAGATATGAGCGTTTCCGCTCCGAAGGCCCGGTTGGTTTCGTGAACGAACCAACCCGGCCGAACTCAAAGTAACCCGAAACCTTGAGTGCGATATACCGAAACGACCGTCTCGATCCAAGGATCGCGTAGCCGCTGACGGTTCGTCAATCGGAGGTCCCAGGCCCAAGATATGGGCGAAAGACCGAAGAGGGCCCGAAACGGGGGTACTGGGCCCGGGGCGACCCGGCCCGAACCCCCCCCTGGGGTCGGCCGAACCGGGTCGGCCCGAACCGGGTCGGCCCGACCCGGCCCGAACCGGGTCGGCCCGACCCGGCCCGAACCGGGTCGGCCGGGTCCGGTCCGGCCTGGGCGCGGCCCGGCCGACCGGACCGGCTCGGCTTCGGCCGAGCGGCCGAAGCGCTGCCGCCGCGGGTCAAACCCGCGGCTTGGAGAAAACGCGGCCCGCGCGGGCCGCGTGCTGGAAGGCCGGACCGCGGACGCGGTCCGGCGGCTCGCCGCCGCCGCGGCTCGGCCGCGGCGGACTCCTCCGGCGGCGCGCCGGGCGCCGCCGCCCCCGGTCGCCGGCGCCGCCGCGCCGGCGACCCGCGCCGCCGCCTCCTTCCGCGGGCCGCCGGAGATGCTCCGGTGGCCCGATTTGCCTCCCGTCTGCGCCGTTGTTCCTCCCGGGATGCGTCCTTCACTGCGGAATCAACATATGGCCCTTGCGTCGCGCTTTTGCCGTCGCTCGCCAAATCCGCACACAAAGGAAGATCGACGGAGGGTTGCCGGGTCTTGTTCGTTAGACCCGCACCCTCCGCGTTAGTCATAATCAACGGGAGAAACAGGAAAGAAACCAATCAACAATTTTAAATAAATTAAAATTGTTTCGTGATCGGGTTCTATATTTCAAAAGAATAAACACGGGATTTTAAAAAGAATTCCAACATCCCTTACCTTGTCGTTGCCGAACGGGGGATCGTCGCGGGATTTGCTCGTCGCGGAAGATGGAGATCGCCGCGTCGTCGCGGAATCGCTCGTCGCGTTGCCAATCTCCGGATCAAGATCAACGGATTTAATTAGTTTAAATCCGTTGATATTGAAATTAAAAAGGGAGAAGAAAAGATCCGATTCTCACCTTTGTTGCCGAACGAGGATCGGCCGCGGAAGAAAGACGTCGCCGAAGAACGTCGCGGGTAGGTCTCGTCGACGTCGCAGATCTTGGTGTGCGTCGTCGAATTCCGGTCGCCGGCGTTCTTCGCGTTCTTCGCGTTCTTCGCGTTCTTCGCGTTCTTCGCGTTCTTCGCGTTCTTCGCGGAGAGGGTGGAGGAACGAAGATTATCTCAAATCCTTTCCAAGGATTTTTATGTTGGTCTTATTTTATAAACATGCCAACACGAAACCGGTTAAGAAACGATCCATCAATTCGTTGAATTAATTCAACGAAAGAAACGACCCATTTAATTCACGAAGAAACAGTCCATTTAATTCACGAAATAAACCGCCCAATTAAATGGTCTGTTAAGAATTAAAGAAAACGCGTCGGTTGACTTTTCAGTTACTTTGACGGGTTTTCGCGGGTGCGTTACTTAGCGAAAGAAACGGCGGGGCTCGTGCGGGTCCCACCGCACAAATATCCTACCAAGGGGTAGGATATTTCTGGATAGCATCCTATCCAGTTCAACTCAGTTCAAGCCGTCTTTAAGTGACTTCAAGTGGCTTCCAAGCAGCTTAAGTGAAATAAAATAAAGTTGTCGCACAAACTTTATTTTATTTCTGACTTAAAGCCGCAAAATTTAAAAAACCACGTCTGAGCAAACGCAACTCCGGAAGAGGCGTTTCTAAGCAAATACCGGCGCTGCGATTTCATCGGTGCCCTCAGAATTCGATTCCGGGCACCGGTTCAAAAGATAGAAAAACCCGCTCGTCCGTTCACTGAACGTACCCGAGCCAAAACTTCGGCAAATGATTCCGGGCACACCGGGCCTCGGAATCAGGTGCCGTCAGAAACTGCGTTCTTGTAAAATTCCAAAGAAAATTAAGAAAAAAAAAATTTCCTTGAAATTTTCGGGTCTTTACAAACTAAACCATTTTTAATATAGGGTTATACATAAGATAAATTAGACTATAAATATTAATTAGAAATATAAAAATCTTTCCTAAATAAAGGTATTTTATTTATAATTTTTAGAGATTAAATAATTAAATTTATTTCTGACACAATGATGATGCAGTAATTACATTATCAATGAACGATTAAAATAATTGATATTATAAATATAAAAATAAATTTAAATTGAGGCTTTTGATGCCATAAAAGAATTTTTTATGTTAATATGACATGTTATAGTTGATTAAATGTTTTTTTTGAAGTGATAAAGTTGTGATGACTTTAAAAAAAACAAAATACCAAATAGTGTCAAAATTTACATAAATGAGTTTTAAAAAAAATACTATATTATTAATTGATATAATATTTATAAAAATATAAGGTTTGGAAAAAGGACTTATATAAGAATAGATATATTAATAATGAACCACTTGGGTTTCTCTTGGATTTTTTATAGTAATTTTATTAACCATTTATTATAACAATACAAGAGGACATGATAAAAGTTAAACTATTTAACTAAGAGTTAAATCTAAAATATAGGGTTAATATGGTGACCTAAACTTGTCTAAAACCTATATTTTGAGAGTATTTCGACCCATAACCACCTTATCTTCTAAATAAATCAATTTAGATCCATTAGAAACCGAAAATTATTTTATAATAAAATAATATTTCAAACTTTTCCTAAAGTGACCCTCACCTCTCTAATAAAAAGGTACTTCCCCTTATCTAAAAATCACACATCCAAATCCATTTGTCTCGACCAAAACCTGACCCAATATCCTCCCAACTTCCCTCACTTCAACCTAGAGGCCTTCCCTTGAGCATAAATCCAACCTAACAAGCCCTTTTGTTCAAATCAAAAGGAAACACCCAAAGAAGAGGTAATTATTTTATCACCTCTTTCAAAGTTCTTTTCTTCTTCCATATTATTTTTCTTTGTTATTTCCATACAAAAATAATAAATCCAGTAACTTATACATAATTTTATGTTATTATAAATATGGTATAACCATATTCATTATTCTATCCATCTTATGAATGATAATGTCACCATGTGTGCTTACGTACGACTTACCGTCTCCACGTCGTGGTGTAATTTGTTATTCAACACTATGTTATTTGAATGGATATAATGATGAGTAATATGTATATAAATAATGAAAATAACATTATAATTTCTCTATAAAATTAATATACCATCCAATTCCACACCTTTTAATCATTAAGAAAATGATATCGTCGCTCGTGTGTACGTACGACTTACCGTCTCTACGATGCGATGAGATTCATTTCCAGGTTCACTATTAAATGATGATTATAAAATATATATTATTATTAAATATATAATATATTAAATAATAATTCTACTGGATATATATATATATATACTTACATATATCTTATTCACTTACTTCTGTTCAATACGATACGAAAACGGAAACAACGTTTATGCGTACGTACGACCTACCATCTCCATAAACAGTGTTTTCCATTTCATATATCTATCTATTATACATATTTATACTCTAAATATATATTATATATAAATAATGTTTTATATTATGAAGTATTTAAATCATGATCTAAATTATACGATCAATAATAACAAGTTAAAACACGTACAATAAAGAAAGCGATTATTACCCGAAATGTTAATTTAACATGGAAATCATTATTAAATGGGTAGTATAAAGTCATAAATGAATCATGTATGATATAATAAATATAAATATGGTTCTGGTATAATTTAATAACATACTATGGTCATTATATAGGAGGTTAAACGTACCCTCAGCCAAAGAAAAGTGCAAGGTAATGGTTAATTCCTCAATCTCATTATTATCTGAGATTGTTTATGTGTAAGTATTTTCTGGGAAATATTTATTATCAATTTCCATGTTTCATAAAATACATTTCAAAATTATTCTTTTATGGTACTCTTTAACTAAAACATCATCTTAAATGTTTTATATTTTTATCCTTCTAAATCTTTCTCATTAATGTCCATATTTTCAAAATGTTTTTAAGGATTTATTTATATGGACACGATTGTTTTAAAATTTTAATTAATTTAAAAAGTTTCAAAGTGTTATGAGACACTTTTATTAAAAAATATCTTTTAAATTACTTCCTTTATAAATGCATGAATTTTAAATGATTTCACAAAAAGGGATATTTCTCTCAAAAAGTTTTACTGATCATTTTAAACTATGTCAACATTCTTTACTGGATATTATTCTTTATTAAGGTTGATTTATTATAATAAAATATTCTATATTATATCGAATTAGTTATGATATGTTTGACTATGGATGTGATATTTTTATATCTTTCATGGTCTATGGTTGAAGTATTAACATTTCATATGCTAGTTTTAATATGAATGTTTATGTTATGTTTCAACATTTTCATATGAGGAGTGCAGTGGACTTAGTAAGTGATAGATGGGGCCCACTATAGCTCCTTGATGCATCGGTAGGTCTCATGAGAGAAAATAGTATCTTGGCACAAGGCCTTGATAGTAATTTTATTTGTATTCTTGGCACGAGTCCTTGACTATGTGGTAGTAATGTCCAGCGTAAAACATTCCCTCATTATGAAATTAATTATTACATGTGATTATTAGACCAATAGAATATCCATGTGTGTGTTTATATGGTAATGTTTGATTTATATTCTCCATATTATTTTCAATTTTATGTTTAAAAGGTTGTTGTTTTTATTACACATCTTTCCCTAAAATTTTATATCTTCCGCTAAATTATTTACCCTTACTGAGCATCTGAGCTCACCCCTTTATTATGTTTTGTTTTCCCAATATTCCAAGAAGTGTATTATGTTTGATATGAAGGGTTAATATAGGGTAATAATGGCGTTCTAAATTAATTATTTATGTTGTGTTTTATGTTTGAATGTGTAATGTAACGTTCATGTATGTAATCTATTTTCCAAGATTGCTAAACTGATCATTCCTCTGGGACTTGATTCATTGTAATCACGCCAATTTATTAAAATAATGCACTAGCTTTGGGATTCTGGGGTCGCGACGTTATAGTATTACTGATAAATATTTTTAATAATTAGTAAAAATTAGTAAGAATTCTTGATAAGTACTTTAATTAGTCATAATTAAAACTTAGTAATAATTTTTCATAATTAGTCATAATGAGTAATAATTATTCTTATTCATGTTGTTTTTTAGATAACTATGTACTCAAGAAGTAGAGAACAATTTCTATTATGTGACCATAATTGGACAAATAATCAAAAAATTTCTAACAGATATGTTATAAATCTTCTCTACATTAAGGGTTTATAAACATTTATATCATTTGAATCATCAAATTTAGAATTTGTTTATAAAGGAACAATTAAATGTTTTTGTAAGAAATGTGATTTCAATAGATTCAAAACCTTTGATAATGTTAGACTTTATATACTATGTTTTTATTTTTGAAAAGATTAATTTTTTTGGTATTAACATGGTGAACAAAATTCAGTAGAAAATACAATTTTTTTGGTTATGGATCCATCATTTAAAAATTTAGCACACGAGGTTACTAGCCCATCTATTCAGGAAACAAAAACTTAGAATGATATTCCAAATCCTGAATCAGAACCATATCAATTTTACAATTTTTTGAAATCTACCGGGGAGGCTGTAAAGACCCAGAAATTTCAAGGAATTTTTTTTCTTAAATTCTTTGGAATTTTACGAGTCTGCAGTTTCTGGATGGTACCTAGAGGTGGACCTCATGATGAGTTGGTACCTGGAGGTGGATCTCACGACGAGTCGGCACCTGGAGGAGGTTGACGGACGAGGGCGCTGAGGAGGCTATCTGTACCTACCCTTCAGGTAGGATCCTTAGTGGACGATCCAGGAGCTGCTTGTCACCTTCCAGCTATTTTGTCTTTTTCCTTGTACTTTACAGTTGGGCTTGTATTTCTGGCCCCCTTTACTTTCAGCACTGCTTTGTATTCAGTTTTACTTAGTGTTTACTTCAGCTTGCACTCTGGTTGAATGTGTTTATGTTTTATTTTGGGCATTTGTTGGGTTGAGATTTTGGTGAGAGATCTGGAGGAATAGAGAAGGGGGTTCTTCTCTCAAAGAAAGAACACCACCCTCTTCGACAAAGAACGCCTTCGACGAAGGACATTCTCCATCGACAAGGAACGCTTTACGATTCGAAGAACGCGTTGTCGCCAACGTTGTTTCTTCATCGGACGCACCCCGACATCCACGAAATTGTCAACCAATCTCTACGACGCCGTTCTCCGATGCTATCTACCGCGACGCTCGATGTTCGACATCAATTGTTGAGGTAGGGGAATATTGTAGATTTTTCATTTATGTGGTTTATACCCTCGATCTTGAGCGTTTATTTGTAGGATTTATCTTTGTGGGTTCCTTACCCCCAGTTTAAATTTCTCATGATGAACGCGAATTAAATAAATTAATTTGAGGATTGATAAACAATTGCTTGAATTAATTTTCTTCTTGTTTATCTTGAATTTGAAATTCTTGAAACTTGATAAATATTAATTTCCAATTCCCCATGTTCTTGATTCTCAAAAATGATGGCCAAACTAACACGGCTATCGATACACACTTTGACCGTGACCTTTCCTTATTCATTGTCCGCGTATTCTTCACGAATTCTTCATCCCCAAATAATTAAGTGCACTGGAAACTCAATGTTTCCCTGAGCGCGACATACGGACGCGGAGATCTCGACCCAAGGAATGCGAATTTGCGATCGTCACAATTTCTGAACTTAGAACGGAGATGCGGCAGCCCGCGGAAGGGGCAACGTGGCGGAGCAGGGTAGTCTGGCGCGGCTGGTGCATGCACGCGTAGCAAGAAGGGGCGAGGTGGCTTCGGTCGGTGATGAGTCAGATCAGGCGGTGGCACAAGTAGGCAGCGTGGCGGAGCCCTGTGAGAGGCGGAGGTGCAGCGGGTTCTTGGTTCGTGTACAGGGGTGAAAACCGTGGAAGGAGGTATTCGATTGGAGAGAGAATAAAAAATAAGATAAATAAATTAAAAGATAGAAATCAATCAAGTTTGGAGCATGCCGCATTAGGAGGCACCAATGTGGTGGTGCGTGGATGTTTTGGATGAGGTAATTTAAGGAATTAAATTAAATTAAATAATAATAATAATATAATAATGTTGTTATTATTTTTGTTGGGAAAACTGTATTTTGACGGTATCTTCCCCGTGTGACCTCGGTTTCATGAACTGTCAGCAGCAGTGTGACCCTAACTCCAAGACGGAATTTATGAGTCCAATATTGGATATCTTTTTCGGGTTTTTGGATCGGGTACCCAAAGCGCTCGAAGAATAATAGATTTAATATTATTATTAAATCTTCGACCCGCCATAACTCAGGTGTGTGACGTCCGATTGGCTTGCCGTCAGTGGCGATGTAATACTATCATTAATACGGTCGATTCAAGTCTAATGTTGGATACTAAATTCTAGTTCGTGGCTCAGGGCCACGAAACACCGAATAATAATAATAATATTATTATTACGGGATCTTGTATCAGACATATCTCTCTCATACGATGTCGGAATGACGAACCGTCTGCGATGTTGAGACCCTGGAATTAAGACGAATGTTTCAATACAAGTTTTGGATATTTAAGTCAAGGTCGAGGCACAGGCACCACGAGGCCTGGTTCGCGCGTGTTGCGGGGAAATGCAACCTTTTCACCGGCTATCCGTTTTGGACCAATGGGTAGTCCATCTCGTGTGTTTTTCCATATGGATCACAATGGTGTGACCGGTTTGGTTAACCGGTGTCATTTGAAGTATGGCTGGGTTGGTTCGAACCCGAAACCAACCGGGCCCTCGGAGCAGAAAAGCTTATAACTTGAGCTCCGGACGTCCGATTGACGTACCGTCGACTTTGTTGGATTCCTCTTAGTGAGACATACCTTTTGGCTTACTACGATCGAGGTTTGGACATAGTTGGGGTACGATCGGGTTGGTTTTGACTTAAAAACCAACCGGGCCCCTGGAACGAAAAAGCCAATAACTCTCAGACCGGGCGTCCGATTGACGCGCCGTCTGTCACATTGAGTTCCTCTTGTCGAAACGGAACTTTGAGATACATCAACTCCGGACTACGTGTCAGTTGATGTATCAACCTCTTGGCTCATGGAGCGGACCCTCCTGGAATCGAGCATGCTGTGTGCGGGAACCCTAGAGATGGCTGCGACTACGACAATGAAGACTGCACTGAAATCCTATGTGGGTTCGGCAGTGATGAAGACCGTACTGAAATCCTCTGTGGGTTCGACGGCAATGAAGACTTCACTGAAATCCTATGTGGGTTCGGCAGTGATGAAGACCGTATTGAAATCCTCCGTGGGTTCGACGGCGATGAAGACTACACTGAAATCCTCCGTGGGTTCGACAACAATGAAGACCGTACTGAAATCCTCTTTGGGTTCGGCGACAATGACTACTGTTCTTGTATACTACGTGGGTCTGGCAGTGTTTGACTCTGTTTTTGCTATCCTACGTGGGTCTGGCAGAGTAGCTGGTCTGTATCCTATGTGGGTCCGACAGCTTAGCTAGTTTAGTATCTTATGTGGGTCCCAGCTTAGATGAATCAGTGGCTACATCTGATCATCTCTATCACCTTATGAAGAAGTATACCTGTGTGAGTTGAGTCTTGACTTTCAATCATTATCTTTGATATGATTGACTTGCTTTCCTATGTGAATTGTGTTGTGATTTCCTGTGAGGACTGGGTTATACTATCCTGTGTGGACGTGATCGAACTTGGGCTCGGATGTTGGAGCCGAACTGGAATTGACGACTTAGGTATATGTATGGGAATATACTTAAGTAGTGTTGGTTGTTACTTCGTGATTGTATCTTTCCTTTGTGGATTATCCTTTGTGGATTTTGGGAGACCTTCGGGGGTCTCGGGGTCCCTACTGAGTAGCATATACTCACCCCTGCATGGGCTATGCCTGCACTACATTGTGTTGGATGCAGATGACAGATAACGCTGATCATGGTTGAGGCTAGTGGAGTAGTCGGTACCTGGAGGTGGACCACTGGGCAGGACGTACACGGAGCGGACGACTGGACCTGAGGAGCTGAGGTGGCTATCTGTACCCGACCTTCAGGTGGTACTTCCAGTGGATGGCTCGACGTTGCTGCTTTACTTTCAGTTGCTGTAATTTCTTTCCAGTTGTACTTTACTTTTAGTTTGGGTTTTTATTCTGGCCCATTTACTTTCCGCACTTACTTTGTACCCAGTTTTACTTAGTGTTTACTCTGCTGGCTTACTCTGTGGTGTTTGTTTACTTTATAAATGCAATTCCTTCCCCTTTTTGTCGGGATTTACGCCTTAGTGCTAGTCGCCAGCCCCTGGCCTATGGGAGGCGGGCTTGGGGTAGTCATGGCATGGGCCCCGAGGACGGGTCGTGACAAATTGGTATCAGAGGTTGAGGATCGATAGGAGCGGGTCCTACGGGGACGATTGATTTCTCTTGTGAGCTTTTGCTGGCAGCACGAGAACCTCTAGGAGAGCACATGGGAGTGAGAGGCTCAGATGCGTGCTCAGTACCACTTTTGTTTTCCCCAGTGTGTGTTTAATCTTTATGGGGATGTCAAGCCCTGAGGTGTGAGTAATGTAAAGACCCAGAAATTTCAAGGATTTTTTTTCTTAAATTCTTTGGAATTTTACGAGTCTACAGTTTCTGGACGACACCTGGAGGTGGACCTCATGACGAGTCGGTACCTGGAGGTGGACCTCACGATGAGTTGGAACCTAGATGAGGTTGACAGACGAGGGCACTGAGGAGGCTATTTGTACCTACCCTTCAGGTAGGATCCTTGGTGTATGATCCAGGAGCTGCTTGTCACCTTCCAGCTATTTTGTCTTTTTCCTTGTACTTTACAGTTGGGCTTGTATTTCCGGCCCCCTTTACTTTCAGCACTGCTTTTTATTCAGTTTTACTTAGTGTTTACTTCCGCTTGTACTCTGGTTGAATGTGTTTATGTTTTATGAAGGCAATGCCTTCCCAGTTTTCGGGATTTACGCCTTTGGTGCTAGTTGCCAACCCCTGGCCTATGGAAGGCGGGCTTGGGGTAGTCACGACACAGGCCCCGAGGACGGGTCGTGACATAGGCCTTATATATGAGATGTAAGATAAGAAAACTCAAAACTGTTCCAAAATTTATAGTTATTAAATCAAATTTTGAAATTTCAAATAGTTGTTTTGATAAAATATTTTCTTTGGTTAAATTATTGCTGTCTGATGGAAATACATTACTTGGAAGTTTCTATGAAAGTAAGAAGTTGGTCCATAATTTGGGTCTTAGTTATTAGAATATCCATTCTTGTTCAAATGAATACATCTTATATTATAGTGATTTTGAATCGTTAGTTAATTGTACAAGATGTGAAGAATTGAGGTATAAATAGGTACAACAAGGAAAGTGCAAATTTATTGTCAAATAGTTAAGATATTTTCCAATTAAACCCCATTTACAATGTCTATTCATGTATCTCAACACAATTTTATTGATTACATGACATAAATTAAATATTTTCATCAGTACAAACTTAAAATCATCCATGTGATGGTGATTCATGGAAACACTTTGATCAGGAACATCCTTCTTTTGCTTTAGAACTTCATAATATATGATTGAGTATTTCTACTGATGTTTTTTGTCTATTTGGTGCTTAGGATAGTCAATATTCTTGTTGAAATATTTTCATAACTCCATACAACTTACCTCCTTGGATACTCATGAAGGAACCATATATATATATATATTTGATCCTATTTATTCCAGGACATTCGAAACATTTCGACCCGGTAGCCACTAAATCAGTGCCCTGAGCCGGTTTTCCACAAGACCTATGACACGCCTCCACGTACGCCATAGACACAATGAGGTTAACATATAATGGGTGAGAAATAAATCTCAGTAGGCCACCCCAAATAGTGAACCTATAAACTATTTCCATAAGCGCATGCTCATGCAATATGCTCAGCCCAACTGATACAAAACTGAAAATAGATACAAATAAAACAAATGTTGATCCTTAGGTATGAGACCTTGATCAACCATACTTGTGTCGCCTAATGTTGGGATGTCTCTGATCATGTCTCCATAACCGTGCATCCTAAATAACCTATGGACTCTATATCCCCAGCAGTTGCAACCAAATCTGACCATTCAGGGGACCCATCCTACGATAGTCCTAACAGCTGAGATTCCAATCAAAGTCATCTCATATCATGTCTTCATGACCCCAACCATCATCTCATACTAGGAACCTCAAAACAACTATCCAAGTTACCACACAAAGGCACTACCAAGCCTAGAAAATCAGTCCAAAAACTATCTCATGTCTCATAAACTAAAAACCTTGAGCATCAGTCCAAACCTATGCCACATATCAAATTAATCATGTATGGAGCACCAATCCAACATCTAACTTGTGGATGTAGAGTGTCATTCCACCATCCATCCTAAATGGTATACCATCAAATCTAAAAGCATCAATCTGACACATAAACAACAAAGTATACTACATGTGTTTAGAGCCTCAGTATGACACCTAATCCTTAATACACTTTCCATGCCTAGAACCTCAGTCCAACAAACATTTATATATACATCAGTGATGCCCATATCATCAGTTTTTCCTAACCTGAGGAGAAGGAGAATTAGTCCAACCAATTTATTTCACATGGAATTCCATCATTTCCCAAAGCCTCGATCTGGCACACTATCCATGAAGTATACTATCAGTTTCTAGAGCCTCAATTTTACACCATCTTAGTAGTATACTTACTGTGCCTAGATCCTTAGTCCAACACCATACCACATACATGTGACATCACATTACTATAATCATCAATATCAAATAATGTTCCCATATCCTCAGTCTAGCACTCAAACCATAAACAAACTATTGGTACTGATACAAAGCCTCAGTCTAACAATCTCAATCACGGATATCCGGAACTATACCTGTGTATCATCTGTCCATATCTCACAACCATCACATCCCTTACTAGTAAATCAGGTTCCAAAACATGGAAACCCAAACATATCAAACCCACCTCATGGGCACAATCCAAGTCTCAACCTCAACCATTGAAACATAACATGTGCTGGTTATACATTCATCTTAGTCAGCAACACCTCATCCCCAACAACTCATACATCATCTTGGGTCCCAAGGGATCACCCACAACCAAAATAATAAAGCACATGCACCCACTTAGGGTTGTCTTATCAATTAGGCCAATACTTGGTCCTCTGAAACCACACATAACTAAGGAATATCTCTTGATACTCATAATTATCACTCAAGAAAAGACATCCTCTCCCAATCCTTAGAAAAAACCAAACTCCCGATCCAAGCCCAATCACAAGAAATGTCCTCAAGTATCCCTTAGTGTCCTCCAACCGATCCCTGATCAACAACATGCCAACACGATAATTCCAAAAGAAACCTATTCCATGCAACATTCCCAACAACCATCCATGACATCCAAAGACCACTAAACCAAAAACCAACCCACTAAGGGAATCCTTAAGAGCCCCTCAGACTCAACTCAACACCACAACGACACCCAACCATAACCACCATCCTATGATGTCAACCAAGCCCAAAGGCTCTAATCACCTTGATCCTCAACAAAGGGTCTAAACCTCAACTAATATAACCTCGAGAACTAGTCTTGATATGTAGGTACAAACCAAGATATCTCCATAGGTACTACTAAAATCCATCCTTCTGGGATTTATCTAAGAAACCTCAATAAAAACACCATGGAATGCTCAGGTTAGGCCAAACACCAAACTCACACTCTTCCCCAAGCATCGTGTCTCACTACCCATCCCACTGGATTATTCTAAATCCAAACCTTAAGGAAATCCTACTTCTCAACTATCATGGTCCAACACACCATCAAAATTACTTTTATATGTTGAAAGGATCCCACCATCACGATCTACGTGGAAAAACACTCAGAATGGACTACTCACAAATCCAATTCTATTTCTGAGGCACAAAACACCCAAAACCCCTTAAAGGGTAACCAAGGAGCATCACACGATGTATATGCCTAAGAACATGACGTGTGCTCCCACATCCCCACATGGGCGTGTACTCCAGTGGAACTTGGTGTGTAAAATCCAGGTACATGGCGTGTAAACCAGGTACACGACGTGTACCTTACACAAGGTACCTGCCTATGTACCTCAGATAACCTGACCATGTGTCCCTGTCTAGCCTTGTACTCACACATGGAATGTCACCCACACAAGGTCTGGCTGTGTACCCTACATGGCTATGTCCCCCTTACATGGGTCATCTGGTCATGTTCTCAGCCAAACACCGAGTGACACTACACAGTGTATCCTCCAGACTACATGTCGTGTAGTCATATTCTTCTATTATTCCCCGAGAAGGAAGAACATACAATGTGTGTTATTCAAAACAAATGGCGTGTAATTGGGGTTTTCGAATGGGAAACCCCTATGAACATTCTGAAACCCCCATTTTCCCTCAAATAAGGACATATCGCCCCCTATGAGGTCTTTAACAGTCATAATGAGGCTTTGAAACTTAAAAATAACCAATCTAGAGGGATTGGGGAATAAAACCAAAAAAATGACCTACCTCGTGGCATAAATGCTGAAGCTTTGTGTTCAAATCCACTCTCGGAAGCTGCTATACCTCGATCTGGTCCTGATATGCACCATGGATGAAGTCCAACAACATATCCCCCTTCTCTACTTATTTCGGTCGTCGCTCATAGGGCAGAGACCCTCCCCCTTATTTCGTGCGTAGGAACCCCAAAATGGGGGGGGATTTTATTAATTTAATTAATTAATTAATTAATTAATCACCCTTTTAATACCCACCCCAAGTTCTAGAACCCAAAGTGAGTTTAAACCTCACCCAGGACCCCCCCCATTTCAAACTCACCCATGAAGTTAGAATCTCAATCCGATGCTCTGTTCAAAAGATACAACCACCCAAAACTGACCAACTAATTTAATATTTAATTAATTAAATATTAAATATTTCTCCAAAACTCCAACTACTCGGAACTCCACCAAACTCTTGTCCTAGGATAAACACCCTATTCTGGGATCGAAAGAGTGGTCATAAAAACTATTTGAGATCATATTCCAGGGGAAATGACCATTTTACCCCTCATGAGAAACTGAGAACAAAAATTTAAATTTTTGCTCAAATTTCAAAATCCAGAAAACTTGGGTCTCTACAAACTCCCCACCACAAAACTTCTCGTCCTTGAGAAGCCTCACTGGTCTTCCAACCACACACCTCAACCCAACTTGGTT
The DNA here is from genome assembly GCA_963277665.1 of Viscum album. Classification (NCBI taxonomy): domain Eukaryota; kingdom Viridiplantae; phylum Streptophyta; class Magnoliopsida; order Santalales; family Viscaceae; genus Viscum; species Viscum album. The sequence continues at coordinate 1,764,709,424 of OY728161.1, forward strand.
GTCAACTCAAACTCAACTCATTGTGTTCTACCTGAAGATTCCAATCGAGTTTCTTTACATGACCTCTGAGAGAGGGTGTACAACCCACCAAAGGTCAAGTCACCACTTTCCACCATTAACAAACCACCAGGATAGTGCCTAACCATACCCATACACCCCAATAAGTCACATCATCATTTAAAACTCATCATCAAACTCATGGTTCTCCCCACCATAGGAATATCCTTACCATTGCCTCATAACCAAACATCTTTTCAATAGCCTATGCCTCAATCACATCCAAAACTTAGAAATGGACATGGCCATATCACTCCCACTAGAGAAACAAAAACAAATAGCTATTGTCACCCATTCCTGACATCTTAGGGAAGCACCCATGGTATTCATCAATATCTAATCTTCCATAGGGACCTCACTCATAGAAATCCAATGGTGTGCTCTCCACCATACGACTTCACATACAACACTCCATGAGCTCAACCTTCTAGGAGGCCCCTTATAAACCCAAGAAATCATCTATTTATCATGACATAAAGTCGGTGCTCTCTTAGCCTACTCAAGATGATGTCAAGATATTGGGCATGATCGTCTCAAAACTATAAGTATAATAAGATGTTATTGACGAATACCACCACAACCTCATCCATTATAGAACATCACAGTTCTATCCCAAGGGCCTTGGGTCAGCATGCCCACAATCCTTTAATCACACCAGCAATGATTCTCATCCCACTCACAACTGCCTTCCCAACTCAAGAATCACAGGCGTACACTCTCGTAGCATCCGATCTACAAGCCAAATGATATAATGCATCACCAATGATCACATCTCCAAGATTAAACTATAATAGAATCGTTAAATTCCCTTGTGTAACCCAACCACAAAACCTACTTCAACTCTAGTGAGTCACATCTCATGAAAAATCAGCTCAGAATTCTAAGCCACGCAACCCAAGAACTTCCCATGCTCCCGATCCAACTCAAGACACCAGGCTCAACTCACCCGCACAACCATTTACTGGGATATACACCTGAATGAACCCACCCATCTCAAAACCAATCACAAGCTAGAAACATTGGCACATAAGTATACCATCACAAAAGGCATCCAATGAGCCTAAAACTCAAACCCAACCACACCCTTCATGCACCATTTTCAAGATTCCAAAGCATCCATTTGTACCTCATGTACCCAAAAGCACTCATAACTCGATCAACACCTCTAAGGGTCACCCTCAAAAGTCAAACGACTCTGACTCCCTAATCCAGAGTCACATAAAAAGGCCACTAGGAACTCCCACCTAGCCCTACCGATCAATCCTCATGTCAATCCACTAGGTCTAACCACCTAGGGCTAAGATGACTCACAGAAGGCCACAACTAATAGGGCATCAACATGCACCCATATCATCATCACACAACATAATAAAAATGAAACAAACTCCTATATCCCCCCACCATAATGGTTTCATACAAACCAACTGCCCATAGCTAGGGCATCCATCATCTTCGAGCATTTACACCTCAGACTGCTCCTTGGAGGACCCAGACAGACTACCAACCTCAAATAAAACCACCCAAAAGGGGTCCAACGATCCAACACTTACACCATACTGACCCACTAGGGTCACTATAACAACCATGAATAATATCCATACATGTGTCCCCATCGATGAGAAACTCATCACAAATCCAAATAAACTGCATCAGAAAGAAATCCATAAAATCACACACTTGAAGACCTATAGCATTGGGATCCTACATGCCTATCATGATGCGTGAGACGCCTCTTTCCTCTACAGGCCAAGAGTAAAAACCAAGTCACATGCCTCCTTCCAATGATTTAGGAGTCTAAAATTCACCATAAAATACCAAATAAAAACAACATGTGCATCTCTAAAAGTAAAAATCATATACAACCCTAACTTTAAAAATCCAGAACATAAATCCCAGTCCTTGGTAACATGGACTTCCTACCAGATCAGGTGTTCGTGATGTACCAGCTCGGTATCCATCACAAGATCTGACACATTCCGAAATCTCATGTTTACTAACCCCTAAATAGTGAAATAATAGGAAAGAAACTCCTTTAATTCCACTTTGCAACATCTCAATCCGGTAGCCACTAAACTGGGGCCCCAACCCAGTTTTCCACAAGACCTCAAGCACGCCTCCTCATATGCTAGAGGCCGCCGACTAGCTGCAGGGGTCTAAGGTGGATCTCTGAGGAGACTATACCCCCATATTAGAGTGAAAATCTATAAGTAAATAACCAAACATCATACTCATCAGAGAAAGCAGAATAGTAGACATAAGGTCTGTACACACACCGAGGTGCATGTATAGGGGGTGAAAAATAAATCTCAGTAGATCACCCCCAACGGTGAACCTATAAACTATTGTCATAAGTGCATACTCATGCAGTATGCTCTGCCTATTTGATACACAAATGAAAACAAATACAAATAAAACATATGTCAGTCCTTAGGTCTGAGACCTTGATCAACCATACATGCTTTCCCCAATACCATGATGTCTCTAAGCATGTATCCATAATCGTGCATCATAAATAACCTATAGACTCCATATCCTTGGAAACTAAATCCAATCATTTAGGGGACCCAACCTACGATAATTCTAACATTTAGGATACTAATCCAAGCCATCCCATATAATTTACTCATGACCCCAACCATCATATCATACTAGGAACCTCAACCCAACTGTACCAATTACCACACAAAGGCACTAACAAGCCTATACCATCACTCTAAAAACTATCTCAGGTCTCATAAACTAAAATACTTGAGCATAAATCCAATCCTATACCACATATAAAAATAATCATTCCTGGAGCATCAATCCAAAATCTAAACCATGGATACAGATCATCATCCCACCATCCATCCCAACTAGCATAACATAAAATCCCAGAGCATTAGTCTGGCACATAAAAAAAAGTATACAATCTATGTCTAGAGCCTCAGTCTCACACCTAATCCATAATATACTTTCCATGCCTGGAATCTCAGTCAAAAAAAAAAAACATCGGTGGTGCCCATAACATCAGTCCGACCTAACCTAAGGAGAAGGAGCATCAATCCAACCTCCTTATTTCACATGTCATACCATCATTTCTCAGAGCCTCAGTCTGGTGAACTATCCATTAAGTATACTATAAATGTCTAGAGCCTCAGTCTAACACCATATTAGTAGTATAATTATTGTTCCTGGAACCTCAGTCCAATACTATAACACATACATGTGATGTCACATCACTATACTCATGAATATCAAACAATGTTTCTGGATCCTCAGTCCAAAACTCAAACCATAAAAAAAATATCGATACTGATATAGAGACTCAGTCCAAAAATCTGAATCAAGGATATCAGGAACCATACATGTGGATCATATGTTTAGATCTCATAGCCATCAAAACCCTTAATAGTAAATTGGGTTCCAAAACATGGCAACCCAAATCAAACCCACCCCATGGGAACAATCCAAGTCTCAAACTTAGCTACTGAAACATAAAAGGTGTTGGATATACATCCATCTCGGTTAGAAACACCTCATCCCAATGATTCAAACATTGTCTCGAGTCCCAAGGGAACACCCACAACCAAACTACCAAAGAGAATGCACTCACTTAGTGTCAACCTATCAATTGGTCCCATACTTGGTCCTCCAAAACCACACACAACAGAGGCATCTCTTTTAATACTCAGAACTAGAACTCAAGTAGATACATCCGCTCCTAATCCTTGAAAAAAACAAACTCTCGAGACAAGACCTATCATAAGAAACATCCTCAAGTGATCCTTAGTGGCCTCTAACCGATCCTTGATCAACAACATGTCAACAAGGCAATTCCAAAAAGAAACTCATGCCATGCAGCATTCCCAACAATCATCCTTGAAATCCAAAGATACCTAAACCAGAATCCATCCCACTAAGGGAATCCTCAAGATTCCCTTAGACTCAACTCAACACTATAGAAAAACCTGGCCATAACCACCATCATATGATGTCAACCAAGCCCAAAGGCTCCAACCAAACTGATCCTCAACAAAGGGTCTAAACCTCAACTACTCTAACCTTGAGCACTAGTCTGGATCCATAGGGAAAAACCAAGATCTCTCCATAGATACTAATCAAATCCCACCTTTTGGTATTTATCCAAGAAACCTCAAGAAAAACACCATGGCACACTTAGGCCAGACCAAACACCGAGCTCACAATCCTCCCCTGAGCATCATGTCTCATAACCCAGCCCACTAGAGGATTATAAATCCAAACCTCAAGTAAATACTCCTAATCAATGATAATGGTCCAAAAAACCATCCAAATGACCTATATATGCTGAAAGGATCCCACCATCGTGATCTACATGAAAAAACACTCAGAATGGACTACTCACAAGTCCAATTCTATTTCTGAGGCACAAAACACCCAAAACCCCTTAAAGGGTAACCAAGGAGCACCACATGATGTGTATGCCCAAGAACATGATGTTTTCTCCCATATCCCTACATTTACATGTACTCTAGATGAACATGGAGTGTAAAACCCAAGTACACAATGTGTAAACCAGGTACACGACGTGGTACCTACCCATGTACCTCACATGTCACGGCCATGTGTCCCTGCCTGGCCATGTGCTCAAACATAGTGTATCACACACATGGGGTCTGACTGTGTACCCTACATGACCATGTCCCCCTTACATGGATCATTTGGCAATGTTCTCAGCCACACACTGAGTGACACTACGCAACGTGTCCTCCAGACTACACGTCGTGTAGTCGTCTTCTTCTCTTATTACCTGAGAAGGAAGAACACATGACATGTATTCTTCAAACCATATGCTGTGTATTTGAGGTTTTTGAAGGGTAAATCCTTGTGAACCTCCCGAAACCCCCATTTCCCCCCAAATAAGCATAGATTGACCCCCATGGGGTCCTTAGAGTCATAATGAGGCTTTAAAACTTAAAAACAACTAATTTATGGGGTATTGGGGCATAAAAATAAAAAAGGCCTACCTTGTGGTGTAAACTCTGAAGATTTGGGTTCAAATCCACTCCCAGAAGCTACTGCACCTCGATATGATCCCGATATATGTCATGGACGAAGTCCGGCAGCATCTCCTCTCCATTATCCACTTGGTCCGGTCATCCCACACAGGGAGGAGACCCTCCTCATTATTCCATATGTAAGAACCCCAAAATGGGGGGGATGTTTTATTAAATTTTTAATGAATTCAATTAATTAATTAATTAATTAATTAATTAATTAATTAATCATCCTTTTAATACTATCCCTGAGTCCCAGAACCTGAAGCGAGTTTATACCTCTCCTAGGGAAAACCCCCCATTCTGAAATCAACTATAGAGTAAGAATCTCAATTTGATGCTCCATTCAAAATATAGAGCCACCCAAAACCACCTGGCTAATTTAATAATTAAATAATTAAATATTAAATATTATTCCAAAACTCTAACTTCTCAAAACTCCACCAAACTCCCATCCTAGGGTAAACACCCTATTTCAGGACCAACATAGTGGTCATAAAAACTATTCGAGATCATTTTCTATGGGAAATGACCATTTTATCCCTCATGAGCACTTGAGAAAAAAAAATTAAATTTATGCTCAAATATCAAAATCCAAAAAACTTGGGTCTCTAAAAAATACGAAGAAGAGTATTGATGTTTATTTGAATCCACTAATTGATGAGTTAATTTCATTATGGAATAATGGTGTAACGACATATGATATAGTTGTAGATCAAAATTTTATACTAAAAGTTGAATTAATGTGGATAATAAATGAATTTTTTGGCGTATGATTTGTTATATGGATGGAGTATAATTATTCTAAAATCATTTCCATACTTCATGGAAAGCAATGGAGTATTTATTCTTGTCAATGGAAAGAAAACTATTATTTTTTACAACCATTAGATATTTTTTTTCTGTGGACCACCCTTTCAAAGGAATAAAAATAATTTTACAAAAGGAAACATTGAAAGAGATGAACCTCCAGTAGTAATATCTGGTATTTAGGTAAAATATATTGTCTATTTATTATTTCCTATTACTTTATACCAATTATAAACAAACAAAAAATATATGATTTTGGGAGAGATCATAATTGGATAAAGTGAAGTGTTTTTCAAGATTTTTTATATTGGTCCGATTTATTAGTTCATCACATGTTAGATATAATGCATATTGGAAAGATTTTTTTTGATAACATATTTTATACCGTGTTGGACACACCTGGTAAGATCAAAGATAATGTAAAGTCATGATCAGATCTTTCCCAAATTTATAGGCGTCCCAAAATCGAGTTATTTGAAAATGACAGATTACACAATTTAATGAAGCTAAAATCATCTTACACACTTTCTATAAAGAAATTAATTTATTCTTATATCAATTTATTAGATATTTGAGGTCACTAGATCCACTTAAGTGGTGGCATGGTGGTGAAGGTGAGTGGTACAACAATGCCATTCTTTGGGAGGTTCAGGGTTCGAATCCTAGGAGTTCGCTTTCGGGATGAGCCTCTCCCCTGGGATCCACCCGTCTTGCCGGGTCGCCCGATCTCGACTGGGTGGGAAAATTGAGATGTGTCCCACTGTGCTGACATATTTCTTGGACAAACCATCGTTGATCAGGTCTTCACCCTCCGGGATGCTCTGCCATCTCGGCTGGCAACGATTCCTTCCCCGGTTGGGGCTCTACCTTAGGGAAGCGACCTATTTGTAGGGAAGGTGGGTTAGCATGTGTGGAGGGTTCAAAAAGTCCACACATGGGAATTACATTTCTAAAGGAAAAAAATTGATGCCACCAGATGGATATGCTCTAATTTTTCTTGTTGTGTCAGAAATGGAAATATTACTAGGTTAAAAAGCCATGAATATCATGTCATAATGGAAACACTACTTCCTATTGGTCTTATAGGGCTATTGAATTATTCAATATATAACGTGTTGATCAAAATATCATATTTATTCTAAGATATTTGTGTGAAAACATTAGATTATGATGCATTGAGTATGTTGAAAAAATATATTGTTTTAATTTTATGTAAATGGAAGAAAATATTCCCACTAGCCTTCTTTGACTCAAAAGAACATTTAATATTTTATTTTCCATATGAAGATAAATGTGGAGGTCCGATACAATTTAGATGGATGTAACCATTAAAAAGATGTATGAAAAAATTGAAGAATAAATTATGCAATAAATCATCAGTTGAAGGGTCAATTGCATAAGCTTACTTGTAGGAGGAAATTTCCAATATTTTTTCTCATTATTTTTAATATGAATATCCTTAAAAACATAATTTCATGGGTCATAATGAGGCAAATGTTAATGATGTAACAAACCATCAATTATCTATTTTTAATCAGTATGAGATTTGTTTTGGTGGTTATTGTGAATGATGCATTTTTTATGAAGAACTGCACAAATATCATGCATATTTTTTTCTTAATTGTGATGAAATGACACAACTTGTGCAGTTAATATTAATTTTTATTATTTTATTATTTTTTAAGTGATAAGTTTATTTATATTTTTTTTGCAGACTATATAAAAACCATATCAAAAAATAAAATAAAATAAAAATTACCCCTGCTTCTCTTAAAGAACACCGAAAACCTAATTTTGCATATTGGTTTCAAATACTAGTAAGATAAGTTGTTTATGGAGGAACATTAAACTATTTTTTAATGTTATCTATTATTAATTTTTTTTATTGTTTGCAGGAAACACAACATAAAAGTAAAATTGATAGTTAATTATGTGTGCTAACCCCATCTAAATTAGTAAAATCTTATAATGGGTATGTGGTTAATGGATTTTAATTTCATACAATCACATATGATGAATCAAAGAAATCAATGAATAGTGTGTTTGTTTGAAAGGATATTATCATAAAGAAAGTGAATTTGACTTATAGTATGGTAGATGAAATAATTTAGTTATGTTATTTGAGAAAAAAATATGTAATAATATTTAAATGTCATTTGTTTGATACTAATAGATGCCCGTGAGTTCATCCACAACATAATCCATTTACATAAAATATAATTCTTCTTGCCACAAATGAATTATTTGTATTGGTGATGCCATTATTTTTCATGCACATTTTTTAATATTTTTATAATAAATTTCAATGTATTTTAATCATTTCCCCCATGAATTAATTTATTTGTTTAAATATGGGTTGATACATGTATTTAATGCATATATTTTAGGGTGTTTAATACATTGAATTCTATAAATAATTGATTAATCTTTCTAATATTTGGAATGTTTAACTTTTTGTGTGATTTGTGGCAAGATACAACCAATATTTGGGAAAGGAGAAAAAAGGGATGAACATCGTGACGCAACACCAGAATATTAAAGCTGAAATCCCAAATCACATGGAGCTGGAGTACTCTGTAAAACCTAGAGAAAGAAGTTTTCATGTCATGAACTCCATTCACATCATGAGTTTCATTCATGGGATCGAGATAGAGATATATTGAAGTTCTTCACACCCGCTCATGCTGATTAAAATCACATCTTACACAATCTGTAACCCATTCATGTCATGAGTTTGTCAAGATAGTAGAAGGAGGTCGTATATTACACTACGCGAACCCATCTCATTCCGTGAACCCATAAAAAATTATGAATTTTTATATGCCAACCCAAGGGTTTGTGACAGAGACCTGCATATTTACAATGATAGTTGCACTAAAAAGGGACCTTGGGAGTGACATAGATGATAACTTCTAGATGATGGGTGAGTGACTGCAGAGCCTTGCGACTACTATTCTTCACCTCCATTCTTCTTCGGGAATCCATGATACTCATTCTCATAATATTTAGCATGAGAGAGTAGTTTTTTTCTGTGCCAGATGATGTGATTGTAGGGGGAAGTACTGTTAGAGATTATTTATATTTTATTTTCATGTTTTGGATTGTTGAAAGTCTATTTCTCAATTAAAATTCTTATGCTTTTCTATTACAAGACCATTGTTTGTGATCCGTGGAGCTTTTATTTTATTGCATCAATTAGTTTCCCTAGTTTGCGTATGACCATTACGTAGCCCAGTGTGGTTATTTTTAAATAAGGTAATGAGTTTCCTAGTTCTATGATCAAACCTAGTAGTTGATCATTCCAATGGTGTGATTATAGGATTAGTGTAGGGTACCTAGACCAAGGATCTTTAAAGGCCCAATTCCAAAAACAAATAATGAATGAACATGTTATTAATTGAATCCTTAGTACATGAACCTAAAAATCACTAAACCTAGATTGCCTAATCTCTTAATTTAAAACCCAAATCTATTTAATTTATTTCTATCTTTCTAACCAAACAATTAATTACAATTTAAATTCATTTAATTAATTTAGGGCACACAGATCATCCTTGAGGTTTCGACACTCGAACTTGATGATTACTGCATTTTTAGTTAGGTAAGTTTTATTAATTTTTAAATTTTCATTTCCCCGTAGGAATTTAACAACTCCTTATGAGATTTCATGGGTGATTTTCATTAGAATGATTAATTTGAAATAAAATAGGTGACAGTTCTAAATTTTAAATTTTAATTTTGAAAATGAAAATTTTGAAGTTTTTGTTTACCCATGGCTTAGGGGTTGTGTAAGGGTAAAATGTACTTTAATTTTACATAGCATACTTTTTCAAGAGATATGTAAGGGTAAGTAATGTGCTGCGCAAAGGTATCCCATTAATTGCAAAGGCTATGTAAAGGTTGCTCTAAAATTTTCATTACGGGAAAACCCGTTTTTTGCGACGGGAATAAATCCCGTCGCAAATAATCCGTCTAAGAGGTTATTTATGACGGGACAATCAACCCGTCGCAAATAACCACTTATTTGCGACGGGACAATCAACCCATTGTAAATAACCACTTATTTGCAATGGGAATATGCGCCCCGTCGTAAATACTGGGAGACAATAAGAACTAGTTACGACGGGGGATCCCCCATCGCAACTAGTTTGACCCCCCAGAGGGTATTTGCGACGGGACCCGTCGTAAATAACCGGCGGTAGTAAAAACCTATTTGCAACGGGATGTTGACCCGTCGCAAATAGTGTGTCAGCAGGTTACCTTTTGCGATGGGTCCTGTTGCAAATAATCTTTTAACCGCCGACTGTAATTCATGCGGCCGAAGTTATTTGCTCCGGGCCCCGTCGCTAAAAGTACTATTTGCGATGAGAATCCCATCGCAAATAGTCTCGTCGCAACTAATCTAACCTATATATACCCCCATTCATTTTTTCTTCTCTACACCTGAATTCCTTCTTCCTCTGCTTATGTAAACTCTAATTTTAGAGTGAAATTTTTTGAGAGTTAGTTTTTTTTACGAAGTTGTGAAGCCGTCTACAATTATAAGAGATCAAGTTTAAAGGTATTTATGTTTTATTTAATTTAGTATTTATTTCATTTCTTTATATTAATTTTAATTATTGTTGATTAGTTGTAATTAAGTTAGATTTAAATTGTTTTGTCATCAATATTTATTTGAAATAATAAAATTAAATTATTAGTATTAATTCTTAGTAATTAGTAATAATTAATAATTATTAACAATAATTAGTAATGTATGTAAATAATTAGCGGTAATTAGTAATTAGTAGCTGTATTTTGCAGTAATTAATAGTAATTAACACTAATTAGTAATAATTAGAAATAAATAGTAATAATTAGAAAAAAATAGTAATAAATATTTACAATTAGTAATAAATATTTACAATTAGTAATAAATAGTATTAATTAGTAATAATTAGTAATAAATACTAATAATTAGTAATAAATACTAATAAATAGTAATAAATACTAATACATAGTAATAAAACAGAGATAAAATAGGGATAAAATAGGGATAAAATAGGGATAAAATAGGGATAAAATAGGAATAAAAAAGGAATAAAAAAGGAATAATTAGTAATAATTAGTAATAATTAGTAATAAATAGTAATAAATAGTAATAAATAGTAATAAATAGTAATAAATAGTAATAAATAGTAATAAATAGTAATAATTAGTAATAATTAGTAATAATTAGTAATAAATAGTAATAAATAGTAATAAATAGTAATAAATAGTAATAAATAGTAATAAATAACAATAAATAGTAATAAATAGCAATAAATAGTAATAAATAGTAATAAATAGTAATAAATAGTAATAAATAGTAATAAATAGTAATAATTAGTAATAATTAGTAATAATTAGTAGTAATTAGTAGTAATTAGTAGTAATTAGTAATAATTAGTAATAAATAGTAATAAATAGTAATAATTAGTAATAAATAGTAATAATAGTAATAAATAGTAATAAATAGTAATAAATAGTAATAAATAGTAATAATTAGTAATAATTAGTAATAATTAGTAATAATTAGTAATAATTAGTAATAATTAGTAATAATTAGTAATAATTAGTAATAATTAGTAATAATTAGTAATAATTAGTAATAATTAGGCAAAGTACTGTGCTACTTAAAGAGACCTAAGTGATTGGTGGAGCATAATAAAAATGAAATCTCAGGAAAATTAGTTTACTCAAACTGAATGTGGTTTCGATGAAGTACAAGGAATTGAAAATTTTCAAGAGACTACTCAAAATCCATCTTTTTCACAAAGAGACATGAATATCGATGATGACACCCCACAATTAAGGGTCGATAGTGACGATGATGTTAATGATGTTACAAATAAATTTGAAATGGTAAGAGATGATGAAAGTGAAACTCATATGGGTATTGATGACGCCAATGATGAATATGAAGACATTGACATCGTCAGATATAAAGATGACGATGAAGGTGAACATTGACACCATTAAATGCTAGTTATAATCATAACTAATATATATCTATATATAATAGTTATTTTCAACTATCTGCTAACAACAATCATTTTTTGTTTCAGATGGACCCTGATCTATTTCGTGAGTTGGAGGAGTCTAAGCTACCTTTGGATGAGGAGGATTTGGGATCATCTGACCCTTAGCCTACTGACGGTTCAGGGGGTACACGGAGGGGGCGCAGTCTTGCGTGACTGATAATTCCCGACCCTATCCCTGAGCGACGTCCACATATTGGTTTTGATCCACACTTGTGGAGGTATAATAACCTGTGTATTTTAGTTAGCTTCCATTAATTTATTTATATATTAATTATTTGATTATTTGTTCTTTTTTCACAGTTTTGTGCATGTAGTTATTGGAAAGGGGAGCACTATCTTATGCAATTATTTTTCTCATCCATTGATCACATGAGAACAGATTCTCATTGATGTGCAGCTTGGAATGTTCAATCATTGGATGGTACGTAAATAAATAATATTTATTTAGAAATTTATTCCATTAATAACTTGATATTATAAATTATTTGTAGAGTTTATGGTATCCCATCGATGATAGCATGCATGGTGCTATCTACGAGGCATGAGAGGTGTCTATGAGTGAGAGTTTCTGTCAGTTTTTGCATAATTTTAGAAGGACAACCATTAAGAAAGTAGGAGTGACAGTATTTGATGAGTCATGAAGAGCCCACTGACCAGAGTACATTTCATTTCACATTTGGAATGGATCATGTTCACATTAGTTGAGTGGTGGATTTCAGAGGAGATATTCATTGGTTCGGAAGAACCGGGGGAGACAAGAGGTGACACATCAAGTTGGTAGCCGTACATTCAGTACGCATAGAGAGAATCTGGTAAGTATCTTTTTTAAATATTTTATATGACATTAAATATAAATAGTTTATTTTATATTCATACAGGCAGTTGAGCATCCTGATATTATAGAGTACGACATTTATCATAGGATGTACAATGATCCAACCATTAGAGATATTAGAGGTGATCACCAGCATCAAATTGTTGTCAGTATTATTTCTTTTTCAGTTTGAAAATTAACTGCACATAATACTTTCACTATTTTAATTTCAAATTGAAACTAAAGGATTCATATGAGGCTGCGACCTCTCAGACATGGGCTGAGAGTCAGGCTGAGATGACTAATCATACTAGTGTCCACCATTTCGATGAGGCGGCATGTATGCAGGTGACCCAGTATGCCTTCAAGAAGGGCCGATTAGTTGGTATCAGCTCTCATTTGACTCATGGGACTTATTATGGTACTGCTACAATGTCAGCGTCTAGCTCGAGAGGAGCTTGTGGAGATGCATCATATTCTGGATCACAGTATTAGGAGTAGTTTCAAGCTCAAACTGAGCTTATAGAGATTTTTTAGAAGCAGCAGGAAAAGATGTGTTAGCAACACGAGGAGGACATGCGTTGATGGTAGCAGCAGCAACACAAATAGATGGAGTACATGCGTTGTCTGACTCGTAGTTTAGGGATGAAGTTTCTTTTACCATCTCCTCTAGCTCCTCCAACTCCTCTAGAAGACTATCCCCCCCAATGATTTTTTTATGTTAAAAACATTTGAATTGAACATTTGTTGTAATATTAATTATTTACAGTTTTTGTCTTTTATATTGGTGAAAATATTGCATATATTTTTTTAATATTTTTTTATTTTTTTATTTATTATTAGTATTATATTTTTTAATGTTTTTTATTTTAATAATAATAATAATAATATTTTATGATTTTTTATATTTTTTTTGCGAATATTGAGAATTTTAATATTTTAATATTTTTTTATTATTTTAATAATATTAATATTATTTTTTCATTAATAATAATTATATTATATTATATTTTATTAAGTATTTTCAATGGGGCCTTTTGCGACGGGACCCCATCACAAATAAATTATATATATATATTTTAATTTTTTTTGTGATGAGTGAATTTACCGTCACAAAAACGTTTTTGCGACGGGACCATCACAACAAGTTCTTGTATATATAATGTATTTAATTAGAGATCTATTTGTGATGGGACCTCTTCCCATCGCAAAAAATACTAGTTTCAATGCCATTTTCTGTAACGGGCTATTTTTGACAGGATCCCGTCACAAATAGCCCGTCGCAAATAGCCGAAATTCCAATAGTGTTCAACCGCTGTGTAAAGGTACCAAAACTGCTTTATAAAGTTTAGGGGGCATTGTGTAAAGGTAATATATCTACTACATAAAGGTACCCACTGATTTCCACTGGATGCATAAAGTTACTAAAGAGGTGGTGTAAAGGTAGTGCTTCATTAGATCATTCCATGTAAAGGTAATAACCCACTATGTAAAGGTCATCCAACATTGTGTATGGGTATGCTCTCTGATTCAGAGGCTATGTAAAGGTACCCCAGGCTTTTAAAGAGTTGTGTAAAGGTAATCATTTTTTTCTCAGTGGTACACAAGGGTAATAAAGTACTTATATAAGGGTAACTCAAGATGAATAAAGACTATGTAAGGGTCATGCTACCACCAACATATGCTACCGTTGAATCCTACCACTAGATCCTACCACCACTCTGCTGCTACCACTAGTTTTTACATGCTACCACTAAGCCAAGATACCATCACTCACATCTAAAACCATTGATTCTCATATTACCAAAAATATACCATCAAGTCATGCTACCACTACCGAAACTTGCCTACCAACACAATGCTTCCACTGAGATATTTCATTCCATGTAACCGTGAGCTAGGTTTTACAAACATTGGATGATTCTTGAGATGAGACATAAACTCCCATGAAATATTCCACATGGACAATGAATTTATTTTAAATAAAGGATGAAGGAATATTTGAATGGATATATATAAAAAAGAGAATATATGAAAATAAGGGAAGTAAAAACTACATACCCTCTCTCTTTAATAATCATAGGATAATTTTAAAGGATATCCAAACCAAAAAATAAAAGAAGGAAACTTTGACCAAAGATAAGATTGAGGAGATAATAAGGATTCCTCCTTCTATAAATAAGAGGGGTAGGTTGTTATGAAAAGGATAATCAAGATCTTGAACGAAGGGAGGATATTGCTGCTTAGTTAGATTTTGATGTAGTTTTTAGTTTATTTATCATGAAATTCATCTACATGTATGTTATAATAAAGACTATTTTTACTATTTTATTTTTCTCTCTCTCTCTCACCCTTTCTTCCACTGTGATTACTTACACTCTCAATGACAAATGAATGACCCAAGGATTGTCCTTGGGGGAGGTTTTTAGTGTTCCTGAATTATTTCACTTCAATATTATATATTTTAATTTCTATTTGTGATTAGATAAAGATCATTGCTTAATATGGGTGTGGTGATCATATGCCACTCTTCTGTGATCCTCTCAAACTCATTATATTCTTTAATTTATATTTTTTACCTCCCTTACATTGGAAAAAACTTTTCATACAATAGAGTTGAGTTTATCTAATGGATGAAATCACATATGATGGAGTCGGGTCCTTGATGGTGAAACAATCTTGATTGAGGAATTTTATTAACCTTGATTATTGGAGGAGGTGAATTTTAGTATGCCAAAGAAGTATCCCAGGCATGAATAATTTCACACTCAATAAATTAAAGGATAGTAATTCTTGAAAGAGTTATTAAATTTAATTTTAAGAAATGATAATGAATAATGAAGGAACCTAAGTAATTAACACTAGGAATAAAACCTTTTTTTATAAATTTATTCTATTTTCATCTGCATAATAGGATAGTATTTTCATTGAATTCTATTTCTCTCATATTTTTTTTTATAGATTTCATAAAATAAGAAAACACAAAAAATAAAATAAGTGAATTATAATTATATACTGATTGAATATAAATCTCCTCAAGTGAGATGACTCTGGTTATCCACTGTGATACACCAAGAAAAAAAATAATAGCTTTTGTACCACCCTAAGACAGACACATCACAAATTGGCACCTTTTCCAAGGAGGTGGTGCCAATCTAACTTATAATTTTCATGACCATGACTTATAATGAAGTATTATTCCCTTTTAACCCTAAAATAGAAATAACTTTATTAATTAGAATTAGAAAAAATAATAAATTTGAAGAGATAAAGCTTGAGGACTCGAGTGAAACTTTAGTGTTCAATCTGATCCAACAATCATGGAAATAAACCTGAACTAGACTTTAAGGGATTTGTGTGCCCCATAATTTTCCAATAAACATAATCAACTAGTAATACCTACTTTATAAAATTACTTTGAATTACATTTTAATATGATTCTATTGCTACCTAAATTACATGGTCTTATAGGAGAATATCTTAACCAATATATTCAAGAATTCATCTTTGTGTGTTCAAGCTTCATTCCAAGAGTAGTGGTTAAAAATAAATTCAAGCGGAGGGAATTACCATTTTCACTTGAAGGAGTTGCTAAGGAGTGGTTGTATAACTTACAACCTAGATATATCCATGATTGGGAAGACATCCAAAGGGTTTTTATGTAAATATTATTCCTAACCTCTCAGAGCACAGTGATAAAGAAGGAGCTTTATGCCATCTAAAAAGAAACCAAAGAAAATCTCTACAAGTATTGGGAGAGATTAAAGAATATTTGTGCAATTTTACCTCATCAAAATATGGAGGAAAATCACTTCCTAGTATTCTTATATCAAGACCTTTTGGAAAACAAAAGGAACGTCTTGGATACATCATCTGGATGGGCTTTGATTTACAAGTCACCAACAAAAGATAGGAGTTTGATAAAAATTATAACACAAAATTCCCATCAATTATAAATAAGAGGTACCAAAAAAAGAGGAGTTTATGAGGTAAGAACTCTTTATTCATCACATTTAATTAAATACTCCCTTAAATAAATGAAAAGTTTATTAAGAAAAATGGTTGTAAAGAAAGTGAGCGAGCAACAAGACCCACCCCAGGTATGTTGATTATGTTCATCACCAAACCACTTTAATGATTAATGTGTTGAGATAAAAGGCATGAAAAATTGTGTAGAAGCATTCCAACCAAGGAAATTTCAATAGAATCAGCCATGGAGAGAAAGTTCATAATCTCGGACAAGATTTGGAAGCCAATAGCTAGACCCCATTTCATAATCAATACCCATCTCATCCCCTATACTAACAACAATTCCAGAATCCCCCCCTTTCCAACAAACTTAAAAGAATACATACTAGCATAAAACCTTCCAATAACCCCATTCCAAAAGAATCCTTATGAGAAAACCTCGATTAGTGCACCATAATCTGAACACCAACAACTATGAATAGAGGTTTATGGGTTAAAATATACAATGAAGTAATTTTTAAGCCAATTAACAAGATTTTTGGACCCAATGAACAAAAATACAAGGAAAAGTCTAACCCAAATAGTCCCAAATACAAAGGATAGTGTAAGAATTATTATAATAAGGATTGTAAAGGAGATTCAATAACCCTAATCCAATGAATTTCAAGCTTAACCTAAAGAAAGTAATCTTGGGAGTCTAGAACAGATTCTTGAAGATTAACCCATCCAAACAAGAGAAGAAGCAAGGACAAGGTTTATGAAGGAAATAACTGAAACACCCTTACAAAGGAAACAAATGGAAAACAAGGACAATCCCTTATCATTACCTTCTAGGTTTAATTTTTAAAATAAGATTTAAGAAGAACAAATTCAAAGGGAAATTAAATAAACCTTTTAAAAATTTGAAATCAACACCCCTCTCTTATAATCCATCAGAAAAATTCCCAAGTATGACAAATGTATCAATGAAATTTACAAAAAAAGGAAGATAATTTATGATAATGAGAGAATAATTCCATGAAGTAGTGTCTTAGATTTGATCACACCACCATTTCCTAAAAAGTTCCAAGATCCATGGAGGATTTATATTTCTTACACTATTAGATATTTAGATTATTTTTATGATTTATGTAATCTTGGTGCCTCTATAAATGTCACGACCCAATTTGTATTTTCATATTTAAAAATAGTTTAATTGAATACCACATGAGTTGTGGTGTAATTGAAAAATAGATCCATTATTTTTCTAGCAAGATTTTTAGAATATGTTATAATAGGAGTTAATGGATTGATATTTCTAACTGACTTCTATGTGCTTACCATGGAGGAAGAAAAAGTACCAGGCCATTCACCCATCATTTTGGGAAGAAAATTCCTGAATATGACCAAGATAATAATCAATGTACATGAAAAAACCTTACCAAGGATCTTAGAGAAAACACTATGTACTTCAACATTATTGAATCTATGAAGCACCCTTTGATAAATCATTCACTCTTTTAAATTTCCCATGAAGAAGGTATTAAATCCATCAAATATTTAGGTATTATCCATGAATTATTGGCCTAAGGATATCGATTTCCCATTGAAAACACCAAAAAATAGGTGAGTTCTCAAAAATATGGAAATTATAATTCCAAGTTGGAAGAAGAGATAACATATATTTTCATTTATAAATTTTTAGAAGATGAAGAAGATGATATGATTCCTTATACATATGACATTAAATCTTTGAAAGTGGGGAACCTAAATTCAATTTCATCTCTTAAACAACCATAAATCTGGAATTAAAACCTCTCCCATGTGATTTTTCCAGGTCCAGTATCTTTTGTAGGTTCAGAGTTCCCAGAGACATCATCAGCAACCAAGGCACCCTGTAACATCCCACCCCTTCTTATTGGATTGAAAAGGTGGAAGGTCATTACTTTCCCTTTAGAGATATCCCCAAGATTCCAAAGGATATAAATAAATACCAAAGGGCTTCAATACATTTGGGGGATGATTTTACCTTTAATAATAAAAAAACTAACCAAATTATCCATAACCAAAAAAACCACTATATGATGCATGATAACAATGAAAGACAACTCAACATTTCATTTATCAAAATCAAACTAAAACCAAGTACCATAGAAGAAGACTACAATATCAAAATAATTAGTGTAAGACAAAAACTTAAAGACTCTAAAGGCAATATAAGCTCCAAACATGATCCATTATCCAAATCCATAACATCCCAAGTATCACGAAGTACTGCTAAAGAGGTGTGATACTTTATCTTTTCCCATGTCTTGATAAAAACCATCTGCAAAATCACCAAAGTTCTAAAGAAAGGATGAGTACTAAAACTCATTATATTTTCCCCAAATAACTTCCCTAATCACACCACTAGGATAGAACTTGTTAACACATTTAATAAAATAATTTATATAAAACAATTTATATAAAACAACTTAAAACAATTTATCACAAAACCAAAACTATTTTAACAAAATAGTTTTCCACACAAAAACCATTTTCCATGAAAGAAACAAAGAAAGTTATTCAAGACCATTACATGTTTCCATTTTTGGAATATCACATTCCAATCCACACATCCACATGTCCACACATCTACACACGCATGCTTCATTATGACAGTTCCATACCCATGATCAATTTCTCATCATTCTACTAAGTCATCACAAGGTAATTAAATACCATGCGCCATTTCACATTTGGAACCGATCACATGGTTATATTTCAACTGAGCCTTATAATGAAATATGAACTCACACCACCAAGTATTCTGAAAACTATTTCAATTCCAAAACTACTTTAATTCCAAAACCATTTAAATTCCAAAACCATTTCAATAAAACAAATTTTTTATTGAAAAAATTTACAAAAAAAACATTTCAATTAAACCAAAATTTTATCAAAAACCTTTTCTCAAACAATTAAAACCAAGATTTTTTTAAAATAAACATTTTAAAACCATTAAATAAAGCATCTTGCACAACAATTCACCATTCCACAAAAATCTAAAAACCATCACTAAAGAAGGTTTATACCATGATTTGAACATAAATTTTCACTCGATTTCAATAAATTTAATCAATTTGAAACTAATACTTCATGTTCTAAATAGAGGAGTTGAGAGTGAATCCACCTACCTCAGGTTTTATGATGAAAAAATAACGACATGAAAATGCCCATGAAGTCAGGTTAAATATCCACGAACCTGCCTCATATCTCTTCCCCTATCATAAAAAAATCCAAATATATTCATATTTGGAATCAACTATCTCAGATATATCCACAATGAACACAAATCTAAGTAAAAGATATGGATAGAGAAGTAGATCTCAGAAAACTGTCAAGAACTACCAAGAATGAAGGCTTACCGCAAGAATCGAGCTTCAATGCACCAAGAAATTCCTCTGGATCGCTTCTAATTCTACAGGGAGTGATTCTACAACCTATGATAGGGAACAATACCGATTTAGATCTATTTTGGGCAAAAAAGAGGCATTAAAACATTAAGCATACCTAGATCCACTTTTTTTGGATCTATTTTTTAAACCGCACATGGTTAGTCACACAGTTAGGCAAACTGTGTGCTAACCATGTACCAACTTCTATCCCAAGAAGGAACTTCACATGGTTGGATTGAACAATTTTCAAACTATTCCCCAGCCATGCCAAAGCCCAATTTTCAACATATCATGATTTCTCCAAGTATTTCACATGGTTTGGACAAACCGTGCACTGGTTGTGTACCTTCCCTTAAGCCCTTGTCTCATTGTGAATGGTTTCCTATAGGTGTTACACGGTTTTCCCAAACCATTAACCAACCATGAACCTATAGAAAATCCCCCAAAACACTCCAAAAGTTCTCCAAACTATCCCAAACTTCACCCATATACTTTAAATAATTAAAAAGAATAGATAAAGGGTTACTTACTTGAAAAATGGGGTGCTAAATTCTCCCCACCATTGGTCTTTATATCCTTGGAAATTAGGAAACTATAATCTTGCTAAAAGAGTCCTAGTCATTACTCTTTTATTTCCTTCTCCCATTCCTAAGTCTCTTCCTGAATATGACCATGTTTCCACAAAACCTACACTATACTGATGCCTTTTCCACACAAGACTTTCTCTTGCCTATCCACAATCCACACCAGGATATGTACCAACAAATCATATAGATCTAGTTCAACATGATCCCATTGAATCACATGGTTAGGATCAGGCTGATACTTTTTCAACCGAGATACTTAAAACACATTGTGCACTACACTGAACCGTAGTGGAAATTACAACCGATATGCCACCTCACTGACCCATTCTAGTATCTAAAAAGTGCCTATGTATTAAGGAGATAACTTTACCTGCTTCCCAAAATGATGATGTCCAAGCCTTGGAGAGATCCTCAAGAACACATGATCACTCACCGTGAATGAAAATGACCATAAAAAATGATCAACATATGATTTATGATGATTCTGTGTCATCTATATCTTTTTCTTGATCAATTTAATATTCTCCATTGTTTCTTGAACAAATATTGGACCAACTAGAGAAGTATCACATGTTTCTACCCAACATAGTGGAGAACAATAAGGATGCCCATACAATGCTTCAAACAGGTTGATTTGTATCAAGTCTTGATAACTGTTTTTATATGAGAACTCCACTAATGACACATTATCTTCTCATGATCCACTAAAATCCATAAAAAAAGCTTGAAACATGTCTTCCAACATTTGTATCATCTATTCGGATTGGACATTCATCTGAGGATGATACGCTGTACTCAAAGTCAACTAATTACCAAGGGATTTCTATAAGTATTTCTAGAAACAAGACATGAACCTCATATCTCTATCTGATATGATCAATATTGGTACACCATGCCTCTTTACCACTTCTTAGATATAGATTTTTGAAAAGTCCTCCACTGTATGATATTCATGAAAAGGGATGAAGACTTTGTGAGCTAATCCACTATCACCCATATGACATTGTGTTTCTGAACCGTTATTGAGAGACCTGTTAGAAAATCAATAACTATCTACTCACATTTCCAAATAAGAATAGGTAAAGACTACAACATACCTGCTAGTTGCTGATGCTCTACCTTAACCTACTAACAAGATAAGCACCTTGAAACAAACTCAACCACTTTCTTTTTCATACTGATCCACCAAAAATATGCTTTCAACGCCTTATAAATCATCTATATTTTAGGATGAATAGCCCATAGTGAATGGTGATAAGCATGAATAAGTTTTTCATAACAATCCATATGTAAAAAAAATCCATTTTTTGAACCACAAAACTGAAATCTCATCCATATTTCATCCCTCAATGGTCTCCCCACCATTGAGTTTTAAACTCATTACAACACATTCTAAATTAGACATATGTGCCTCTTTAACCATCTTTAAAAAATCAAGAACCACAGAAACTAGAAATAAAACTATAACTTCACCTCAATATTCACATTCCACATGCATGTTGTCTAGGACCAACATCAACTGCCACTAATTTGAAGCCTCTTTTTCTAACTAAGCATATGAATTTCTACTTAATGTGTCAGCTACCAAATTTCCTTTACCTAGCATATACATCAAGTTAAAGTAAAAAATTTAGAGATAATACATCCATATTATTTGTCTTAGATTCAAATAAATTTTTGAGAAAATATGTTTCAAGCTCTTATGATACATCAATATCGTAAATTTCTCACCAAAGAGGTAATGATGCCAAGTATTCAAAGCGTGGACTATAGTATCTAACTTCAAATCATGTGTTGGGAAGTTCTTCTCATGAACTCGTAACTACCTTGAACCATAAGAAAAAAAATGATATCCTTTCATGAGAACACACCCCAAACATGATCTCGAAGCATCATAATACACCACATACCCTTTTCTTTATTTTTGAAAAACCTAGATTAGTGTTGTTGTAAGGAAAACCTTTATCTCTTGAAAATACTTCTGGAATTATTCATTCCATTTGAATGGAAAATTCTTCTTTGTCAAAGCTATCATAGGAGAATATATTCATGAAAAGTCACAAACAAAGAATCAGTAATAACCAGCTAGACTAAAACAAATCTATATCTTGAAGACATTATTTGGATATTTCCAAGAGATAACAAATTCTATCATTTCTAGATCCACAGAAACACCTCTTTAAGAAATTATATAGCCAAGAAAATTTACCTCTTATATCCAAAAATCACACTTTGATAATTTGGCATACAAATGATGATCTCTCAAGATTCCCAAAACTTTCGCCAAGTGTTTCTCATGATCATAAATTGTCCTTTAATACACTAATATTTTATCCACAAACACCACCACAAAAGAATATAGATATCTCTAAAATACTTGATTCATAAATTCCATAAAGACTTATGGTGTATTCGTAAGACCTAAAGGCATTACCACATATTCATAATGGCCATATCTACTTCTAAAAGTTGTCTTTGGGATATCCTAATTCCAAACCCACAATTGGTGATATCCTGAGTGCAAGTCAATCTTAGAGAACCAATGATCTCACCTCAATTGATCGAATAGATCATCAATGTGTGGAAGTGGATACCGATTATTTATCATAAATTAGTTAAGTTTATGATAATTGACACACAACTAAAGAGTTCAATTTGCCTTTTTCACAAACAAGACCAGTGCTACCCACATAGACGTGCTAGTTTAAATGAACCTTTTTCTTTTCAGCTCTTCCAACTGCAATTTTTCTCCCTTAATTATATTGGTTCTATTTGATAAGATAGAAGGAAAATAGGAATATTCCCCAAAAGGTGATAAATTGTAAACTCCTCTTCTCTCATCAGTGGAAGCCCTGAGAAATTATTGGGAAACATATCTGGAAACTGATCAACCACTACTAGAAAACCATTCTTCTCAATATCATTTATCAATGAGAAAGACAAAAATTATAACTGGTATGAGATCATTCCAACTACTGGTACCAACAAACTCATTGCACCTACCTTTATACTCCTGTCTCCTCGAAAGAGATGTGCGACTCCATATTCAGTTACAAAACTGAATCTTCATGTATAACCGTCAATGTGAGCCTTAAACATCATCAACCAATCCACACCTAGGATTATGTCATAGATATCTATCTCAATCATAGAGAAATCCCATTTCATCTCGGCTCCATCAAAAGTTATAGAACATTCTATACACACAAAAGCTTGACATTATCTTTGACCAAGAGGAGTTTGAAGATTTATCACAGAAGGCATTATCTCAAAGTTTAAACTCATCAAATCAATAAAATGAGAAATAATAAAGGAATGTAATTCACCAGTATCAAAAAATACTTGCATAATGGTAGAATTCAATAGAATCGTACCTCACACCATAGATGGTCTATAATTATCATCTATAATAACCTGTTTAGATTTATATAATCGTTTCATTACTACACTTTGTTCCTTGTTGTCCTGTTGAGATTGCACTGCTTGATGAGTCTTGGTATTCTTGGAATCACCATGGATATCTTTGTTATATTGATGATATTGATTCTACTGCCCTATCCCTATCGAATCATATGACTCTTGCGATGCCTGAGAATTTTCCTGAACACTAGACCTTATAGCACTATGAAAATAGTGCTGAAGATTCCCCATCTTGTTGTAGTTGTTGAATACTCTTGGTGGCGCCATACACTCTTGCTTCATGTGGTCAAATGAACCACATTGAAAACATCCATCTTGTCTCTTGTGTCATAGATGAAGGCTTACTAATCCCACTATTTGATTTTGATTCATGTTCCCACCTTGTAAATAGATGTCCCTCTTTTGCTTGCTCTAAACATTAGAGTTCCCACCATTTCCCATGGGTATCAACATAATTATTCCACCCATAGCTCCTAAGATGTCCCTTTTAGCTATCATCACTCTATTGACTATCTCTGTATAGTCCATAATATATAGCACAAAAATCTTTGATCAAATCCCCCACCTTATCCTTGATTCAAAGATGCATGGATTCAAGGATGCACTAGCCACAACTTTGGGTACAAAGTGTACTAAATTCATGAATTTAGCTACATATTCTGTGACAGAAATATTTTCTTACTTCAAGATGAAGAATTCCATCATTCTTTGAATTCTAAACGTATGAGGATATAATTATTTGTTAAACAATTACTCAAAATCCTCCCAACCAAGGCCTTGATCCACTTTAGCCTGCATAGTCAGATCCCACCACTAGCATGTAAGATACTCCAACATATACGTCACTGGCTTGACTTTCATATCCACTGGTGTGTCGATGAAATAAAAGATACTATTTATTATATTTAGCCACACCTTTGCATTTTATGGTTTTGAATCACCCAAAAAATGGGTGGATTCTGCTTCTGTAACTAGAGGTAATGATCCAATTGTCTTGGCTCATCCCTTTGGCTCCCTATGTGCACAACCTGAAATATTTAGATGATACTCTGAACTAGTTTTTGGTACACCTGCAGCTTAGGTGTAACCACATTTTCCACATCTTCTTCAGGTTGGTTTCTACGACACCTACCGGGTTCCATTTTCTAGAAACACAATGGACATCATAAGTCTCACTTTCTATTAACTAAAATCTTACCATTTCAAATTCTACCACATCATACTATCACAACATTACTGCCTAAAATCAACTTTTACCATGTTCACTCATTTTTTGAAAAATCTCAACTTGCTTTTGAAAATCAAACCATTTTCAAAGTACCAAAACCATATTATTTTCAAATTATTTCATTTGAAAACAATTTCAACATTTTTTAAAAATCAACAATTTCATTAAATCATATATCATTACAAAAAACGAGATATGCAGTCCTAGTGGGAATTCATTTCTACAATGCATGTCATGTTTGTATCATTAGATAAAACCATGACAATGAGAATCCAAATCCTATAAGTGTTTCCAAAACACTTATGTACCCACCTACCTAGTAACTTGAACTTCATCATAAAAATTTTAGCTACATATTTTTTTGTTTTACATTCCAAGTATCGACAATCCTACTCCTTTCCACCAACCTGACATAAAGAATATACCAAATGAATATCAACTCCAAGACCAAAAGAACTGATGATTACTTATTCCATAAGGGATGGACCAATCTGACACCACTTGTCTCAAATAGAATTTTGGACTGAACAAAACTGATACCACTTGTAACGTCTTTCCCCTTTTCATTGGCTTGAAAAGGTTGTGGAACATTACATGGCCTTAAGAGACATCCCCAAGATGCCAAAGGCTGGAAATAAATTCCAAAGGGATTTAATACATATGGGGGATGATTTTACCTTTAAGAATAAAATAACTAACCAAATGAGCCATAACTAAACAAACCACTATATAATTCATGATAACAATGAAAGACAACTCAACATTTAATTTATCAAAATCAAACTAAAACCAAGTACCACAAAGAAATACTACAATATAAAAGTAAGCAATAGAAGACAAAAACTTAAAGACTATAAAGGAAACTCCAGGCTCAAAACATGCTCCATGATCCAAATCCACAACAACCCAAGTATCATAAGTACTGATAAAGATATGTGATACTTTACCTTTTACCATGTATCAATAAACAACATATGAAAAAGCAAAAAAGTGATAAAGTAGGGGTGAGTAATAAAACTCATTATATTTTCCCCAAATTACTTCCCTACCCACACCACTATGATAGAACTAGTTAGCACATTTAATAAAACAATTTATCACAAAACCAAAACCATTTTAACAAAACAGTTTTCCACCAAAAAACCTTTTTACATGAAACAAACCAAGAAAGTTCTTAAAAACCATTAAATGTTTCCATTCTTGTCACATCTTGTTCCAATCCACATATCTACATATCCACACATCTACACATGCATGATTCATTATGATAGTTCCATACTCAGGAGTGGTTTCTCATTGATCTATAAATTTGTCACAAGGTAATTAAATACCATGTGCCATTACACCATTGGCACTGAGCACAAGGTCATATTTCAACCAAGCCTTGTAATGAAATATGAACACACACCACAAATTATTCCCAAAACTATTTTAATTCTAAAACTACTTCAATGCCAAAACCATTTCAATGAAAAAACCATTTCAATGCCAAAAATATTTTAATAAAACAAAATTTTTATTGAAAAACTTTCCAAAAAACCATTTAAATAAAACCAATATTTTATTGAAAACCCTTTCTCAAGAAATAAAAACTAAAAATATATATTTAAAATCAACATTTCAAAACCATTAAAAAAGAATCTTGCACAAAAAATCACCATTCCACAAAAATCCAAAAACCATCACTAAAGAAGATTTATACCATGCTTTGTACATCAAGTTCACAATAAATTTAAATCAATTAAATCAATTTAATCAATTTAATCAATTTAAAACTAATACTTTAAGTTCTTAATGGAGGAGTTGAGAGTGAATCCACCTACCTCGGGTTTTATGATGAAAACAAAGAATAACATGAACACACCCACAAAACCTGGTTAAATATCCATAAAACCTCCTTAAATATCTTACCATATCATAAAAAAGACAAATATATTCATATTTGTCATCAAATATCTTATATATATTAACAATGGACATAAATATAAGAAAATGAGAGGGATAGAGGAGTATATCTAAGAAAATCCATCAAGAACTAATAAGAACAAAGGCTTACCGCATGAATCAAGCTTCAACACACTAAGAAACGCCTCCTAATCACTTCCAATTTGATGGGGAGAGGTTATAAAACATTTTAGAGGGAAAAATATTTAGTTAGGTCCATTTTGGGGAAAAAAACAAGGCATTAAAACATTAATCCAACCTAGATCCACTTTTTGTAGATCTAGTTTTTAAACCACGCACAGTTAGGAAAACTGTGCACTAACCATGTTTCATCTATGAAAAAGACCATTGTAAAACATAGTATAGTTTATACTAGTCTTTAATATGTTTTGGACAAACCATTCACTATTCTTGCACCTTTCCTTTAGCCACTATCTCATTGTGCATGGTTTCCTGTAGGTATTGCACAGTTTTCCCAAACCGTTCACCTATAGAAAATCCCCCAAACACTCCAAAAGTTCTCAAAAATCTCCCAAAATTCACCCATATACTTTAAGAATAAATAAAGGGTTACTTACTTGAAATTAGGGGTGCTACACACCCACTTTTACAATAGAAGAATAGAGGCTATGCTTAAAAAGTATGAGGTGCATCATAAGACTTATACACCTAACCATCACTAAATAAAAGGCCAAGATGAAGTGTCAAAATAAGAGATTAAAGTTATTTTAGAGAAAAAAATCATCCACAATAGAGAGGATTAGATCCAAATACTTTAAGACATATTATGAGCATATTAGATAGAATAAAAGAAACCTATAGGCATGATCCCCTATCGGCTGATTTATAGAAAAATTTGTCATCTAATGGTAGAGTTGGAGCACCAAGAATATTGGGTTGTAAATAAGATAAATTTATATTTGTAAAGTGCTAGAATAAAGAGGAAAATTTAGTTATAAGAGTTGGAAAAAATCAGAAGTGATGCCTATGAAAATTCTAAAATTTAAAAATAAAGAACTCAAGTGGCTCATGAAAATATAATCTAAAAAAAATATTCCAACCAGGGGACCAAGTTATACTCTAAAACTATAGACTAAATATAATTCTAGGAAAAATTTGTTCTAGGTGGTAAATACCCTTTATAGTAACCCATGTCTGTCCTTTTAGTGTTTTTCACATCAAGAAGAGAAAGGGTCTGCGTAAGAGTAACCCATGGATTTTATATGTTGTGAAAAGTTAATCTAGTGCATGTAAAAGTAAGACAAGGATAAATAAGGGTAGACAATTGATTTCAAAATGCCATGAAAGGGTAATAAATTGTTTTTAGTATCTTCATAAAGGTAACATTGTTTTTCCATAGTGTGTGTAAGGGTAGATGGATGCCACTACTAAATCTCAGAAGCACCATGGATAAACATTGGAACCCCAGACAACCACTATGTTTAATGAAATAAAGAAGATGAAGTCATTGTAGCCTTCTTCTGTCTAAGTAATACTTTTGGTGGGGTATACTACCATCAATATGATTATACACATTACTATTATTTCCTGCTACTACTTCCCGACCATGCTACCGCTAGTGCAAGATTTTCTACCATTCGACCATGATACCATCAATGCTCCGACCAAAGGCCACCATATGTATGTTACCACTAGTTTTCATGTGATACGACCAGTTAGTGCTACCATCAATGCTCATTTTTCTAGGGCATACTAATGCCATTTCCACCTCCACGTGTTACTACTCCATGTGCTACCATCATTGTCACATGTCACCATCAGTGATGCTACCACTGGCTACCACTATTTCCATGCTTCATTGGGAGATCCAAGGACGAGAACCCCTATTTGGGAAGAAAACATCGAGAATAATCTCAAAGGACCATTACCACACCACATTAGATTAAAGTGTTTAAGGTAATGAAGAATGAAGCCATGGACAAAGCCCTGTTTCATAAATAATTCAATTGAGAAGGAAAATAGGCCAACTATGCAATTATAAGATCATTGCGGTCGATGTACATGCACGTGTAAGAATAATAATGAAATAGGGATTCCCTTTTCATGGAAGGTGGAGTTTAGGTTTACATGGGAAGTCAAGATTTCTAGGGTTTACTCACAAAGAAGGCGTTGGTCTGAGATACTGAATTCCTTATAAATGTGAGATAGGGTTTGCATACAGAGGAAATATTGGGCCAAGACACCTCAATCAATGCACAAGAGATCCAAAGTTTAATTCCAAGTTAGATTCCACATGGGATTGAAGGGTTTTTAGATGCCAAGTTATGAAGGATATAAGACCATAGATTTAAGATACAAAAATATGGGAAGTCAAAACCGCATTATATCTATCTTAGATAATTAGAGGATAATTTTAAAGGATATATTCACATATAATTAAAAGGGGAAACATTGACCAAATTAAAATAGAAGAAAATTTTGAATATTTGAGGAGAATATTTTAAGATACAAATACTAGACCTTGGGATAACAATGGCTATAAACTAAGATACATTCAAGGATATAGAGACATAGTGAGGAGTATCATGGAAGACTCGACTTATTTCCCTAGATTGCTACTATTTACCTCCTAATTTATTTTGTTTAAATATGTATTTTACCCCTCAAAAATCCATTATTTATTCTATAATGGAGGGGTAGAAACTATAAGTGATTGGGGAATGGGAGGTGACACATTTATGATACTCAGGTCTAGGATATTAATTGAAAAACATTGATCTATTCCATTGTTTATGGTTTTTAATTTTTGATTTCAGAATTTAATTTGAATTCAATTTTGTTTTTGATTAATTTTAGTAATTAAGTATTTACATGATTCAGGAATGGTTATCTCCCTATAATTAGTTTTGGATCATATAAATTGATTGGTTTAAGACTAGTTAGTGAGTGTTTAGTGATTACTAAACATGTGAGGAAGTGGCAGTGATTAAACTTGGTTGCTTGGGAATAATAATACCTGATTGGGTATTACTTGAGTTAAACGAGGATGATTCATTGTAACTTTTACACATAGGAAGAAGAGTATTCCAAATCAAGGAAAATGTTAGGATTATTTTCAATATTATCAAACTTAATCAAGGATAAAAATGGGAAGCTATTGTGAAACCTTTCATTAAATAAATTAACAAGGGAAAGAGATTTATTTTAAAAAAAACTATGATAAAATTACAAATGGGGAGCTAAGCCTAACATGATCACTTGTCTCTTATATTGATTTTTAAAAGTCCTTGTTTCATTTTTAGATAGTTCTAAAAATCAAAATCTTCTTAATAAATTTTTCACCAGTGAAAAATAGATTAGATAACTACTCCTTGGATAAGACTTAGTTTACTACTACTAATACATCCCTTAGAGAAATAAATTATCTTTTGCGTCACCCCATGATAGGTGTGCTTCAGTTGGAACATCAAACACATCAAACTTATTATGAACATTACTATGATATTTTGAGTGATTTAAATGACTGGTGGAGTGTAATAAAAATGAAATCTCATAAAAATCATTTTATTGAAATTGAAAATGGTTCATTGTAAGTGAAACATATTGAAAATTTTCAAGAAACATCATTAAATACATCTCTTACCTGATGAGATATAAATATTTATGATGAATCCCCCTAGTTAAGGGATAATGATATTGATAATATTAATGAAGTAATAAGGGATGGTGAAATTGAAAGTCATATGGAATTTAGTGATGATGAAGACATTATCATCGATGAACATGAGGACGAGGATAACGAATGATGTATTACATTATAGTATTTATTATTATTTTTTATATTTGATATATGCATTAAAAATTATTTATAAATAATATTATTTATTTTAGATCACTAGAGATGGTCTTGAAGATCTATTTTTTCCCTCAATTGTTTAAGTTATTTATTTTATATTAAGTTTTTATATTAATTTTTGTAATAATATTCCAATTATTTGTTTTTATCTTCATAGTTTTTCGCATTTAACTATTGGGCAGCACTAGTGTGATTCTATGAAATTATTTTTCCATGCCATGGGTGTCATGGGATTTGGTTCCCATTGACGTTCAATATTAGATATTAAACCACTAGATTTTTTTTCATAAATAATATATTTTATTTTAAATTTATTTAATAAGTAACATATTGTTTTAAATTATATTTCAGAATTTATGCTATCCACTCAATGATAGCATGATATCTCCTATCCGGGAGGCATGAGAGATTTGTATATATGAACATTTTCATTAGTTTTTACACTACCCAAGAAAGAGATCCATATATAGAGCTTCCATTAATATTTTTGACCAATATTTCTTCTCTCAGAAACCCAAATATATCTTATCCCAGACATGAGATAGATTGTACTCCTACTAGACATGAGATACTTTTAAGAGGAGGTCATCATCTAGCCGATAGAACCAAGGGAGGCAGGAAGTCACACATAGAGTAAAGAGTTTTACATTTGGTATACATTGATGACATATGATATGTAATATTATTTATTAATGTATATATGCTTTAAATGTATTTTTTTATATTATATAGGCCAATACCGACCCCTATGTTATGAAGTTTGAATTTTACAAGATGATATACACTGATCCTAGTACAATTTAAATCACTGGTGATAGAAAATGCTAGATTATTATTAGTATTTTTTTTTATTTTTAAATATTAATTAAATTTATTTTATTGTTATTTTAATTTCTAATTATATTTGAGGGAAACATATGAGACCGCAACCTCTCATTCAAGAGAGAGGAAATCTGAGATCGAAGGAGATGTCCTGTACGTGTCCGGTTTTGATGAGTGGGGTTGGATATGGGCGACCATGCATGGTGTCAAGAAAGGATGGGTGACCGGTATTGGTTCATGATTTACACATACCAGTTATTATGCTACTTTCGTAATGTCATTGGTCAGCTCAAAGGAAGATTGTACGGAGTCATTATCATCTGTTGCACAATATGAAGAGAGGTTGCGATCTTAGGATGAGATTATAAAGATCATACAAAGAGAGAAGGAGTGTGAGAAAAAATTCTAGAGAGATGAATAGATGTTGGAGTACATGAAACTACTTGTGTGTGGTATCAGCATGGATTTTCCTCCCCCTGACCATTTGGGTGATCCTCCCCCCCGATACTAGATGATCCTCATTTCTTATAGTGACTGTCACAACTACAAAACAAGCCTTTAACAGTGTTGACCTTTATCAGCACTAGTAAAAATCACTGATAAAGGTTCCCTTTATCAGTTCTAAAAAAATTCTAATAAAAAAATCCTTTTATCAGAGCTAGAAAAAAGCGCTGATAAAAGATACCCTTTATCAGTACCGATAAAAGATACCCTTTACCAATGATTTATTTTTAGTGGTGTTATTTTTAGTGCTGATAAAGGTCCTGAATAAAATAAAACAATTTAAAAAATAAAAATAAAAAATGAGTAAATCTTAAAAAGTATAAATTTTTTATTAATTAAATAAATTAAAATTTAAAAAGTATAAATTTTTTATTAATTAAATAATTATTGATAAAAATGAATAAATTTAATATATATATATATATATATAAATTATTAATAATAATAAATATAGTATATATTAAATATATAGATATGTAAAATAGATATAGTGAAATAATTAAAAATTTAAAAATTTAAAATGAGTAAATTAAGAAAAATATTAAACGTTTTATTAATTAAATAATTATTGATAAAAATGAATAAATTTAATAAACATATACAAAAATTATAAATATTAATAAATAATATATAATGGATAAATTTTAATAATTAAACAAAAAAACTAAAAATGAATAAATTGCAATAATTAAACAAAAAAATTAAAAATGAATAAACATTAATAATTAAACAAAAAATAAAAAATGAATAAATTACAAAATTATTAAAAAATTTATTAATGAAACAATTATTAATAAAAAAGAATAATTTTAATATATATATTTTAATTATAAATAGTAATAAATAATATATATTAAATATAAATATAGAAAATGAATAAAATGTAATAATTAAAAACATATTGATGTATTATTCATTTTAATGGTTTTTATACATAATTATGCATTAATACATTTAATAGATAAATATATTCATATATATATATATAAATGTATATAATATTTCCTAAAATATGATTTATATAATACAAAATATTTATGCTTTACATTAAATAAGTCATATATTTAGTGAAGAATGGTTTATAATTAAAAATTGATATTAATTAAAAATACTAACTAATTGCATCGAGTAATGGACATAATTAAATGTTGTTTGATTTTTCAATTTAATATATATCAAACATGTGTTACATTGATTTAACATACATATAAGTAATTAATGCATTTTTTAAATACAACACACACACAAATATTTATGCAATTAATTAAATCTTATATAGAAACACATACACATAATATTAGTATAATTTATTCGCATTTTAGTATTCATTTTAGAATTTCATTATAACATGATACATTTAATATATTATGTGTTTAATCGGTAAATTTTATTTATTTATTTATATTATTATTACAGTTAGGTATTAATTCATTTTTAATATTTTTAATTTTTAATTTTTTTTGAAATTTAATCAATTTATATTATTTATTTATATATATTTATTTATTGTGTTTTAATATTTTCAATATGAATTCATCTTTATTGCAATATATATCCACATTTTTTTAATAATTTATATTTGATTAGTAAAACTCATACATTTTTTTAATATTTTTTAAATTGTACTCATTTTTAATTATTCAATTTCACTCATTTTTAACATGCATGCATTTAAGATTATATATTCATTAATAATGTTAAAAATATATTTGTAAATATTTATAAATAAATATATTTATAAATTTATATTTACTATATTTATAAATTTATAAATTTATAATTATAAATAAATAAATAATATTTTTTAAAAGTATTTATATAATTATAAATAAATAATTATATATATTTAAATAATTATAAAATTATAATAATTTTATTTAAATAATGAATATATTTACTATATTTATATTTATATTTATATTTATATTCATATTTATATACATTTATTAATTATATAAATATATAAAATGATATAAATATATAAATATATAAATATTTTTTAAAGTATTTATATAATTATAAATAAATAATTATATATTTAAATAATTAAAAAATTATAATAAATATATTTAAATAATTATAAAATTATAATAAATATATATAAATAATGAATATATTTACTATATTTATATTTATATTTATATATATTTGTTAAATATATAAATATAATTATATAAATATATATAATGATATAAATATATTTATAATTACAAAATTATAATAAATATATTTAAATAATGAATATATTTACTATATTTATATTTATATGTATTTATTATATATATATATATATACAATCATATATATATATTTAATTTTTTTTATAATTATAATTGTAAATCCTTTATCATCACTAAAGTTTTAGCGTTGATAAATATGCCTTTTATTAGTGCTAAAAAAGCACTAATAAAAATGTCTTTTATGAGCGCTTTTTGGAAATGTTGATAAAAGTGTTCCTGATCTTTTTAAAGAAATCTAACCAGTCACAAACCAGTTGCAATATTTTATGCTTTACGCAGAAGCCGCCTGCTACCGATGCTCCTCCTCATCGAATCTAAGCTCGAATCAAGGCTTGAATTAAGGGTCAAATAAATCCAAGGCTCGGACTAATCAAGGCTTGAACGAATCCAAGCCTCAAATGAATCTAAGCTTTGGTGATATCTTTACTTTCTCTCAGATGATTCAAAGCTTCAATCCAAGGTATGTTATTTTCTCCTCCTCACTCATTGATTTCTTGTTTGACGATATTTTTTTTTGCATTTTTTTATTCATTATCTATCACTGATTTTCCTTCTAGAATGAATTTATAATTAGGGGTTTCTATGATTTTGGGTTTGTATTATCCCTTTAAGAGATATTATTTCTTGTAGCATATTAAGAATTCCACATACAAATTTTATCCATTCTAATAGGTGGATCCATTCACTTTCCTTTAAACGTGGAATCATGAATGCTTGCATCTTATAAATCCACGTTTTAATTTGAAGTAAATTCTATTATAATTATCCATGACAGGGTTATGGATTTATAAGTGTTTTCTTAAGTTTTCATTAACATAAAATGAGTTTTTCTCAAGTTTAAATGTTTTTAACTTACTTCCATGGAAATAACACACACAAAGTGTTTTTTAAAATGCCACCCATGGTTTTTATTGAATAAATCAAAATGGATTTCATGTAATGATTTCTTATGAAATATTATAGTGCCATTTTATAATAATTGTCTCACATATCATGTCTAAAAGTAATATGTTTATACTTTGTATTATACATGAAACTATAATCTTTTGAAATTGTTGCTTCACTACCATAATTATTGGAAATAAGAGGCATTGGAATATTACATAACTTAAATTATATCAATCAGTTTATGATTAATTTTTTTTCCTTTCTACAAGTTGTTAAAGTATTAAATTCTGAATCTAATGTCGAATGTGAAATGCCTGTTTATTTATTTCCCACCCCAAAAATGACACAATCTCTAAGAGTAAATATCCATCCAAATTGGCATTGATAATATCCCATGATAGTATTTCAACTTGAATTAGTGTATAATTAGTGTAGTTATGAAATCATTATAAAATAAACTCTAATTTTTATCCTTATTTAAGTTTAAAAAGATTCTAATTATTCATTTATAATGATCCATTCTAGCATTAATAGAATATTAATGCTTTTGAAAAACCAAAAATATGATATTTGATTTATTATATTATATCACATACATTAAAGAACATATTTCACTAGAATGTTCATGTTGTGATACAACTATGTCTGTATTAATAAAAAAATTAATACTAGAGTCAAATGAAGTATTTACATATTTGAAACTAATAAGATCAAATGTATTCAACATATTCACAATTTAATGAGACTAAAATAAATAATTATCCCCACTATGTATTATTAATTTAATAATTAGTATAGTATCTATTATTCTAATTTTATTCATTTTAAATACTTATTGCAGTCACTAGTAAAAGTAATAAATTATTTCTTACCTCCTCCAATTAATAGACTATTTAATTAAAATATACTAGAATGAAATAATTCTAACATTCATAAATTCTTCTAACACTATGATTTTTTTTACCTTTTTAGATTCTATTTATGCTTCATATTTATTTAATTTTCCTTTAAAATAATTTAAATGTTATTTCTTTATTACTTTCAGTGAATTAAAATTTTCATTTGAAAAATGGTCATGTCATATATCATAACATGCCCCCGCTGAGACCCCTTGAATCACAGAAAAGAATGTTTATGCCCCATAAATCCCACCTTTAATAGGCCACAAGTTAATAACTAGTGCCAATGGTGTAATTATCAAAAATGGGAGTCATTACCCCTTTTAGTGAACATAATGGAGTACAATTTTCATCCTCATCAGCTTCATCTCCCAAACAGTTATTATTTCATTTTGTTTCTTGCGACTCACCCCCCATTTATTCTATGTTGATTTAACTACTCTGAGAAATAGTCATCCAAAATTATCACCAATACTCGATATGAGATGACCAATACTTAGAGTAGTTCAAGAAACATAAGTGCATGCCCACAAGAGATGGAAGATGAGTCTCAAGTAACAAAATGAAATAATAATAAATCAAGGGACGCAGATGATAAGGATAATAGTTGTCTATAATTTTCACCTTTGGATTGATTTAGAGGATATAACATAACATAGTGGAGTAATTATTTTCTTAAATTAAATTACCTATTTCATTCAAAACATACTAAAATTATTTGAAACAATCAAATGTTGGGTTCCTTTTATTAGAATTATCTATAACTTTCACATTTTATAATGAATATCTTATGTGTATTTATTTATTTATTGTAAAAAATGAACATTTTATGAACCTAATAGGATAGACATGAATAAAAAATGGATGCATGCTAATAGTTTGACAAAAGATAATGGAGATGGAGTTAAAGAGTTCATTAAGTTTGAAATACGGCATGCACATGACCCTTATCAAATCCTTTATCTATGTTTATGTTATTTTTATTTAAGAAAAATTAGTATGGAAGAGTTGGAATAACATTTGATTTTTTTATATAATAGATCAGAGCTATAAATATTAGACTAAACACAAGGAAAATATTAACATACACACCGATTATGATGATATTGCGATTTATGGATCATTTGATATGAATACTAGTGTAAATGATGATAGTGATCGCATGGAAAAAATGATAATGTAAGTTAAAGATGACCTTTGTGATTGTCCAAATTTTTTTTAGAAATTAAATAGATATGCTAAGAGACCATTGTATACCATTTGTACTAATTACACAACATTGTCAGCCATATTGAAGTTATATAAGTTGAAAACTGGAAATGGATGGAGCAACACCAGCTTTATAGAACTACTTAGTCTCTTTAATGATATGCTACCAAAAGAAAATGAAATTCCATGTCGAACATATGATGCTAAAAAAATTCTATGTTCAATGGGAATAATAAATAAAATAATACATGCTTGTCTAAATGATTTCATATTGTTTTGCAAGGACCATGAATCACTCATAAAATTCCCTAAGTGTGGCACATATTGATACAATACAAATGAATAAATTACTTAGAAATATGTATGGTAATTTTCTATAATTCCATGGTTTAGAAGACTATATGGATGTTATGAAACCATGAGACAATTTGAATAAACTTTGTGATAATTTGTTTTAAAAAAGTTTTTGTATTTTTTGACAATTAAATTTTTTTTATAAGAATGTTTTTGTTATTTTGGATTGAACCCAGACCATCGTAATGAGTTTTCATAAGAAAGTTGAAAATTTATGAATGTTTCTGAATACAAACACAAAGGGAGAGAAAATTTTTATCCTTAAGAAAGTTATTTTTTGGAAACATGTTTTTGAACTCAGGTTATCAGACCGAGCAGTACTGGATGTAGAAGTAGTCAGAAAGATGAAGTTTCTGGTCAAATTCACCATCTGTCTCATGTCTATCAGTATGAAGTTCAAGATCCATCAAACATAGTGTTTTTTATAAATTCATAAGTTACTGAGTGAAGAAGTCAGAATGTTTCTAAAGATTTTTTGAAAGAATATAGTGAAGTTAGAAGTTAGATTTTTTTCATACTTTCTAACCTAAAATCAGACAATCATGGTAAAATATTTTGAAGAAATTGAGGAATTTTAAATATTGTATCGGTTCTATAAACTTGAACACCGAAGATCAGATCCATAAGTACCGGACTCAAAAGTTGTCAGAAGTCAAAATGTGTAAATTTAATGATGTTTTAAGTTCTTCAAAGTTATTAAGTGGAGTCATCGTCAGATGAAGAAAATCATAATGATAATTTTATAATAATGATAATTCCATCATTATGATGTTTTTAACTAGACTAACTCTAGGGCGGAAGATAAATCAAATCAGGAATAGACACTGATTCATTAAATGAATGCCTCACACTGATAACACATCGGATGTAGAACATTGGAGTAATCAGAGTTACTGATGCTAATCCATCAAAGGAATATCAATTATAAAAATAAGTGAAGATTCTAAAAAATTTAGTTTGTTCGAGAAGAATGATCTCGGATAAATCATGAGAATGTTTGAAGAAGTCTAAGTTGAAGTTTAAATGCAAGTGTTTTTTGGAGTTTTGAAATTTGAGTAACCAAGAAGTATTTTTTTAGTTTCTTTCCTTTGATTTTATGAGTCGCCTATAAATAGAAGAAAATTTTATTCACATTTTTTTAACTTTTCACATAAATGGAAAATGCAGAACATTGAATAATTCGAGAAAAAGTTCCTTCTGGATAGATATCTTATTAGAAGATCAGATATATGATGTTTTTGTTTACTGTACTGAGAAATATCATATTGAGAAGATCATATTTAGTCATTCAGACTGAGGAAGATTAGACTGAGTTTTTGAGAAGATTTTGAAGAAGTATAGATTGAGAAAGGAAAGATCATATTAAGTCAATCGAATTGAGGAAATCAGTATGGGTTCATCAGATTTAAGGTCATCAGATTCAGGTTCATCAGACCCAGGAACTTTTGTGGAGAAAATTGAACAAATAATTTTTTTACCTTTTTAGCTCAATTTTTGGTAATAAAACTTTGTAAATTGATTAAAGTTAGTATAATCTTTCCTATTGGGAGATAAAAGGTGTCTAATGGAATTTGACACAATTTTTATTCACTTATTCATAATAGTGAATTTCCATAGACCCACAAGAGTGGATATGATAAGGATGTAGGTTCTTACACTAAGGCTGAACCTTTTAAATCTCATGTGATTTTATTTCTTTCCTATTTTTTCATGAATGAGTATTTACAAAAAGATTATAAGGATATGAACTTTAATATGTTGCAGGGGTTAAGTTTTAAAAATTATTGAAACTTATAAAAAGTGAACAACTAATTCAACTCCCCTTATTAGTTGTTATTTGATCCTTGGAACTTTAATTGGTATCAGAGTGAAGGTTCCCTTATTTAATTCTTATCATGGATAATATAAATTCTTTCAATAGTAAAGTAATTACTACATTTAATGGAAAAATTATTATGGAGGAAAAAATAAGATGATTTCTTATCTTCTATCTTGTGTCTTGGAAGTTGTTTATGCTGCTACAATCAGTTTTCCACCTATTTAGAAGGATGCCCCGATGACATATGATGATAAGAGAAATATCTAAGTTGATGGAAAAGATAGAAATTGTATCCTTATGTCCTTATTAGAAAACATTTATATAAAGCTGATGGGTCTCAAAACTTCAAAGAGCATGTGGGACAAGATGGAAAGTATTTTAGAAGGGAATAATAAAGTGAAGAAAACAAAGATAAAAATATGGCGTAGTAAGTATGAAGACATCATAATGAGAGATGAATAAAATATTAATGAATAGTTAATCAGAGTAAATGAAATTGTTTGTAACATCATAGGATTCATAGATGTCTTGGAAGATTCTACAATTGTAAAGAAACTGATGAGAAACTTTCTAGATAGGTTTTATTCTAAAACTTCCCCTTTATAAGATAATGATGATTTATCTCTTGATTAATTGTATAAATTTCTTATTGATTATGAAATGAGGAAAGCTCCAATGTTCAAAAAGAAATTGAAAGATGAAATGGTTTTTGATTCCATGAGAAAAATAAAATTACAAGATGTTGAAGATATCGATCCTTGTGACTTTGATGATAAATAGGATGATGAGTTGAATGCAAAAATAATTTCTCTTATATCTAAGAACTATCAAAGATGAAAAGGGAAGTAGAAAGGTAAAATTCATCTTAAATGTTTTGAGTGTGGTGGAATCAGAAACTTTTCTAAGAATTGTCCCAAGAAAAAATTTGGAGAATATCAAGATAATTCTGATGAAAAACCTTAATGGAAGAAGTGGAAAAAAAGTTTTAAAAAAGAAAAGTCATCCA
The DNA here is from genome assembly GCA_963277665.1 of Viscum album. Classification (NCBI taxonomy): domain Eukaryota; kingdom Viridiplantae; phylum Streptophyta; class Magnoliopsida; order Santalales; family Viscaceae; genus Viscum; species Viscum album. The sequence continues at coordinate 1,764,750,307 of OY728161.1, forward strand.
AAAAATCTAAAAATAAGTTTAATGGCTATAATAGAAGTATGTTGAGTAAGAAAGATGAATCAGAATCAACTAAAAAAAATTCTTCAAAAGACGAAAGTTTATAAAAATTTAGAACCTTCATTGAAAAATTTGAGAAAACAAAAGATTCCTCAGATAGCGAAGAAGGTGGTGAAGAATCATATATAGTATCAAATCAAAATATAACTTGTTTCATGTCTTGAGAAAAATAATACCCTCAATAAATAAATCATATCAATGAAGAAATATTATGAAGAAAATTATAAAGTAAGAAAATATTTCATCAAATAGGGGGAAGAATACATTCAATAGATCTAAAGTTACAAAATAAGAATTGATGAATATGAAAAAATGATTGAAGATATCAAAAGAAGTTGGTAGCTAAGGAAGAATAAGTTAAAAAGTTTAATAAAAACTTATTGAGTCCAAAATTATCCATAGGAAGATAAATGAAAATTTCATTAACGATTTAGAAGTAAAAGTTGATATTTCTAAAGTTGATGAGAAAACTCAAATCAAGAATCAGGTGAAATCCTCACCCACCAAAAAAATGTTTCATCTGATTTTTCTAATATTTCAAGTTTATGAAAAAGTATTATGAAAGATTGGGTGGAAAAAGGGAATAAGAAACCTATTTTATCTACAAAAGATGAAAACCCACTTAGGAGGAAAGTTAGTCTATATCTATATATTGTTAAATCAGAAAGAAGTTATCAACCTCAACAAAGTTTCTATAGAGAAAGATCTCACTTCAATAAAAAATCAAGATTTTATGGCTATTTCTAGTGTTTTGGAATCTATGGGAATAAGGCTTATAATTTTTGGCATAACTTTTCACTTTTCAGAAGAAGGTTTGAACAAATTAAAATCAATGGTGGAAGAAGGATGGGTAACTTTATAAACCCACACAAAATTAGAAAAGAAAAATTTCAAGATGTTAGATTCCTTGTAATAAAAAATCAATTTGAATGCCTAGAATATTTTTTTAGAATATGTGATGAGGCTGTTCATCATGTCTAAATATATATAAAACTCCTTCTAGAATAAGTTTCTTATGATAGAAAAGAAAAGAAAGTTAGAAATAATAAATTTGAAGAAAGAGATTTTGTTGTTGAGACAAATTTAAAAGTAAGTAAAAATAATAAACCATGGATACTTGATAGTGGTTGTTCTTCACATATGAAAAGTGATATAAAAATCTTAAAACATATTGAAATTTATGATGGAGGAGCAGTTACCTTTAGTAATGATAGTTCCTTAAAAATTAGAGGAATTAGAATGACTGAGATTAAAGCATAAAAGTTGAAGTATAAGGAAGTTTTATTTGTTGATGGGACAAAACAAAATTAACTTAGTGTAATTAAACCTTTTTATGATATAAAAGAAGTGATCTTTATAAAATATTATTGTACTATCAAAAGTGTAAAATATGGAAAAGTTATTACAAAAAGAGAAAGAACCAGTGAGAATCTCTTCTAAATAAGAGATTTTAATAACTCTTATTACTTGAATGATAAAGATGAAAATAATTTATGGCACTGAAGACTTGGCCACCTTGGGAAGAAAAACATGAAAAAACTTTCTAAAGTTTATATTGTCCTTTGTTTTCTATAATTTAAAAGAATAGATGAATATTTTTTTGTTAGTTTTCAAAAAGGGAAGATGACTAATAAAAGTCATAAGAGAGTTGAGATTCAATCTACCATACCTATTGAGCTTATTCATTCCAATTTATGTAGACTGATAAGAAATTAATCAACAAAAAAAGATTTACACTTTATTACTTTTATTTATGATTTCACTTGGATGAAAAACATCATGTTTATGAAACATAATTCAGAGGTTGTGGAAATGTTTAGGTTTTTTAGAAAATAAGTTGAGAAATAAATGAGGGATTATATAAATATTGTTGAGAACAAATAATGATAAAAAATTCAAAAGAAACACTTTTGAAACCTATCTGAGAAATCATGGTATCAAACATCAATATAATGCTCCCTATAATCCACAACAAAATGGAGTGGCAGAAAGAAATAATATAAGTTTGGTAGAAATGGGAAGAAGTTGTTAGAAGAATACAAAAATTCAAAGTTCTATTGGAAAAAATATGTTATTATTACTATACATGTTCAAAACATATACTTGTTGAGACCGAAAACCAACATAACTTCTTATAAAATGTAGTATAACAAAAAAACTTCATTGAAGTACTTCAAATTTTTGGATGTCCATGTTTACTAAAAATTAAATATCTAGATTTGGTAAGGTTTGATGAGAAATCCGAGGAAGGAATTTTTATGGGTTATTAACCCAATAGAAGAAGTTAAAAATGTTGGAACAAGTGCTTAAAAAGGTTGGTGGACTCATATGATGTGAAAATAATTGAAAATAAAAATTCCTTAACAATTTTTTTTGAGAATGTTGAGGAGGATAAATTGGATATTTACAATGATAGTGAAAGTAAGTCAAAACATCCTTACCAAGATTTAGGAGAATCATGTGATAAGGAAAGTTCAATTGGAAAATAAACTTTGAAATTTCCTACCGTACAAAAACTTGTTGAGTCTGAAAAAATTATTGGAAATCAAAAGACTTTAGTTCAGACCAGAAGAAAGTTGATATTAGAAAATCAGACTTCACTTATATCAAAAGTTGAAATGGAATCAGTTTCAGAATCTATTCAACACAAATAATGGGTGAATGATATGAATGAAGAGTTAGATCAGATTAAGAAAAATGAAACATGAGAATTTTTTCCACAGACAGCAAATAAACATTCTATCGAAACAAAGTGAGTTTATAGAAACAAGTTGAATGAACATGGATAAGTTTCAAGAAATAAAGACAAGCTTGTTTATAAAGGTTATGCATAGGTGGAAGGTGTAGATTTTGATGAAACCTTTGACCTTGTTGTGAGGTTAGAAATAATCATAATGTTTCTAGTAGTGTCTGCTCACTGGAATTACAAAGTATATCAGATGGATGTAAAGTTAGAATATATCAATGGAGAAATTAAAGAATAAGTTCACATTTAACAACCTTGTGGGTTTCTACTTAATGAGGATATTTTTTTTAAATTGAATAAGGCTTTTTATGGGACGAAAAAGGTTCCATGTGCATGGTATTATAATCTTGAAAATTGTATGATAATATAGAATTTAAAGGAAAAGTTGATATAAACTTATATATGAAAGATGTTGACTCAAAAACTATAATTTTAATTGTTTATATGAATGATATAATTTTTTGGGGATATATAATATTTTTTTAAAACATTTTATGAATAAATAAATAATAATTTTGAAATGTTAATGTTGGGAGAATTAACTTTCTTCCTTGGTTTACGAGTCCAACAAAAAAAATATATTTTCCTATCTCAAGAAAATTATTTCAAGAAATTTTTACAAAAGTTTGGCATGGAATAATACAAATAAGTTTCTACTCCTATCTTCGTGAGCACAAAGTTGAGTAAATATGAGTCCAAAAAAAGTGTGAACCAGAAAGAATTTCAGAAGCTGATAGGAAGTAAACTTTACCTTACAGCCTTAAGGCCTGATATTGTTTATGTTGTGACTTTGTGTGACCACTATCAAAGTAATCCAAAAGAATCACATACGTTGGTAGCAAAACAAATTCTGAGACATGTTAAAGGAACAAATTTACATGGGTTATTATAAAAAAGAAATTATGAGATGAAGTTACATGGTTATACTGATTCTGATTGAGTAAGAGATTGTAATGATAGAAAATAAACCTCAGGAGGAACATTTTTCTTAGGTGAATGTTGTGTGAGTTAGCATAGTAAGAAAAAAAGTTTAGTAAATTTAACCACAATTGAATCTGAATATGTTAGAGCTACTGAGGATTGTACTCAAATATTATGGATGAAAGTTCAGCTGGAATAATTAAAAGTGAAGGTTTCTAAACCATTGAAGATAATTTATGATAATCATAGTGAAATTGATCTTTCTAAAAATCTTTTCCCATATTCATGATTAAAACACATTGATATAAAGTTTTACTTTATAAAAGATAAAGTTTCTAGTGGATAGGTTTTGCTTGAATTTATCTTAATAAAGTATCAAATTGCTGATATCTTCACAAAGGAAATTCCAAAATAAATGTTTGTTGAGTTGAGGCTAGAATTTCGTGTTCATCCTCCTCCCATGACTTCCTAAATATCATAAATAAATCCACCACAGTGCTTTGGATTATGTAGAAAAAGGGGGAGAGAAATTAACAACATTTTTACTTTGTAAGAAGTTTTTATTTATCTTTCTTTTAGGAATATGAAGTTGTGGTTATCATAAAATGGGAGAGAGAAAAATAAAAGTGATAAATGATAAAAGTGAGAGGGAGTTTATCTTTACATATATGCAAAATTTTATTGTAATTGTGGGATGTAATTCCTTCAAAAAAATTACTCTATTTAGTAGCATGGTGTCAAGAAACTCTCTTTTGAGAAAGGTTGTCTTTTGGAAAAAGTCAAAAAACTTGAGTTGTTTACAAAAGTTGAGTTGTAAAAAATTTCTGAGTGTTGAAAAAGTTGTTAATAAGGGTTATCAACAAATCCAAAGGAGGATATTGAATAACCTTTGTGATAATTTGTTTTAATAATGTTTTTTTATTTGTTTACAACTAAATTTTTTGTAAAATAATGTTTTTATTATTCAGGATCAGACCCAGTTTATCGTAATGAATTTTATAAGAAGGATGAAAGTTGCTGAATGTTGTTGAATCTAAACAAAAATGGAGATAAAAATTTTTATCCTTAAGAAAGTTGTTTTCTAGACACAGGTTTCCAGACTCAGGTCATCAAACTGAGTAGCATTAGACATAAAAGTGGTTAGAAAGATAAAGTTTTTGATCAAATGAACCATCTATCTAAGGTCCATCAGTATGTAGTTCAAGATCCATCAGAAACAATGTTTGTTAGAAAGTCATAATTTTCTAAGTGAAGAAGTGATAATGTTGTTGAAGAGTTTTTGAAAGAAGATAGTGAAGTTATGAGTTTGAAAGTTTTCATACTTTCTAACCTCAAATTAGATGATTCTTTTCTAGTCATGAATTTCTTAAAAATCATGAAAACTATCATGATAAAATCTTTTGAAAAAATAGAGGAATCATAAATATTATATCAGTTCTAGAAACCCAAACAAAGAAGATCGGATCCAGAATTACCAGACTCAAAATTTATCAGAAGTTAGAATGTGTAAAACTGATGAAGTTTTAAGTTTTTCAAAGTTTCTAAGTGGAGTCATCATCAAATGTAGAAAATCATAATGACAATTTCATTGTAATGAGAATTACATTATTATGAAGTTTTTAACCAAACTTACTCTAAGGAGGAAGATCAATCAGATCATGAACAAGCACCGATTCATCAAATGAATGCCTCACACTGATAACACATCAGGGTTCAAAACATAAAAGTAATTAGAGTTTATGATATTGATCCATCAAAGGTAGATTAGTTATTAAAATAAGTGAATATTCTAAAAAAGTTAGTTTGTTTGAGAAGACTGATCTCAGATAAATATTGAGATTATTTTTAGAATTCAAAGTTGAAGTTTAAATGTGAGTGTTTTTTAGATTTTTGAAATTTGAGTAAACATGAAATGTTTTTTAGTTTCTCACCATTTTTTTCTGAGTTTCCTATAAATAGAAGAAAAGTTCATTCAAATTTTGTAACTTTTCATATAAGCAGAAAAGTTGGAGCACTGGATAATTCGAGTGAAAGTTTCTTCATGACATAGATATCATTAGAAGATCCAAAATCATTTGTTTTTGTTTACTGGAATAAGAAACATTATATTGAGAAGATTGTATTGAGTTGATTGGACTAGGGAATATTAGACTTATTTTTTGAGAAGATCTTGAAGAAGTGAATATTGAGAAAGGGAATATCATATTGATTTGATCGTATTGAGGAAATCATATTGGGTTCATAGGACTAAAGGTCATCAGATTTAGGGTCATAGAACCCATAAAATTTTGTGAAGAAAATTGAACAAAGTCTTTTTTACTTTTTTGGATCAATTTTTTGTAAGAAAACTTTGTAAACTGATAGAATTCAGTATAATATTTCTTATCGAGAGATAGAAGGTGTATAACGGGAGTTGGCACAAGTTGTATTCACTTCATCATAATAGTGAATTTTCATAGACCCATGAGAGTGACTATATTAAGTATGTAGGTTCTCACACTGAGGTCGAACCTTGTAAATACCGTGTTCTTTACTTGATTTCCTATTTTTGTATGCATGAGTATTTAAAAAAATATGATAAGGATATAAAACTTAATAGGTTTAAGGGGTTAAGTTTTAAAAAGTATTGAAACTTATAAAAATGAACAACTGTTTCAATCCCTCTTCTCAGTTTATATTTTATCCTTAGAACTTCACAATTGACATGGAATGAATATACAATAATTAAATATGGGAACTTACATCATCCATAAGATTCTACTCAGTGGAATAAAATTGATTACAAGTATCCTGAATTTTTAAATGAGGTGAGAAAATTTCATCTTACATTATCTACATATAGAATACATCCTTTTGGTATACATAGTAGTACTCATAGTACATGGACTGTCATTTTGGTAAATTATTATTTTCTACCATGGTTATGCATGAAGTGAAAATAAATTATTTTGTCTCTACTTATATCTATACCAAAGAAACTTGGTAATGATATTGATGTCTATTTGGATACATTGACCGAATATCTAAAACTGATATAGGATACAGGTTTCACAATGTATTATGCTCATAGAATTGAAGTATTCACATTGAGGTCCATGTTGTATGGGAGAATAAATGACTTTCATGCTTATGGAAATTTTTCAGGCTATATAATTGAAGGAATGATGGGGTGTCCCATTTGTGAAGAATGCACACACTTAGTTCGGTTGAAACATTCCTTGAAGACTATGTTTTTAGGACATCATAAATTTTTACCTCGATGACATTAATACCTATCCTAGATGAAAAAATATGATGGGAATGTTGAACAAGGTACAAAACCATCTCCACTAATGGGTGATAAACTATTTTATAAAGTTAAAAATATTGACATTGTTTTTAGTAAACCATTTTTGAAAAACCTTATGAAATTAGGCTGGAAGAAGTGATCAATTTTATTTGAATTTCCATATTGGAATTGTTTATACGTCATGAAGTTTCTTGATTTAATTCATGTGAAAAAAATATACTTGATAGTGTTATTGTCACATTACTAAATGTTCCTGAAAAAATGAAATATGAAATCAAGACTATGTTGAACATGATTGAAATGGGGATAAGGGGAGAGTTGGCACCGATGAAGGGTAAATGAAAGAATTTTCTTCCTTCAACAGCTTACACTCTATCCAAATATGAAAAATTAAAAAATTTATTTTTCATTAATGGTGTAAAAGTTATAGATGGGTATTAATAAAAAATAAAGAATGTCACGTCAATGAATAATTTGAAGTTACAAGGACTAAAATCAAATAACGTTCATGTTTTGATACAAGATTTAATACCTGTTGCTTTCTGTTTCATTCTACCTAAAAATGTAAGACATACATTAACTAAACTCTACTTATTTTTCAAAGACATGTGCATTAAAGTTATAGACCCGATGAAGTTTCCAATCATGAATAAGGAGGTTTCAGTCATATTATGTGAATTAGAGATGTTCTTCCCACCACTATTATTTGATATAATGGTACACCTGATGGTACACCTGGTTAAAGAGGTTCAACTATGTGGTCCTATCCATTATAGATGGATGTACCTCATTGAAAGGTATATGAATATTTTTAAAGGGTATTTCAAGAAAGAATTCCTCCATAAGGTTGTATTGCAGAATAATATATTTTTGAAGAAGCAATTGGATTCTGTACCGATTACCTTTCAGATATTGATATCATCGATCTCCCAAATTCTCATCACAACAGATACCTTATGGATGAAGAGATTTCTAGAAGATATGTTGTTACAATTACCATCAGAGACCGAGAGCAATACCACATTTACATTTTACATAATAACGAAGATGTTGATACATATATTGAATCCCACAAATAAATTATTAGAGATTTGAATTCATTAAGGGCTGAAGGATGGATATCAAATACATAAAATCAATAGTTTATAGGATGGTTCTTAGATGAAATTTATAAGGAGCTATCTAAAATTCTGAATTCAATTATCGAAAGAATTTGATGGATAGCTAGGGTACCAAATGAAAATTTTATATCTTACATTGGTTTTGTAATCAATGGTTATACATTCTATACAAAAGAACCAGATGACTACAGTATGATGAAAAATAGTGGAGTTATGATTGTGTTGTAAATGATGCACATATCTGGTTCCAAGGATATAAATCCAATTTATGAAAATATGTCATATTTTGGCATTATCAAACAAATATACGAGTTGAATTATAGAACATTTCAAGTGACAATTATCCATTGAAAATGGGTTGACAATAGGAGTGCAGTGAAAGTGGATGAAATGGGATTCATGAAGGTGAATTTTAGTATGTAAGGGGAAAAGATGAGATGTTCATAATAAAATTAGAATAAGTTCAAGTATTTTATGTCTTTGATCTAGAAAATAAGAATTTTTTTATTGTCCTGTCAGCGACTAAAAAAGCTGTAGGGTTAGATGAAAATTCAATCAAGGATAACCCTTTCATTGAGAGATCACAATCAATTCATGGTGATATCAATGTAAAAAATGTATTGTATATTAGAGGGGACCATAAATAAGTGATTTAGATTATCAATAAATAATCCAAATCCTTGAAACCTTTAAAAAATAAAGTGTTAAATGAGATGGTAATTTTTTTTAATATGATATGTTTTTCCTCATAATATTATATATTATCTACTGAATTAACATAATATAAATTAAATGTTTGATTAATCATGCAGAAAATGTCTTTTGTATATGATGATGTTACTAATCCCACTGAAAAACAAACTATAATGAAGGAAACCATTTGAGAATATGTAAAGGTAATGTTACAATATACTTTATCTATTTTACCAAAAAATTATATAACGAAACATTGATTGAATTTTCATTATTCCTTTTAGAGTTCATTTATTTTAGAAGATTTATATCTAAATTTCATGCCTTTTTAAACCAGAAATTCCATAGACTTCTTCTACCTCAAAACCTTTTCACCCCATTAGTGTTGAAGTTTATCACTTTCATCAAGTTCCCTTCACCACCTTTGCAGGAAGAGAAATGACATTGCCTCTACTCAATCGAATAGGCAATATTGATGTTTTCATTGTAAAATCATTATCTATAGAAGTAATTTATTATTTTATATTTATGTTTAATTCATTTATTTTTAGTATTACTCACATAATAATTTTTTTCTTATATAGGTGGATTCTTTTTTTTAGTTGGGGTAGTTTTTTTGAAGTTTCTCATGCTCATGAGAGATTGGACTTAGAGGCTACAATTGAGATAATGACAACAAGGAAATGGATCAAGAATGTATACAACCAACATGAAAAGGTTAATTCATACTACTTATTTAATTAATTTTGTCATAATTTTATATTTTATTTATAAGTTAATTTCCTTATCATTTTTATCTAATAACTATTTAGTTTCCCCCCAATATTTTGGGAAGTCATATATTACTTTAAACTATATAAAAAAATTCAGAAAAGAGATAACATGTTCCTTTATGATGGAAGAGGAAACCCCACGCCACCTGAAACGTGAAGTGTTTTAGGAAGAATGGAGTTTTGCTTCCATAAAAATGAAACATTTCTATATTTTCTAGATTTTTTCAAATAGTTGAAAGAAAAACACATATCGTATACTCAATCAAACTCACCTAAATTTGATACATAGTGTGTTTGGTATGAATCATACTATATGTTTTTAGTTTATAATTTACATTTTAGTTCAAAACACACACCACATACTCAAAAATGATAAAATTAATTAAGATTGTTTTGATACTTTAAGAAAATAATCCATAAGTCATTTTTAATATGTAAGAATCAGCCTCACATCAATCCAATGTATGGTGTGCCCAGTATGAATCTAAATGTGTATTTTTATTTAAAATTGACCTTAATTTTAGTAAAAAAGAAAAGTAACATACTGAAAACCAAGAAAATGTGCTTATATTGTATTGATAATTTAGTACAATGATTCATAATTTATTTTTTATGTATATGGAATTATCCTCACATGAAACCAACACATGCTGTGACCATTATAACTCAAAGTGCATGTTTCCATTTTAAAATGGAATTTTAGTAAAAAAGACAAGTCACATACTCAAAACCTAGAAAAAACATTCATATTGTTTTAATACTTTACTAAAAAAAATCCATAAGTCATTTGAGCTATATAGGAATCATCCGAACGTCAATCCGACGCATGGTGTGACTGGTATGACTCAAAGTGAATATTTTTATTTAAAATTGATATTAATTTTAGTAAAAAAGACAATTGATATACTAAAAATCAAGAAAAAACATCCTTATTGTTTTTATAATTTAGTAAAATGATTCATAAGTTATTTTTGACATGTAGGAATCGTCCTAACCTCAAATGATACACTATGTTCCCGGTATGCCTCAAAGTGTCTGTTATCAATTTAAAATTGACATTTTAGTTCAAAAAGTATCACTCACTAAAAACTAAGTAAATGTGCTCAGATTTTATTGACAATTCAATAAAATGATTCATAAGTAGTTTTTGACATTTAGGAATCAGTATCACATGAAAATGACACACGATGTGACTGGTATGACTCAAAGTGCATGTTTCCAGTTTAAAATGAAATTATTGAAAAAAAAGACAAGTGTTGTACTCGAAACCATGAAAACACATTCATATTGTTTTGATACATTAGTAAGACGATACATAAAGTAATTTTATATGTGTAGGAATCATCCATTCATCAATCCGATACATGGTGTGACTGATATGACTCAAAGTGCATCTTTTTATTTAAAATTGACATCAATTTTAATAAAAAATACATCTGAACTACTCAAAAACTAATAAAACTCTTTTATATTGTTTTTATACATTATGAAAATGATCCATAAGTAATTATTGATGTGTAGGAATCATTATAACCTCAATCTGATACATGATATTCCCATTATGACACAAAGTATCTGTTATTAGTTTAAAATTAACATTTTAGTTCAAAAAGTATCACTCACTAAAAATTGAGTAAACTCACTCAGATTTATCTTGATAATTTATTATAATTATTAATAAGTTATTTTTGACATGTAGTATTTAGTATCACATCAAAACGATACACAATGTGACTGATATAACTCAAAGTGTGTGTTTCCAGTTTAGAATGACATTTTAGTAAAAAAGACAAGTGACCAACTCAAAACCAAGAAATATCTTTTTTATTTTTTTATAATTTATTAAAATTATCCATAAGTCATTTGGGATGTGTAGGAATCATCCAAAACTCAATATGTTGCACAGTGTGACTAGTATGACTCTAAGTGCGTCTTTTTATTTAAAATTGACATTAATTTTAGTAAAAAAGAAAACTGAACTACTCAAAACCAAGAAAACACATTCATATTGTTTTTATAATTTATTAAAACAATCTATAATTAATTTTTATGTGTAGGAATTAACTTCACCGCAATCCGATACTCGATGTGCCCGATATGACTCAAAGTGTCCATTATCAGTTTAAAATTGACATTTAAGTTCAAAAAGTGTCACTCACTAAAAACCAAGAAAACATGATCATATTGTATTGATAATTTTTTAAAAATATTCATAATTAATTTTTGATATTTAGGAATTAGTCTCACATCAAACTAACATAGGATGTGATCAGTATGACTCAAAGTGTGTGTTTCTAGTTTAAAATGAGATTTTAGTAAAAAAGACAAGTGACATACTCAAATCCAAGAAAACAAATTATAATTGTTTTTTTACTTTATTAAAATGATCCATAATTCATTTTATACATGTAGGAATAATATTCACATCAATCTTAAACACAATGTGACCGATATGACTAAATGTGCATCTTTTTATTTAAAATTAACATTAATTTTAGTAAAAAAGACAACAGACCTAATCAAAACCAATAAAACACATTAGTATCATTTTTATACTTTAGTAAAATGATATATAAGTCATTTTTGATGTGTAGGAATTATCCACACCTAAATTTGATACATGATGTTCCCGTTATGGCTCAAAGTGTCTGTTATTAGTTTAAAATTGATATTTTAGTTCAAAAAGTGTCACTCACTAAAAAATAAGAAAACACAATCATATTGTCTTGATAATTTATTAAAATGATTAATAAGACATTTTTTATGTGTAGGAATCAATATCAAATCAAAACGACACATGATGTGACCGGTATGACTCGAAGTGTGTGTTTCCAGTTTAAAATGACACTTTAGTAAAAAAAGACAAGTGACATACTCAAAACCAAGAAAAGACATTCAAATTTTTTTGATACTTTATAAAAATTATCTATAAGTTATTTTAGATATGTAGGAATAAATCTCACCTCAATCTGATGTGCGGCATGACCGTTATGAATCTAAGTGCGTTTTTATTTAAAATTGTTATTAATTTTAGTAAAAAAGACAACTGTCCTACTCAAAACTGAGAAAATGCATTCAAATTGTTTTTATAATTTATAAAAACGATCCATAAGTCATTTTTGATGTGTATAAATTAGGAAAACCTTAATTTGATACACGATGTTCCCGATATGACTCAAAGTGTCCGTTATCAGTTTAAAATTGACATCAAAAGTGCCACTAACTGAAAACTGAGAAAAAATGATCATATTGTCTTGATAATTTAAGAAAATGGTTCATAATTAATTTTTGATGTGTAGGAATCATACTCATGTAAAAATGACACATTATGTGACTGGTATGACTCAAGATGTGTGTTTCTAGTTTAAAATGACATTTTAGTAAAAAAGAAAAGAGATGTACTCAAAACTGATAAAATGCATTTGGAATGTTTTAATATTTTAGGAAAATGATCCATAACTCATTTGGGGCATGTAGAAATCATCCACACCTCAATATGATTCAATGTGTGACCAGTATGACTCGAAGTGCATCATTTCAATATATAAGTGTTATTTTAGTTTAAAATGCGCATCACATCACTAAAAACAAGAAAATGAGACGATATTGTTTTCTCATCATTATATGTACTATTACTTAATTAATTTCCTTATAATTTTTATCTTATACTTATTTAATTAATTTTCACATAGATAATTCTTGAATACAAATAAGAAATGGTGTGATGTGGAAGAATCAATCACAACTCAATCTGATACACAATGTTCCTTGTATGAATCAAAGTTTATTTTTAAATTAAAACTTTATATTTAATTTATTTCTTTTTATTATTACTGAAATAATATTTTTTTCCTATATAAGTATGTTCTTTTTCTCGAGCAGGGGTGGTTTTTTCGGCAATAGCATGAGTTAGGGCCAGGGGTAAAAGATAAAAGGAACATTGATGTTTTTGAATGTATGTAATAATTTTTACTTAATCATGTAATTGTATAAAAAAGGTTTGAAATGTAAGTGTTTTTTCTTGTATTTTTATTTTAAATTTTATTTCATTTAAATTATATATTTGTACTTTATTTTTCTTCTTTTTAGTGCTTTTTATGATGTTGTAGTGTGCTGTTACAACACACAATACTGGTGCTATAGTGTGCTATTACAACACACTACAGTATGCCCCTTTATCAATTCTATTAAATGCGCCGATAAAAGAAACATTTAACAGTGCTCTGGTAATTAATCTTGCTTTTGAACTGAACAAAAAAGGAATTTGAATTTTTCATTTATTGGATGGGGTATTTTACAAACTAAGATTTAGAATATATTTTTGAGAGTTGGAACACTTCAATATGTTGGTTTTGGAATTGAGTGAAGGCTAGAGTGGTTCCTCAGTGGTCTCAGTGTGTTTCTTTTAAAGAATTTAATTAATTAAATTAAAATTAAAAGGATACAAATTAAATGAAAATAAATTGGGAATAAAATTAAAGTAAAGTTTTAATAATAATAATAATAATAATAATATTGTTATGATGATGATTATGATTATGATGATGATGATGATGACGATGATGATTATTATTGTATTTAGGTTTTTATTAAAACTCTCAAGGAGGGATTCTCCTTCCCCCCACCTAAGTTTTTCAAGCACCCCCTCCCTAGAGCGCATGGCGCGCGACACACCCCCTTTTTTGGCCTCCTCCTTCATTTGAAAACTTCACCCATTTCCTTCATAATTTCTCTTTGAGTCTCAAGGTAAGGCATTCTGCTCTCCTATCCTCCCTTTCTTGGCTATTTTTCTCTTCCCCTGTCACTATATATAATTTGACTGAACCCTAGGTTAGGGTTTAATCCATATTTTTGGTTTTTTTCCATTGTCAGGGTATGTGAATCATCTCCTAAGACTCCCTTATTCCTGTTCTGACAACCGCCATCGAAGGTGAAGCGGTTCAGATCATCTCTCTCTACTATTATCAATTTTGGGGTAAGATTCTCTTCTATTCTCCTTTATTTCTCAATTTATTTTGAGGATTTTTTAATTTTTGAGGTGCTGGTAATTTTCTTGGGGTGTGTTTGTCCTTACTGCAGTGTTTTTGAGTTCCTGGCAATGTTTGTAGAGAATTTGATGAATCTATGAAGGCTTGCACTCATATATATAGGTATGTGTGTGTGTATATATATATATATATATTCCTTGTACATATTACCTCATGGGTAGGGGAATACATTCATTGTATTAAGGGTTATATATACATAGGAGTGTATGTGTGTGCAAGCGTGGAGCAATCTTTGTCAAGTGGAAAGTGCTCAGCTTGGTCTACTTCCTAAGGTAGGATCCCTTTCCTTTCCCTTTTAATTTAAAATGATTCTTTAATAAATTAAATTTTTGTTCATGAATGAAATTTTTAGTTCAAATAAATTATTTATTTGATAAACAAATCCATGGTTTTATAATAAAACCCCTCTAATGGAGGTGCGCTATCTTCGAAAACTCACATTGATGATTTATGAATTCTAGCTTGCTTAGCCATGTTGATTAGTAGTTCATCATGCTTTGATATAATTGTTTGAAATATGTTATGTTTAGAGCATAACCCATAAGGATGTCCTTCAATGGAGTCACCCCATTGAATATAAATGTTAAATGAATCAAGGTGCATTATAAGTACTTGGACCAACTTTTAATTGGAATTAACCGTGAAGGCGATTTCCCCTTTCCATGGAACATCCTAAAAGTTCTTTAAGATTATTAAAATGGTTTTTATTGATCTAGTAATTTAATGGAATGAATTAATTGGTTAGTTTGAAATGTAACTAAATAGGGTGTCATGACCACGCCTCCAGTTAATTTAATAAGCACGGTTTATGAGAATTAAATGGTTTTAACAACTAACATATATGTAGGATGGTTAAACCATGCCTTTGATAATGTTTAATTTGAAATACATAAGAGTTTATGCCTTATGTATTATTATATAAATGATTATGTATCTTTATATGGGTATGAAACCCATGAATCATGGATGATTATGCTCTCTCGAGTGGTGGGGATGACTATGACCTCCTCAGCCTATGATCGGGATGATTACGCTCTCCCTGATCAGTTAAGAGACTCTATTGGTGTTTCATGGAATATCAACAATGATTTCTCTTTATATGGGTATGAAACCCAAGAATCATGGAAAATTATTCTCTCCCAAGTTTTGGGGATAATTATGATCTCCTCGACTTATGATTGGAATTATTACGCTCTACCTGATCAGTTATGATACTCTAGGGATGTTGCATGGCATATCCTCAGTGAGTTCTATTTATATGGTTATGGAACCCAAGAATTGTGGATGATTACACTCTCTCAATTTTTGGGGATTATTATGATCTCCTCAACCTATTATTGAGATAATTATGCTCTCCCTGATCAGTTATGAGACTCAAGGGGTGTTGCATGGCATCTCACCAGTGAGTTATCTTTATATGGGTATGGCACCCAAGACTCATGGACTATTATGATCTCCCAAGTGGTGTGGATGATTATAATCACCTCATCCTATGATCAGGATGATTATGATCTCCCTGATCAATTATGATACTTGAGGGGTGTTGCATGGAATCTCACTGTTGAGTTCTATTTATATAGGTATGACACTCAAGACTCATGGATGATTATGCTCTCCTAAGTGGTGGGGATAATTACAATCTCCTCAGACTATGATCAGGATGATTATGCTCTCCCTGATCAGTTATGAGACTCAAGGGGTGTTGAATGGAATCTCACCGATGGGTCCTCCTTATACAGGTATTACACCCAAGACCTGTGGATGATTACGATCTCCCGAGTGGTGGGGATGATTATGATCTTCTCATCCTATGACCAGGATGACTATGGTCCCCCTGATCAGTTACGAGACTCAAGGGGTGTTACATGGCGTCTCACTGGTGAGTTCTCTTTACAGATCACCTAAAGGTCAGAACCTTGGGGTTCATCTGAGTTCTGAATTTCATGACCGCCTATGGATTAAGACATAGGGATTAGACACTAGACTGGATTCATAGGCCTATACAATATGGCGACTGACTCAGTGAACTTTTACAGGATGTACGGACAGACTCCCTAGAATCCTTCTTTACATCGTCGATATACGTTATCCTTATTTATAGGATTGAACATCGGTATATGATACCCTTCTTTACAGGATTTAACATCGGTATATTATATCCTTCTTTATAGGATTGAATGTCGGTATACAATATACTTATTTATAGGATTTACCATCAGTATATGATATCCTTCTTTATAGGATTGACTGTCGGTATACAGTATCCTTCTTTATAGGATTGACCATT
Organism: Viscum album; assembly: GCA_963277665.1. Classification (NCBI taxonomy): domain Eukaryota; kingdom Viridiplantae; phylum Streptophyta; class Magnoliopsida; order Santalales; family Viscaceae; genus Viscum; species Viscum album. Next base: position 1,764,767,242 of record OY728161.1, read on the forward strand.
GGTATATGGTATCCTTCTTTACAGGATCGATCGTTGGTATACAATATCCTTATTAACAGGATTGACCATCCGTATATGGTATCCTTATTTATAGGATTGATCTTCGGTATATGGTATTATTTTTACAGGATTTAACATCAGTATACGGTATCCTTGTTATAGTGATTGGAGGTGAGTACGGGTGAACCCAGGTGTAGGATAAGTAGCCCCCTATGCTGACGTAGCTTTCTCAGATATTTTTTTGGCTACGAGCTGAAGTAGGTATAACTGTTAGGTGTCCCTTAGAAACCTAGATGGTTTGTTTATTTAATTTTTTATATTTATTAATTTACAATACTTGCACAATACTTAATTTATATTGCAGTGTCTGGATTTGGCTTGACACTGTGGATGTCGGCCTACTAAGATTTATATCTCACACCCTTCTTGGACAACCATTGTAATAGGGTACCTGAGTAGACCTTCTTGTTTGAAGAACTGTAGACCTTGGTTGATTGCTTATTTCTATGTGCTTATACTTGGGAGTTAGGATCAAAGGACCAAGCTGAAGCTCAGGATGCTCGTGAAGATCACCTTTGGGCTTTTTAGTTATTTTCTTTACTTAATTCCTATTTTATACTATATTGTAAAGAATGTTGTATGTTTTCTGTTTTAGCTTATGTATCATCATTTTCCATACATGCATGATTTTTATAAACTGGTTTTGACCAATTTTATTTAGTTATTATATTATAATACTCTTCAACTGCACTTTTATTCATTATTTACTACTTATGTTGTTATTTGAGATTTATTATATATTATACTATTGTGCTACTCTGATTATAAGGGTATAGTATCCCCACTGAACCACCTTTACACCCTCGCAGCTAGTCAGCTGCCTCTGGCATATGGGGAGGTGTTCTTGAGGTCATGTGATCCACTGGTCTGACTACCATTTTAGTGGTAATTTAGGCTGGGATGTTACAGCTCCTATAAGCACTAATAAAAGCCTATGGATTTTAATCACACTCCACTAGTTAGTGTTTTTCTAGCATTGATAAAGACCAATTTTAGCACTCTTAAAGGCCTATTTTGTAGTAATGGGTATTTTATTTTGGTTTGATAAATATATTATGTGTGAAATGGTATAATTATTATATTTTTTTTATATTTATTTTTTTTTACTTTTTTTTCTAATTTTTTCATTTATATATATATTTTTATTTTTAGTATTTACTTTATTATGATGGTTCTTTATCTGCCAAAATTAAAATTTTAAACATTTATGAACTTATTTGTGAAGAAAATAACCCGCCATTGTGAATAATTTTTTTTTTAATAGACCATCACTAATACTCATATTTTCAGTACTGTTTTCTATGATGGATTCTCATCACAAATGACTTTTAACAACAGGAATCCATCGCAAAAGTACAAAAATCTACTTATGATGGTGATTACAATTTAAGAGGATCTCCTATAAACCATGAATCCTAAAATCATATTTAGAAATATAAATATGTATTTTTTTAGTATAATATCACCAAAAAACCACTTGTAAAAAATATAACACCAAGGATTTCATTTCAATTATTTAAAAACCAATATAGAATAACTTTTCAATGTCAGTGATTTAATAATCAATATGAAATACTGAATCAAAAATAGTTTTCACATTGGTTATTAAATAACCAATATTGAAAATGTGTTTTTAATTTAAATTATTTATATAACCAATAATAATAATGTTTGTCATTGGTTTTTCACATCAGTTATTATAATTACTAAAGTAAAAATTTTATTTATAAATCTCTAACCCTATCCCAGTCTGTTTATTCTTTCATTGTGTTACTCCCACCCCTCTCTCTATTGAATCTTTTATACTTGATCACTTTGATGGGTTTTAGAGGTTTATAATATGAATAAATGTGCTAGAATAAAACCTATAAATGTGCCCGATCTATCCTTGATGAAATCAACATGTAATATAAATAAAGAAAATAAACGTGCATACATGGATAAAAGCAAGCTCCATCTTTAATCTTTGATGGAGTATGCTTGATGCCGATCAATACAGTAATAAATGAAAGACTCTTGCTTCTAAGGGGGGTTATATTGGAAAAAATATCCTAGAATGTTTCTTAAGGATCTCTAAACACAAAAGGGGTGATAATGCCTTCACCTAATGATAAACTGTGTCTTGGGAGGAAGAGTATCAGTAGGCTTGTATATAATCATTCATACCCAACAGGATGGATTTTATCCCTTTATATATCCATCCTTGATGCATTTAATGTTTATTCCCATTATAATTATTTATTGAATTCATTCAATGAATTCAAGACATTGAATCCATTCTCAATGGATTATAATTGATAAAACCATATAGGAAGATACATGCACCCAAATTATGATGGTTCCAGACACAATGAAAGTGCCTATTGGTCCTATGGACAACTTGAAAATTTTCAAGTTCAACAGATCATTCACAATGTACATAACATGAATTCCATTACCAATATAATTCTTCCCAAATAATATTGAAAAATGATTTTTCCAAAACCAAGAGTAAGGATCTTTTCACATTAATTTATAATTAATTTAAAAAACTAGAAGAAATATTACCTTGATCTTTAGATCTTTCTTCATTGATGGTGTTGATCATTCTAACTTAATTGGTGTATTTTTGTTCTGTAATGAGGACCCAAAGCGGAGCCCTTCTAGTGATGATCCACACATGCTCCATCGATGAATGAATAACATCGATGAAACATAGGGTGCTAGAACGATTGATTGATCATCTTGAATTATTACCTCTGATTTCTTCACGTTCCTTTGAGATTGAATGAATTTCTATTATTATTCTCAATCCCAAGAGGAAGAGAGGATGAGAGAGATATTGAGAGGAAATTATTGTGCATAATGACTAACCTTTCTCCAATTGACATAACAGTCTATTTATAGACTTAGGTTAGGGTTTAATATTTAATTAATTACACAAAGAACCTTAATAATGTATTAAACCCAAAATAAACTTCATTCCATGTAATAAAATAATAATAATATTTTATTTTATGGCATGCACTAACCCATGTAATAGTAAATATTTATTTTACAATCTAGTAAATAAATACTGATTACTAGAAAAAACATGATCTTCTCATCCTCCTCGACATTTATTGAATTATTGAATAAATATTTAAATAATTATTATCCATTCATTCAATAAATAAATATTTTATTCATAATATAGAGAATAAATATTTATTTATTATTCATGTAATAAAATAAATTATTTATTTAATATATAAATAATTATTTATTTTTGTGTGAATAAAAAGAGATAAATAAATATTATATATTCATTTAATTAAACAATTAACTTGTGATTTTTTAATATTTGTGATCATTAATAAATATTTAATAAATATTACTTCTCGATATGAAGAATTATATTTATCCTAATTGTTAAATATAAATAATATTTAACTGAGATCAAAAGAAACACATTGTGTGTGACCCTATTAGAACCAAGGTGATATATGCTTGATATCAATCCATTTTGGGTTGGTCAAGGTGTTTTGGGCTCTAAGGAAATATTGTTTATAGGAAAATGGAATATCATAAGCTATTTGTAAATGGTGTTGTCTCCCAGTATTTTCTATATTTTTTGGTTTGAAAATATGGAGTTTTCAGTGAAGTTGTATGAAGGAGTAGAGCCGGGGGGGGGGGGGTATGCATAATATTTATGAAAAACCACAAATAAGGTTTTCTGTATAGCCTCTAAAGTAATTTTTGGTGGAAGTGTGTCACTATATAGAATGTATGAGAAGAAGCATGGGAAGTTTACGAATGAGGAAATTTGAAAAAGTCAATATGTTTTCATAGCAATAACGTGTTCTTGTATATAATAAAAGGTAGTTCTCTAAAGAAATTTGATAATTTTTGGAGTTCTTCAAATTCAAAAAATATCACATAACATAGATTCCATTTGCAGTGGGTGGTAGTGTTTCTGGGAGGTCTGTGTATGATCAAATGCATAAAATTTATTACTAAAAATCATGTGATATTCAGTGCTAACTTTTATCAGGGATAAAAAAACACTAATAAAGGGGACGCATATTAGTGCCAACTAAAAGCATTGATAAATTTCACTTTTATCAACGCTAAAAAAAACACTGAGAAAATGGTACCCTTTATTAGCACTTTTGTTAGCATTGATAAATGTGACACTTTATCAGCACTTTTCTTAGCACTCATAAAGGGCATGGTGAATAATTTAATACACTCACATATGTAAATATAATATATAAATATGATTTATATAATATATAATAAAAATTAGTATCAATCCTATTTTAATAATTTTATATATAAAAAATTATCAAATTTATATTAATCACTAAAAATGTTTTATAATATATTTATATACATTAATTACAAAATTTATATATAATTAATATAAATATGATATATTAATATTTTTTTAAATAGTTATATAAATATAAAAATGAATATATTTATTCAAATATGTGATTCATATTTGAATTTATATGTTTATATTCATATTAAATAATTTAAAATATACATATATGTATTTGTATGTATATGTATGCATGTGTATATATGTGGATGTATGCATACATCTGTATGCATGTGTGTATGTTGTATGTGTATGCATGTGTTGTGTTGTGTGTGTGTGTTTTGTGTGTTTTGTGTGTTTTGTGTATGTTTGTTTATGTATTATGTGTATATATGCATATGTATGTGTATGTATGTTCATGCATGTGTATGTAATTGTATATATGTGTATGTGTATGTGCATGTAAGTGTACACATGTATGTCTATGCATATGTATGTGTGTATGTGTATGTGTATGTGTATATGTGTATGTGTATGTGTATGTGTATGTGCATGTATGTGTACACATGTATGCCTATGTGTATGTATGTGTATATGTGTATGTGTATGAGTATGCATGTGTATGTATATGCTTATATGTATATGTATATGTGTATGTATGTGTACATGTATGTCTATGCATATGTATGTGTATGAATGTTTTTTTAGTATGTGTATGTATGTGCATGCACATGTATGTAATTGTATGTGAAGGTTAATAATTAATTATATTTTTAATATATGATCAATATAATACATAAATCAATAATTAGCAATAATAACATTATTTATTTTTTCATTTTTATTCATTCTTTATTTTCTTTCAATTCATGAAATTAATGTTATGAATTCACTTTTTTAATTATTTTTGTAATTTTTGTAATTTTTATACATTTTTAATATTATTTCATTTAATATATATTTTTTTCATTTTTGATATTTATAAATTTTTAATACTTTTTGAATTTATTTATTTTTTAAAATTTATACATATTTATTTACTAAGTTTTAATATTTTCAATATGTTTTTAATTTATATGATTAATATTTATTCATATTTATTTATTAAATTTTAATGTTTTTAATATGTTTGAAATTTATATAATTGATTTATATAAATGCATTTTAAATTTAATATTTTTGTATAGTCAATATAATTTATTTTTAATATTTTTTATTTATATAATTAATATTATCTATTTATTCATTTTTATTCATTTTTATGTGTTTTTAATTCTTGTAATTATTATTATGAATTCACGTTTTTAAGTATTTGTGTAATTTATTCAAGTTTATTTATTTATTTTTAATATTATTTCTTTTAATATTATTTATTCATTTATAATATTTATTAATTTTTTATATTTTTGGAATTTATTAATTATTAATATTTATTTATACATAATTATTTAAGAAGTTTTAATATTTTCAATATGTTTGTAACTTATATGATTAATATTTATTCAATTTTATTTATTAGGTTTTAATATTTTTAAAATGTTTGAAATTTATATAATTAATTTATTTAGATTTTACCTGAATGGCCCGAAGGCCTTAATTTATTTACATTCATTCTTAATATTTTTTTTAATTTAAATAGTTAATATAATTCATTTTTAATAAATTTTCTATTTATATAATTTATTTATTTATTTTTCTTCCCTTTTTCATGGGTTTACAATTCATGTAATTAATCTTAAAAATTCATTTTTATTTTTTTGTAATCTATTAAATTTTATTTATTTATTTTTAATATTCTTTAGTTTAATTTTAATTTTTTATTTTCTATTATTTATTTTTTTATATTTTTATAGAATTTAATCATTTTTTAATATTTATTTGTATATATTTATTTACCATGCTTTCATATTTTTGATATTTTTTTAATTTATATGAATAATATTTAATCATTTTTGTTTATTAAGTTTTAAGATTCTTAATATGTTTTAAATTTATAAAATTAATTTATTTATAGGCAATTTTTAATAATTTTTCAATTAAAATAGTTAGTATTATTCTTTTTTAATAACTTTGTTATTTTTATAATTAATATTATTTATTTATTAATTTTATTCTTTTTTTATTTGTAATTTATGTAATTAATGTTATGAATTTACATTTTTAATATTTTTGTAATTTATTAAAATTTATTTATTCATTTTTAATATTCATTAATTCAATATTATTTATTAATTTTTAAAATATTTTTATAATTTATTCATTTTTAATATTTATTTACACATACTTATTTATTAAAGTTTATTATTTTTAATATTATTGTAATTTATATAATTAATTCATTTGAATGCATTTTTTAATATTTTTGTAATTTAAATAGTTAGTATATTTCATTTTTAATTATTTTATCATTTATATAATAAATATTATTCATTTTTTATATTTTTTAACACTAGTTTAAGCGTTGATAAAAGTGTATTTTATTAGCATGAAAACATAAGCGCTGGGAAGTACTATTTTTTTTTTGTGATTTAGCACCAATAAAAGTGTACTTTTTTAGTACTGATAAAAGTGATGATTTGTGAGTGCTAAAAAATGATGAAAAAAGTAGTATTTCTCAGTGCTTAGATTTTTGGTGCTGATAAAATACAATCAATGATTTTTCAGTAAATTCTAATAAAACCCTTTGCCCACTTTATAAAAGAACCCTAGCAGATCACATCTTCCCTACACCACATTCATACTCTTACAGAACCGGATGTCTGCTGTAGCCGAAGTCGATTGTTTGGAAAAATCTAACCTCAAAACTGAAGGTATGAAATTATATACTTGTTTTTAATCTCAACCAATCTTTCATGTGTTTTGCATGATTTTTTTTGAGTTTATCTTCCCTTTCTCATATCTATAGCAACCAAACTCATTCTTTTTGAAATTATCAAGTGAGACTAAAATGGCGATCTTTGTTGATGTTATTTCTAATATCACCTATATTTAAGAGGAAGATTGAAATGAATAAAGAAACTAATTATTATTTTTTTAAGTAACTTCAATTCCAAATCTTCGACATCTTCATATTTTTTAATAACTGTGATGTAATAGCTATTTTGTTCCTCGTGACTAACAGAATATTTATCCTATTAATTTCCTCTACAAGAACATTTTCCCAATTTGAAATTGTGCATCATTTAAAGGTATATTGATTGATATGTTTTAGAAAACTAGGTCAAGGGTTATAAAACATTCTATACCACTACATTATGTTGTTTCTTATCTAATTTATATTTATGTGTTTATCCTAAAACAATTCAACGGGTACACTTACATTTAAAATAGTTTAAAAATTATAAGCAATTGATAATAAATGTTTTAAATTAATCATTAAAATTATTTTTTGTGATTAAATACATCCTCTTCATGGTTTTGAAATTTGAAAATTTGGGTTATTTTGGTTAAAACATTCATTTTTCACATTCTACCCACAATCTTAACTATTTTTAAAATCTCATGGCATATTAAAATTGGTATTTTGATTATTACCAAATAAATAATTCAAATATGATATCTTTTAAAAATTTACAAATTTAATAACCATAATTGATGTGATTACTTTGTTTCAAACACTGTAGAAACATTGTGAAAAATATGTAATTTGTTTTGATATATGTTTTGGTAGTGAAATAACATTATATATACCTTAATACTTATCGATTTGTAGGAATCCATAGATTTCATATGAACATTGATAGTGGTAGGGAGTGTATTATCTCCCTTGATGAATCTATTAAAAAAAGATTTATGATATGTGAATTATTGTAATAAAAAATAAGTGTTATAATACTTTAAATTCATATAATTCTTGTTCTTTATATGTTCTAACAAATTGTTGATGCAATGACAATTTATATCAAATATGATGACTATATGTGTGTACATATAAATAATAACCATTTAGGGTTCTAAGATCACACCTTCTATGTATTTATGTACTTTTCTAAATATGAATATTACTGAACCAATAGGATGGATATGAATTGAAAATGGATCGATGCCAATCGTATGATAAAAGAGTATGGGGATGGGGTGAAAGTGTTAATCAATTTTTCAAAATATCATGCATATAAACCTTCTCAAATCCTTTGTCTATGTTTACATCATTATTATTCATGATTAATCAGTCTAGAGTAATTAAATAACACTTTATCTATCACAGAATAGATCAAAGTTATAAATGTTAGATTAAACATGGGGAATAACTGAATGTATCTAGTGAATGGGATAAAAATACATTTTATGAATCATCTGATATGATTACAAGTGTGAATAATGATGAAGACTATATTGAGGATATGATTAAAGGTGTGAATGATGGTAAATATCATATTGAGGAAATGACAATGATAGTTGAAAATGAACTTCATGATTGTTAAAAATTGTTTTAAGAGTTAAAGAGTTGTGAAAATACGCCATTGTATGCTGGTTGTACTAAATATACAACATTGTCAGCCATATTAAAGCTATATAATGTAAAATCTGACATCATATGGAGTGACCCTGGCTTTAATGAACCACTTGCTCTCTTGAATGATATGTTACTAGAGACAATTTGCTTCCTTATCGAACATATGACACTAAACAAATGCTTTGTTTGATGGGTATGATATTTGAAAGAATACATGCCTATCCAAATAACTATATACTATTTTCAAGGATTAGTAATCACTAAAAAATTACCCTAAGTGTGGTGTGTCTTGATACAAAAAAGACGAATCAAGTCCTTCAAAATATGTAGGGTACTTTCCAATCTTTATAAGGTTTAGGAACCTATATGAAAGTGAGTAAACTACAAGGCAATTTACATGGAATGCAGATATAATAAATCAATATGGGATAATTCATCACCCAACAGACTCTCCTCGGTGGAAGAAAATTGATCATGAGTATCTTGAATTTAGAAACGATCCGAGAAATATTCATCCTATACTATCTAGAGATATAGTTATTTTTTTGGTTTACAAAGTAGGACTCTTAATACATTGCCAATTATGTTGGTAAATTATAACTTTATACCATGGTTATACATGGAGCGAAAATACATTATGTTGTATTTACTTATATCAGGACCAAAAAAACTGGGCAATGATATTGATGTTTATTTAGATCTATTGATCAAAGATTTGAAATTAATGTGGGATTTAGGTGTTACATTATATGATGCTTATAGAAATGAAGATTTCATGTTGAGATTCATGTTGTATGGGATGATAAATAACTTAATTTCTTATAGAAAATTTTCAGGATGTCATATTAAAGGAACTTAAGTGTATCCCATTTGTGAACAATCCATACACCCAGTTTAGTTGAAAAATCCATTGAAGACTACGTTTCTAGGAAAGCATAGATTTCTACCACAAAAACATAAATACCAATCTTGGATGAGCATAAGCACCTCAACCCAGTTGGTGAGGACTCGGAAAGTGCATCCAAGAGACCTGAGTTCAAAACTGGGTGGATACATATTTCTGGGTTATTATGGCAGTACTGTAGCAGACACTGTTCAGTACTGTAGCAACTAGAACTATTCATCTATTTGAGCTTTCGAGCCATTGGTTTGGGCCTCGGGTCCTTTAAGGCCTTCGGGCCACCCAAGGACTTTGGGCCAATTAGGATTTCGGGCCACCTCAAGGCCTTTGGGCCACCTGAAATTGTTGTTAATGATCAGACAAACTCTACAAGGAGAAGACTCTAGATGGGGATAAGAGCAGGTGCATTCACTAGAGAAGAAGCTAAAAGGATTTTTCAGAAAGAGAGGGTATGACATTGCCATCAGGACCAGCCTATGCTAAGCTGGGAGGAGGAGTTCCAAGTATAGTCTATATAATTTCTTAAGGCCTATGGGTCATGTAATCTCTATGCCTACAAACCTTGTAAGGGTTCCCCCTTATCCCTTAAAAGGGGGGTTATAAAAAATCAATAAAAAAGAAGGCCTTAGGTCCATTCGAGGCAATCTTGGATGACATCATTTTATGAGAATTCAGAAGAAGGTATAACAACATCTCCACTAACAAGTGATCAACTGTTTGAGAAAGTAAAGGACACAACCACTTCTTTTAGTAAAATTTCTTCAAAAAATCTTATTAAACCAGTTGAAAAAAGATATCAATTTTTTTTAATCACAATAATGGAATTGTTTATATGTCAAACATTTTATTCATGTCATGCATGTGGGAAAAAATGCATGTGACAATGTCATTGGAACATTACTAAATGTACCTAGTAAAACAAAGGATGAAATTAAGGGTAGGTTGGACATGATTAACATGAGGATACATGAAGGGTTAGTTCTAGTAAAGGTTAAAAGATGAACTTTTCTTCCTCTAGATACTTACACTCTTTCTAGGCTAGAGAGATATCAGTTTTTAGACTTCCTAATTGATATAAAGGTTCCAAAGCGATATTCATAAAATATCAAGAATATCATTTCAATTAATGATTTAAAGTTAAAGGTCCTAAAATCACATAACTATCATGTTTTGATGAAATATCTAATGTCTGTATCTTTACATTGAATTTGGCATAAGAATGTCTATCATATATTAACCAAGATTTGTTTCTTTTTCAAAGATATATAAAGTAAAGTTATAGACCTGAAGAAATTGATAACCATGGAAAATAAAATTGCTATTATATTATGTGAATTGGAGAGATTCTTGCCACCATCATTCTTTAATATGATGGCTCACTTGGTTAGATATATCCGATCATATGGTATTGTATATTATAGATGAATGTACCCCATTTAACAATATATTAAGATTTTGAAAAGGTATGTAAAAAATCAAAGTTGGATAGAAGGTTGTTTTGCAAAGTAATATATTGGCGAGGAATCCATTGAATTCTATATTGACTACCTATCTAACGTGGAAAGCATTGGTCTACCAAAATCTCATCATACCGAGTAACTTGTGGGTAAAGGAATTTCTAGAATAAACATTTTCACAATTATTATTATAGAGTGGTACTAGGATAACCTTTACATTTTACATAGAAGTTTATATTTTTTACCATATATTGAAGCTCATAAAGTAATTATTAGGCATTTGAATCCATTAAGGGCTAAAAGATGGATATAAAATACACATAATCAAAAATTTATAAGATGTTTTTGAGACCATGTGTTTAAGGTATCAACCACAAATCAGAATTAAATTTTAGAATAAATTTGATGGCTAGTTATAGGACCAAATACATTTTAGAGTTGGTTCCCTAGAACCAAATTTTGTGTACTTTATGATAACATGTGTTCATTGTTTTAAATATTATTAAACTTTTTATCACATCATGATTATTCTTTTATGTGACATAGTATGTGATAATGTTCAAAGAGTGGCTATCACACTAAAAGGTCATAACAGTTACATCCTATGACGAGAACCCATAATTTCCATGACATTATTCTTAAATATATGTTTTATAGATGGATAAAACCATTTTAGGGACAAAACTGATTCAGGATATCATGGATGGAGACTCATAGGACTTTGAGACACCTTTTCACGATGTACTCCCTTGGTAATATCTAGTGTAGGATATTATGAGAATGTGACCCGCCATAGGAAATCCACATTTTAATGTTTCATTAGATGTTCCTATTTGTGGATGGTTGTATTGAACCTTAGACTTTAATATTATTATTAATGAGTATTATAAGTTGTGTACTTTGATGTATTTATGAAAACCATGAAAAAATATGTTCATGACTAAGTCAGATATGTTGGGTTCATCATAAGTAATATTTCATTAATGAATAACGCAAGAAAGGATTTTCCCCTTCCATTCTTTAATGGAAGTTGATATCTCAGGACCTTTTATGGAAATGATATATCCTAAATAAATCCATGACTATAGAGTTCTATAGGCAAGTTCAATTCCTGAAAAGTCAAAAAAAAGAGGCACCAAGCATATAGGTTAATGACACCAACATGAAACCTGCTTGATTAGAGATATCAATATAAATGAATTATATTACACAGTGAGAATCTGTATGAGGTATTATGTCATTGTGACATTAACTTATTTCTCTATGAGTGCCTTGGCATGTTGTTTGATGCTAACCTTGGACTTTAGGCTAATTCGTTTAATTCTATTGAGAAAGAGGTCTAGAGGGTCATACACTAAGTGTATCTAGAATCTTATTTAAAAAAATATATTATTTATTTATTTTTTAACAAGTTGAATAAATATTATTATCGCAATTGGTTTAATAATTATTCATGTTTTATTGATCGCATACATTCTGTCACTAGTTATTTGAGAGAATATTATGTGAAAAAAATATTTAATAAATATTTATTTTCTATTTATTGAATATAATATTTATTTATTTATTAAAGAATAATTAAGTGATATTTATTTATTAAATAAATAGTCATTATTCAAGGCTCGATAAATATTGTGGAGGAATGACGGACTGAGTTTAATGGTCTAGTAAGAAATAATATATATTGAATATTATTTGATTAAATAATATTTAATTTAATTAACGAGTTTAGCACTGGTCAAGAAATAATAATAATAATATTATTTTAGATATGGGGTTCTGTAGAGATTAAATAAATAATAAAGGGTACTTGTGAAATTATTTATTTCTAATCCTAACGGTATATAAACCCAATTATATTATTTTTCAATAGATCCAATTCATTCTTTTGTTGTGCATAATGAAAATATGGAGAATCCCCTCGAAGCCCTAGGGAGATCCCTTATCCAAGAATGATACCAAGAACAAAGAGAGATCTTACTCCACCTTCCACTCTTGAGTCAAGATAGATAAAAAATCCTTTGGAAGTTATTCTTAGGGTGATCAAAGGTGAATGATGTAAGCGATATGATCTACTGTGCTAGCACTCATAGATTCTTATGACAATGTTTGAATATTTTTGGAACATATGTGGATCACTTTTAGAGGGAATCTATTATTGATTCCTATAATACAATGATGATACAATGCAGATCCATTGTCAGATCCATCAATGAATAAAGAATTTCTCACAAGGTAATTATTAATTTCTTAAATTAATTATAAATAATATGTAACGATCCTGCGGTTTGGATCCAACATTTTATCCATTATCTATATTCTTTGATTCAATTTCATTGATCATGACATTTATTTTCATGTAAATCTCAGATTGATCATCGATCATGACAAAAAAGAAAAGCTGGGCATGAACCATCACATAATTCCACCATTCCCAAAACCTACAAGTGGTATCAGAGCGATCACATATTTATTTATAATTATTTAAATATCATTGATTTATTTACACATTTTTAATTCAGTTTTCAATTTTAGTTTAATCATTCTTAAATCTGAATTTCAATATATGGTTATTCCTCTTTGATTCTCATAAATATAATCAAATTGATTAATTTTATGAACAAAATAAATTCGAAGATCTCATTTGAAGATTCTGGGGAATTTGGATAGATAACATAAGAGTACATACTGTGTAACCTAGTGGTATATACTGTGTACTAGTTTTTAATGCACCAAGAATTATTTCGAAATTAATTCAAGGCATGTGCATTAATTACACACGGTGAATTTAATTATACACCATGTGTTGATCGGGCCATCCTGGAACACAGTCAGCTGGAGTATATTCCATGCAACTTCCGTACACGATGTGTATTCCTTAGTCACATACGAGCTGTGTATCTTATTACACAACCAACCTGACTAGTGACTATGTAAATCGGAGACCGCATTCCATGTATCCTATTTACACACCATGTACTCAAATATTTTCCATGGCACGATTGCATGCTGAGTCCCTGGGCACATGCCTTGGATAGATGTTGAGAATAGTACATGTCGTGTAGCTGGATTGTACATTCCATGTACTTATATCAAAATATATGAAATTAAAAAATTAATTTATTATAATATGTAAAACTTATCAACATGTGTTTTTATGTGGTCATTAAGCTGATAGAACATCTGATGTAACAAATTTTTATATATATAAAAGCCTAATTAATTTTTACATAATGTTCAGATCTATATATCATGTATAAGTCGTATTACAATTATTACTCTACACATTGAAGAATTACATGCTATGTTAAATAAAAAATAATCATTTAAACCATGTTATCATTAAGTTGATAGTATATGTCATGATATTACATGATAAGTCGTGTATACTTCATATCACAAGAGTAAATAGTATATGATTATAATACACATTGGGTAGTTTGAATAGGTACTCACTATTTTTCCTCCAAGGTACATTTTTATTATACGCAATTAATTTGAAATAAATTTATTTAATTTGTTTAAAATTATTATGGATTATAATCTCAAGTAAATTTTGATGATAATTAAGATAAAATAAATGATTAATTAAAGAAGATAATTAATTAATTCTAGTGCAATTTATCATAAATAAGAACGATTAAGAATTAAATGCTAATTTTATTAAATGAATAATTCATTGTATGCATATAAATAAACATGAGCTTAGAAAAGATCTTTACATGTGATTGGTTTATTTTAATTTATTATTAAATTAAATTTTTGGCCTGTATGCCATCTATCCTCTTATTATGTAAGGGTCTGTGTGCCTATAGTTTCTTTTATGTAAACACCTTTCCCTCACCAACATATGAGTAAAATAATATGTAATGAATGGAGATCCAAAGCTAGTGGAGGCAGTTCAAGTTTGGACTTGAGGAGAAACCAATCAAAGAGAGATAAATAAGTAGACAGGTGGAAAATCACAACACAAACCATAAATAGTTCAAGGTGTTTTCCCCCTAGGTCAATAGTTAGTTTATCATCCACTAGATAAACTAACAATTAATAAAATCTCATGAACATACTACTATTTAATTTCTATCAAGTTTTATGGTTATTTCATTATGGATGTCTTTTCATGATCACATGAATTAATGAATTGACAAATCATGTAATATGAAACTAAAATAAACTTTCTTATGCATAAATATTATCTAAGACATGATTAATCACTTAAGAAAATCCACTTAATATTAAAAATCATATAATAAAGATAATAATTATCAATTTATGCATAAAGATAAAATCCCTCGATTATATATATTAAGTCAGTATAACATTCCACTACTTCAGTTAAAATTGAAGTATAGTTCAAAGTTCTTAACCAACCAAAGTTAGAGTGCTTTCAATTATTAGTAAATTCTAACATCAAGTTTTGGGTTGAATTAACTTAGTTTACATTAATTTTTGACCGCCAAAGTAGGACTTCGTGAAACTGAGAGGAAAGGGTTAACAAAATCCAATTTAAATATTTTAGGATTAGGGAGTCCACTCAACATATTAAGGAACCATGAGTTAATGAAGTTGGAATTTGGAATGCCTACCTAAAACCCTTAAAATTGCTTAACCAACCAAGTTGGGGTGATGAGCAGGTGAATATGGATCATTTTCACTATAATGTCCAAGAAATATGATATTTTAAATCTAATGGCAAGAGATATTAGGTTTCAATAAAATTGTGGGAGATTAATAAATATAATATTTATTTATTTGTATAAATTTTATCAAATAAAGTAATAAAACTATTCTAATTCTATTTTTAGAAACAACAATAAAAATGAATTTAAGCACATCACTATGATCCATACTTTATAAGGATAACCTTATCATTAGTACAAATTTATAAAAATGGAAAAGGTGCTTACACATTATCCTACACCATGAAAGGAAATTGTATGTGTTAGAAGAACCTATTTCTAATGCACTTGGTAATGTGGCTAGTGAGGAAAAGTTAACTCTCCATGACAAGCATTTTAATTATTCCACAGAAGTTTAGTGTTTCATGCTACCATCCATAACCAATGATCTTCTAAAGAAACATGGTGATATGGATATGTATAACATGATGTATCACCTTCAAGATATCTATGAAGAGAAGGTGAGATAAGAGAGATACAAGATCTCTAATGCTCTATTTACAACTAATCTTGGAGAGTTATCACAATCTTTTCCTCATGTAGTCAAGATTATTGGATACATTGAACACTTATAAATATTAGGGATTAAATTCATATATTATTTGCACACAAATCTCATAATTTCATCACTAACCAAGACCTTCTACAATTTATTGTTAATTATAACATGATAAATAATGATAAGAGTCTTTCATAACTTCTTAATTTGATTCTCTAAGTGGATAAGGACATGGGGCATGACAAACTCACTATACTTATAGTGAATAATAAAAGGAAGAACAAGGTAAAGGGGCCCAAGAATCATAAAAAGTATAAATATCTTGAGAACCATCCTTACAATAAGAGAAAGATCTAGAGGAAGGGCAAGGAAAATGAGGTAGTATGTTTTTCATGTGGTAAGCAAGGCCACTGGAAGAAGAACTACACCTAGAAGAAAGGTGAATCTAAGAGTGTATTCATTATTGAGTGTAATATTTCAATATATACACATTTGGTATTAAATATACCCTGTGGTTCTCACATCTGTATTCAAATATAGGAACCAAGTTGATTCTAAAATATTGGTAGAGGAGAGGTGGATTTACGAGCTGCCAATGGTGTGAGGATGGATACTTTATCAATCAGTGGCTACCAACTTTAATTTACAAAAAATAATGATATTGGTTTTAAGGGATTATTATTATGTATGAACTTTTACCAAGAACATAATTTATATGTCATGCTTAGGTGCAGATGGTTTTATTTTCATGTTTCGAAATAAAACTTGTTTCTTTTATAAAAAAACATATGTTATGTTATGAATCATTTAAATGATGATATTTATATATTAAATTAGAAAAACCAAGTATTAGAAATATACAATGAATCATGATCACATGAATCATATACTCCCATATATGACATCACTTCTATGGTCATATAAACAAGAAGCATTTGAAAAATCTCTTTCAAGATGGTTATTTAGACTCTTTTAAGTTAAAACCACTTGAAATATGGCATTCCTTTTTACAAGAAAAAATAACCCAAACACTATTTGGTGGATAGGGTGAAAGTTTCATAGATCTTCTAGGATTGGTACACATTGATGTGTGTAGACCATTTAAAATAGAATTTAGATGTGAATATTCTTACTTCATAACTTTAATTGATGACTTGAGTAGATATGGATATTTCTACTTAATGAGGTATAAGTCTGAGTCATTTGAAAAATTCAAATAATTCAAGAATGAAGTATAGAATCAACTTGGAAAAAAGATAAATAATATTCAATTAGATCGAGGTGGTAAAAATATTAACCAAGATTTTACTGAATTTCTACAAGATTTTGGGATTCTATGTTAACTCACTCCACCTTACACACCACATTGGAATGGTGTTAGTGAAAGGAGGAACCATACCTTGTTGGACATGGTAAGGTCAATGATGAGTCATGAAAATATTCCATTTTATTTCTGGGGATATGTATTATAAATTGTGGCATATACATTAAACTGAGTACTAAATAAAGATAAAATTGGAATTCCCTTCGAGTTATGAAGTGGAAAGAAACCTATTTTGTCGCATACATGTGTATGAGTTTACGAGGTGTTTGTTAAGGATTTCTGAAGTAAAAAACTAGTACCCCAGGGAACAAAGGGTATCTTTATAGGGAATCCTAAGGAAACAATGGGATACTACCTATACACCCACTTAGATAAGAAAGTTTTTATTGCTAGATAAGTTGTCTTTCGTGAGAGGGAGAACATCTACAAAAAGGATAGTGGGAGCAAGATTGAATTAAATGAAGTTGATTCTCAAGATATACAAGATTTGGTAGAGGAATAGATTCAATAGGTCCCCATGGAATAAGTAGTTCCTAAAACAAAAGTATTGAGTAGGATAACAAGAGATATAAGAGAACCAGAGTGATGGTTTTCTAGTCACTGAAGATGGTGACTCGTTATTAATTGACAATGATGAAACTCTCTCCTATAAAGAGGTAGTAGAGAAATCAGAAGATGAAATATGGAAAAAATACATGAATTATGAAATGAATTCCATGTATCGAAACCAAGTTTGGGTTCTGGTTGATATGCCAGTTGTTATAAAGCTTATAGGGTGAATATGGGTATTCAAGAGAAAACTGGACATGGAAGGTAAATTAAATACCTATAAAGCAAGGCTAGTGGCTAAAGGGTTTAATTTTTTTTAAGTAATTGACTATAATTAAAACTTTTCAATAGTTTCTATGTTTAAATCCATCATAATTCTACTTTATATAATATCTTACCATGAATATGAAATTTGGAAAATGGATGTCAAAACATCTTTCCTTAATGAGAACCTTCAGGAAGATGTATATATGACACAACCAGAAGGGTTTATGACTATAGGTGATGACAAAAGGATTTGCGAACTACATAGATCTATATATGGATTAAAGCTAGTATCCAAGTTATAGAATATTCAATTTTATGAAGATATAAAAGAATTGGTTTCATTAAGAATGAATGTGAGCCATGTGTTTACAAGAGGTTTAGTGGGAATTCAATCACTATCTTAGTAGTATACATTGATGACATATTACTTATTAAAAATTACATACCAATCTTACAATATGTTAAGGACTAGTTGAAAAAGTGTTTCTCTATGAGGGACTTTGGTGAAACAACCTATATTCTAGTGATCTAGATCATTCATGACAGATCCAAGAGGTTTATTGGACTAAGTCAAAGTACATACATTAACTAGATACTAAAGTGATTTATTATGGAACAATCCAAGTGAGGATTGGTTCCAGTGTTACATGGTATACATATTTTTAAGAAAATGTGTCCTCAAAAACAAAAAGTGAAAGAGATAATGAGTAATATCTCATATGATTTAGTGATAGGATCAAACATGTATGCCATGTTATGTACTAGACTTGATGTTGCCTATACATTGAGCATAGTAAGTAGATATCAAGAAGATCTAAAAGAAAAAAATTGGTCTATTGTTAAGGCTATACTCAAGTATCTGAGAAGAATTAAGGATGTGTTTCTGGTATATGTAGGAGACTAGGATCTAGTCATCAGGGGTTATATTGATTCTAGTTTTTAAATAGATAATAATGATATAAAGTTTCAACTAGGATATGTTTTCTATATCAACAGAGGAGTTGTGAGTTGGAAGAGATAAAAGAAGCTAGTTGTTTCTGATTCTATAGTGGAGTCCAGGTATATAGCATCTTCTGATGTAGATAAGGATGTTGTTTGGATATGAATTTTTTTTCAAGATAATTATATGGTACCTAGTAGTAAAGACCATATCACATTGTATTGTGATAATACTGCAACAATGGATCTTCAAAAAGAGCCAAGGTTACACAAATGGAAAAATAATATACCCCAGAAGTATCACCTATTGAGGCATTTTTATCAAAGGGGTTAATTTTAAGTAAGAAGAGTTCCCATAGAAGAAAACATGGTAGAACCCTTGAATAAAGGCCTATCTTAGCAGAAGCATGGGTATCATGTGAGAGCTAGTAGATTGAATGTTGTTAGTAGTTGAATCTAGTGAAAGTGGGAGTCTATTAGAGTTTGTTACCTAGAACTAAATTCTATATACTTTATGATAACTAGTTTTCATTATTTTGAATATTAATAAACTCCTTATCACATCATGATTATTCTTTCATGGGACATATTATGTGATAATTTTCTAAGAGTAGCCATCGTACTAAAAGGTCATAGTATTTACCTGATATGATGAGAACCCAAAAGTGCCATGATAGTATTCTTAAATATATGTTCTATTTCCAGATAAAATCATTTGAGGGAAAAATGATTTAGGCTATCAGGGATGGAGACTCATTGGAAATTGAGGAACCTTCTCATGGTGTAAGCCCTTGGTAATATCTAGTGTAGAATATTATGAGAACGAGACCCGCCAGTATGAAATTCACATTTATACATGTCATTGGATGTTTCTATCTGTGGATGTGTGTATTGATCCTTAGAATTTAATATTATTATTAAGGAGTATTATAAGTCACAAACTTGGTTGTATTGATGAAAACCATGATGAAATATGTTTGCAGTGAGGTAGGATACGTTGGATGTTCCATGAATAATATTTAATTAATGAATAATATGAGAAATGATTTATCCCTTATGTTATTTAATGAAATTTTATATCTCAGGCCCATTTATGAAAATTATATAGCCTAAATAAATACATGTCCATGGTGTTCTATAGGCAAGTTTGATTTCTAGAAATCCAAAGAAACATCAAGTACATATGTTTATGACACCAGCATGAAACCTTCTTGATTAGAGATATCATGATAAAGAGATTATATTACATAGTGAATGTCTGTATGAGGTATTATGTAATTTCATCATTAGATTGTTTCTCTATGAGTTCCTTAGCATGTTTCTAGATGCTAACCTTGTACTTTAGGCTACTTTATCTAATACCACTGAGAAATAGGCATAGAGGGTCGCACAATAAGTGTATCTAGAATATCAGTTAAATAATATATTATTTATTTATTATTTAATAAGTTAAATAAATACTATTCTTGTATGTGGTTTAATAATTATTCATTTTTTCTTGATCACATATATTCTTTCACTACTTATTCGAGAGAATATTTTTTAATTGGAATATTTAGTAAATATTTATTTACTATTTAGTGAATATAATATTTATTTATTTTTTGGTGAATAATAAAATGATACTTATTTATTAAATAAGTAGTCATTATTCAAGGTCCAATAAATATTGTGGAGGAATGGAAAACCGAGTTTAATGGTCCAGTGATAAATATTATATATTGAATACTATTTGATTAAATAATATTTAATTTAATTCGTGAGTTTAGTGCATGTGAAGAAATAATAATATTATTATTATTTTAGACATGGAGTTCCATAGGGATTAAAATAATAATAAAGGGAACTTGCGAAATTATTTATTTGTAACCCTAGTGGTATACAAACCAAATTATATTATTTTTAAATAGAGATAATTCATTGTTTTATTGTGAACAATGGAAATATAGGGAATCCTATCGAATCCCTAGAGAGCTCACTTCTCCAAGAATGCTCCCAAGAAAGGAGAACGATCTTCCTCCACCTTTTACTCTCGATTCAAGAGAGATCAAAGAGAATACTTTGGAAGCGATTCTTGGGGATATTAAAGGTGAATGATGTGAGCAATAGGATCTACCGTGATAGCACTCGGATATTCCTACAATGATGTTCGTATATTTATAGAACACATTTAGATCACCATTATAAGGAATATATTCTTAATTAATATAATGAAATGATGGAATGACTTATATCCATTGTCTGATCCATCAATAAAGAAAGAATTTCTCACAAGGTAATTATTTAATTGTTTAAATTAATTATAAATAATATGTGATGATCCTGTGGTTTGATTTCGATGTTTTATCCATTGTCTGTATTCTTTGATTCGATTCCACTGATCACAATGTTTATCATCATGTAAATCACAGATTGATCATCGATCATGGAAAAAATAAAAGTTGGGTACAACCCATCACATGCTTCCACCACATCCAGAACTTACAATATGCATGTATTATCTTATTATGGTTATGTGATTAATGATTATATATTCTATATAAAGAAACATGATGAACACAGTACCCTGAAAAATAGTATATTTACACTTGTTGATTAAGTGGTGCATGTATCTAGTACCAAGGATAAAAATCAATTTTATATGAATAATTCATACTTCAACATCATTTAAAAAATTTGGGAGTTGGATTATAAAATATTAAAAGTGATAGTTTTTCAATGAAAGTGGGTTAATAAGAGGAGTGTAGTTAGAATCGATGAATTGGTATTTGTGAAAGTGGATTTTAGGAAGGAAGGTTACAAGAAAAAACCTTTCATAATGGAATCACAGGTATTACAAGTATTTTATGTCCATAATCCTGCAAATAGAAAGTGGTCAATTATTTTGTTATCGACCAAAAAAAATTAAGGGTCAGATTCTAATTCAATTGAGGATGAAATTTTCATTGGGTTTTCAAAATCATTTCATGGAGGTACCAATGTAGACAGGGCCTTGTATGTTATAAGAGACCACAATGAGGGGATTTGGATACTCAATAGTGGGGTCAAATCCATTAAAACTTTATATAGATAAAAGAGAGTTCAATTTTGAGGTTATATATTTTTTGTAATATACATTGTATTACCTCATATTATTACCTATTCACAACTGTATTTACATAATGTAAATTAAATATTCAACCACTTATAAAGATAATGGATTCTGTACATACTGATGCTCCTAATCCCAAGGAATAAAAGGTTTCTTAACTTGATGATGCTTCCAATGCATAGAAACAACATGTTTCTCCACATGTTGATGCTAACAATACCAAGGAACAACATATTGAAAATTTTTAAGCTAAGGAAATGGTAGAAGGTGAAAAAACTATATTTAACAAAACAGAAGTGTCATAGCACAATGATGTCAACAAAAATTATTAAGGCAAGAAGAATAGGCATCAAATTTGAGGCTGGATGGAATGCACATGACCAACCCATTAATGCCAATAAGAAATCATTTCATGGAAGTCCCAATTTAGATAGGGCCTTGTATTTAATAGGATACCATAATGAGGGGATTTGGATACTCAATAGTGGGGTCAAATCCCTTCAACCTTTAAAGAAAAAATAGAGTTCAATTGTTAGGTTATATATTTTTTGTAATATACAATGTATTACCTCATATTATGACCCATTCACTAATGTATTTACATAATCTAAATTAAATATTCAACCAATTCTATATATAATGGATTTTATACATGACGATTCTCTTAATCTTGAGGAATATCCAGTTTCTCAACATGTTGATGCTCCCAATGCAAAGGAACAACATGTTTCTCCCCATGCTGATGCAACGACCCAGAATTTTATCAATGGAAATTCCCTTCTTATAATTAAGTAATATAGTATAAATCACATAAAATCACATAGAAAACACAATGAAAACTTTATAAATGAATAATGAATGAAATAATAGGTATTTATAGAAATTAATGAACCTATACCAATAGAATAATAACTTGACCATTGGAATAGTAATGTGACCATTATAAATAGTAAACCGACCAATAGCCTGAATGGCCCGAATGCCTTTTTTTAATTTTATTATGGATAATCCCCCTTTTAAGGGTTTACGGGGAACCCATACATGACCCATAGGCCCAAGGCACAAGGCTCGACTGACCCACAATACATGAATCAAAGGCCTAGAGGCATACCATGCCCAATACATGAACCGTAGGGCTAGCCCACTTGAACTGCCCCTCCCCAGCTTCTACGTCATTGAACACCTAGATCCCCACCTTGAATTGCTGATCGGCTAGAATTTCCCCGTACAAATCTGCACGATGACTGGTCCCTATGGCAGCTGCCATACCCTCTCATTCTTCCAACCCGGTTAGCTCTACTTCTAGTGGCTACTACTCTTGTTGCTCTGATCCACTTATGGGGCCTGTTCTGCGTGAACTGGGCTACTCTATGGTCTACGTGGCCCAAATGTACTATGGCCCGAAGGCCTTTGATGACCTGAAGGCCCTTGAGACCCATAGGCCCAAATCGGTGGCCCAAAGTCCCAAATCAGGTGAATAGTTTCGGTTGCTACAGTACTGAACATTAACTGCTACAATAATACTATAGTGACTGCTACAATATTGCTACAGTACTGCTATTGTAACCCGAAAATGTTTATTTAGAATTTTATAATTAATATAATAATTTAAAAGAAAAATTATTTTCATAAATTAAATTCATAAATTAATATTTTTGTGTCTTATAATTATAATATAATTTTATGAGACATTAATTAATTTTTTAAAGTGTAATAAAATCAATTATAATTTTAAAATTGGTATTTTCTAAATAAATAATGATTTTAATTAAAAATTAAATTTCCCATATTTAGAGAATTATATTCATAAAATGGACCCAATTTTTTAAATCTACACATTAAAAAATTGTTAGGTTGAATTTTTTGTATTTTTCTAAAATAGTTGAATTTTTGATGAATAGTGAAATACGATAATTTACGGTATTTAACATTATAAGTAAATAAATGATTTTTTGAGTCATGGTAGAGTCATGGATGATGTAAGTTCCCATTATATAGAAATATCATTATTTATTTACCGTATTTATTCATGGGAATCGACAATATTGATAGTCTCGTGACAAAATTAGCAATTAATGAATAAAATAATAAAAAACACCCATCTCCTCCCACTATAAATACCACCCCTCGCAACCTCTTCTCCTCACACATTATAAGATTTATATCTTGCTAATATTCTAAAAAATTAATCTCTCAAACCTATTCCCCATGTTATGGTCATGATGGTATTACCAAAATACCATTTCCAAGTTCCTTAAGGAGGTTCTCAAGGAGACGACACTCAAGAGGTAAAACCCTCCCTCTTTCTCTTTTAATTTATTTTATTTTCTTATCCTTCCATCAACTCCCATATCCAATGTTACATGATAAATCCAGTATCATATATATAATATAATGTTATTTTTTTAATGGAATATCCATCATCAAATCTATTCTCCTCTCATTTATTTCTAAAAATGAAAACTTCATCCATGAGGCATCGATTCACCACTTTCATGGATGATGAGTTTTAATTTTTCATTACCACCTTAAAGGCTAGTCATAAAACCATTTTTATGGTTAAAAATTATTATAATAAGTGTATTATAACTTATTTAATATTCTATAACCAATATATAAACATATTATTAAATAAAATGATACTAATTTGTGATGGTCGTAAAAACTGCCAAAATAAACTAATCATTTTTATCAACGTTTTATCTAATGAATCATACTAATTTAAAAAATAAAATGATATATGGGAAAATTTAAAATTTTTTAAATAAATTAATACCATCTCATTCCAGTTTTTGAGTTTTTATTCCATTTGAAATGAACTTTCATAATTATACACAAGCGAACCGACCATGAAACCTTGAAACGAACACACATACAACAATGGAATTAAACACTATAACCCATCTAAATGGTCATAAATGAAATTAATAAAATTTTAACAATTAAAAAATATTTTTAATAGGTTTTTAATTAAATTATTAATGATTCTAATTTGATTATCCTGGATATTAAGTGCAAGTGCAGAACACTTTCGGACATAATGTAAGGGATCTCTCCGAACCTTACAATTACCATTAGGATATGCTTTCTATCTATTTAAAACAATTTAATTATTAATTATTATTATATAATTGTTCCATATTCTATTTATATGTTCAAAAATTATGTATCTAGATCCATTCATCCTTATTTTATGGGGAAATAAATGTTTTATAAGGTTCTTTTTCAATTCCTCTTGATAAGAAAGCCCGATTAAAAGGAACTTCTCAATTCTTACCCATTTTCAAGTACAATCCATAATATGTTTTAATCCACCAATATTTTTTTTAAAATAAATTTTTTTATCATTAAAAACTATTCATTTATGGTTTTATGAAAACAATTAAGTCTTTTTTCGCTTTAAATACTCTTATATTTTCCTTTAAACCGCACCGAAGTGGCTCATTTATAAAGTATCTTAAATTTTTTTTATATGTTTTCAATTTATTTGGACATAATTTATCATAATATATGAATATTTTCCCTTATCAATGTCCATGTATGATTTAAATCCATTCTTTCATGAACACCATTATGATATTCCATTTGGTTATGCTTTATGATATGGTTATGATACCCATTTGTTTCCATGGGTAACCCTAATGTTTATTCCTTATGTTTGATTCTTCTTGTGGCACAAATATTCATGAACATGTTATGATGGATGTGACCAAATATTTCTCCAATTCATTTGGTAATGTTTTAGTCTCATGAGACGTCATGTTGGGATAAAGAGTAAACCTGATTCCTTTATGGGACATTGTACACAATGTGATATAGTCTCAGCAGTTAGCCATGACTCATGTTTATGTCATGTTATATGTTGATAAAAATTCCTATGTTACCATGATTACATGATACCATGTTCTATATTTTATTCTTCCATATGTTTCTTCATGTTCCATTCCTTTTTATGTTATCATGTTATGCCCTCTTACCCATGTGCTATTCTTTATTTCTATGTTTATTCCCTCACTAGGATTTTTATCTCATCCATTTTTTCTATGTATTACCTAGAATATCCTATGTATATGTAAGATCTCAAAGTAAGTTAGAATATCATTATGGATGATTAATATAAATATGATCTATTCTATTTCTATGTTTTTAGTTTTATGCACATAATCTTCCAGAGACACTAGACTTTATGATCCTTGGTTTGTATTTGAGGGTTAATTATGCTTAAAATCATGTAATAATATGTTTAAAATTCTAGTGATATTATAGTTGGTATCATAGGAAGGTCTAATTATTTTTGGATATTAGGACTAGGAAACTTTATTAAGAACCCTAGGGATAATTCCATCACCATGGATAACTTATATTAAAACTTAGGGAATCAAAAGATAGGATATACTTTCCATTTTAAAGTTTATTCCTCTATGTTAAATGTTTCCTTTTTATATGCTTATTATCTAACTATTAAATCCACCCTAATTGTATTTTCTTTTCTTAGTTAATGATTAGAAATAGTAAAACCTATTCCAACAATCAATGTGATAGGAAATGCGATGATTGAACTAATGATATGCCTAACCTGATGGAAGCTGGAGTAACACATCTTATGTTTATTCCAAACCAGTCATCACATATTACAATTAATTACTGAAACATAGTTGAGTTTCCCAACACATCAAAGAAGATAAACATGACATCTCATAGAATCTCAAGTAATAAAGATGATAAGGAAAAGAATAATCAATTCCCTACGTGTCAAAAATGTGGGAATAAGCATCCTGAAAGCTATCTCAAGGGATTGGGAGATGATTAAAATGTGGAAAATAAGGACATGAAGAGGCAAATTTCCAAATTAAAATGAAGATTCCTACTAAAAAGATGAAGGTAAATAAAATTCAACTTAGGGTACCATATACAGTTTTATGTCATAAATGTGGATAATTTGGCCATTATCCAAGTCATTGAACTATTACAAGGTCCAAAAAGCATAATGAACATCAATAAAATCCAAGAATAAGAGAATAAGGAATCCACTATACTGAGATATAACATGGTGTTTGAAGTACAATTAACCTCTACACCAGAGTTGTGTTTATGTTGTTGTATTTCCATTCATTCCATATTAGCATATCTTGTATGTTTTCGAAGTAAATCGAGTCAACATCCCATATTAATTGATTTCATCAGGGTAAAGATTCTATGATTATTTTATCATATGTTGAAGTTTATGGAAATTTACTTCTTGAAAATCATATTTGACTTCATTTAGTGGAGTTTGATGTTACTTTGGGCATGAATTGACTATCTTTATACAAAGACAACATCAATTATCTAGAAAGGGAGATAACTCTTCACATCCTGAGGCATCCTCCAATTCTGTACAAGTGTGAGGAGGAGGATGAATCTCCTTCAGAATCATCATTTCAAGTGTGGATATTATTGCATTATGAGAAATTATATCTAGCTCAAATGATTGATACAAAGGAGATAATCATGCTCGAATACATGCCCATTTTGAGGGACTATACCGATGTGTTCCCTATAGAATTACCTGGTCTTCTTTATAACCTATATGTTGAGTTCTTAATTTAACTTATTCATGGATATATTCCTATATCAAATAAACCTTATATAATGGCCACCATTGAGTTGTAAGAACTACAGAAACAGTTAAAAGAGAATCTAGATAAGGGTTTTATATGCCGAAGTGCTTCACCATGGGGTGCACCCATCCTATTTGTCAAAAAGAAGGATTTATCAATGCATATCTGTATTGATTATCACAAGATAAAAAAATCATGATAAATAACAAGCATCCCCTATCACAGATATATTAATTTTTTGGTTTACTATGTGGGGCCAAGTATTTCTCTACAGTGGACCTTCAGTCAGGATATCACTAATTAAAGGAAAGAAAGGAAGATATTCCCAATAATACATTTCGAATGAGGTATGAACACTATGAGTTCATAGTGATTCCCTTTGTACTCACTAATTATCCAGAAATTTTCATGGACTTAATGAATATAGTCTTTATAGATTACCTCAAAAAATTTGTGGTATTCTTTATCGATGATATTCTAATATACTCCAAGAGAAAGGAGGAATATGAGGAGAATTTGAATACCATGATAAAGAATTTAAAAGGGATACAATCTATGAGAAGTATAATAAATATGAGTTTTTTATGGAGGAAGTATCATTATTGGGGCATGTTATCACCAACAAAAGAATATCCGTGGATCCTTCCAAGACAAAGACAATCAAAGAGTGGCCCAGGCCAACATCAGTAATAGAGATCCATAGTTTTCTTGGTTTAACTGGGTAATACCAATGATTTGTGAAGAAATTTTCATGATTTTAAAACCCATTAACCAATATGACTTGGAAGGGAGTAAAGTTTATCTGGACTAGTGAATGTGAAGACTACTTCAAAGAGTTGAAAAAGAGTCTTATCACTACACCAGTAGTCACTCTTATGAAATGTTGGGAACTATTTTTGGAATACATGGATGATTAAAAGAAGGTATTAGGATTATTATTGATAAAAAATGATAAAGTGACAGCCTACGCCTTAATGTAGTTTTAAATTCATGAGAAAAACTATCCCACACATGATCTGGAGTTGGCGACTATGATATTCACATTGAAAATCTAGCATCATTATCTCTATAAGAAGAAGTGTGAGATATATACTAATCATATGAGCCTCAAATATATATTCAAATATAAGTATATTAATATTCTCTAGTGAATATGGTTAAAGATAATCAAGGATTATGATTGCTCAATCCATTACCATCTTGGTAAGACAAATAAAGTGGCAGATGATCTAAGTAGAAAGGATCCTACATATTTATCAATGATGAGAATTGAGAAGGATCCAATCTTCTTGGAACTAAAAAGGATGTACATGGGAATAATTAAGGAAGGAACATCATCAATCCTTTCACAAATGATTATTCAACCATCCCTTATAGAGAAAATAAAGGATTCTCAAAGAAATGATATGGAAATTTAGAAAAAGGTGGAAGCTATCAGAAATGGGAAATCCTCATATTTCAAAATTTATGAGGAATGATTCATAAGATTTGGGTCATTACTATGTGTACCATATAATCCAAATATAAAGAAAGATATTATGAATGATTCACATAGCTCAACATTCTCTATTCACCCAGGAAGAAAAAATATGTATCAAGATCTCTGAGAGCACTATTTGTGGGACAATATGAAGAAGGAGATCACTAAATATATATAAAAGTTTTTGGTATGTCAACAAGTGAAGGATGAAAGGAAAAGGTCTAAGGTTATGATGCAACCATTACCCATACCAACATGTAAGTGGGAAAACATCACCATAGACTTTTTCACTGGACTTACAAAGACATCCAGAGGAAACAATGCTATATGATTTGTTGTGGATCATCTTACAAAGATAGATCACTTTATTACAATTATATAGGACTTATCACTCAAAAAAATTTAATAGATATAAATAAAAGAATTTGTGAGGCTACATGGAGTAAAAATATCGATTGTATTCGATCGAGATCTGAGATTTACCTCCAAGTTCTAGAAAAGTCTCCAACATTCTCTAAACATTGATCTGAACTTCATTATGATCTATCATCCTCAAACTAATGTCCAATATGAGTTAAATATTCAATAATTTTAATATATATTGAGATCATGTTCTATAGACTTAAAAGGAGGATGAGACCAACATCTACCTCTAGTCGAGTTCTCATACAATAATAGTTTTCAATCAAGCATACAAATGGCTCCATATGAAGCCCTTTATAGGAAAATATTAAGAACACCAACATGATGGGATGAAGTCAGTGAACGTAAGCTACTATGACTTTAAATGGTTGAAGAAATGGTAAAAAAGGTGAAAACAATTCAATATAACATCAAGGAATCCAAAAGTCAATATAATATCTATGTAGACAATCATCGATAGGACCTATAGTTTAAGGTTAGAGATATGGTATTCCTATGCATATCTCCATAGAAGAGGATCATGAGATTTGGAAAGAAAGGAAAGCTAAGTCCCAGTTACATCATCCCCTTAGAGATTCTTGATCACTTCAAAGATGTGGCCTATAGACTAGCACTCCCACCTACTATGTCTCAAGTACACGATGTATTCCATGTATCCATCTTGAGGAAATACACACTAGATCCCTCACATGTACTAATTCTAGAGGCGGTACAACTGGAGAATGACCTCTTGTATGAAGAGAAGCTAGTGAAGATCTTGGACCATAGAGATAAAGTTATACACAACGAGACTACTCACCTGGTCAAAGTACTATGGAAGAACCATTAGTATGAAGAGGAAACATGGGAACCAGATGAAGCAATGAAGGAGAATTTCCCCCACCTATTTTCAACTTAGAAAGTAAAACAAAATTTTGAGGGAGAAATTTCATAAGGGGGGAAGAATTTAATGACCCTGAATCTTATTAATGGAAATAACCTTCTTATAATTATGTCATATATTATAAATAACATAAAATCACATATAAAACACAATACAAACTTTATAAATGAATAATGAATGAAATAACATGTATTTATAGAAATTAAGGAACCTATACCAATGGAATAGTAACTTGACCATTAGAATAATAATGTGACCATTTAGAATAGTAAACCAGCCAATAGAATAGTAAACTCACCTATGAAAGTGTAAATAAAATTTAGGTATCTTATGAATTAAAATATAATATGTTTATATCATGTAATAAGTAAATAGATGTTTTAAAAATGTTAAATTAAGTATTGGTATTTTTGTGAAATGTAAATGTTTATTTACAATTTTATAATTAATATAATGATTTAAAATAAAATTTATTTTCATAAAGTATATTCATAAATTAATATTTTGTTTTTTATGATTATAAAATAATCTTATGTGACCTTAATTAATTTTTCAAAGTGTCATAAAATCAGTTATAATTTTAAAATCAGTATTTTTGAATAAATGATGATTTTAATTAAAAATTAAATTTATCATATTTAGAAAATTATTTTCATAAAATAGAGTCCATTTTTGAAATCTAAATGTCAAAAAATTATTAGGGTGAATTTTTGGGATTTTTCTAAAATAGTTTAATTTTTGGTTAATAGTGAAATATGATAATTTATAGCATTTAACATTATAAGTAAATAATTTTTTTCAAGTCATGGATGATGAAAGTTCCCATTATATCGAACTCAAATTCTATCTTTACCATATTTAGTCATGGTAATCAACACTATTGATAGTCTTGATCCAAAATAATAAACTAATGAATAAAATAATAAAAAACATTCATCTCCTCCCACTATAAATATATTCCCTCACCTCGTCTTCTCCTCACACCTTATAATATTTGAATCTTGATAATATTATTCCCAATTCCTCTCCCAAACCTCTTCCGCATGTTCTAGTCTTTCTGGTCTCACTAAAATACTATTTCCAAGTTCCTTAAGGAGGTTCTCAAGGAGACGATACTCAAGAGGTAAAACCCTCCCTCTTTCTCTTTTAATTTCTTTTATCTTCTTATACTTCCCTCACCTCACCTATACAAAGTAACATGATAAATCTAGTATCATATATATAATTTAATGTTATTGTTTTAATCTAATATTCATCATAAAATCTCTTCTCCTATCCTTTTGTTCTAAATGAAAACATCCTTTGTGAGGTGTTGATTCACCGCCTTCATGGATAAAGAGTTTTTGTTTTTAATTACTGCTTTAAATGCTGGTCATAAAACCATTTTTATGGTTAAAAAAGATTATAATATGTATATTAAAACTTATTTAATGTTTTTAACTAGTAAATAAACATATTATTAAATAAAATGATACTAATTTGTGATGGTTGTAAAAACCGCCAAAATAAACTAATAATTTTTTATCAATGTTTTATCTAATGAATCATCCTCATGTAAAAAAAATGATATATGAGAATATTTAAATATATGGAAATAAATTAATACCATCTCATTCCACTTCTAGGGCTTTTATTCCATTTTACAATAACTTTCATAATTATACACAAGCGAACCAACCATGAAACCATGAAACAAATGCACCTGCAACAACGGAATTAAATATTACAACCCATAAAATGGTCAAAAATGAACTTAATAAAATTATAATAAATAAAATATAAGTTTAATAGTTTCTGAATTAAATTATTAATCATTCTAATTTTATTATCCATGACATTAAGTGCAGGTGCAAAACTCTTTCATACATAAGGTAAGAGATTTATCTAAACCTCCCAATTACCTTTGGGTTATGCTTTATATATCTTTACACTAATGTAATTATTAATTATTCTGATAGAATTATTACATATTATATGTATATGTTCCAAAATTATTTATCTAGATCCATTCATACTTATTTTATAGTGAAATACATGTTTTATAAGGCCCCCTTTTTAATTCCTCATAATAAGCAAGACCGATTATTGAGAACTTCCCAATTTCTTACCCATTTTCAAGTAAACTCCATAATATTTTTTAATCCAAAAATATTTTTTTTAAAATCACTATTTTTATCATGAAAAAATATCTTAGTTTATTTCTAGTTTTATGCAAATAATTAATCCTTTGTACGCTTTAAATACTCTTTTATATTTTCCTTAAATCGCACCAAAGTGGATCATTTATAAATTATATTAAACACTTTTTTACATGTTTTAAATTAATTTGTACACCATTAATAATGATCTATGACTATTTTTACTTATTAATGTCCATGTATTATTTAAATACTTTCTTTCATGAATACCATTATGATATTTCATTTGGTTATACTTTATGATGTGGTTATGATACCCATTTCTTTCCATAGGTAACCCTAATGTTTATTCCTTATGTTTTATTTTTCATGTGACACACATATGCATGAACATGTTATGATGGGTGTTCCTAGATATAAATATAATTCATTGGGTAATGTTTTAGTCTCAGGAGACTTCATGTTGGGACATCGAGTAAACCTGATTCCTTTATGGGATTTTGTCCACTATATGATATAGTCTCGACAATTAGCATTGAAAAATGATTATGTCATATTATATATTGCTACCAAATTAATATGTTACCATTATTACATTATAACATGTTCTATATGTTTATTTATGTTTCATGCCTTTTTATGTCATCATGTTAGACCCTCTAACCCCTGTGCTATGCTTTATTTCTATGTTTATTCCCTTACTGGGGTTTTTAGATAATCCATTTTGTCTATGTATTCCCCAGGTTATCCTATGTAGATGTAAGATATGAAAGGAAGTTAGGAGATCATTATGAATTATTAATATAAATATTATCTATTCTATTTCCATGTTTTCAGTTTTATGTACCTAATCTTCAAAAGATACTAGAATTTACGATCCTTGGTTTTTATTTGAGGGTTAATTATTCTTAAAATCATGAAATAATATGTGTAAAAGGATAGGGAAATTATATTCAATGATACTAATCCCAAGAAAAAATATATTGACAATGTTTAAGTTAATGAAATAATAGAAGGTGAACAACCTATATCTAAAAAAGCAGGAGCATCATAGCACGATGGTGTTAACAAAAACCATTAAGGCAAAAAGTAAAGGCATCAAATTTGAGGCTAGATGGAATGCACATGACCAGCCAGTTAACCCTAAAAAGTCCATTTTCATTAGTTAC
Source organism: Viscum album (assembly GCA_963277665.1). Classification (NCBI taxonomy): domain Eukaryota; kingdom Viridiplantae; phylum Streptophyta; class Magnoliopsida; order Santalales; family Viscaceae; genus Viscum; species Viscum album. Next base: position 1,764,801,442 of record OY728161.1, read on the forward strand.
ATTGGGGTCACCACTAAAATTAACTTTCCTATTAATGTATATAAATGAAATAATGTTGCGCCCATGGTTAACGCATTAATTTGGGAAGATATTAGGGCTAAATTATGAAATAATTTCTTTATTTTAATAAAAAATAAAATAAGGAAACATTGATTTACTATTAATTATCCCTTTTAGAGTGTATTTATACTAGAAAAATGCTTAATTAAACTTTTATTATTGGTAATTTTAATGGATCATCGAGGATTTCAGATAATTCTTAAGAAGCATTATCTTAAGGATGCTGAAGGGAAATACCCGCACCCACCATAGATGTATGCACACATGATAAACTAAGAAATGAGAAATTCATTTGTTGGTCATCATGAGAAGACATATTTTTAGGTACATTTTTATTGGTAATACATTACTTGACAATATGTGTATTAATTACTTTGATTAAGAATTTTTTGTTTATGAAATAACAACTGAGTGTCGAAAATAAGCAGTGTGCATCAGAACCAACATACCCCTACTATAAATCAAGGATGTGGTACACTTCACTTGAAAAAAATGGTATATATTTTAAATATACAGTAATACTTTTATGTGGTAGGAAATAAGAAAATAATTATGTCCCTTTATTTATATTTAGATTGATAAATTAAAATCAAAAGACACTTCCATCCCACATCATGCTCTATAGAAGGATACCCATGTAAATAAAGATGAAGTACTAATAGATGAAAAAAATATGGAAATAATGTGTAATTATGACATAATAATTTTTTTTTCTGCATTAAGTTGGTATTACATAACAATAGCATCATAGGTGTGGGTTTTGTAGTGTTTAACAAAACATATTTTGGGAAAATAAATGCACAAGGGGATAAATATAAGAAAATGGAGGATATGAAGACACAAATAACTAATCTAGAATAAAAAAATTAATCGACATTATGAGTTGTTAGAGAACGTTATGGGAAGATATCAAATAGAATAAATAACACAACAAAAAACACTGCATGAAGATCCACCCCCCATCTTTGATGTGAGCCATTCCCCTCAAAGGTCTACCTTACCAGAGGTAATCAATTTTTTATAACTATTTTTGTGAAATGTGAATCAGGAAGACACTAATATATTTCCTATAATAATATTCTATAGGATGAAAATGATCATGATTTATATTTATCAACACCTACCCATTACCATGTTATGAGGGGTACAATTTACAATATCCCATGAAATATTCTACACAACAAACAACTTTTAAAAGGTAATGTGAGGGTGGAGATTCATGTATCTCAGAAGATGATCACTGAGATACCTGTTTTAATTGATGATATGAATGTTCACATGGCTAAACTTTCTATTAGAACTTTTTTATCATGTCCCTTTTATCTTGCAAAAATACATGTCAATAAGTAGGTATTATTTTCTAATTTATTTTTTATGAAAAACCTTTAACAATTAATGAAAAAGGACAAAACTGAGGAATGGTATTACTAATGGATAAAAGGAAGAAGAAAAATAAGGTTTAATAAAAAAAATATAAAGGATCGAGTAATAAAATGAAAATACCTTTAGAAAGAACCTTTACCCAACCATTTTAGCTTTTAAATCTACTAATATTACAAGTTTATATAGATACAATGTTCAAAGACAATGATATGACCATCATTGATTCTAAAGAACAAATGAATGGAGTGGCCATTACATACTTTCTTGGTCTTTATAATGTATATTAAATCCTCAATCATGTATGACTAGGAGTTTCAGTTGTAAATGAATACATGAGGTGTATTTTCATAATTTTTTTATCCAATAACCAATCTACTTTGTTAATTATAGTTAAATACTATTAATATTTTTACAGGCATATATATTAGTACTATTCTGAGGGAAAACCCCATGAAAAAAAATTTGAACTCATTAGTTCTCACATCACTTCTACTCAAAAATGATCATTGGAAGAATATGGATATTCAATAGTAGTGAAAAACTAGCTGTAATGTTTGGAAACAAACTTATAGGTGACATAATATTCTTAATACCAATGATTAAGGGATGAAACTCTATAATTTAATCATATCAAGTTTATTTTCATTCATTTAATTACTTATTCCTTTTTATTTTTAGGGATAATTGGTTTCCCATTGCAATCAATTTGGATAATCCAAAGATTTATTTTTTGGATTCAATGCATGGATACCCAATAAATCGACCACACATAATGATTTTTATCAATTTTTAATACACTAAATAAAACATTTTAAAAATAAAATTCAAGTTATATATTTTATATTTTTTTAAATTAAAATTTTGTTATGATAGGGTGGTGTTTAAATATCATCAAAATCACAACATGGGGATAGTCCATGAGCACAATAAGCCTATCAAATTCTATAAGTGGATAAGTATTAGGGCATATATAGTAATATATCACTATTAAAACATATATCAAAACAAATTATTTATTTTTATCAATGTTTCTATAGTTTCTGAAATGAAATAATGGAAAAGAATTTGGTTATTTTGTTTGTAAATTTATGAAAGACATTGTCTATCATCAACAAAAGAGCATCTCTAAAGAGGTATTTCCAATGATAATTACAATTTTATTTAAAATATTTATTAATTAGTTGTTTATTTATATTTTTCCAGTACTACTATGACTATTAATAGTCTGTGTATTCAAATTAGGAAATATATTTTTTTAGAAATGAATATGAAGAATACATGGTGTCATAATGTACGCAGACATCATGAAGAGGTGACTTCATACCACTTATTTATTTAATTTTTTTTTATCATTTTATCTAATTATATTATATTCTATTTTATTTTCATTTTTATCCACTAATTATTTAGTTATTTTTCATAGAGATAATGGAGAGGTGAATTTTTTGAGAATTGATTCTTCTCTAACCATTTTACGCTCTATAAAGAGAATAAAATGCTTGAATAAAAATAATTTCTCAAAAAATAAAACAAGGATGATTCACTTGGGTACTATTTGTTCTCTTCAAAGAGATATTTGTTCTTTATTTGATATGTTTATGTTTACTAGTTTGTGTTTTCAGTTTAAAAATTAATTAAAGGGCATGTTTTTATTTAAAAATGACATTTTAGTTAAAAAGACACATGACATACTCAAAACTGATCAAACACATTCAGATTATTTTTATACTCTATAAAAATGACCCACAATTAATTTTTTATGTGTAGGAATCATTTGTACCTCAATCTAATACACAATGTGACTAGTATGAATCGAAACAAGTGTTTTCTATTTAAAAATGTCATTTTAGTTAAAAATGTGTTTCACTCACTAAAAACTTAGAAAACACAATCATATTGTCTTTATACTTTAGGAAAATTATCCACAAGTCATTTTTTATGTTTGGGAATCAACCAAATGTCAATCCAACACATGGTATGGTCGATATGACTTAAAGTGTGTGTTTTTAGTTCAAAATTAAATTTTAGTTAAAAAGATGCATGACATACTCAAAATTGAACAAACACATTCATATTATTTTAATACTTTAGTACAGAAATACATAAGTCATTTGTGACATATAGGAATCAAACTCACTTTAATCTGACACACGGTGTGACCGATATGACTTGAAGTGTGTTTTTTTATTTAAAAATGAAAATTTAGTTAAAAAATGTGTGACATACCCAAAAATGATAAAAAAATTCATATTTTTGATACTTTATAAAAATGATACATAAGTAATTTTTGATATATAGGAATTATTTGTACCTCAATACAATACACTATGTGACCAGTATGACTTAAAATGTTTGGTTTCAGTTTAAAAATAAAATTTAATTTAAAATGTGTTTCACTCACTAAAAAAATAAAACACACTATAATTATCTTAATACTTTAAGGTAAAAATCCAGAAGTCATTTTTGATGTGTAGGATTTATTCTCATATCAATCCTACACATAGCGCGACCAATATGACTCAAAGTTCATATTTTTAGTTTAAAAATGAAATTTTAGTTAAAATGCATGTCACCCATTGAAAACCTAGAAAACATGCTTGGATTGGATTAATACTTTATAAAAACAATAATTAGGTCATTATTGATGTGTAGGAATCAACCGCACATCAATATGACACATGGTGTGACCTATATGACTCAAAGTGTGTGTTTTTATTTAAAATTGACATTTTAGTTCAAAACACATGTCACATACTCAAAACCAAGAAAACAAATTCATATTGTTTTTATACATTAGGATAATTATTAATATGTAATTTTTGATATGTAGGAATCATTGGTACCTCAATCCGATACACGGTGTGCCCAGCATGATTTGAAATGTGAGTTTTCAATATAAAAATAACATTTTAGTTAGAGAGGCATTCCATACTCTAATCCAAGAGATTTTTTTTTACTTTTGTATAATGATCTATAAGTAATTTTTGACATGTAGGAATCATCTATACCTCAATTCAAAAACAGTGTAATCGGTATGACTCAAAATGGGGGTTTTCAGTTTAAAAATGACATTTTAGTTAAAAACATGTTCCACTCACCAAAAACTAAGAAAGCACATCTGTATTGGATTGATACTTTAGGAAAATGATTCATATTTCATTTGAGATGTGTATGAATCATACTAACATCAATATGACACACAGTGTGACCAGTATGACTCAAAGTGTGTGTTTTCAATTTAAAAATGAAATTTTAGTTAAAAAAATGCATCACTCATCTAAAATCCATAAAACACACTCATATTGTCTGGATACTTTAGGAAAATGATCCTGAAGTCATTTTTGACATGTAGGAATCAACTTCATATTAATCTGACACATGGTGTGACTGGTATGACTCAAAGTATGTGTTTTTATTTAAAATTGAAATTTTCTTTCAAAATATATGTGACATACTCAAAACCAAGAAAAAAATTCATATTGTTTTTATACTTAAAAAAATGATCAATAATTCATTTATGATTTGTAGGAATTATCTGAACCTCAATCTGATATATGGTGCGACTATTATGACTCAAAATGTGTGGTTTCAGTTTAAAAATGACATTTTTGTTAAAAAGACACATTATATACTAAAAAAAATCAAACTCATTAATATTGTTTTGATACTTTAGAAAAATTATCCATAATTCATTTTTTATGTGTAAGAATCATCTTTGCCTCACTCTGATACATGGTGTGACCAGTATGACTCAAAATGTGTGCTTTCAGTTAAAAAATTAAATTTTAGTTAAAAACATGTGTCATTAATTGAACCCTAATAAAAAACACTAATATTATATTTATTCTTTAATAAAATTATCCATAAGTCTTTTTTACATATAGGGATCATCCATACAACAATCCGACACATGGTGTGACTCAAAGTGCTTGTTTTCAGTTTAAAAATGACATTTTAGTTAAAAACATGTGTCGGTCACTAAAAACCTATAAAATGCACTTATTTTATCGTGATACTTTATTAAAATGATCTTTAAACCATTTATGATATTTAGGAATCAACCACACATCAATATGACATGTGGTGTGATCGATATGACTCAAATTGTGTGTTTTTATTTAAAATTTATATTTTAGTTCAAAACACATGTCACATACTTAAAACTAAGAAAATGCAATTGGATTTTATTAATAATTTGGGAAAATAATCCATAAATCATTTGTGATGTGTATGTATCAACCAAAAATTAATATGACATATGGTGTGCCTGATATGAATTGAATTGTATTTTTTTAGTTTAGAATTGACACTTTAGTTTAAAACACACATCACATACTTAATACTAAGAAAATGTGCTCGAATTGTCTTGATATTTTAGGAAAATGATCAATAAATCATTTGTGATGTGCACAAGTTAATCACACATTAATTCAACACATGTTTTTCCCAATATAACTCAAAGTGTATGTTTTCAATTTAAAAGAGACATTTTATTAATGTATTATTTCATATTTATGTTTAATTTACTTATTTAGAGTATTACTAATATAAGGATTGGTTTTTATATAATTTAACTATTTTTATTAAATTGGGGTGGTTTTTTCAGTAACTGATAGCATTATTAAGCTCTTTTGAGTTGGGGTAGGGTGCCAAAGATGAAAAACATTAATGTTTTTAAATTTGTTGATGTTTGTGATAAATTGCATATACCAATGTAATTGTAGAAACCAATGTTTGAAATGTTTTAAATATAGTGTTTTTTTGTTGTATTTTTATGTGAATTTAATTAAAATTAAAATTTGTATTTTCTAGTGTAGTGTGCTATATTTTTAGCAGCACACTTCTACAACATGGACTTTATCAGTGCTAGGAATAACACTAATAAAAGGTCACTTTATCAGCACTATAAATGCACTGATAAAATTTCCACTTTATCAGAACTAATCTAGTTCCCATAAAGTACCCCATTTATTATAATTTTTAGCATTGATTAAGGGGTATTTTATTAGTGCTAAAAATAGCACAGATAAAATCCATCAGCTTTCAGAGGCACTTACAACATTAATTCTATTTTAGTACCAATGAAGGCCCTTTATAGTGCTATTAAATCCCATATCTATAGTAGTGATTTATACTGGTTAGCTAATGGTTTTAAATCTAATTTCAATAATTATATATTTTTATAGATATGTTTGCCTATAAATACCTCTCTAATACCATTATTTGGCATCAAAGATAAATTTAAGAAGATTCTGAGTTTCTTTGGAAAATTAATAAGTTAGGTTAGCTATATAACATGGATATATCACACAATAAGGGATACTTCATAACAAGGATTGACCTCATAGTGAGTTTATCTTGAAAATGAGGTCCTGAGAAGAAGTTCATGAGGTAGGGTTCCATGAAGCTCCAATCCACTTGCATAATGCAGAGGCTGGTCCATGAATCATAGTACATAGTGAATAATAAAACGTGCAACACTTCTTTCATGATTGTTTTTGGGCCCATCATTTTATGAAACAATATTTAGTGATTTTTCTAAATATTGAGGAGCATATTGGTGCATCATTTTCTAGAATTCATGATGAAACATTTTTATCAATTTTCTAATGATAAGGGAGAAAACTTCAATTCATTAAACTGAGAAAGACCTCCACCAGAGTAGTGAGCAAGGGGGAGTCAGCAGTAGTGAACCGAGGGAGGTAAGTGAGCTATCCTTGAAAACATTGTAAAGGTAGCGAGTTTGGTGTACAATGACCATGGATGAATAATTTTAATCCACAAAAATCTAGTAAAACATAGTGTATTCTAGTATTACTGACACATCATTGGCGTATTCTCCTCGGATCATCCCTTAGCGATGAACCAAGTAATTTTTTTTGTGTTTTGTTTTTCACTTATACACTTCTGTGATTGGTGTATGTTTAATACAATATGAAAATTTTAATGAGTTTCTACCAATATGGGCAAAATATCTTTTAATTCATAGGAAAAAGTTGACACCCTTATTAACCTCTCTCCTCTCAGGACGTCTCGGGGTCTAACATACCCTTTAGGCTTCTTCCTTAGTGGCATTAGGTGGACTTTCCTAAATCCCAAGATTAATATCAATAAACAAGTCAAGTACCCAAAAAAGAATAAAATATGTCATAATAAAAAAACCACATATGAACACTCACTATTTAATATAATCCCTTTTTATGATGTATCATCAAACATGTTTCACTCCTGTGTCATCAACCCATATGCTTGATACATATTTCTTTGAATATCTGAAATGAACTCATCTATACAATATGAACACAAAATTCAATATAATTTTTCCATTTTAATCAAAGTTTTGAAACATAAAATTCTATAAATATGTAAGGTAAAAAACCTTCCTTGAATTATTCATTAATATCATATCATTCGTGATGCTTCCAACATACCAAATTCACCATGATCATATGTCATCATGATTTATGATAATACATCAAAGTGAATGATCCCTAAAATACGTTAATAATAATATTAATGTATAAGGATAATTATAAATGATCCCAAACAATAATATCCAAGTACACATAAACATTTGGATTTCCTATAGGTGGGTCTGTTCTCATAATATTTTATCTTAAAGATTATCAAGTGAGAACTTCATGAGATAAAGTCTCATATGCTTATGAGTACTCGCACCTAACAATAAACATACTATATTTCCTATCATATAATATTATCCAACCATAGAAAAATGTTTATAAATATCATCATGACATTTTAAGGCTCTCATCATAGAAAAAAACTGTTATACCCTTTTCAATGCAACATATACCCCATGCCATTATTATATTAAAGTCACATAGAACAATGAAAAATATGTAATAATATATTTAATTATTATTAACCTATTTAAATATATATTCAATATTAAATACAAATAGTTGGTTTCAGGACACCAACTCAATAGACTCCCACTTGTACTAAAGATAATTTCTAACAACTTTTAGTCCACTAGTTCTCACATGATGATCTTGTTTCTACAAAGTTAAGGCTTTAGTTAAGGGGTCTGCCATGTTTTTTTACATGTAAAATCTTATCACTTTGAAATCACCTCTCTAAAAAAATTCTTGAATAGATGATATTTCTAAAGTATACGCTTCTCCCATTTATGTGACCTTGGATCCATTGCAAGATCCACCATTACAATTTTATCACAATAGAGTGTGATAGAGTCTTCACTATTAAGAAACATGTAAAGATCTTATATGAAGTTTCATATCCAAATCACTTCTTTAGTTTCCTTAAAATCCATAATGTACTCATACTCTATTTTATAATTGACGACCATAACTTTATTTGAGCTCTTACAACTCACAACATTTCCATTGAGAGTAAACATGTATCCCAACTACTATTTTGGATCATATTGATCTATTTGAAAACTAGTATCTGCATATCCTCTGATGAATAGTTCTTCATATACTCCATAGACCAGGAACATATCCTCAGTATGCCTAAGACACTTAAGGATAATATTTAATTCCATCTAATAGAAGTCACCTGGGTTATCTTGATATCTTCCTATCATACTTAAGGCATATATGTTATCTATCCTTGTACATAGCATAATATAAATGAATGAACCAATCACTAAATATATTTAATCCTTTCCATCCTCTGTATTTACTTATGTGTATATGGAAATAAATTCTTGGAAAAATAAATGTCATGTGACAATAGAAAAATACCCTCTTATATTGTTCCATACTAAATATTTTTAGTATCTTATCAATGTATGTACTTTGAATTAGTCCAAAAAACCTCTTGTATATATCATGATGGATCTTGATACCAAGAATATATACTAATTTTCTAAAGACCTTCATAGAGAAGTAATTTCTAATGAGTCTTTAACAGATTGTAAGACTGGTATTTTATTTTCAATAAGTAACATTCTATCAATATAAACTATTAGAAAAACAACCACACTCACACTAAACTTCTTATAAAATAAAGTCTCAAATTTATTCTTTATAAAACCAAATTCCATTATGGATTCATAAACTAAATGTTCCATGACATGGATGCTTGTTTTAATCTATAAATGGATCATTGTAACTTACATACCTTATTGGAATCCTTTAGAGTCACAAGACCTTATGGTTGTGTCATATAGACATCTTCCAGAAGGTTCCTATTAAGGAAATCTATTTTGACATCCATATTCCAAATCTCATAATCATGGTAAGTTGTTATAGAAAGTTGTATTCTGATCGATTTTAGCATATAAACTGTTGATTTTTTTTGTCACAGTCTATTACTTGACACTATTTAAATACTTTTTCAACCAGTCATGCATTATAGGTATTAACTTGTCCATCCATTTCTAGTTTATTCCTGAATACCCATTTAAAATCAATAATATTTACATCCACTAAATGATCTACCCAAACCTATACTTGGTTTTGGTACATGGAATCCATTTTAGAATTCACAACTTATTTACATTTGGAAACTTCTATGAAACTAATTGCTTCTTTATAAGTTACAAGATTATTATTATCAACTAGTAAGGAGTCACTATCATTAGTGACTAGAATACCATATCATTATAGTTCTATAAATTATCTTATACTCTTAAGCAATACTTATGTCTTTGGAACATCCTCTTACACAGGGATTTTTGGAATTTTTTCTTGTTCTAACTCATGTGTATCTTGATCCATGACTTCATCGAAGTCTATATCACTCCCATTATCACTTTTAGAGATGTGATCCCATTCAAGGAAGGTTAGACATCTGTTAACCACAACTTTATTATCTATAGGTTCATATAGTTAATATCTTTTAGTTTCCTTAGGATACCTTATAAAGATATAATTGGAACCCTATGTTGAAAGTTTTTTACCAAAAATATCCTTAACAAACACTTCACAACCCCACACCTGTACATGTAAAAAACATGAATATTTTCATACCAAAGTTGATATGGAATACTTGTTTCTATTTTAGATGGAAATTAGTTTAGTATGAACACTACTATTTTCAATTAGTATCCCTAAAAAGATAATTGGAGACTTTATTTTTCACAACCAGGTATGTAGAACTTGGTACAACGATCTATTTTTTCTTTTAACTTTTCAATTTTCAGGTCATTTTTAAGTTGGGAGTTGGTTTTGGGCAGTTGGTGGTAGTAGAGGGATATTGGCTAGCTAGTTGAGGGAACTTCCTAGCCAGTGATGGCCGAAGGAACACCTATAAGTCTATAGATTCTATAGGCTAGTGGTGGGCCACCTATGAGTGTAAACATTTCTTCCTGTACCCACCAACTAGTTGGTGGAACCTCTAGACATATAGTTTAGTAAAGGAATAATTATATTTTTATAATGAAATGTTATCTTAATGTCCTTTAATCTAATCCTTCAACCATAATTTAGTTTTTCTTAATCTAGAGGCTCTAAATTAGAATTATTTGATCTCCTCCTCTCACTGACATTGATTATTCATGTCGATTGAATCTTGGGTCTTTGTTCTTCATAATATGGTAAAATGACTCATTCTAATCTAGTTTATACTCTATTTGTCCATGATTTTTATTTCTCATGATATTAATCACTGGATCTAGTATATACATGAAGAATTGATCTTGTTTTCACCAGATCTAAGTCCTTAAGTATATGATCTCTTCATTTCACATCACCATTCTTAATTAGGAAATGTCGTTTCATCATTCTCATGGTAGGTAACTCTATACTATGGTATAAACCTTGATATGCCTTATGTTATTTTATGATTTAATTTGGTTTAAATATGAAATTTATTATGGTTAATGGATTTAATATTTGAGGGATATTGTTATGTTTTAAAAAATAGGTGTTTTTTATAGAAACAATTTGGGATACATGATATGTTTATTTAATTTTCTAAAACATGATTTTAAAAATGGAAATGGGTTTTCAACCATGAAAGTGGTGTGGATATCCATAGAAATAGTTTTATGAAAATATGTTCTTAGTTTTGAAATGGATTATGCTTTGGAAGATGTTTATAAATAATGGTTTTGGATTATGTTTATAAAACATTTTTTTTGTTTTTCTTGAACATAATGAAAATTTAATTACACATTCTAGAGACCTTGGGTATAGGAAAAAACTAGACAAAGAATAACCTTGTTAGATATACCACTAGGGGTGGTGTCCTTGATATCGTGGCGAACTAGGGTGTAGCCTTTCTAATGGACTGAGGTTCCCAGAATCTTGGAGTCATGTATTCCATCTAGAATTTCTTAGTGTGTCCTAGAAGTTTGATTGTGTACACCCTTGTATCATGGATTACCCTCGCAGTTTCATTGAGATTACATCACATGCATGATCTTTTGATATTAATATTTTTCCCACTTGTTTTGGTTTTATAAAATTGATGCTTGAAAACTTTTTATCTATTTTTTCATGCCTTTGAAATATAAAATTTCATATTTCTATGTTTTATTGATTATGGAAAGATTTTCAAAAGAATAATAAATAATAATTTATAAATGAAAAATTATTTATTCCGTAGTGTTTTAGAAATTTATTTAAAAATTGGACAAATGGATGAAAATGGTTAGAAATTGTATATATTCCTTAGTGGCATCCTATTGGGAAATTGTGATCACACTCTAATTTTATCTTTGAGAGTTTATAGCCTTGGTTTTTTAGGATACAGGTAAAGGGAAGAATTTAATATATAGGATGACTCTCCTGGATCATGTTTCCAACTGGTGGGTTGGGATGGAAGTGACTTATGGTCACATGGAGATGAACCCATGGTTTATTTTAGGTTCCATGTTGTTAATTATCTTCTTATTGTGTTTTGAGTCCTTATTATCGAGATGTTGTATGTGACCTTTATGGTTATTATTTTGGCATGTGATATATTTTGTTTATCCATTATTTTAATCTTTTTTTATCATATATTTGTTGTGGGTGAAATTTTTCCCATATTCTATTTTATGATACCCAAGTTCTTTTCGCCTTCCCATGTTGATAAGGAATGTGCTTTAGGCCTTGTGGTGGATCGATTTAGGGGAAGTTATGGGTTTACCTAGGTTGGTCTATTACAAATTAGTATCAAAGTCATGTTTTATTAAATCTTATGATCATACTTGTATATCAACCTCTTGTGCCTGGGGGTTGTCAATAGACTGGATATAGGACTATCATAACTTGATAGGTAGTGTGGGAATGTTCTTATCTAGATCACTTTGATTAAAATCCTTGAGTTACCATGGGAATTCTATGGCTATCCAGTGTTATTGTCTAAGTTTTTAACCTTTTATATTTATATATTTAAATCTGATTTATGTTAATTGAATCAAATTTTATACTAAATATTTTTCTTCCTCTCATTTTATAGTTTATGGAAACTCTAAGAAGAGTACTCAAGATTTTTATAAAGGAGGATACAGAGCAAACCTTACAGGAAAATCCAACTATTAACTTTTTTCTGGTGGAAGCTATTATCGGTATGTTCTAGTCCATGGGACAAGTCACCAACATAGAACCAAAATGAAAGGTGGGCCATGCTTCAAAATTTAATAAGAAATATCCATCAATATTTCATGATAACAAGGGTATAAAAGATATCGAGAAATGGATTGAAAGGATCAAGAGAATTTTCCATTTCCTTAAAACACTAGAAGACTATAAGGTGGGCCTCATCACTTACATGATCAAAGGGCTAGGGAGAAAGTGGTTGAGATATATCATGTAAGCCATGTTTCATGAAGATATCACTTGGACTAATTTAAATAAATACTTCAACCAAAAATTCTATCTCGAGACACTAAGGGAGATGAAGTCATGAGAGTTTATTACTTTGGAGCAGGGATATTATTCTATCATGGAGTATGATACTCACTTTTTTGAGTTGGTGAAATTGTCTCTAGATATTGTTTCTAATGATTATCTCAAGGCTTATAGCTTTGAAATGGGTTTAAGGGAATATATATGATCTATACTAATTTTTATGTGCCTACCCACCTACATGAATGTTTTAGATAATACAACTATAAATGAGGCATAAATATTAAGGAATAAATAACTCTTTGAAGCATCAATAATAGTGGGGTGGGGGTATCCAAAGTTCACTTATTGGTTAGAAAAGTAATTATGATTACAAATACCAAGGTGGAAGAATGAGTGTGAAATGAATTCCAGGGTAGAGTCAGGTGGTCTATTAATAGTGTAGGAAAGATGGACACCTCAAACCTAATTGTCTGGATACACCCAAGGTGTGTCACACTTGTGTAAATTTTTTTCATATTTAGTGTTTTTATGTGAGAGTATCCCCAGGTAGTAGATACAGATCCATATTCACCAAGGGCTCTCAGTTTAGACCCAACACAGTAAAAGGGGTGGGGTCTCAACCTCATTCTAAGGGAGATGCTTAGGTGGAAAATAAAGGGAAAGATAAGGATGAACGTCTGTATGCAGTGAAGTGTGAACTATAGGAGATATAGGTATGGACAACTACCATGAGAGTTATATTTTTCATATAATATTCCATGGTTATATATTTGTTTGATATAGGTAAAACTCATAATTTTATATGATATATACTTATCAATACATTGGGATTATATTTAGAGATCATTCCTTTCTTGATGACTCTTTCCACTCCTTTAGGAAAGAAGAAATAATAGGGATTTAAATTTATTTAGTGTGGGGTGGTGATTATTTATGAAGAAAATTTTTGGTACTTTTTATTCCTTTACCTTTAAATCTTTGATATTATCATTGGAATGGATTAAATGATTATCTATAAAGCTCAGATCAGTTGCTATCATCATCCAGTATAGTTTCTCTCTCCTAATAGAGTCACTCATGTCTTCTAGGGTGAGTGGGATCCATGATTGGGAAGATTAGGTATCATTAATCATAGTAATGAGTTGTTCTCCTACAAGTTTTCAGACTTGATTTTTGATTTTGTTGATTAATGTCTTAGTGGAACTATTCTAGCAGTGGTGTATGAGTATCCTGATGTTTTTTAGATATTTTATCTAGGTTACTACCCCATAGGGAAGTTGAGTTCTCTATAGTCTTACTTATGAATATGATACCCATTTCTTTTCCTTCACACTACATGAAACCCACTGAATTTAAAGAATTAAAGGCTCAAATTAAGGATCTTGAGGATAAAGGATTTATTCATCCTAGTGTTTTTACCTTGGGAATCACCAATGATATTTTCAAAAAATCAAAATGAGAGTATATATATTTTGTATTGATTACTATAAACTCAACCAGGTGGTAGTAAAGAACAAACATCCATTTCCTAGGATTGATGGCCTTTTTGACTAGATTAATGAGGATTGGTGTTTTATGAAAATTGGTATGAGATTGGGATATCCTCATCTGAGGGTGTGGGAGGAAGATATTAATAAAATTATGTTGAGGAGAAAGTATAGGAACTATAAGTATTTGGTTATTCCATTTGTCCTTATCAATTCTCCTACAATGTTTATGGTGTTGATGAACCAAATATTTCATCGGATCTTGGACTCCTTTGTGATTTCCTTCATGGATGATATTCTTGTTTATTCTAGATCAGAGAAGGATCATTCTGAAAATATTAATACAATCCTTGGAATCTTGAGAGAACATTGTTTGTATGGAAATAAATCTAAATGTCAGTTCTAGATTCAAGAATTGATATTTTTGGGCTATGTTATTTATAATATGGGTGTCTCAGTGGACCCTAAAAAGATTTAGGTGGTGATGTATTAAGAGTATCCTAGAAACATATTTGAGATCTATAGTTTCTTGGGATTGGCTAATTATTACATGTGCTTTGTTTAAGACTTCTCTAAGTTGCATCCTCAATGATAAAGTTAACCTGTAAGGGTGTAATGTTTGTTTGGAGCAAGAAGTGCTATAGTTCTTTTGAGGAGTTGAAAGTGACATTGACTTCAAATCCAGTCTTGATTCTTCCCAAGTTGGGTGATGGTTATGAATTATACTATGATGCCTCATATATGGGTTTGGTTTTTTTTGATACATGGGATATAGGTGGTAGCTTATGAATCATGTCAGTTATTCCCTCATGAGAAAAACTATCTCACACATGATCTTGAGTTGGCAATGGTGATGTATGGACTAGTCACCATTACCTCTCTAGGGATTGTTTTATAGTATATTCAGACCATAAGAGTATTAAGTATATTATCACCCAGAGGGATCTACAATTGAGGTAAAGACATTGGTAATAATATCTTTATACCTCTGATATTGATATTTCTTACACCCCTGGTAAATGGAATGTGGTCACATATGCTTTGAGTAGATAATTACCTACTCAGGTAATGAAAGAATCAGTGGAAGAGTGGCACTTGATGATCTTGTTTGTCAATATGTACTTAGATGAAGGGAGAGTTAACATATTGGTATTCATATCTTGTAATTAGAATGGATAACTCATGTATGATTGTATTTGATTTAAAAAATTTAAGGATAAATAGTTTTAGAATTTCAATAGGAATAATTATGATGGGGAGACCTCGGATGAGTGGTCTCAGTCTCCCGATGGAGTTATGAACTTTCAATGTTGAATTGTTGTTCCATTAGACTTGAGTTAGAATTTATTTTATAGTGGACATAAATCAAGTTGGTCCATGAACCCTTGATCCACCAAGATATACCATGATATGATATTTCATTATTGGTGGTCGAGTATGAGGCATTTGATTGTGGGGTTTTTTATCTAGGTGCCACACATGTCAAAAAATCAAGGAGAAACACCAGAGACCTTCTAGTTTGTTTCAACCATTACCCATTATAGTGTAAAAATGGGATGATATAGCCATGGAATTTATTATTAGGCTACCACATACTTTTAGTGGTAAGGATCGGATATGAGTGATTATTGATTGACTCATGAAATCAACACATTTACAACCTATATAAGAGTTAAAAAAGGTAAAGGACCTTGAGAACTTTTATATATGGGAAGTTGTTAGATTTCATGGTGATCCATTTTATATCATTTCCAATAGAGACCCTCAATTTACACTTAGTTCTAAATTATATTGTAGATAGGGATAGGTACTCAATTATATTTGAGAATGACTTATCAACCACAAACAAATGACCATACTGAGTGAGCCATCCAAATTCTTGAATATATACTTCAAGAATGTATTCTTGATTTTAGTGAATCGTGGGAGAAACATATACCATTTATAGAGTTTGAATATAAAAATAGTTATAAAGATTCAATTCAAATGGTACCATTTAATGCATTGTATGGGAGGCCTTGCAATTTTCCTCTTTATTGGGTAGAGGTTGTAGAAAAGTCCTTGGTTAGACTTAGTGTCATTAAGTAAATGATAGATATCATGAAGTTGATTAGTAATAGGTTAATGGTATTTCAGAGCCTCTAGAAATCTTGTACCAATCAGAATTGTAACACCCCGAGCTTCCACGATACGCTTCTCATTCAATAATGCAATAGCTTGCATTGTACGCAAGTTCGAGTTCTAACACACCGCAACTAATCAAAATAGCCGTTATGAATAGTAATAACCACTTTTTAAAATTATAGAAATTTATATTTCAAAATGGACTTCATTTTTGTATTCGTAATATCGAAATTAGCCTATGTTGAATTTTTGGTATTTTTCTGAGAACTTCTAATTTTTTATGAATAGTGAAAAATACATAAAAACAACTTTTTTAATCAAAATAATTTATACAGATAAATTATACTATTTAGTGGTTTTAAGGTATAATTAGAAAATATTTTTACCATTTTATCCAATGGTGGTCATTAGAATTAATTTAACATTGAAATTGGACATAAACAATTGCCAAACTTTTGATATAAATTGTTTCTTAAAAACACGCTATTTGTTGTAACAGCGGGAATTAATTATGAAATTAATTAATACAACTTATATGTTTGGAATTTTGTAAAATAGACATCATTTTTGAATTCGGAATATCAATTATAGCTTAGGGTGAAATTTTGGCCTTATTCTGAAAAACTTCAATTTTTGATGAATAGTGAAACCACTAAGTGGTAGTTAAATAACTGATTTTTCGTTTAAATGAAATATTACAACTTCTGTGATTTGATTTTCAAAAAATCCGACATACATGGTTGTCATTAAGAAGTAAAATGTGGTTCAATGAGATCAAAATAATTTTTTGGTGAATAGTAACTTTTAAGTTCTTAATCGCGATTAGTGGTAATTAGTGTAGTTTAAGGTATAAATAATACATTAATAATATGAAATGACCTAGACACATGTCCCAACCTCATTGGTTGAGTCATGGCCGACCAAGACAAGCCATGGCCTAACTTGGGGACCCCATGGATCCACTTTTGTTGGGAAATAACATAAATTACTTTTTATTTAATGTTAAAGTGAAAATGACACTAACATAAATTGTTCTACTAAAACAATTTTTAATTGGGGTTATACAAGTCCAAATTTTGATTATAAATAGTCATTGGAAAGATAAAAAGATTTCCTACATCATAGTATTTGTTTTATAATTTTTAGACATTAAATAAATTAAAGTATTTATGACATAATAATGATGCAGCGATGACATCATTATTTGACGATTTAAATAAAATGAGAAGATAATGCAAAATCCGAGGCTTACACTTGTCCAAAGCCTATTGGATGAAGATATTTCGAAACCTTATCACCTTAGCCTCGAATTATATAGATTTGGGACCTTTAGAATCCGAAAAGCATTTTGAAATAATGTAACATTTCATTACTTTCCAAAAGTGCCCCTCCTCTCCACTTATAAAAGCCCCCCACCTCTCCCACCTTATTCACACCATCAAGCCATTTGGCTCGGCCAACCTCTGCCCAAATACTCTCCCAACATTCCTTCCTTACTCCTAGAAACCTCACTTTGGGCAGAACTCTTCCCAAGGAAGCCTTTAGCTCAAATCAAAAAGAGTTACCCGATTTTGAGGTAATGTCTTTTCTAATGTTGTTTTGTTTTATTTTTCTTCTCCAACCCCCTAAACTCTTTTTATTCATTTCTTTTGTAACAACACCAGTATCCTCAATATACTAGGATGTTGTTATAAGAAGTATTCGAGCTACACTTACACACACCTACATCTAATGGTTAAAGAACATATGGTTTCTGTGGATGGCGAATTTCTGCCTCACGAAACGATGATTGTTCAACACTCATATAACACCTCCAAAGGTGGCCATTAAGATGTCACTATTTTTATATATGATATATAATATGTTTTTGTTTTACTTATGCTTCTGTATTTCTCATTTATGGCATACTTTATGATTTCCATTATGGGTAAAACGCGATAATTTCATTTTAGGAAGTGCGGACTACCGCCCCCTCAAAGTGATTTGAATCGTTAATGCCATGTGTGGGATGTATAAAGGATGGAGTAAATGGTATTATACACTATATTATACTGGAATTATATTATACATTTATATCATTATGATTTCATTCCATTAAATATGAAATTGAAATGAAAGTAGCGTTCATGCGTACGTACGGCTTACCGTCTCCATGAACGGTGCATTTCATTTCTTACCTCTAAATGTTACGTAATATTATAAATGAATGTATATACTGTATATATATGATATATATGATATCTACATCATTAATATAATTCTGGATATAATGGATATTTCACCACATGAACAACTTATAATTATAAGAAGTTTATTGTTGACTCATGTACCAAAGATCGACAAAACGACCGTTATTAACTTAAATAATTACATAATGTTCATAACATTGTAATAAGTGATATAAAAAGGATAATGAAATTGAAAATGGTTCTTAATAAGGTAGATATTAACTCTAGTTTATTATTCAGGAGGTTAAAGAACGGTTGATTCAAGTCGGACACAAGGTAAGGGAACTTCTTAACCCAACTTCCATTCTTTGGGTTAATCTCCTACTTTCAAATTATGTCATGATGTTATTATGTCCTATTTTGTATTTTTACTTTCTTTATGTGTACCTATAGTGAATACACATAATATATCTATTTTATTTTAAAAATGATCTTTTAAGGACTTCGTCTCAATCTCCTTTCATTGAGGCATATTTTGTTTTATACACAAATTTCTTTTATACGGTGTATAAACCCCTTTGACTTTTACGTTTATTCAAAAGGAATCTTTTTATACGAAGCATTTTGCTAAACGACAAAAGGGAATGTTTTTCTTTCCGTACTTATGCGGCGACAACGACTTCTCCGCCGCCGTGACCATTATTTGAGTTTCGGCTTCCTCTACAAGCCATACCTTCTTTTTAAAAGAAAAATAAATACCATGTTTTACTTTTCTTTTATTGAAAATGGTTTTGAAAGCGTTTTTATTATATCAATGTGTTGTATTGATATCTTGTGATTGAAATGTGGAAATGTTATGTTTCCTTTAAGTATGTTTAATGTGATACAATTATGTTATGGTTTATGATATGTTTAAACCTATTCATATGAGGAATGTATTGGACTTAATAAGTGACGGGTGGAGCCCGCTATAGCTCCTCGATGCATCGGCAGGTCTCATGAGACAACTAGACGTGGAATTGGCCGAGGCCCTTTCCCAATTTGATTTATGGTTTTGGCCGAGGCCTTAATCATTTTAGACGTCTTGGCCGAGGCCTTGACAAAGTGTTTCAGAATGTCTGGCATTATACATTCCCTCATTATGAAAGTGGTTATTGATATTACATGTGATTATTCGACCAGTAGAATATCCATGTGAAGAAGTAAATGACATTATCTCATTTTACTTTTGCCATATTATGTTGAAGTTCATGTTTAAGAGGCTTTTGTTTTAGTTATACATTGCCTTAAATGTTAATGTTTATTTATGAAAGCTTCCGCATTATTGTTATCCTTACTGAGAATTTGAGCTCACCCCTTTCAATGTTTAAAAATTTTCCAGGTTGTGAAGAAGTATTTTATGACTGACTTGCAAGAATAATCAGTGAAGATATGAGTGTGGACTATGGAGACTTTGTTATTGTAGTTTTTCACTTTTTGATGTAATGAAAGACTTATGAATGTATCTAGTGTTTCCAAGGCTACTAAACTAATCGGTCTTTCGAGACTTGATCCTTTGTGATCATGCCAATGTTACGAAGTAACGCACCGACTCTGGGTAGCTGGGGTCGGGGCGTTACAGTTGGTATCAAAGGCAGTTTAGTACTAACCTTGGAAGCTAGATTTAGATAAACTCTGATTAGAGCACATAGCCCAAAGATAGACTTTGAGGATTAGTATAGAAGAACTTCCTAGAATTTTAGTATTGTAGAGATGTTGTGAGTTTTCCGAGCAATACATCCCTGTCTGGATACGAGCAGGTAGAGGTGGCTCTGGCACAGATGTACCTAGGGGTAAAACCCGAAAACACCGCTTTGAGCTAGACTCAAACGGGAACTGGTGCACGACAACGGGCCTTACTGCACTCTTGGTTATGACACTCCCGGGGGATATGCTTAGGATAATTCTCATTTTCTTTACAAACCATTATGTAAGGTTTATGAGTACATACTTCCTCAAAGGAAACATTTCTTTTTATGATTATGGATTATATCCATAAATAGTTCAATTTATGTTAAGTATTATACAAGTATGGAATTATGTATTTTGATTCATAAACTAATCTGGATTATGCCATTGTTTAGAAATGGCGCCTAGTAGAAGGAATGGAAACTGTATCAATGCACGAACTCCGTGTAGGGATTGCCCTCCTGCTCAAGATAATTATTGTGGACCTGGAGATACAACTGGTGCTGATCAACTTATTACCATACTGGGACAACTCACGCAGGTTATGAATAACAACCTTACTCGTATGGAGCACCCTGATTCGCAACGTGGAGGATCAATGCTAGACCGTTTCATGAGGCAACAACCGCCAACCTTCAATGGGAGTACAAATCCTACAGTAGCTGAGCAATGGATAAATTCCTTAGAGAAAATATTCCATGCCTTGGGGAGTAGTGAAAGGGAGAAGGTTGTCATGGCAGTTTACCGCCTCACTGGAGATGTCGATCAGTGGTGGTCACTGATTCAAAACACAAAGGAAGATGATGACATATCGAATATGGAATGGAGGGAGTTCAAAGAGCTTTTCTTAGAAAAATACTTTCCTCGTGACCATCGAGCAGATATGGGAAGGCAATTTCTGAGTCTGAGGCAGAAGGAGGATGAGAATGTCGCAAAGTATGAGGCTAACTTTACAAGGTTAGCGAGGCATGCTGCCGATTATATACGTAACCCAAGGAGTAAGATTGATCGTTTCTTTGATGGGTTAAAACCATTTCTCCGACGAGCTTTAGTATCACAATCCTTCTCATCATACGAAGATATAGTCTCATGTGCTATCAAGACAGAAAAGGAATTCTCTAAGTCTTATGACAACAAAGTAAAGCAAGAGAAGAAGAGAACGGTGGAACAAGAGACAGATAAAGGGAAAAAGGGAAAGAAGGATTTTCCATTATGTGATAATTGTGGGAAGAATCACCCTGGTACTTGCCTAAAAGGAATGGGAGTCTGTTATAAATGTGGAGAAAAAGGTCACCAGGCACGTGATTGCAAGGGAAAGAAAGAGGCTGTCAAAGTTGAATGCTACAATTGTAGAGAAATGGGTCATTACGCAAATGAATGTCCTAAGCGTCAAGGAATCTTACCTCAGAAAAGGCCAAGGGATCAAGGACAATCTTATGCTATTACTACAGTTGAAGCAGAATAACTAATGTATTGATGCTTTCGGACTCATGGATTATATTCTGGTTATTAGAATAATGTGATCTATATAAGGATTGTACTGCAGTACTTGTTGGTTTCAGTAAGGTTTTAATATGATTAAGGTAATCATATTTTTAGTATGTGACAATAAGAGAAACTTTTCTTTGTTTGGGGAATCTGATGTTACAATTGATTTTGGAATTAAGAGACCTTTTAGAGAAAGTTTGGACAGAGGTATTTTGGATAACTATAAATGTTGGGATGGATTAAGTTGAACTTTGAATAGTATTGTTTAAGGTTAAAACTTTTCTGAAGATTATTTCTGGAATACTATAATACTATATTTTTAGAAAAAGGACAACCTGCAGGGTGGGGAATAACCCGTCGCGTCGGACACAGCTGCAGGAATCGAACCCACAACCATAGTGCGACAAGCCTTTATTTCCTACCACTAGCCTACAGGAAGTCCCTGGTTATTACAAAATCGTTTTACTAATCTAAATGGTATGTGTTAACATTTGGAACCTTATACAATTAGGATAAATAGAATATTTTTGAGTTCCGTTACCATTTGGAGTAAAAGTTGGGTTTGTGGTAAAAATTTATTAACGAATGAAAGTATACATAACAAGTATGTATATTCCCCTACGTTCTTAGTAAATCTCATAAATAAATTCCTCAACATAATAAAAGGTAACTTAAAACAAAAATGTTGTCGGTTAACTTTTCCAACTGGGGATTCAATGACCGTTTAACCAATCACAAGTTTGTGATTTTCTTATGGTTAAACTTTCTCCTAATCCTGTTTTCTATAACTCTCCATCAGACCTTGATGGTTTGTTTCTCCTCCATATCCATATTTTCATAGAATCCTAGAATGGGCTATATCGGGTGACCTTTGTACTTATCCTGCTTTCTTTTAATGTTATATATTTATTAACCTTATTTCCGATGTGGGTTTTCCACAAAGGTATTTTCTATTTTCAGCCTTTTATTATCAAAGAAAAATTTCAAATTGCGAGGACGCAATTTATTGAAGGAGGGGAGAATGTAACACCCCGAGCTTCCACGATACGCTTCTCATTCAATAATGCAATAGCTTGCATTGTACGCAAGTTCGAGTTCTAACACACCGCAACTAATCAAAATAGCCGTTATGAATAGTAATAACCACTTTTTAAAATTATAGAAATTTATATTTCAAAATGGACTTCATTTTTGTATTCGTAATATCGAAATTAGCCTATGTTGAATTTTTGGTATTTTTCTGAGAACTTCTAATTTTTTATGAATAGTGAAAAATACATAAAAACAACTTTTTTAATCAAAATAATTTATACAGATAAATTATACTATTTAGTGGTTTTAAGGTATAATTAGAAAATATTTTTACCATTTTATCCAATGGTGGTCATTAGAATTAATTTAACATTGAAATTGGACATAAACAATTGCCAAACTTTTGATATAAATTGTTTCTTAAAAACACGCTATTTGTTGTAACAGCGGGAATTAATTATGAAATTAATTAATACAACTTATATGTTTGGAATTTTGTAAAATAGACATCATTTTTGAATTCGGAATATCAATTATAGCTTAGGGTGAAATTTTGGCCTTATTCTGAAAAACTTCAATTTTTGATGAATAGTGAAACCACTAAGTGGTAGTTAAATAACTGATTTTTCGTTTAAATGAAATATTACAACTTCTGTGATTTGATTTTCAAAAATCCGACATACATGGTTGTCATTAAGAAGTAAAATGTGGTTCAATGAGATCAAAATAATTTTTTGGTGAATAGTAACTTTTAAGTTCTTAATCGCGATTAGTGGTAATTAGTGTAGTTTAAGGTATAAATAATACATTAATAATATGAAATGACCTAGACACATGTCCCAACCTCATTGGTTGAGTCATGGCCGACCAAGACAAGCCATGGCCTAACTTGGGGACCCCATGGATCCACTTTTGTTGGGAAATAACATAAATTACTTTTTATTTAATGTTAAAGTGAAAATGACACTAACATAAATTGTTCTACTAAAACAATTTTTAATTGGGGTTATACAAGTCCAAATTTTGATTATAAATAGTCATTGGAAAGCTAAAAAGATTTCCTACATCATAGTATTTGTTTTATAATTTTTAGACATTAAATAAATTAAAGTATTTATGACATAATAATGATGCAGCGATGACATCATTATTTGACGATTTAAATAAAATGAGAAGATAATGCAAAATCCGAGGCTTACACTTGTCCAAAGCCTATTGGATGAAGATATTTCGAAACCTTATCACCTTAGCCTCGAATTATATAGATGTGGGACCTTTAGAATCCGAAAAGCATTTTGAAATAATGTAACATTTCATTACTTTCCAAAAGTGCCCCTCCTCTCCACTTATAAAAGGCCCCCACCTCTCCCACCTTATTCACACCATCAAGCCATTTGGATCGGCCAACCTCTGCCCAAATACTCTCCCAACATTCCTTCCTTACTCCTAGAAACCTCACTTTGGGCAGAACTCTTCCCAAGGAAGCCTTTAGCTCAAATCAAAAAGAGTTACCCGATTTTGAGGTAATGTCTTTTCTAATGTTGTTTTGTTTTATTTTTCTTCTCCAACCCCCTAAACTCTTTTTATTCATTTCTTTTGTAACAACACCAGTATCCTCAATATACTAGGATGTTGTTATAAGAAGGATTCGAGCTACACTTACACACACCTACATCTAATGGTTAAAGAACATATGGTTTCTGTGGATGGCGAATTTCTGCCTCACGAAACGATGATTGTTCAACACTCATATAACACCTCCAAAGGTGGCCATTAAGATGTCACTATTTTTATATATGATATATAATATGTTTTTGTTTTACTTATGCTTCTGTATTTCTCATTTATGGCATACTTTATGATTTCCATTATGGGTAAAACGCGATAATTTCATTTTAGGAAGTGCGGACTACCGCCCCCTCAAAGTGATTTGAATCGTTAATGCCATGTGTGGGATGTATAAAGGATGGAGTAAATGGTATTATACACTATATTATACTGGAATTATATTATACATTTATATCATTATGATTTCATTCCATTAAATATGAAATTGAAATGAAAGTAGCGTTCATGCGTACGTACGGCTTACCGTCTCCATGAACGGTGCATTTCATTTCTTACCTCTAAATGTTACGTAATATTATAAATGAATGTATATACTGTATATATATGATATATATGATATCTACATCATTAATATAATTCTGGATATAATGGATATTTCACCACATGAACAACTTATAATTATAAGAAGTTTATTGTTGACTCATGTACCAAAGATCGACAAAACGACCGTTATTAACTTAAATAATTACATAATGTTCATAACATTGTAATAAGTGATATAAAAAGGATAATGAAATTGAAAATGGTTCTTAATAAGGTAGATATTAACTCTAGTTTATTATTCAGGAGGTTAAAGAACGGTTGATTCAAGTCGGACACAAGGTAAGGGAACTTCTTAACCCAACTTCCATTCTTTGGGTTAATCTCCTACTTTCAAATTATGTCATGATGTTATTATGTCCTATTTTGTATTTTTACTTTCTTTATGTGTACCTATAGTGAATACACATAATATATCTATTTTATTTTAAAAATGATCTTTTAAGGACTTCGTCTCAATCTCCTTTCATTGAGGCATATTTTGTTTTATACACAAATTTCTTTTATACGGTGTATAAACCCCTTTGACTTTTACGTTTATTCAAAAGGAATCTTTTTATACGAAGCATTTTGCTAAACGACAAAAGGGAATGTTTTTCTTTCCGTACTTATGCGGCGACAACGACTTCTCCGCCGCCGTGACCATTATTTGAGTTTCGGCTTCCTCTACAAGCCATACCTTCTTTTTAAAAGAAAAATAAATACCATGTTTTACTTTTCTTTTATTGAAAATGGTTTTGAAAGCGTTTTTATTATATCAATGTGTTGTATTGATATCTTGTGATTGAAATGTGGAAATGTTATGTTTCCTTTAAGTATGTTTAATGTGATACAATTATGTTATGGTTTATGATATGTTTAAACCTATTCATATGAGGAATGTATTGGACTTAATAAGTGACGGGTGGAGCCCGCTATAGCTCCTCGATGCATCGGCAGGTCTCATGAGACAACTAGACGTGGAATTGGCCGAGGCCCTTTCCCAATTTGATTTATGGTTTTGGCCGAGGCCTTAATCATTTTAGACGTCTTGGCCGAGGCCTTGACAAAGTGTTTCAGAATGTCTGGCATTATACATTCCCTCATTATGAAAGTGGTTATTGATATTACATGTGATTATTCGACCAGTAGAATATCCATGTGAAGAAGTAAATGACATTATCTCATTTTACTTTTGCCATATTATGTTGAAGTTCATGTATAAGAGGCTTTTGTTTTAGTTATACATTGCCTTAAATGTTAATGTTTATTTATGAAAGCTTCCGCATTATTGTTATCCTTACTGAGCATTTGAGCTCACCCCTTTCAATGTTTAAAAATTTTCCAGGTTGTGAAGAAGTATTTTATGACTGACTTGCAAGAATAATCAGTGAAGATATGAGTGTGGACTATGGAGACTTTGTTATTGTAGTTTTTCACTTTTTGATGTAATGAAAGACTTATGAATGTATCTAGTGTTTCCAAGGCTACTAAACTAATCGGTCTTTCGAGACTTGATCCTTTGTGATCATGCCAATGTTACGAAGTAACGCACCGACTCTGGGTAGCTGGGGTCGGGGCGTTACAAGAATTGTTTTCTATTGGACTTTGAGGAAGGTGATTGGGGTTTTCTCAAAGTTTCACCTCATTTGGGACATATGAACTTGAAAAGCAGGGTAAATTAGCGCCTCATTATGTCAGACCATTCAAGATTTTGGACCGACTTAGGAAGGTGGATTATCATTTTAACTTACATACTTATTTAATATATATTCACAATGTGTTCCATATTTCTCAGCTGAAGAAGTATTAGCCAGACCCGTCCCATGTTATTGAGTGGGAGGATGCTAAGATTGAATCGAAAAACTCAGTGGTTGAAAAACCTATTCAAATAGATAACCAATAGGATAAGGTTTCGTGTGTAAAGATGATCCCATTGGTTTGAGTGATATGGAAATTTGGTAGTTATATCCATGAGATATTGGAGCATGAGGCCTTGATGATGAAAAAATAGCCTTATCTTTTCTTGGGTTTGTGATCATGCTTCTTTTTGGGGACATAAATATTTTATGTAATCAATAATTATCACACTTGGGCATGTAGAAACTAGTACAAATATCTCTTTTGATTTTTTTCATTTCAAGTTCTGGGTTGTTTTTAAGTTTCTAATTGGTTTTTGGGTTATTGGTGTTAGAATATGGGTACTGGCTAGCCAACAAAGGGCACCGACTAGTCAATGATGGATGGTAGAATACCTATAAGTATACAGGTTCCATCAACCAACTGGTGGAGTTCCTAGAGGTGTAGTAATTCTACCAACACCCACTAGCTAGCCAGTGAAATTTTTGGGCATATAGTTTAGTAAGGGACTAATTGTCTTTTTAGCTCAAAATGTTTTCTTAATATTACTTAATCCAACCCTTCGACCCTAACTCATTTTTTATCGATCTAGAGGCTCTAAAGTGACATTATTGGCTCTCCGCCTATCCCTAGTGTTGATTATTCATAATAATTTAATCTTGGGTATCCTTTATTCCTAATATGGTAAGAGGAATCTTTCTAATCTAGTTTCTCCTATCTTTCTCCATGATTTTGATGTATCATGAGACTAGATAATTATATTTGGAATATTCATAGATAAGTGATATTTTTTTTCATCCGATCTAGGTCCTTGAGAATCCGATCTCTTTATTTTCCATAGATGTTCTTAAAGAGACAATTTCGTTTGATCGATCTCATGGTAAGTGTCTCTATCCTATAATAAAATCCTTAGAGCACCATATCATATTTGATGATTTACTTTGGTTTTAATTTTGAAATTTATTATTGGTAATGTATTTAATCTTGGAGGTATATTGTTATGTTTTCAATTTTTTTTGATGTAAACCATTTGAGATACATAATATGTTTATTTAATTGAATCAAAGTTGATTTTAAAAAGGGAAGTGGTTTTTTTAAGCATGAAACCAGTGTGTATTTCTATAGGAAATGTTTTATGAAAATGTGGGATTCATTTTTAAATGGATTATTCTTTGGTAAATGTTTATGGATTATGGTTTTGGATTATATTTATGAAACAATGTTTTATTTATCTTGAACACAATGATAATGCAATTTCACACTTAGGAGACCTTGGGGTATGAGGAAACAATGAACAAAGACTATCCACAGTAGAGTTATATATCACTAGGGGAGGTACCCTTGATGTCATGGTGACTAGGGGGTAGCCTTTATAAGGGACCGAGGTTCTTGTACTCTTGGATTCATACATACCATCTAGTGTTCCTTAGTGTGTCTTAGCGGTCTGATTGTGTACACCCTTTTGTCATAAATTTCCCTCTTAGTTTCTTTGAGATTATATTAAATGAATGACATTTCAATATAATATTTCCCCAATTGTTCTAGTTTTGTAAAATTTATGATTTAAAACTATTTATCTATTTTTTATGTCTTTAGAAATGTAAAATTATACATTACTTTATTTTATTGTTTATGGAATGATTTTGAAAATAATACCAAAGGTTGATTTATAAATAGAAAATAATTTCTTATGAAGTGTTTTTGAAATCTATTTAAAACTTAAACTAGTGGATACATGTAGTTAGATATTGTATAGATTCCTCGGTGGTATCACACTAGATATTTGTGTTGACACCCTACTTTTTTTCTTTGGGTGTTTATAGCCTTGGTTTTGTAGGATATAGTTAAAGGGAAGAAAATAATGTAGAGGATGAATCTCCTTGATCGTGTTTACTACTAGTGGTTTGGGATGGAGGTGACTTATGGTTACATGAAGATGGACCCATGGGTTTTTTGGGTTCCATGTTGTTGATGGTATTCTTATTGTGTTTTGAGACCTTAGGATGTGACCTTTATGGTTGTTGTTTTGACATATGATATATTTTTATTTTCTGCTATTTTATAATGTTTATTTTATATCACATGTCTATTGAGGGTGAAATAATTCCCATATTCTCTTTTTATAATACCTAGGTGCTTTTTGCTAGCCCATGGCGACCAGAAATGCATTTTGGGCCTTATGGCGGGTCAATCTGGGTGATGTTATGAGTTTACCTAGGTTGGTCTGTTACATGCATTACTCATCATTGATCTTACCATGTATAATAGGGTGTGTTTCCTCCTTTCACCTACACCATTCCATTATGGTGTGTAAGTATGGGTGATTTGAGATAAAATCCCACAAATAATTAATGAATTATTGATTAAGATATTCTATTCCACTATCTGAGTAGAGTTTCTTAACCATATTACCAAGATGGTTCACAAATTAATTCTCATATTAATTAAATATATTAAAGGAATCAGACTTAAATATCATTAAGTAGACACATCCATATCTACTAAAGTCATCATTAAAAGTTATGAAGTATGAGTACACACCCCTAACTTTAATTAGAAATGGCCCACACACATTGGTATGAACCAACTCAAGAAGCTCTGTGTACCTTTCATATTTTCAAATAAATAAAGATTAGGTCATTTTTAACTATAAACATGCATGAAATACACCAAGTTTTTTTAGTTCAAATTAATCCAAATATACATCTTGTTGTAATGTAGTCAAATAATTTTTATTTACATGACCTAAATCGCGATTCCATAGTTGGATGTGGTATGAGTCATATGAAATACTTTTATTATTTATTTCCATTACTTATTTCATGTAATCTAACACATAGAGAACCTTGTTTAAATATTATTTCCCATAATAAATGATTTATTTGTAAAATAAGTAAAATTTAATCCCTAATTTTAAAATAAATCCAACTATATCAAGTATGTACATAGAAATAATGTTTTTGGAAACTGAAAACACATAATAAAAATATTTTTAAACTAAGATCATTCAAGTTGGAAACGTGAGGTGGTAATCTCCTATAGCCACAATAGAATGTATAGATACATTGTTTTCTTATCGATCCACCTCACTATGGTCAATACTTCATAATATACTTGGTTTCTATATTTGAATATATATGTGAGAACCACATGATGTATCTAATACCCAATTTATGAAAACATATAATCTCTACTCAATAAAAAAACACACCTAAAGCTTCCCCTTGCTTCTTTTTCTAGATGTAGTTTTTATTCTGTAACTCTTCTTTCCACATGAAAGATAGATATTGTCTTGTTCCCTTTATTTCCCCTTAATACTCCTCTTCTTGGAAGGACATTTTGAATAAGGTTTAGAATTGGAGTTAGTCTTGAAGCTCTTTGCCTGAACTTTCCTTTTATTCACCATAATAATAGAAGGTTTTTTGTTCTTTATATCCTTGATAACTTGGTGAATTAAAGTGATAAGATTTGATAGAGACTTATCTATTTTATTCATATTGAAATTTATAACAAAACTGGATAATCTATAAGGGAGTGATGAAAAAATGTGATCAATGAACAATTATTTGGGAATCTTAAACCCTAGAACCTATAGATTCTCAATGTAGCTAATGAGTTTGACTACATAAGGACCATATGACACACATTCTCCAAATTTTATTGTGAATATTACCTTGGATATCTCAAACTATTCTTGTATGGATCTATACTAATAAATATCAAGGAGGTGATGAAGCATGCTACATGCATCCATGTTCTCATGTGACTTCATGATTTATATATATATGGATTAAAACATTAAATACTATAAATATATAACATCATTTAGTTATTTTTCATAGACATATAACTTCTAATTAATCACCTCCTTAGAAGGTGGATCATGGATTGAGGGTTCTAGCACATAATATTTTTGTTCATGGTGCAACATAACTTATAATAATCTGAACCATTCTTGGATGTTACTACCAGTTAGGAGATGGTATTTATATAGAATTTATCATAGGGGTAATTTATTTAACAAAATTTTCATTATTTAACAATAATAAGGGAGTATATTATTGGTACTTTACTTGATTACAAATTATATGAGTCATAATAATTTTAATTTTATTAAGTTTCCCACTATTTTTTCAAGTATCAATACACCACACCATTGAACTCACAATGTCCAATCACTTTAAACATTATAGTGGTAATGATCCATATTTTCCTCCTTATGATCTAGAATATGGCCATGAAAACCATAATAAGGTGTTTAGGCATCCTGTATTTCCAACTATGGGCTTGTATTTCCTTATTTTGTTGGTTGAACTCCTCAATTATGAAATACTGGCTTAGATTTCCTCAACACTGTCTAAATGAGAATTTATTTTTTATTAAGGAATAAACTGGAAACAAACAAAAGTGGAAAGGACAAAACCAATAATGACTCATGGTGGAATGAAGTGATGAATACCAAGAGTTTCGTCAAGGATAATGTGCTTGTATCTTTTAGGAAGGGATCCAAGGCTGTCATAAACAATGAGATCTTCATTTTCTCTTCCCACACGATCCAACTCATCCGCTGCAAATTTAACTTTGTGCCAAGTTTGTTGAATTGAGGTGCCTTGTATAATTTTGTTTTTGTATTTCCTAAAGAGGTAGGATAACTCCCAAGACTGGTTGAATTTCCCTTGAAGAAATTGTATGAGGCCAGCAGAATCAGATTCAATTTCCTCCACCCAAAGGTTGAAGTGATAACATATAGTTAAGCCAGTAAGCATGGATCTCACTTCTGCACCCAAAGAAGATCCTCGACCATAGTAGGCACTAAATCCAAGAATGACAGATCTTTATGCGTTCTTCACCAGGCCACCTCCCCGCATCTCTTCATTACTGTAGGATCCATCAATGTTGAGTTTCAAACCGCTGCAAGGAGGCAACCATTTAACTCATATTCCCTAGTTAACACGCCGCTGACCTGAATCCGAGTGAAGCCTTAGGTGGATTCTCTGTAAGGACTAAGAGACCTCTCCATCACTAAGGAGATAGCCTAGCTCGACCCCCAGGGATCTCGAGCAAACCTGAAGAAAAATGGAGGAGAGTTTCATACCTTATCTCACCTTGTTTATAGCTTCCCACAGGTTCCAAAAAATCACTACCACTATGATACCACAAACTTTTCTTTCTTCCCCATGGGTTATGAGTCCCTGAAACCATATCACGATTCTCTCTTGAAAATAATTTCCACCACGAAAAATGATCATGCTTGAAACCATGTATGAATAAAAGTTCCTCACCCACTCTCCTTGCATGAATAGGTGCTCCACTGTCTCCATTTGCGGGATGGAACAACAAAATTACCCTTTACTATAGCCTGAACCGACACTTTGACTATGGTTTGTATTAATTTAGTTAATGTAAGGCATAATGACTTAATATTAACTTGGGGGATTTTGTTTGTCATGTATAAATTTTAATATTTTATCTTTTATATGTCATATTAATATTAAGTGGATTTCAATTAAATGATTAACCATGTAATGATAAAATATTTACACATAATCCTTTTATTTTAATTCCATCTTTTCATATTAATCCATTTATTTATGTGATCATAGTCTTTCTTCCATATTCAGCATACATAAATAAAATAAATAAAATGTGGCATAATCAGGAGATTTAAATAGTGGTTTAATTATTGATAGGATAATAAGAATACCATTAACCCTAGTGGAATAACTCCTTGATCCATATTGGGATTGATTTTTTAGTATTCCACCTTTATCATGTGTATCTCCTTGGTTTGGTTTTTCCTTGACTCTATCTTCTACTAACTCCATGTGCCTGAGAGCTCAATACTTATAATTATTTTACTTCAATCATGATCGAATGGAATTAAAAAGGGGTTTACATAAAATAAATCATGGACACATAAGACCATACATAATAAGGGGAGAGGGAGGAATCATAGGTCATCAATTTAATTTAATAAAATAATTACAAAAATTAATGTAATAATTAAATTAAAAGAAAATATACACATATATAGGCCAGTCTAAGATCATAATCATCCAGTAGTGAAATGAATATGAATTTAAAATAATGGTTAACATTCATTTTTATTTATTATTTTATTAATATAAACATGCATGAATTAATTAGATTAATTATATGATTAATAAATTAGTTCAGTTTATCTTAATTTCCATCCAATCTGTCTTGGAGATACCCATCTGGTGTGCACAACTTGCACTTGAAAGCAACTTGGAGAGTACATTTCTGAAGTACTCACCTTTTATATAGATCATATACAGTCTATCATATGGAATATAACATACACATTTTATCATGTAATTACATTACACATACGAGTTAATAAATTACATATGAAACACATGTTAATTAATGCAGTGCATAATATTTTGATGCGCACAGAGTGGTCGATGTATTATGACTATACATGGTATGCAGTTCAAAAATTTATAAATAAATAAATAAATAAATTAATATATATATAAATAGAAAACCTCTCACATGATATTTTTGAGTTAATAATTGACACATAAAACACATGTTGTTGAGGTTTAAGGGATTAATAAATTAAATTTTAAATTTTTATGTAAACAGGATGGGTACATGACGTGTATATCTAGATACACGTAGCGTATCTTCCTCATCTTATACCTGTGATATATTTCGAGGGACTGAAAATTTATTTTTTTATATGTATTTGTGGGGTACACTACATGTATAGCTGGTACACCCTGTGTATCCACCATGTTACATTTTCTCCAATCTTTACTTGTCATGTATTTGACTATGTGTTTTCACAATGAAAACACATATACTATACATTGTGTAACCTAGTTACATGATGTGTAGTCCCAAATTCCATGTTCCATATTAGGTTGTCCAACACACAGATCATTTAATGCACCATGTCTCCATCATTGCATAAAGTGACAAATTAGTTCATGCTTCATCATGGTGCGATGAACTAGGATACATAGTGTGTATATAATCTATATGTCGTGTAATCCTATGTTTCTTGGACAGACTCCTGAGCACATTCAAATGAGTTATTTATATGTTATTTGTTAATATTTAATCATATCTAGATTGTATGAGTAAGAAACAAAGGGAGGAAGTAGAGATATTGATGATTAGATTAAAGAATGAATTTCATAAAATAAAAACTAACTTTAAATTCCTATGCTAATTAATAATAATTAAATAATTATAAATTTAATGTGACTACTCTGATACCAATTGATGGTTTTAGACATAGTGTAAACACCTATTGGGCCTATGACTAACTTAGTTTTTTTTTTCATATTCAACAGATCATTCGCTGTGTACATGATGTGAATGCCATGACAAATGAAAAATTTTCTGAAGAATATTGGAAAATGTTTTTTCGAGAACCAAGAGAGATCATATTTTCAAGTTAATTTATAATTAATTTACAAAAATGAAAACCACCTTAGTCTTGAGAACTTTCTTTATTGAGGTTATTGATCATTCTAACCCGATCGATGTATCATCGTTGTATAACAAGGGCCCAAAGAAGTTCCCCTCTAGTGATAATCCACATGTGATCCTTTAATCTCTGAATAATGTCTATGAAACATCAAGTGCCAATGCAGCTAATTTATCATCTTGCATTGTTTTCTTGGATCACTTCATGGTCCTTTGAGCTTGAATGAATTTCTATTATTCTTCTTGGTCTTGAGAGGGAGAGAGGATGATGGATATTTTGATAAAAAATTATTATGCACAATGATTAACCTTTCTCTGATTAACATAGTAGTTTATTTATAGAATTAGGGTTATAGTTTAATATTCAATTAATTTCAAAAAGACCCTTAATAATATATTAAACCCAAAAGTAACCCCATGCCATGAAATAAAATAATAATAATATTTTATTTTATAGCATATTCTAACCCTAACAATGATAAACATTTATTTTAAAATATAGTAAATAAATATTCATCTCTAGATAACATTTAGTACGCTCATCCTGCTCAAAATTTATTGAATTATTGAATAAATATTTAAATAAATATTATCCATTAAATAAATAAATAAATATTTTATTCACAATTTGGAGAATAAATATTTATTTAATATTCGCACAACTAAATAAATTATTTATTTAATAAATTAATAATCACTGATTATGGTGTGAATAAAAATAGATAAATAAATATTATATATTCATGTAATTAAACAATTACCTTGAGAATAAATATTTATTTAATATTTATGATCATTTAATCAATCTTGGATAAATATTACTTCTCAGTTTAGAGAAAAATATTTCTTCCAATTGTTAAATATAAGTAATATTTAATTGATATGAAATGAAACACTTTATGTGTGTCACTCTATCCCTCTTCCTTAGTGGCATGAGTCAAGCTTTCTTAAAGTTAAAGAATACTATTTAGTAATGAGTCAAGGCCCCCAAAGTGGAATAATACATGTCATAATGAAAAAACCACATATGAAAGTTTACTATGTAATATAATCCCTTTTTCATGATATCTCATCAACCAGGTTTCACACCTGTTTTATCAAATTACATGATTGATATATATTTCTTTGACTATATGAAATGAACTCATCTATACACAATTACCATGGGATTTAATGTGGTAGTTCCATTTTAATCAAAGGTTTGAGACATAAAATTCCATAAATATGGAATAGAAAAATCATTACTCAACTTATTCATTAATAACATATCATTCACGACACTCCCAACATACCCAAATTCACTGTGATCATATGTCATGACATTTTATAACAATACATCAAAGCGTGTGAGTCATGGCATGAATTAATAATAACATTAAAGTATATGGGTCATTACACACACTCAAAAAAAATCCAATAATATATGAACATATGAATTTTCTATAGGCACGTATGTTCTCACAATCTCATGTCTTTGATATTACTAAGTGCAAACTACATGATATGAAGTCTCATATGCTTATGAGTACTCATACTTAAAATTCAAGATACTATGTGTCCTATAATAGAATGTTATCCAACTATAGAACATGTTTTAATAATTTCATCATGGAATTTCAAGGTTCACATCATAGTGGGGAATTATTATGACATTTTCAATGTAATAAATTATCTAGTACATCATTATACTTTTTTAAAGTTGGGGCCAAAGCCTCTTTTTATTAAATAAAGGAAATAAATATTTTATACTAGGTAGAGGGAGACCCATTACACGAACCAAATGTCTAGAAAAAAAGGCCTAAGGAACATGGAATAAAGGCCCTAAGGCTTGGAATCCCAATTTTTTGGGTATGGAGAACCATTTTTGGCCCAAAGGACCACCCTATGAATAGTACTTATATAAAACCTGGGCTGCTCTAGTACCTTCTACAGTACATCCATCACTACAGTACTTGCTACAGTACCACTACCACTATAGTTTCATCAGTGCTATAGTCCACTACCACTATAGTGTTGCTACAATGCTACTACAGTACTTGTGCTCCATGGATTTTGAACCCCAACCTTGGATGTAGTATTATGGGGTGCTTATCACAAATCCTAACCTCAACTAAACTAGGACATTATTACATTAAATTCATACAAGATAGTGAAAATATGTAATAATATATTTAATTAATATTCACCTATTTTAATATATATGCAATCCAAAGTACAAACTGTTTGTTCTAGGACACTATATCCAAAAAAGATATGCATATGTGGCAGAGACATGCACTCAACCCGCAAGGTGGAAGATACTTTCACTCATCCTAAAACCTTGGGTGTAATCATTCTATCATATGTACTATATATATATATATATATATATATATTTAGTGCATAACTAATAATATCACACTTGAACTAAAATACCTAAGGCCTTTATGTAGAACTCCACAACTCATTGTGAATCCATCCAAAACTCCTTTTGGATATGGTTTTATCAAACTATCTTTATTTTGGACCAAAAACTTTATCTAAAACTTAATTCGTATACAAAGGCCTAACTATGTGACCGTGTAGGCCTTGTTAGAATTATAAAAAAAATGAAATCCTTATTTCATAAATGTAATCATAAAGTGACCTTGAGAAATGCATCAATGTACTCAAGCTGCTAAGGAGTCTGGTGCGATTTCCATCAAACATACTCATATCTCTATATGAACATATCCACCATAATATATATCATGTACATCATATGTAAAACTTTATAATCCATTTGACCATGACATTGAGTGACCAATAGACATAGAACAATGTCAATATAGTATAGGTCATATCATATTTTCTTGATTCTCTAAAAAAAACTAACTATGTTAATGAATACATCACATGTACTTCACATAATAGATGAGTAAATCACATTACCCTCATCCAAATATATAAGAACATCATACATGATTTAACTAAGAATTACCATGCATTTACTTAGACTAATTCAATCAAGGGCTATATTTCTCAACTCATTATACATGTGGAAAAATTCCATCTTGGTTGTACTCCGACTGATGAAATGAGTAGAAACATATACAACCACCACCATTAGCTAAGTCAATATATAGACTTGTGTAAGTAAGGTATTAAAACATTAAGGTTATCATGATAGGTATCTCACAAACCTCAGGTAATTGGGATTAATAATAAGCATACACCCCTAAGTATATCAATGACTGTATGACATTCCATCAGATATAGTTTGGCAGCTCAATCTAAGAAATAATTATATTCTTATTACCTCATGAATATATTATTCATATCTAATATACAACCCTTTTAAATGTGTAAAATATTCTATTTTTGCTAATATTATCATATAACCATAACCCATAATACTCCACGATGATGATCGATTAGGGATAACTCAAAATTATACTTTGAGGGGATATTATCATTTGACCTTTCATGTAAAATAAAATTAAATCACACATGAATGAATGATAAATGGATATTTCCTTTATTATAAAATCATGACACATTTTATATTATTAAAATATTTTAAAAAGATTTAACAAAACCATACATAATTTCCTGTTTATTATATCATTTATGATAAACTTAAAATTTTATCCTTATTTTAACTAAATTTTCTAGGGTTTTCTCACTCATTACATCTATATATAATTCATATCATATCATTATGTGCCCTTATAATAAAAATATCCCACTAAACTCTTAGAGATTAACATTTATGAAGTAAGTTAGTTTGAATAATGATGCGACTTAGGAACCATATTCCTAATGTTCAAATATTCGAACATATTCAAACTTTTTAACTTCACAACATCAAATGTTATGATGTTATATTTTATTTTATACTTAGAACTATTTGTACCTTTAATATCATCATAATATATGGAACCTATACCATAAAACTTTCTCTTTGAGGCTAATGAAATCATTTATATTTTTATTATTCAGGGTATCCTAAACTCTTTTAGGATAAAGTGAAATTCATTTTAATATGGTAACTAAATGAAACCTTTTTCACTCATCTTTACCATCTTACCCTAAAAAACTTTTAGGAAATTAACTTAAATTCACTTTGTAAATTGGATAGAAAAATCCTCTAATAAACAATGATATTCACTTTCTCATAGTAACTAAATGTAACTCTTTATATTTTCCTTTACCATCACATATCCTAAACTCTTTAGGATATTGGGTAAAGAATAAATTTAATATTATACTAGTATAATATTTTATATGATAACTTTGAACTTATTCAAGTTCAAACAATCTCCCACTATCCTCTTAAACATTATATCCTTCTCCAAATATATTACTAAGATTCAACATAAACTTCTCTGTGTTAGGAAATAACACTTATCTCCTTTTAGTACGAAAATTAAACTAATAAACTATTCATATCATATATGGTATTATATGTGTTTAGAATATTTTTCATGAACATAAGATTATCCATTAAAATATTCTACTGATGAGTGGTGGGAACAAATTCCATCATATTTTAAAAAATAACTAGGTAAAATATTTATCCTAGATAAAAACTTTTATCCTTATCTACTTCTCAAAATATGTTATAGAATATGATACACCATAACACATGTGTATTCAATTAATCATCTCACATTGTTCATAAAAACTCTTTGTTAACAAAAAATATCTCTGATAATATAAGATAATTAAAGATAAAGATACACAAACTTTACTTAGATTCATATTAGCTTGATTATGGATATGGGGAGAAAGATTACCCTTGGTTCAGGTCAAACCTTAGTGTTTCCTGTGGTAGCACATGGTCCTTCTTTAGAGGCTGGGCTTGCGGGGTCGATGGTGCCCTCCTTTTCCTATCTCCTGGAGCTACCAAAGGACTCTGTTCCTCCTTCCTTCCCATTATCTCTTCTTCTAGAGGTGTAGGCTATCAAGATATCTTTGAAGGATTCATAATCGCTTAATGGATCCCCTGTGTTCCCCTTGTTTCCTTTCTAATTCCATGAAACTGCGGTGGTGCATTCACATACTTTGGTTGAAAAATTTGGTCCAGATCGGCCTCCATTGGGTATCTTTGCAAGGTATGTGAATTCCTCTTAGGGGTTGCAGAAAGCGGTGGCTATTGGGGCTCTCAACCACTACCATTTCAATATTCATATCCAATATTTTGAGGACTTTTCCCAGTCTTGGTTGTGTGAGTCATAGAGGTGTGACAACCAGTCTTTCCTTCTATTCTAGTGGATTGTTTATTTTCATAGGGAACGTGATTGCCAACATTAAGCCCTATGGATCCGCCTCCCCGGCCTACCTCTGCCTTTCCAGAACCCTGGTGTCTTAAAGGAGATCAGTGATCATCTTGGATGTTTCTTATGCACTGATGATTCCACCACTCATGTGTTGCACCCATGGTATGGACGTGTTTGTGTCGAAATGGATGCGTAAAGAGTTCTTCCTCATTGTATTTGGCTCTTTGTGGGTGGTGAGGATGGCTTCTAGAAACGAATCATCTACAAAGAGGTTGTGGGTTTCTATTCATACTACTTCTATCAAGGGTACTCGAGGACTAGATGCCGTAGACATAGAGGTCTTTGTCGAAGAGTTTCCCCCCAGCTGATCAGGTGGATGAGCCTCCATCTGCGATCAATGAACCTATTCTACCTCCCCCCTCTATATAGATGTCGGCTCCCTCCTCCTCTCATGCCCCAATTATAGTGACCCCTAGTTCCCAAAGTGCCCTACTAAAGGCTGCTCAGCCTGTGGTTATACCTGAAAATGGGAGATGAGGGTGTTCATTTCCCCAACTTCTGCCCATCCTACTAAGGATGTGCACGAGTCAAGTGTTGGTATCAGCTGGGTACTCCCCTCTCTGGTGCCTGGTGTTGCGGTTCCGGCTGTGACGGATCCCCATAGATCACCTGTGAATAAGGGTAAACAAGTGGTGATTGATGAGGATGGATTCAATATCTACCAAGGAAGGATGTCAAAAATTTTCAAGGACTACTCCTCCCAAGCTGGGAAGGTTGGGTCTGAAGTAGGGAGTCGTCTTGCCCTCCTAATCATATGGAAAATACTGCAGGTATTGAAATGCCTGATGATCCACCCATCTTGGGTGGTGGTTATTCCACTCATAAAGAAAGTTCTAGTAATGAGATGTGTCCCCCATTATGAAACCTTAGCTTGAATATTTCCAATTATACTCCCCTCTCCCTAAAGGTAAAGGCCAAGAATATGGCACTTCAGGACTTGGGAAACCAAATTTACATGAGAAGTCACATCAGACAATGTTCTAAGTGACTTTTTTATGCTTCCATTGATTGAATTCGTGACCGTTTTCTATTTCTTCTAGTTATTTTTTTATGTTTTTTGTATGTGAAAGTATTCAGTCATTCTACGAGGATCTGCCTCAGATGTGGGTTCAGAGTAGGAAGCATCCAACAGTGCACAACCATCTGAATTTGGACGAATGAGAGGGTATGACACTTGCCATCGGTTTTTGGCCCGTGCAACCCTACATGGGATAACTAATCGTACGGTCATGTGAAGGTGGAGGTTTGTTTTATTGATGTAGGTGCTGGGGAGGGGAAGCTCCAAATATTATTGATTTGAATTTCTTTTACTTTTTAATGGTGTTATTTTATTGAAATTATTTGGGTTCACACTTACCTTTAAAAGTGTCATTTGAAAATACCAAAAAAATAGATTTGAAGGAAGGATATGAGCTTGATTTATTCCTTTATAATCACATCCTTGATATAGTAACTTTTTTATTTTATCACATGAATATAAACAACAATCACAGTCAATTCATCCCTTGATTTTTAACTCTTATATATTTAAAATAATTTTAAAATACACATTTGTTATCACATTCCCTTCAAAATAATAGAACCAATTTTTATAACATTAATACTTAATATGGAAATTCTATGGAGTCCCATAAATTCCTTCTATTATTCTAGATAATCCCATTATATGGAATTATTTCTCCACCGTCATGATAACTCTAGGTTTCAATGAACTTTACTATCTACTAGAAGAAACAATGTTGGATACTTCGACTAAATTTTTTTTATGGTTTGAACGTTTACCCATTTTTATTTTCAACACAGTGCTGGAACCTAGACATCATATTCCCCAATTCATCTATTCTCAACACTTTGATAAAATTGGGAAAATATTTCTTGAACTTGTTTAGATTGTTAGAACATTTCCATAAATAACAACATAATGAATTCCTTAACCAAAATAAGCCTATAGATTACCTTTCATCTCTCTAATTAATTATCATAATTAATCACATTGAGTATATAAAATTAAATTTCCTTAGGTCAACATGCATATAATTCCTTTAAAACTTTAAGCGAATCATTCTATGCTTCCATAATCATCTAGATTCATTTTCAAACAATCTTAACACTTGGTTACTCAGAAATATGTTTCTCTAACACATACATTTTTTTCTTAAGAACTTTTATTAAGTTACCAATCTCATGAGTTTCTTAAATTAATCATATCCCAAAGGATTAATTTCAAATTAATATTTAATGATAATGATGCTATTCTTCTATAATAGAAGTTTTTAACAGATGAGTATCATGTTTTATATCTTTTCATCAAAGAATTTTAATGAAAGTTCTCCCACTAAAATGATTAACCCATACATCATATCCATTTAGTGAGACAATATCAATATTTAATTAAGTAATGAACCTCTATAGCATGAAACTCATCACTTTAGTTATTTAGGTAGGCTATCAAGATAATAAAAATAGTTGTGATTATTGGATGGTTGAGTAAAAAAATATTTATCTGTATCCTTCTTATGAATAATAATCAACTCTACTATGGTATCCTAACCTCAAGGTTTCCCAAGTAAGTATAACCAAAAGAAAATTTCAAAAATAATCTAACATAATACAATCCAAGGGAACCCCTATAGAGTGAAAATACTTGATTGGATAATCCAATGTCACTCATTAATTGCTTTCCTTACACAAGATTATCCAAGATCATCTTACTTTGGCATGAAACAACCTGATTAAATGATTGAGGTCTTGAAAAGTTATTCTACACATATTATATTATGTTAATAATGTAGTGTTGAGTATGAAATGCATATGATGTTATGTTAATAACATATAATTGTTCTCTAGTCGTACAAACATATCCTCAGGTTTTTATTGAGATTACATTGAAACCCATTGTAGTCATAGAAGGGATTGCCTCATGTTACATTTACATACAATGAAAAATCAGTTACCACACTTAACATTACATTGAAACTCAATGTAATGTTAAGTGGCATGATTCTAATTATGTTTTAAAAACATATTCTTCATTTCAAAAAAATGAAAGAAACATGTTGATTCATTGTAGAATGTGGTTTTGATACCATTTATGGGGTTTATAGGTTCATCATATAAACAAATTAACTAGTATAAAACATAGAGGTATGTCCGATCTATCCTTGGTATAATCAACATGTGATAGAATAAAGAACAAAATGTGCATACTTGGATAACAACAAGCTCCATCTTCAATCTTTGATGAAGTATGCTTGATGTAGATCACAAAAGAAGAAAAAGAAAACCTATTTACTCCAAGGTGATTACATCATCCAAAGGATCCAATAATATTTCTTGAGTATACCTACACATAGAAGGGGTTGTAGTTCCTTCACATAGTGATAAACTACGTATTGGGAGGAAGAGAGTATCAAGAGGCTTGTATACAATCATACTTATTCAACCAGAGGGATCCCATCCATTTATATATCCATGTTAGATGAATTTTATTTAATGAAATTACTCATCCATATTCAACATATCAACCTACATTTATTATTTTTGGAATTTTTCATTAAATTACTTCAATGAATGCAATCCATTTAATCCATTCTTAATGGATTATAACTGATGAAACTACATTGGAAGATGCATGCACCTAAAGTCATGAATATGTGGCAGATTCATGAACCAAAACTATGAGGAGGAAGTTACACTCACTTATATTAAAATGTTGGGTGTAATGTATTTTTTCATATGTATCATATATATATGTTTTTAGTGCATAAATAACTCTGTTTTCTCCCTGAACCCATTCATTAAAGTCTTTTAACATTGATTAAATAAAGTTTTGATGGTGATTTTCCCTAAACCCCTATACATATAATGTATATTGGACATACATTTTATAATGATATGGGATATCATATGATACAATATCATTACACGCAACAAGATCCTTGGGTATTGAAATATAGGGATATCACAAGGCTTGCCACTTCCTTGGAATAATAGTGAAAAATATTAAATTTTAATATTAAATTATCCCATACACGTAGATATCATTATACACGAATGTTTCTTATAATGAAACACATGGAGGATTAGTGCATTTAATTAATGAATGTATGAGTAGAGATAAATTTTCTCATGCATTACAAAACATAT
The DNA here is from genome assembly GCA_963277665.1 of Viscum album. Classification (NCBI taxonomy): domain Eukaryota; kingdom Viridiplantae; phylum Streptophyta; class Magnoliopsida; order Santalales; family Viscaceae; genus Viscum; species Viscum album. Next base: position 1,764,845,598 of record OY728161.1, read on the forward strand.
GAGTAAATGCATGGATAGCTCAGGAACATCCCAAGGGATATATAAGAGACTAATCACATCATGATGGTGCATGTTCTTATACCTACATAGCTTCATGAAGATTCTTCTTTCTTCTCAAAGTTCTCTTCATTCTCCCCTCCTTTACCCCATGAGATACTAGGATATATTAAATGAGAGAGGAATATTACCCATGTGATGAGTGATTCAGTCATCTCGTGGATAAATCATGGAGGATGGATTTAATTTGGATACCTCTAATGTGATCTTAATCAAGCATGAATATTGAATATAGAAGTACTATCTCACCAGTGTAAGGTGTATAAACAACTTCTTCATTTACAATTTCTCCATGGTTTGAGTTTCATGCATGAATTTATAGGTTTTATAGTTTCTTACTACTTAAACCATGGTTAATGAGTGTTTTTAGTTACTAATAAATTTAGAAGTGGTATCAAATCATATCATTTTGAATGATTCTTGAAATCATGAATAAAATTGAGAGTTTATGTTTCTTCTCAAAACAGATTATTATAACATCATTACAATATAAGTGACATAGTTTGGGATAAATAGATTAATATGACATGGGCCTAGTCATAAGTATGTATAAATTAACCCTACATAGCATAAGTTTAATCTCAAAAAGTCCTAACTAATTATAATTTATTCATACATGAGAACCTATCTCACTTTACGTAGAACATTACCACACTGAGTTATTATTATGCATGATAGCCGAATGTCACTAGATTATTCCAACACAACACTTATGTGTTAATATTATACAGATATCATTTCATGGATTTAATCCATTATGATACTATCTATATTGGTTTTAATCCTACATAGGTTCCCAACCACTTTAGTTTAGTCTCACACAACATGGTATTAATATTACGCAAGACAACCACCATGGATGATACTATAGTAGTTATTCCTATGCAAGGCTAGCACCATGCAAGTTGAATCTTACACAACCCTTGAATGTCATGTTAACCCTATTAATCCCACCATATGTGGGTTTAATCCTTGAAAAAACTATTTTTAGTAATACTAGCTTAATGAAAGTTCTAGGAAAAGTCATTAAATATGACTTAGAAGGGAAAATATAAATAACCTAAAATATAATTATGAATTGAATTTTATAATTTATAAAATGTTTATAAATTATAGGAAAAGGGTTTTTGGTGTTGGGGTTTTTATTCTAGAACCAAATTTTTATAATTTGGATTATATATATATTCAAATATTTTAAGATTAATAAAACATATTATTACATATTTCTCATTATTCTACATGGATTTAATTTAATAATGTCATAGAGTATTTGTCGTATCAATAAGGTTATCATAGTTCTCCACTATGAAAATAACCTTGAAATTCCATGATGATATTATTAAATATAGTTCTATGGTTGAATGTCATACTATGATGGGACATATAGAATATTGACTGTCAGGTATGATTACTCGTAAGTTGATGAGACTTCTTCTCATGAAGTTTACACGTGATAATATCCAAGAAGAGAGATTATGATAAAAAAACCACCAATAATAATTTTGTATGTTTATGTGTCATTGGATATTCCTATCCATGAGCATGTGTGGTGGTACTTAAACTTTTTGATTATTATTGATGCATGTCATGAATCATGCACTTGGATGTACTTCGTAACCCATAACGATATAGTTCATGGTGGAGTTGGATACGTTGGGTTCATCATGAGTGATGTGTTATTAATTAATAAGATGCGTAATTTTTTTTCCATTCCATATTTATAGAAGTTGATATCTCAGCACTTTGATTGAAATAGAGTAATCACATTAAATTCCATGGTAATGGTTTAATGATGAGTTTATTTCAGATAGTCAAATAATGACATATCAAGCACATATGTTAATGACATGTGTGTGAAACCTATTTAATGAGATATTTTGGAAAAGAGATTATATTACATAATAAGTATTCTTGTGTAGTTTTAGATTTTTTGACATTAACTTCTTTCTCTTAGGTTCCTTGACCTATTGCTAGAGAGTAATCTTGGACTTTAGAAAAACCCTCTTAATGCTAGTAAGAAAGAAGCATAGAGGTTCACACAATAAGTTTTTCCATTAATCTCAATTAAATTATTTTTTTGAATTTAATTATTAGAATAAATATTATTCTCAAGGTAGAGGAATAATCTTATTCAAAATTTCTTGATCACAAATATTCACAAGGTAATAAATAAATATTTATTCTTTAATAACTAATTTATTTAATTACATGAATATTTGATAAATATTTATTCGAAAGATTATGAATAAAATATTTATTTTATTTTTTGATTGTTTAATAAATATTTATACACCAAACTATGAATATAATATTTGTTTATGAATAAAATATTTAATCCAATATTTATTCAAGTATTTGATAAATGCTGAAGAGGAAGAGTGGACCAAGGTGGGGTATGATAATAAATATTAATTTACTATATGGTACAATAATATTTATTATTACACTAGTTAGTTCATGATATAAAATAATGGTAATAATATTATTATATGAAATGAGTTCAATTAAGGTTTATTAATTTCTTTAAGTTCTATTGTGTAATTAAATAGTATTTTTAACCTTAACCCTAATTATATAAATAGATATCTATGTCTATTGTGTAGGGATAATTAAGAATTGAGAATCGTTATACACAATAGATTTCTCTCTATATTCCTACTCCTCTCATTCTCTCAAGAATGAGAGATTTCTTCCATATTGAAGAAACTTTAATCGATCAATAAAAAAACACAAGATGATTGATTTTCCATTTTATCACCCAAAATTATATCAGTGTTGTTCAGAGATCAAAGTACCATGTATGGATCACCAATAGAGGGAATCTACTTTGGGTCCTCACTATACAATGAGGATAATTTAAAAAGGATTTTGGATGATCAACATATTCATCAAATAAAGATCCTAATATGGGGTAATATTTATTATAATCTAATTTTAATTAATTATAAATTTAACATGAAAAATATCCTCTTTGGGTTCCAAGCTTTCTATGTCAATATTTTATGGAAAAATTTAGTTGGTCATGACATTTATGTCTTGTACAATTGGTGAATGACCCTTTGAATTTGACAAAAACCTTGATGGTTATTCACCCAAATGGAGCTTCTATTATGTCTGAAAGCTGTAAGTGGTATCATACTAGTAACTTTTAAATTTATAATTATTTATTTGATTGTTGATCAATTATGAACAATAGTGGATAGATATTTCATTTCCAAATTATTCATTCCTTAATCCAAATTTTATTTAACATTATTTTGAAATTTTAATATTATTTATTCAAGATTCATATTTTCTTAAGGGCCAAGAATAGATGAATAATGATCAAGGATTCCATCGAGAGGTGCCAAAGTTTTTGGCTGGTAGATTGGGTTACATGGTGTATAACTAGAGTACATGCCATGTACCCAAGTTCACTACACCTGGACATGTTGTGGGATACATGGAATGATGAACAATTATTACATGTAGTGTATTTATTGTACATCACGTGTTGACTGGGACAACCTCACACATGGTTTGTCAGACTACATGACATGTAGCTGACATACACGTCATGTATTATATATAGTGTAGTGGTGAAATTATTGCTAACTGTGTGGTAAAATACACAATTTCTAACCACATGAGACTAACAACCTATATAATTAATAAAACACATGACATGTAACCAACATACACAAAATGTAAGTCATTAATTACCCATATTTGAAGAACATTCCAAGTATACCAGCGAGTTGTGCGGACACATAATAATCATAACACATGTAGTGAAACTATAGTATATGTCATGTGATTCTGCATATTAAGGATATTCCAATTCAATCATACGATTAAGAGGAAACATGATAAATGTAACACATGACCTGTAGCTAGTTAGTACATACTGTGTAGTCCAACCGAGATACACACCGAGGCCCCAAGTATTTATCCTGGATACATGGTAAATGAGGAACACGTCGTGTATCTCGTAAGTACACACCATGTATCCTATCAATAAAGGACAAAATTAAATTAAATCAAAGTAATTAATTATAGAATTAAAACCTAATTAAACTGTTGGAACCAGATGTGTTTGATTATGTAATAAAAGTTTTGAAGAATTAATAAATGATCAATTAATTTATTATAATAATATATGATTATTGGTTATGTTGTTTTTTTACATGTATGCATTTATAATGGATATATCTAAGATACTTAAAATGGTCATTAAGATGAAGGGACTTAATTAATTAATTAATTAATACAATGAATGTTTGTCTTTATAATAATGAAAAAATTGAAGTGAATGCTAGCCATTGTAATTTTGTGTATTCATTGCAAGTGTATGACTGATCATGAGTGTTTACCAGACATGTTTATGTGTTGGTATTATTAATTTAATTTATTACTTGGGGTTTTTAATTATTTTTTATTAAATTATATACAATGTCCTGTGTGTTATCCCTCCTTATTTTATGATGCAGGACCTTTGTATCCAAGGTTTTTTTTATGTAATACACCTTAACCAATCTGTTGGTTCCCCTCACCTTCACGTGAGTTATAAATATATGTAATAAAAGGTGTATCCCAAGGTTCATGGAGGTGGTTCAAGATGGAACCAAGATGAAACCAACCCAGGTGATACATATGTGGATAGATGAAATGTTGTAACATGTGCTAATACTAACATTAGAAGTTTTCCCCTAGGTTCATAGGTTGATTTATTGTACACTCAATTAATAAACCATTATATAATCTCATGATAGGGTTATTTATTTATTTATTTATTTATTTCTTATGAATTATTATTTTTGGATGAAAGACTATGATCACATAAATAAATGAACTAATATGAAAATATGGAATTTATATAAATGGATTATGTGTAAATATTTTATGAAAACATAGTTAATCACTTAAGTAAAATCCATTTAATATTAAAAATACATATAAAGGATAAAAAAAGAAATCTTTATTCATAATAAATAAAATCCTTTAACTTAATATTAATTCAGAATAAGCCTTCAATCATCTAAATTAAGATGAAACCATAATTTAAGCATCAGTTCAGTCCATATTTGGGGTCACTTTGGATTATTGATGATTCTTAATTAAGATTATGTGTCAAATTAACTAAAATTTTATTGAGTTTAATGTCCATAGTCTATTAAATACATATTTTGAGGAATGTACTAAGGAAATCCCAATTAGAACCTCTAGATTGGGAATTCCACTCAATGGTTCAAGGATCTTCCAATTTGTAGCTAGAAAGACCACATACCTAAATACTTTCTTATGGTTTTCATGGACATAGTCTTGATTTTAAATAGGGGAAATATATATCTTTTCCACTAGAATTTATTAAGTAATGTGAAATTATGATTTTAATGATGAGGGCCATTGAGACTTGATAAAATAATGGAAGTCTTAATAAAATTAAAAATTATTATTATGTCACACATAATTTTTAATTAATTGAAGTACTAATAATATGATCTTTTATAACTATAGAATAATGGAAGGTTCATCAACCATATTATCCCTGTGATCAATTTTGGTGAAAGTCTATCTCTTTATTATCATTAGATTCCAGGAATGATTTAGATTACTATGGTTAATGTTTCACCATGAATAAAAATATTACATTCTAGAATCTTGACTTCTTAATTCACCTGCTAAGGAGCTGAGTGGTGAGGAGTTATTTGTTTGTGATAAACACCCAATAGACATGGTTTATGTTGAGTTTTTAATGCTTTCATCAATGTATAATGAACTCATAAATTGAAATGAATACATGGATACTTATAGTATGCTCTAATATCTCTATTTTTTATATCAAGAGAGAGATAGATATGAACATTTTGAGACATCCAAGGTGGTATTTTTGAGTAATAATGGAGAAGATGCACCAATTGGGGCTCATTTAGTTAAACTCATTGGCTATATCGAGTACCTAGAGGTTCTATATTTCAAATAACCTGATCTCATTATTTCATCACTCCCTCAGATATTCTCTATTTTTGGTGTTAATTTCAATATTAATAACATAGAGAAGTCACTCCTAGATCTTCTCACTCTACTTCTCTATGTTGATAAGAATATAAAGCATGAAAATCCTTTCATCCTTATAGCGAATAAGAGGAAAGTCCAACTGAAGATCTCTAAAGTCCAAAGCTTCTTCATAACCTCTTCTAAGAAGATAAATATCAATGGAAAAATAATGGAATAGGTTGATTTCTATTTCTCATTAGGAAAGAAGGTCCACTGGAATAAAATTTATACCCAGGAAAAGAATAAAGTGGAAGATTTAGGTGAAATTTTTATCGAGTGAAATTTATCTCTTTATAGATTTTTGTTATTAGATACAACATGTGGTTCTCACATATGTATTCAAATACATGAACCAAGTATATTCTAGAAGATTGACTAGGGGGTGGTAGATCTATGAGAATCCAATAGATACAGGCTTGTTTCTATGAATATTAGGGATTACCACCTCATATTTTCAATGAGAATGATCTTAGTTTTAAAAGGTTATTATTATGTTCTATATGTTACCAAAAGAATTATTTTTATATCCATACTTGATACATATAGATTTATTTATAAATTTAGGAATAAATATTGATTCTTTTATAAAGATAGAATTTTCTATGGTAAGGAACATTTAAATAATAGTCTTTATTTGATGGATTATAGAAACCAAGTAATGGAAATCGATAATGAAAATACTTAACATGAATCATACCACACCCAACTATGGAATCACTAGCTAGGTCATGTAAATGAAAATAATTTGACTAAATTACAAAAATATGGATATTTGGATTCATTTAAAATAAAAACACTTTATGTATATCACACATTTTTATAAGAAAAAATGACTAGATCCCTATTTAATGGAAAATGTGAAAGAGCCAAGGAGATTCAAAAATTAGTTACATCAATGTTTGTGGACCATTTCAATTTGAATAAAGGGCTGAGTACTCATAATTTATAACTTTTACTAATGATTTAGGTATATATGGATATGTATACTTAATGAGGTATAAGTTATATTCATTTGACAAATTCAAGTAATATAAGAATGAATTTGAAAACCACCTTGGTTAGAAGATTCAGAAACTCTACTTAGACTATGGTGGAGAATATACACATCAAGAATTCATTGATTATTTATGAGAGTTTATAATTATATCCCAACTCACTTCTCCTTATACACCTTAGTGGAATGGTGTAAGCGAAAGGAGGAACCACACCTTGTTAGACATGGTGAGATCAACGATGATTCATATGATTCTTATATTATCTTTTTGGGGATAAAAAATGAAAACAAAATCATAAATAGTAAACCAAGTTCCAAATAAAGAAAAAAATGTATTCCATATAAGATTTTTTTATAGAAATAAACCCATGTTGTCTCATTTTTGAGTGTGGGCTTGTGAATAATATGTTAAGAATATTTATAGAAACATGCTTGAAACTCGAGGCACTAAGTGTATCTTTATAGGGTATCCTAATAAAACTAAAGGATATTATCTATATTATTATATAGAAAATAATGTTTTGGTTAACATAAATCCCTCCTTTCCTGAAGGGGACAATAACTATAAAAGAGATAGTGGGAGAAATATTGAATTTTATGAAGTACAGACTCAAGATACATAAGATTTGGCACAAGAATAGATTCCACAAATCCCCATGGAAGAGAATTTACTAGAGAAAAAATTACTATATAGGATTATAATATAGGTTATAGAACCTAAAAGATATATTTTTCTAGTCACTAAGAATAGTGACTCATTATCATTTGATAAGAATGATCCTCTAACTTACAAGGAAGTAGTATGTGGCACATATTTTTTCCGAATGGAAAGAAGATGTAAATTCTAAAATGGATTCCATGTACCAAAACCAAGTATGGATTTTAGTATATCATCTAGTGGATGTAAATCACATTGGTTATAAATGGTTATTCAAGAAAAAACTAGACATGGATGGACAAGTTAGTACTTATAAGGTACGACAGGTTGTAAAAGAGTTCAAACAGTGTCATGGAATGTACTACTAAGAAACCTTTTCACTAGTTTCTATGCTTGAATCCATTATAATTATACTTGTAATTATATATTTCTATGAACATGATATTTTTAAAATGGATGTTAACATAGATTTATTTAATGGGAACCTTTAGGAAGACGTCTGTATGATAAAACTTATAGGGTTTATGACTCTAAAGGGTTCCAACAAGGTGTGAAAGTTGAAAAGATCAATTTATGAATTAAAGAAAGCATCTAGTTCATGAAAAACTTGGTTTGATGAATCTATAATAGAATTTGGTTTCATAAAGAATTAATGTGATCCTTGTGTGTATAAATGTTTTAGTAGGAGTGCAATCATTTTATTAATAGTTTATGTCGATGACATATGAATTATTGGAAACAAAATACCAGTCTTACAATCAGTTAAATATTAGATGAATAAATGATTCAATATGAATAACTTAGGTAAAGAAACATATATTATTGGGATCAAGATCTATCATGATAGATCTAAGAGGTTTCTTGGTCTGAGTCAAAGAGTATATATTGAAAAGATACTAAAGAGATTCAGTATTAAACAATCCAAGAGAGGATTATTTCTAATTTCAAATGACACTGATATTTCCAAGAAAATTTTCACTCAGACACATGAGAAAATACAAAGGATAGAAAATATTCCATACACATCAACAATAGGGTCAGTCATGTATGCTAAATTATATACTACTCTAGATGTCTCCTAGACATTAAGTGTGGTAGGAAGATATCATACTAACCCAGGTGACCACTATTAGATGGAATTTAAGACTATCCTTAAGTATTTGATGCATACTAAGGATATGTTCTTGGTATATGGTGTATAATATGAACTATTCATTTAAGGATATGAAGTTTATATTTTCCAAACAGATCAAGATGATCTAAAATCATAGTCTCGATATATCTTCACCATCAATAGAGGTGATTTGAGATAGAATAGATGAAAGAAATCCATGGTTGTAGATTATATAGTAGAGTATGAGTATATTTTGGCTTCTTAAGTAGTTAAATAATTAGTTTGGATATGAAATTTTTTCCAATAGCTTAAAATGGTGCTTAGTAGTAATGACCCTATTTCACTTTATTATGATAATACTATAACGATGACCCTTTTGAAGGAGCCAAGGTCACATCAGATGATGAAGAACATAATTTTTATGTATCATAAATTTAAGTATTTTTCTCAAAGTGGTGAAGTCATAGTGAGTGGAATATACATGTAATATAACATAGAAGAACCCTTGAATAAAGCCTTAACTTAGTAGAAACATGATCATCACGTGAGGTCTAATAGATAGAAAGTCACAGGTAATTGGTTCTAGTCTATGCAAGATTCTATTGGAGTTGGTGTTCTATAATTTTTTTTTAAATTTTGATTACATGTACATTATAAGAGTTTCATGACTCTAAGGTAATAATTTCTTAAAGTATCCATTTCATTGATAAGGTTATAGTAGTTTCCCACTTTGATGAGAACCTTGAAATGCCATGATGATATTATTAAATATAGTTCTATGACCAGATAACATACTATGATGGGATACATATAATGTTGAATATCAGATGTGAGTGCTTGTAAGTAGATGAGATTATTCTCATGAACTTTGTACTTGATAATATCTAATATGAGAGATTATGAGAATAGACCCACCTATAGGAATTCCACATGTTTATGTGTCATCGAATATTCCTATTTGTGAGAGTGTGTAATGGTCCTTTAACTTTAAGATTATTATTAATGAATGTCATGACTCAAATACTTAGATTCATTTCGCAAACCACAATGATACAGTTCATGGTGAAGTTGGACACATTAGGTGCATCACGAGTGATGTGTTATTAATTTAAAATTCATAGAAGGATTTGTACCTTCCATATTTATGGAAGTTGGTATCTTGAATATTTGATTGAAATGGATTCGTCACATTAAATTTCATGGCTATGGTGTAATGATGAGTTTATTTTAGATAGTCATAGTAAGACATATCAAGCACATAGGTTGATGACATGTGTGTATAACCTGCTTGATGAGATATTGCGATAATGGGATTATATCACACAGTAAGAATTTATGTGTGGTTGTCAATGTTGACACATTAAATTCTTTCTCTTGGGTGCCTTGATCCATTTATATACAATATTCTTGGACTTTAGGCAAGTTCACCTAATGTCAATGGGAAAGAATGCTAGATGGGCATACAAAAAGTGTTTCTATTCATATCAATTAAATTTTGTTTGAATTTAATTATTAGAATAAATATTATTCTCAAGAGTAATGAATAATTTTATTTAGAATTTATTGATCACAAATATTCACAAGGTAATAAATAATTATTTATTCATTAAAAAATAATTTATTTAATTACATGAATATTTGATAAATATTTATTTTCCATATTGTGAATAAAATATTTATTTTTTTAATTGAATATTTAATAAATATTTATTTTTTAGAATGTGAATATAATATTTATTTATGAATAAAATATTCAATGAAATATTTATTTGTGTATTTGAGTAATTTAGAGGAGGATGAGTGGATCAAGATAGAGTGCAACAATAAATATTAATTTATAAGTTGGTAAAATAATATTCATCACTACGTCAGCTAGTGCACACCATAAAATAATAATAATAATAATATTATATGTCATAGTGTACGATAAGTTATACTATATTATTTAAGGTCCATATTGTAATTGAATAATATTTTTAACCTTAAACTTTACTTTATAAATAGACAAATATGTCTATTGTGTATGGTTAATAAAGAATAAAGAATATTTATGCAAAAAAAATTTCTCTCTTGATTACTCATCCTCTCATATTCTAAATAATGAGAGATTCCTTCCAGCTTTAAAGAACTTGAAGCGATCAAGACAAAAAACAAAAGACGATCGATTCATCGTGCTAGCACTTGAAATTCCACTGGTATTGTTTGAAGATCAAAGGACCATGTGTGGATCATCACTAGAGGGGATCTATTTTAGGTTCTCCATACACAATTATGGTAATCCAAAAAGGATTTTAAACGATCAATATCTTTATCAAAGAAAGATCCTAAGATGAGTTATTATTTATTTTAATATAATTTAAATTAATTATAAATTTAATATAAAAAATATCATATTTGAGTTCAAGGATTTCTATGTCAATATTCGATGGAAAAATTTCATTGGTCATGATATTTAAATCTTGCACAATTGGAGAATGATCCATCAAATTCGACAAAAACCTTATTGGTGATATTCCCAAAAGGCACTTCCGCTGCGTCTAAAACCTTCATTTGGGATATTTATTTGATTTTTAAAAGGGTTTATAAATTAATTAATTATAAAGTGTTTATAATTAGTTAATATTTTTTTGAAACATTTATTAAATAATATTGATAAATATTAAAATTTAATATTGAAATATATTTTTTAAATAAATTTTCATAACTTAAAATTTAGATATAACTGATTTATATGGAAATTATACGTATATTTTATAAATTGGTAATAAATTATAAAATAAGGAAAAATATAAAAGTTTTTATATTTAAATAATGAATTGTTTATGATTTTTAATTTGAAATGTTAAAATTAAAGGCCTTAATTAGGAAATTATTTAATCCAAAAGAAAATTATTTTTGATAATTGATTTGATCAAGGATTAAATAATGATAAATATATAATATTTGGATTATGTAAATTGTTACATAATAGAATTGAAATATAAAATGTTTATATTTCATGTAATATTATATATATTTAAATTAAATACCACTTATTGAATAATATGAAATTTTTTATATAGAGAATAAATATAAGGTATTTATATTCAAAAGCATCGAATGACCATAATGAATAAATAAATTATAAGGTATTTATAATTATTTATGAATTGTTCATAAATATTTATAACATGTTTTTAAAACTTGAATTATTCATTTATTTATTATTCTCCTATTTATTATTCATAGATATAAATTTTTTATATTATTAACATATATTTATACTTCATTTTAAAATGTTAAACAACTTCTAAATTATCATACATGCATCTATGGAGTTAAATTCTAGGTATGATAATGGATTCAATTTTCGTCTACCTTGAATTTGGATAGTATTAAGTTATGATCATGAATTAAGTAGTTAATTATGATTTGTACATATTAGGTATTAGAATTATGATGGAATTGAAGTCTCTCTTGAGTAAAGTATCCCTTGGTACATGGACTTTGGGTTGGACTACTCATTGTCTTAGAGGCTTATACCATGTATAGAAAATTAATGGTTGAATATATATGAATCTAGGATTATTCATGTGAAAAATATTTATTTTATATAATTTTATGCCTTTATATTAAAGGGTTTCATCTACCTTATGCGTGGGTTTCATTTGGATACGTATATATACAGTGAAGGGATTCATTAGGGTCTAATAATAATTATCTGATTCAGTGAAAGTTATTAAATCCCACACCCAAGGATATTCATGAAATAAATATAAAAATGGTGTAAACTACAAATGATGAATACTAGTGTAAATATATTACCATTCATTGAAGATGGCTCATCTACATTCTTGATCTTTGTTGAATATTTTTGATGAAGATCACAAAAGTGTCAGAAAAAATCCTCCCACCTCTTGAGGCATCCAAGAGTCAATCCGAATCATCTGTCATATAGACGAGATCCATCCTTCATCTATGGAATTATAGAACCTATAATGTAAAGGATGAAAATAAAGAGACCTATGGGTGAATGGGACTTCTATCTAGGCAGAAAGAATCACACACACACACACAAACACACACACACACACACACACCATCACATGGAAATTGATTTATATATCCATGAGTATGCTCTTAAATTATTTCTTGTGTTGAATAATGCATTAAAACACAAAAGTTAATGTTTTCATGCATCACATGCATAAATGAAACTCCATTATATGTTTCATTATATGAAAAAATTATTTTAAATAATATATAAATAGAATAATTTATCTACCCAAGTCATTAAAGCTAATAATATGGGTATTCCATGAACATGATATAACCATGCATCATATATAGGCTATGGATTTAGGGAATATCTCCTTAAATCTACCACTGACACCAATTATTTAAATAATTTATGCCATTTCAACTCATATTGTATCATATACACTAAATTTTGAAACCATATCTAAAAATTATTTTGGATATCTTCCAAATCACTATTGGAAATATATAATTAAATTCACATTGTATAACATCATATGAAAAAACCAGTGAATACCCATCCAAAAATCCTTTTATATCAACTTTAAAATTTTTAGAGCAGCTCTCTGAGTCAAAATCAATCCTCATTTTGTCAACAAAAAACTATAACCCCACATTCCTTTATAGTGTTGAAAAATATATATGAATATCCAGATCCATAAGTGTGAGAAAAGAGTGTACTCTAGAAAATAATCAATGATACTCAATCTATAATGGGATATGACATGATCTCCATCAAATAAATTTATCGATATACCTGTGTCCACTATCCCATATCATATGAAAACATACATTCTCATATTTTTCCATTGTCCAAGACATTGAGCGACTATAGGACACATAGTATATCAATCCCATATAGCCAACTCATATATTTTTTATTCACTATGTATAGACTAACTTGGATGATGAATACATCACATGTCACTCATCCAAACAGATAATCACACTAAATACACTTTCCATGTGACCATACACTTCTTAGTTTATCTTAATCGATGGTGCAGATTTCATACTCATCAAACTATAGGAAAAATTCCATCTTGGTTGATCTCCAACCAATAACATGATCAAAAACATACCTGACCACCCTTGTATAAATAATTCAACATGTAGACCTTCATAAGCAGGGTGTGAAAGTATAAAGGATCTCATTCTAGGTATATCACCAACCTTAGGTAGTAGGAACTCAAATATGATCCATGCACCCCCAGTATACCAAATACACCTATAGGACACTCTATATGGTATACTTGGTGGATAATATAGCACAAAAAAACCCATTTTTATACCTCATGAGCATATTATGTATCTCTATACAATAATCTTACTCATGATATCCTTAAAAGTTTATCAAAACCTATAATACTTCATGAAAAACATCGTTTAGGAAAAAATCAAAGTCATACTTTGAGTAGTTAATTATCATTACACTTTATGAAATATATTTCTATATATACATTTATATAGCTAGTGTGACTAAATGATAATATGAATATTAACTCTAATATGATTCATTTTATATATTTAATAATATTTAACAAACCCAATATAAGTGCCTATATATTATATCATATATGAAAAATTACTAGACTAGCCTTATATATGATGCACTTTCAAGGGTTTTGTTAACTCATTATATCATATGTAATTCTCATCACATATCTATATGAACATCTCATAAAAACATCTCACTAACTCTTTAGGGATTATTATCAATAAATAAAGACAATTTTAGTAATAGTGATATTTAATAATAATATTCCTAATGTTTAACTCTTTCAACACATTCACACTCCTTATCTTCATAATATAAAATGTTATGATGTCAAATTTTGTTATCTACTTATAACTCTTTCTGAGTTCATCATCATCATCCTTGGAACCCTTTCCATCAAAAATTTTATTGAAATATATTATAAATAATGTAACCATTTACATTATTTATTTACCAGAACATCTTAAACTTTTTTAGGATAAAGTGATATTTATATATTATAGTAACTAGTGTAACTCTTTAAATTTATATTTACCAATATAGGATAAAATATTTTAGTATATAATTAAAATTAAATTAGTAAATTGACTAGAATAATCCTATACAAAGTAGTGATATTAACTTTCTATAGTAACTAAATGTATAAATTTACATTTTTTCTTACCTTCACATATCATAAAATCTTTCGGAAATTAAGTGGAAATCACTTTAACTCAATATTGGTGTAATACTTTATTTTTTGAACTTTGAACTTCTCTAAGTTCAAACATACTCCCAATAAACTCTTTGAATCTATATCATTCTTATAATATCATGCTAAGATACAACAAAACTTATTTATGTTATGGAATAACACTTATTTCCTCTTTCTAGGAATATTTAAAAATAAACTATATTTTACATATAATAAATTATATTTTATGTGTTTAACGAATTCTATTATATAATGAAGAATTTTTTAACACATGTTAGTAATGTATAGTGGGAAAATATTCCCTCATATTTTAACAAACAATTTTATAAATAATTTATCCTGGATTAAACATTTTAATCCTTAACTTACTTTAAAAATATATTATAGAATATGATGAATATTAAACCATGTGTTTATGATTAATTATCTCATTTTTTTCATAATAAATCTTTTGTTAATAAGAAACCCCCATTATCACATAAGAGAAATGAGATAAATATACACTTTATTTTCTTATATTCATTTGAGATTCCATAATATTCAAATATTTAATGTAATTTTTTATTCATCTATTGAATGTAAATTATAATCTTCATCAATTATTCCCTTGATTTTCAACTCATGTATATTTACAACACTTGTAAAATATACATTAGGTATCACATTTATTTCATAATTGAATAATTAATTTCTATAACATTGATACCTAATATGGAGTTTCCTAAAATCTTATAGGTATTGGATAATATAATCATATTGAATCATTACTTCTCCTTACTGAAAACCCTAGGTTTAAATTCCCTTGATTGGATACTTGAAGAAACATTGTTTAACTTCATCAAATAACTTTCTTCTTCTATTTTAAACTTTTACCCACTCATTATTTATATACAAAATTTGAACCTAGGCATCATATACCCAGTTCAATTTTCTTAAACACTTTTAGGACATCAAGAAAACTTTTATTGAACCCATTAATATTGTTAAAACATTTCCATAAATTAAAAAAGGATGAATTAACTTACCATAATAATCTATTTTATGTCTCTATTAAATCATGTTATAGAATTTAGTAAATCATAACTATGTGTATCATAAACACCCATATGTTTTTTATTTAAACAACTATTGTTTACATGCTCTTCTCAAGAGAAAAATGAGATAATTCACTAATTATGATAAGTTTATATAATCTTAAAGCATCCAATTAATTAATTTAGAAACTCCTTTGCTCTATTACTTGAAAGAAAACCTCAATCTTCAATCATCAATTCTCTTTTATCTTCTGACCTCCTGTATATTTAATTTTTTTATAAAATATATAATTAATATCATATATATTTCATAATAATAGAATTTAATTCAATAAATTTTATACCTAATATAGAAATTATATTAGGCTTACTATAACCTTCCAGAAAATCTAGAATTTTTTTTCTCTAATGGCTAAATTTTACACAATGAAAACATTGTACTTTTATCTTATTCTTTGATTTAGTTGGGGGTGTGGACTCTCCATGACCACTTTTCTTTCCCTTATAGAATTTTTTTACCTTTTCCTTTATATACCATAAAAAGGTACTCTATCCTAGATTGACCATGTCCTTATTAGCTATCCTCAATATATTAAAAAGATTGAGTAAAGGTTTATAGAGTTCATTCATATTATAATTCATAAAAAACCGCCAAAACCTTTTTGGTAGGGATTTAAGAATGAAATCTATGAAAATTAAATCTTAATAGGTGAGCCTAACCTCTCCAAATCAATGAATCACCCACTAATATTGAGCACATGAATAGAGAATGAGGTTCCTTCTATTATTTTTCACTGAAAAAGTGATTTTGACACTTCATAACATTCATTACTATCTTTATCCTGATAAAGTCTTATCAAGTTCTCTATAATTTTTTGGGCATATAGGGTATCATGTTTTTTTTCAACTTAGAATACATGGTAAGAAACATGAGTGTGGACAATTTTTGTGAATATTTTAAATTATTATCATAGTAATTTAAATACTTTTGTTGACTATATTCATTATTTGGTTTCATAGTTTGTGGTTGTTCCAACACATAGATGTTTCCATCTTATTTGAGAACATCCCAAAAATTCTGGTACCAACTGAGGAAGTTACTACCATTTAGTTTCTTTATATATAATATTGATATTAAATTTATAAACTATGATAGTGATTCAATTTATCCACAAAATAATCTTTTATTAGATGAATATCATGCTTTAACACTTAATAATAGCTTTTATTAAATGGTATCCCACTAAAAACGATGAACCCTTTTTAAAATTCATCACACCCTTTAGTGGGACAAGATCCATATTTCACTAAGAAAATTACCTTTATTTTTTTATAAAAATCATCACTTAGATATTTAGGTAGGGAATCATCCCATTCATATCATATATGACTCTTGGATAGTTGACCATACAACAATTTTACTAATCCATCATATGGATAATACTCAACTCTATTCCTTTAGTATCCCAACCCTTGGGGTTTCCTAGATAGTTTAACCCAAAGAAAATGAAAAAATGAGCTAACACAATAAAATACAGGGATACCTCACTTTTGTGTGAAACTACCCAGTTGGATAATCTAAAGTCACTCATTACTTTTATGCTTTACATAAGATAATATTGGGGCACCCCACTTTGGCATGAAACTACTTGGTTGGTTGATCAAGGTTTTGACAAGTGATTATTTGGAATGAATCTAACACTTATAATTTGAAGGGATTTAATCTTACCATCTTATCTCATGTTATTTACTTTTATGTATGCATGGTTCTAGTGATTTATTTTGTAATCACATTCCCTCCACTAAATCAATATGTTTGAACCATATTGATTTTTAAATATTTACAATACCCACAAGTTTGTGTTACTCACCTAAATATAGGATCCAAACATATTCATACATCTCTAAATGAATCATATACACAAGGTAAATGAACTTTTCAAGTAAAGGTTTAGAGTTATATGAGATTGATAACCTCCACACAAGTAAGCCTAAAGTGACAAATAGTTAATCTCATTCACCTCTCTAGAAAAGGTATAAGCCTCCAGGCTAGTAAGTAGTTAGACCCTTAGTCCCTCTACCCAAGGAGACTTTACTCAATATATAATTTAATTCATGATATCTCTAACACCTAATATACAAAAACTACAACCAATAACTAAATTCAATTTAGTAACTTGAATTACAAACTGAGGTCAAGGAAAATGGAAAATAAATCTTTATTATACCTTGAATATAATATAAGTATCTATTTATTAGAATACGTTTAAAATTTAAACTAAAGTATACACCATTAATAATACTAAAAATTTATAACTATGAATAAAATAGATAATAAACTTTAAATAAATGAACAATTCAAATATTTAAACATGATACAACCATTTATAAAATATTTATATATAAAAAGATAAATATAAATTTTTATAAATTATCTAATCACTATGAACATTTAATTTTATTTGAATATAATCATTTTAATACCCAAACCAATTTGAACTCTTTTATATTAATTATATGGAATTTAATTTAAATATATGATTTTTCATGAATTATAAAAAATTTATAATTCTATTTTTATTATGTAAACATTTTACATATTATAAATATAATATACTTAGAATTCCAAATTAGACCCCCATTTAATTTTTAACATTTCAAAATAATTAATTATAAATAATTCATAACTTTAAAATATAAACAATTTTATATTTTGAACTTATTTATGTAATTTATAATCACTTTATAAATTATTATTATGATTTATAAATAAACAATTTTATTTCTAGATCCTAATACATTCCATATAATTTGGTTAAAAGATATTTTAAATATCAACTCTTCAAATTCAAGGAATATTTAATAATAAATGTTTCATAAAAATTAATTAATTATTTATAAACTCTTTATAATTAATTAATTAATAAATATCCTCAAAATACCCTTTATCATTATTTATAAACAATTTATAAATAATTAAATTCAATTCTAAATTGATTTTTTTCTTATACCTTTACACAAGAAACTATTTCTATGTAAAGGTAAATTATTTTACCTTTATGCAGAACCAGTTTAATGTGAAAGTACATTTACCTTTGCATAGAACCATTTATTTGTAAATATAATTTATCTAACTATGGGTTTCCCTAAAATGTGGCGAGGCAACTGAGGCTATTTTCCTTATGGCCATTTTACAATTCATTAACCATTAACATTGAGGTTATCTTTGCATAAACTAGTTGTGTAACATAATAGATCTGACTATGGCATACTACACACTATAGTGAAATTTATAGGGAAATTTTGAGCCTTAAACAGTTTCTTCCATGATGTAGTGAAAACCTGTTGGGTGTTTTACATAAGTGTGAGAACCTCTATGATATAGTGTCATATGGGATTTGGAATGGTGATGATAAAAACATAGTACTCTATTTTTTTTCTATTCATTTATCAACAAAATTTCACAAATCTTAAAACATGGAAGGCCCTGATACCATTAAATACATTCATTTGGGTTTAATAAAAATTATTAGAAGCATTAGAAGCAATTAAATTCCTTTCACATGTATCTACAAATGGTATTGATATTTATTCAATGTATTTGATGAAGATCACAAAAGTTTTAGAAAAATCCTCCCACATGTAGGGGTATCCATGAGTCAAGTTGAATCATTTGTTTCATTTATGATATCCATATTTCCTTCACAACGTGCTAGTACCTTTAACGAAAATGAGGAAGATGAATAGAGATTTTAGTGAATATGATTTTCATCTAGGAATAAAGAACAACACACACATAAATACCATCACATATAAATGAATTTATATAGCTATGAGGATGATCCTTGAATATTTATTTCATTAAATTATGCGTTACAATGCATGAGTTAATTATTTTTCCAATTCAAGCATCACATGCATGAATAAAATTCCCTTGTATGTTTCATTTTATGAAATAGTTCCTTAAACGTTAGATACATGGAATATTTTATCCTCCGAAGTCATTTAAGACAATAACATGGGTATTCCATATACATGATATATCCATGAATCATATGAATACTAAAATTTTAGGACATATTTTCTATAGTTGGATTTTAATTTGGGTTAGTAATACAAGTTGTGAGTTGTTTAAATAGTTACACATAAATATGGTTTTAACATATTGATTTGGTGAAAGGAATAGGATTCAAAATTGAATCATTAGAATAATGCATACATGTAAAAGTAATATATGAGATAATATAGTGATATTAAATATCCTTTAAAATACTAAGTGTTAGATTCCTTTTAAAATGACACTTGTCAAGACCTTGATCATCCAACTGAGTAGGTCATGCCAAAACGGGATGCCCCTAGATTATCTTATGTAGGGAAATCAAGTAATGAGGTAACCCTAACTATTAGGCAACTCATTCTTGAAGTATTATTTAAGTTATACTTAGATGGGAATTCCTAACCATTATAATACTAGATTAATCAAGTTAAGATAATCTATATGATAGTTTAGACAAATTGTTATCCACTCAACCATACAAGAGTCAAATATGATATGATTTTCTACTAGATATAATCGTGGATTGTTTATGGGATACCTATTTAAGTCATGATAAAATATGGGTCTTGGACCACTAATGGATATGATGATTTTTAAATGGGTCATCATTTTAGTGGGAGTACATTTAATAAAATTATTTATTAAATGAATTTAAAACATGTTATTAATTTGATAAAATATTTAATTGTATATGAATAATATCATAATCTAAACATAAATTTGAGACTAATCCTATAAACAATATTATTAATGTAAGAAACTCCAAGGACCAGTGACTTAAAATAATTTAATAAGTAATACAAAAATTATATGTGTTAAAGAAACACCTCATCGAGTAACCTAAATGTTTAAGTTATTCAATAAATGAATATTTATGCTTATATGAAGCATAGAATAATTTACTTAAGATTTCAAAATTATTATAAGAAAAATGGACAAAGGTATTTTTATCTCTACTTATATATGAAATATGATTGGATATATTAATAGCTTTGTGAGATTGAAGATATCCTCTAAGTATTTTGTTGTATATGAAATTTATTCAGTTGGAAATGTTATAACAGGATGAATGAGTTCAAATTTTTTTTACCTAGAATTGTCAAAGTGTTGAGGATAGTTGAAAAATGGAATGTGATGTCTATGAGGCATATGATTTTTAGGTTTCGGTGTTGTTTTGATAGTACAAGTGGGAAAAAGTTAAAATTGAATGTTTCTTCAGAATTGAAAATTAAGGTAATTAAAAACTATATTTATCTAGAAAGAGGAGTAATGTTTCTATATAATGGAATTGTCTGGATTACCTTAAGGGGTTTTATAAACTCTATGTAATTTCCATGTTAGGTATCAGTGTTATAGAAATCAATTATTCAGTTTTAAAGGGTATATGATACCAAACGTATACTTCAAAAATATTATAAGTATAAAGGAGTTAAGAATCAATTGACTAATCGATGAATCTTTTATTTGTAATTAAAATGATGAATAAAATAGTTGACACATCAAATATTTGAATTAAAATAAATACAACAATCTCAAGTGGATCTAAGTAAATGATGCATGCAGTTGTTGCATTACTCTTGTGTGATAAGAGAAATTGTTTTTTAACAAGAATGTTTTATGAACAATATGAGGCGATGGATTTAATATACATGGTTTATGATTCATTGGATTATATAACTTATTTGAAAAAGTGAAAATAATAAAAATATTTTATTCAAGATAAAAAGCTTTATCTATAAGTTTACTGAAATATGAGGAATTGAGATTACACTAAAGAAAATAAGAGTTATTTCCTAAACACAAAAAAGTTTGTGTATCTTAACATTATATTTGGAAGATAATTGAGTGTAGAATAGGCTAGTGGAAGTATATTTGGACTTAGAGAAATTAAAATTTAAATAATAAACGATTATGTCAATCCAAATACAAAGTGAATGTCACTTTTTCCTAAAAGGTCTAGGGTATGATTAATATATATAGTTACATTAGTTACAGAAATATTTCAAGGAATAGTTTGATGTAAAGGGTGCCAAGAATTATGATTATATACTTAGAAAGAGTTATAAGTGTACAATAGAATTTATTAGTGTTATAACATTAGATGTTTTAGAGTTAAGGAGTTTGAATATGTTTAAGGAGTTAAACATTAGGAATATGATTCCTAAATCTCACCATTATTTAAACCATATTACTTAATATATGTTACTAACTAAATATTTTAGTGGAAGGTTTTTATCTGATGGGAACATAGTGGTGTGACAAGAATTATATAGAGATGTAATTAGTTTAATAAAACCCCTAAAAGTGTAGCAAATATAAGACTATTCTGGAAGTATATCATATATAATATGTTATACATGCACTTATGCATGATTTTGGTAAGTATTAATAAAGCTGTTTAACAATATAAAATTTATCTTTTTTATACAAAAGGAAATATCTACTTTTTCATTGTTTTTCATTGGCTACATTTATGTATATATTGATATACATTTCATTAAGTGAAATGTCAAGTAACCAGTTAGTATTAATTTGAGTTATCCCTAACTGATGTTTTTATGGAATATTATAGATTATTATGAAATGTTAAGGTTAACACAAGTAGGATTATTATATCAGGATATATAATATGCTCATAAGGCACAAAATAGGGTTTGTTCAATCAATGTCCCATAAAGTATACTACATGGAGTTTCATACACTATGTATTTGGTATACTAGGGGTGCATGGTACATATTTTTATCCTCTAATACTTGAGGTTATTGTTATATATAGCATGAGATCCTTTTTTTTACTTTAATACCTTTCTTATTTAATCCTCGATGCTTAGCTAATCATGGGGTGGTTAGGTATGTTGCTGACCATGTCATCGATTATAGCTTAACCAAATGATATTTTCCCTTTCATATGAATAATATGATATCTAATCCCTTGATTGAGATAGATTGAGGAAGACTATGGCCACACCTAGGTAGTACATATGATGTGATTATTTATTTGGGTGAGGGGAATATGATACGACCATTTATAAAGGCGAATGACATGTGATGTATTCATCAACATAGTCAATCTATAATTGAAGGATAGAGAATATATAAGTTTGATATATGAGTTGACATACTCTCTATCCCATGGCCACTTGATGTATTGGACAAATGGATCATTTGAAAATGTATGATACCATATTATGCAACTGGTCAAAATAGGTATATAAGTATATGTGTTTGATGGAGAACATTCTAGATCCATCTATAGCTTGATTAACATCAATTATTTTCTAGAGTTTACTCTTTTCTTTCATTTATGGATCTAATGATTCATATTTTTTTTATCATCAATATAAAATCCTATGGGGTCACAATTTATAGATAAATAGATGGGGTTTATGTTTGACTTTTAGATCTTCTCTAAAAGTGTTTTAGAGTTTACCCAAAAGAGTTTTGGATGGTTATTCATAAGGTATTGCATATGATATTATACAAGTTAAAGTTAATGATAACTTTAAAAAATATTTTAGATGATACCTATAAATATTTTTGGATATTTTTTCACAAGTTATTGTATTTTATACAATATAAGGTGAAATGACGCCAAGTTTGTGAGGCTTTAGTGTAAGTGGTAGTTTGATGATGATATACCCTAAACCCTCATACATATAATATAGGTTGGAAATATCATTTGTAAAAATATGGGATATCATATGATACAATATCATTTCATGAAACAATATACTTGGGTATTATGATATAGGGATATTGTATGTATTTCCACTAACTAGGCACAATAGTGAAAAATGTTAAAGGTTAACATTAAATTATCTTATACACCTTGTTATCATTATATACAAACTTTTTATATGATAAAACACATGGAGGATAAGTGCATTCATTTGATGAATGTATGAGTGGACATAGATTCACTCATGCATTATAAAATACATGTGTAACTTCATAAAAAACTTGGGGATGTCCCAAAAAACTATATAAGAGACCGATCACATTAATATGGTGTGTGTTTTTGTCCTTATAGTGCTTACCATTGATTCTCCCTTCTCCACTAAGTTATCTTTCTTTTATTACCATTTACCCCATGAGATACTATTATATCTTGGATGAGAGTAGAATATTACTCATGTTATGGGTAATTTAGCTATCCCATGGATACATTATAGAGGATGGATTTCATTGGGATACCCTAAATGCGATATTTATCAAGCATAGAGATAAAAAAATAGAAGAAAAAACTCACTAATGTAAGGTAGATAATAAATTTATCCATTTACTGTTTATACATGATTTCGGGTTTCGCATATGGAGTTATTGGTTTTATGGTTTCTTACCACTTCCATTTGTGTTTAATGAGTATTGTTAAATCCTAAGAAACCTATCCTTTTGATATCCTATCTTTCCCCTCTTTCACCAATGCCTCTTGACCTTATTTTAGGACATCCTCAACCCTATCTTCCACTCCCCCCTCTTATCACTGTATCCTAACCCCCCTTATGAGATAAATAATGGATTTCTAAGGATCAAATAATACTTATTCAAGTAGATAATGATAATAATAAATCCTTAATCCAAGGTCACCAATCTATGAAATTAAAACTATGTATAGAAAAAATGAATAACATGTGTGTGTACCTCACACCAAATATGGCTTCTCCTCTTATCTTCAGTCATTGTTTTATGAAAATAACTAAAGAGAAGCTACACAAATCCTTCATCTATGGTGTATGAAGGGTTTATAGGTATCAAAAAACACTTGTTCGAGGTAGTGAAAGATAATAAAAACCTCAAATATTAAGATCATTATAACACCCCAAGTTTTTAGCTTGTATAATTTTAAATAAATACATTTTTGAGTAGCTTATATCTCACACAACATTGAACTAAAATTAACTGTGATACATTTTATTATGATAAAATAATACAATTCTAGATAAACATTAATACATTATGAGAATGAAATATAAAAAAACATTAATAAAATTATAAGAGGAATAAATCTATAAGTAAATAAAAAGACCAAAACCATATAATATTTATTGTTGTGATTTTCCTTGAAGACAATCACCCTGATTGAAACTATGGAAAGATGTAAAATCCTTAAAAATATAATAGACATGTTCAGAGAGAAGTAAGTTGGATTAATGATTTTAGTGATGTTTAGAAGTCTATATATAGGAATGGAATATGACTATTATATATATATGGTCCTTGAAAATGTGGTTATTGGAAATATATTCATTGGATATATGTTTACTGAGAAGGCATGCATCCAATAGGTATATTAAATATTTGTAATTGTTAGTAACAAATTGAAATAATATAATGCACAAATGATAAATAGTGAAAAAAAGATAAAATTTAATTAGAATATTTCCTGATAAAAATATATTATTATGTGCTATATATTATTAATATTATTATTATTATTAAATAATGATTTCAATAAAATTAACTGATTAAATTTAATGGTTAAAAGATAAATAATTAATTTTAATGGAATGTGATTAAAGCTATTTAACATTAAAAGGTATGTTTTTCAAAAAATGATTTTTAAAGTGATGTGCATTTATCTTAAATTAAATTTAAAAATTTTAAATTTTTATTCCAATAAAATGTTTCGATGTCTAAAAAAATAGATTAATACTCATTTAACTCATAACTAATATGAAATAATATTAAGAATACTTAAATTTTAAAAAGTTTTTTCTATATTTTTTAATTATATTTTATATATTTTTTTAAAGTTAAGTTCCAAAATTTTAGAATTTTAATTTCATAAAATAAACTTTATTTTTGAATTCAACATGTCAAAATTATCTTAGGGTGAATTTTTGGTATTTTTATAAAATGGTTAATTTTTAGGTAAATTGCGAAAAATACCATTTTTGAAAATACCATAAATTTTGTGACATCATCATGGTATAAGCATAACTTTAAAATTTATAAAAACTTTGGCTGATATAACAACCTAAACCTTTTAAAAATATTATTACATGATTTTTTAAGAATATATATATCCAATAAGTACAACCCAAAGACCACAAAACGTAGTGTCTTTGGAAGAATAGGTTCATAATAAATTAAAAATTAACTAAAAAATTACATACTTATCTTATTCTCCATAATGAGATCTTAAATCTGTTTGAGATCCTAAAAATGCATAGGATAACTTGAGGAATACATAAAATAAAGGGGTGAGATATAAATACTGTAAGGAAATAAGCATGATAAGGAAAATTAATATGTGATTCAAAGGTATAAAATGATATCATAAAAGAGAAGGCTCATGAGAAATCACATGGAAGCATAAAATAAAGAACATGGTATCATAAGATCATGGAAATATAGGAAATGTGGAAACAATAAATAACATGACATAAACATGAGTCAAGGCTAATTTCCTAGATGATATCATATGGTGGACAAAGTACCATAATGGATTAGGTTTAATCACTAATCACACAAATAAAGTATCACGAGAAAAAATATTTACCCAATTCATTAGAGTGTGATCTATGTGTACCCATCATAACATGTTCATGATTTATGTGTGATAAAAAAAGTGAATCAATCATAATTTAGAGAGATCCCTTACCTCGATTTTGACTCTCCACATACATAATTTATCTTCCTAAATAATATAATTATGTTAATTATTTACTTGATTATAATTTTTTTTAAAGTTTATTATTATTATTATTTTATTTATTACCATGTATTATTTATTTACATAATTAATTAAGTTCATGTCAGACGTTTTGATGATATTTAGTTCATATGTCCAAAATGACTTTGGTAGGTTGACTATGAAAAAGTGGACTTTGTTACATTATATATATAATTATAATAATGGAATAATTATATTTTTAATACATAAATTATACTTTTAAAAACAACCATGAAAAATGGTTATGAAAAATGAACTTTGTTACAATCATAGAGACGGTAGGACGTACGTACACATGAGTAACATTTCCATTTTTCAATGATCATTATGTAATGTAGGTAAGTATTATTTTATAGTTACAGAATTATAATTATATCATAAATAAAATATTATTTCTTTTAATATACTTATATATCTCATCAATGTTATGTGGTTATAAAGAATATATCACATCGCTTCGTGGAGGTGGTAGTCCACACGTATGCACAAACGACACTCTCATTTTTCAGTTAATGAAAAGTTAAGAAAAATAAATGATATATTATATTTTAATAATGATAAATATTTTATTAATATCATATATATACATTAAATCAATAATTATAACTATATGTAATAGGAGGTGATGGAAAATGAATTACATCGGTTCGCGAGGCGGTAGTCCGTCGTACACACAAACGCTAGTTTTATTTTCCATTTTATGAAAGAGGATATGGATATAGGATATGAAATTAAAATAAAAACATCTAATTATATGGTATATTATTATTTTATTATATCATCATGTTTGAATAATAAATTAAGGAGGTGTAAGAATAAAGAAAACAAAAATGCTTGATTAAGAACTATACAACTTCTTTGGACAAACTCTTAAGGTTTACACCAAAATATTACCTCAGTTGGTTTTATAACAAAAACAAGGAATCTAGGACATGGTGAGGGAATTAAGAAATGTATTTTGGTAATTACGGACCTAAAAAAAATTATCTTGAAGTTAGGATAGGAGAAGATGGGGGCTTTCCTTTTATAAATTCGGGAGGGAACCCATTTGGAAATTTCCTAAAAGAATACAAAGTGAAAAATTCATTCCCAATAAAAATGAATCCAAATGGAAATATATTCAAAGGTGGGTTTGGATAAGGTTTGAATATGGATAGAAAATACGATTTATATAAGTTTAATTGGTAAAATTAATCTTATATTTTGGTTTAATCCCTCATAAACCCGTTTTAACCTTAACCACATTAAATAATTTTTTGAATTGAAAGCGTTATAATTTTACTTATAAGATAAAAATTGAATAATAAATATTTTTTTAAATTTTATATTATTTATCATCCTAATTTCCCTATTTTATTATTTTTATTATTTTTAAATAATTTAATCAAATATTATTTAACATAAAATCTCATTAATTTCATTTTGACACTTCTTTAATTTGAATTTAAAGACACGAGGATAATAATGAATTTATAATATAATCCATTTAACCATAAATAATACATAATTATTAACTATATAATTATTTTTTAACCACAACTCACCCCAAATACATCACTTTTAATGTTTTTAAAATTATTTACCATGAGTTTCCATTGTTTGCACAAGCACTGTGCTAACATTGTATAAGTGTTTAAGGTCACTATATAATAACTAAAAATTAAAAATAAATCAACATCAAGAAAATAATTTCATTATAATAAAATTAAACTTTAATATTCATTCACTACTTATTTTTATCCCTACATGAACATATAAGAGATATTTAAGGAAAAAAGAGTGATATTTTATATTTTTCGTTGCTTAAATTATTACATGTGTCACTTTTAAAGAAAAGTGTCCCATAAATAATTTAATATCTATAATAAAATTATAATTATAGAAAAAAATTTATAAAATAAGAATTAAGATGAAAAATGGTGGCCTTATCACTTAGTTTTAACTTAGGTTAACTGGATTTACCCTTTTACTATGGTGACCAATTTTTACTATTTTTATTATTCATTATGAAAAAAAATTAATGTTAACTTATTAAATAAAATAATTATTATTATTTAAAGTATGTAATCAATTTTAAAAAATTAAATTAATAAAATTTGAGTAATTTAATTTAAAAATGAACCCGCAAAATGCGTTGAAAAAATGGGTTTTTAAGAGATGTATTTTTCAAGCATAAAATGATCTTATATTAACTCTATGATGAGTAATCATCATTATATGAATTTAAATTAATATATATATATATATATATATAATATTTAATTTTAAACATTTCTCATTAGGGGTTATTTTAATTAATTAAAACTGAGAAACATTATGCACTTAAAAATAGTTATTAGAAAAATGTGTTTTTAAGCCTAAAAATAAACTAATACCAAAATCATGAAAATTGATGATTCAAATGAAATTAATTATATTACTATAAATAAATTGTTTCATATTTAAATTTAATAATATATCCAAAATATAATTGTAATTTTAAATTACTTGATTTAATGAAAAAATGACTGTATTTGAAAAATCGATAATTTTAACTATTCAATAAAAAATCAAAGTTTTTAGAAAAATATAAAAATTTTACCATAATATAATTTGATATGATTATTTAAAAAATTATACCCAGTTTATCAAATAAAATTTATAAAATTTCCAAAAATTAATTATAACATTTTCTCACAAGAAGCAATAAAAACCATTTTTGAAGAAAATGTATTTTTGAAGAATAAAATGACTTTACTAAAAATTGGAGTGATTATTTATAAATAATTTGTAAATAAATTTATATTTAGTTTGAACTTTATATATGTTTCATAAATTAGTTAATAATATATTTACCCATCAATTTAATGGCTAGTTTATAATGGTCATATTTAAATAATAATATTTCATGGTTCGTTTAGGATCGGTGTTGCATGTCATATAAGATATCAAACATAGTTTTATTTTTAAAATCTTGGGTTGTTAAATTCTCCCCAATTTAATAAATTTCATCCGCATAATTTTAACTTGAACTCTATAATCAAATATTTGACATTTGAAAATACCTTTTTTGAAATTCCACATCATACAAATGGTTAATATAACTTCCTATTGATAGGAGAGAAAGAGAAGTATGAAGGTCATTTAGAATAACACATAACTATGATTATAATTAAGAAATAATTAGTGGGAAGTAAAAACATAGTCATGAAATAAAAGTGTAATGTGAATATAATTATGGAGTGTGAAAAAAATCATTAATCATAAGAAAGTGAATGATCATGATAAAGTTAACGACAAAAAAACCATAAACATGTGATGGGTGAGAAGTCTATCAATTAATCTGGAATAATTGTAATAAGATAACTTTTTTGTTTCAAGATACTTTTATTAGAGTTAATAAATTACTTTACTATCTAGACTAAGAACATTAGGAAATATACTTACTTGATATCTTTCTATTTCATAAGTACAATTCCATCCTTTTGTTGTGGTTTGATCTACACTTTATCTCTTACTCTAAGGAATGAATATACAAGATTAATTATTTATTCTTGAAGCACTAATATTAACTTTTAATGAATCATTATATCCATAAAATAGCGAAAAATATTTCAATCTATCTCAAAATATTTACCAATACCAAAATTGTTAGCATAAGGTAAGATAATTCCAAAAAAATGAATAAACCTTCATATTATTAAATAAAAAATTAATCTCTAAATCCTCAAAAATAACACCCAATGTTCAAATTAGATCATTTAACAGATAAATAGTCATAAATTTCTTCAAAATATTCCAAATTAAGATTGAAGCCAAAATATTTTAATTATTTTATCACATGTTCATCCAATATAAATTCAACATTTATCTACAAATAAAACTAATCAATATTAAATTCTCTTACCAAAATGTATATTACCAAATCATATATGATAATAATTCTTATAAATAACCCAAATCGGTATAAATCTATAGTAAAATCACAAATTATTCCAAAAATTAACACAATCCTTATATTTTTCATTATTTTTATTCCCAAAATGCCATTGGTAAAATTAAATTTACTACAAATTATTAAATCCTAATAAATAAATACTTTCACCTCAATGATCAGTATAATATAGGAACTTACTTAGTATAGGAGTTAACCATTAGAAGAGGGAATTGAATCCGATAATGCCTAGGTTCCCCACATTTAAGAAAATGAACTATAAATGGATCTCTAGGATGAAATTTATTTCTCTCTATTAAAATTGTTATTTTTCCTCAGTAATTTGTTCCTTGATACCATTATTTTCCACACATAAAACATTTTGATATTCCTTTGAGACATTCTTATGGGCGTCTCTTCCCGCATTTTTTACATGAAGAAAATTGACCCTTATTTTCTCCATGGTCTCCTTTACCCAAGCTCTTAGAGGACTCTATCCTTATCTTCTTTGGTGAGTCTAAGGGTTGGTTAAGGTATATGTTATTAATAATATTTCACAATAATTAATTAGAAATAATCAAAATATCTTTCACTTCAGTCATCATCATATTTTTTTTGCTCAGAATCATATAATTATCCATCACATTCAGAGTTAACATCATTACTCTTGGTTCTAGCTGCCGAATAATACCAAAAATCATGTTATAAGAAAAAATTATCATATTCATGAAAAATCATTCAAAGTATGTATAAATCATGACACCTTCTTTTCAATATATGACACCTTATTTTTAACTTATGATCAATCAATCAAAGTCATTTATTTATGAAGAGAGAAAGCATAAATAGAGAGAAAAAAACAAAGAGTAAAAAAATAAAAGCCAAAAACAAAGGCAAAAAAATGACACATGAGACTATAGAGGTCTGAAGAATTGGAGACTAAGAGAATCCCCTATTATGAGATTTTTGGCTTCAATAGGAAATTTATCTAGATCCAACAGAAGGGAAATTTTAGGACCATGAAAAGCCATAGATGTGAGGTGATCTACAACCTTATTTCCCTCTCTCCATGTATGTAATATATCTGTATTGTTATTGATATAATCCCTACACCTTCTTATTACAAAGGATATAGACCACATGATATTGAGCTTTCCCTTTATGGAGTCTCAAATAATGTTGGAGTCCGTCTCATTCGAATCCATAGAAAGATTCCATTCTCCACAGAGATGGAGGCTAGTAAGAAGATCCAAGGCTTCATCCAACAACGAGTAGCCCCTACCAAAGTGAGTAGCAAACACAAGAAGAACTTGTCCCATAGAACCCCGCACCACGCCACCACCCCACATATCATTCAAGATAAAAAATACATCAATATTAATCTTAGGTCCCAATGTATGAGGAAAACATCAAACCCAGTTACCAATATTATTCATGCTAACAACAACATTACCCACCTGGAGTTGTCTTAGGGATGGTGCATCAAACAATTTTCTATGAAGGCGAACCATGTTGGCCAACATGAAATTTGTTCTAGAAACCAGAGAATTACCGGATCTAGAAAGACCCTTGTAAGGGAACACTCACTATGTATCAGAACAATAGTTGAGATATTCTCAACCAACTATTTTTGGGGTTATTACCCCTAGATGCATTTTTATTAAAACCATGCCCACTTGTAGTATCCAGACAAGGATGTATTGCTAGGAAAACTATATAATATATTTCTTATCAAAACTTTAGGATGTTATTATACACTTAGAATTATTCCCATGTTTTTAAATAAATTTATATAATACTAATCCACCAAAATAAATATACCATTTTTTGATACCAACTATAGTTACCTAATACTTTTACACATATTATTACATGATTTTTTTAACATAAAAATCTAACAAGTACAACCCAAAGATCACAAGGCCTAGTGTCTTTAGAAGAATAAGTTCATAATACATCAAAAGGAAACTAAAACATCGCATCATTATTTTATTCTCCAGAACGAGCTCTTAAATCCATGGTGAATACATAAAATAATGGGGTGAGCTAGAAAGCCCTGTTAGGGAATACACATGATAAAGAAACATAACATGTGAACCAAAGATATGACAAGATATCATAAAAGAAAAAGGACATGAGTAATCACATGGAAGCATAACATAAAGAACATGGTATCATATGATAATGAAAACATAGGAAATGTGGAAGAAACATATAACAAGGCATAAACATGAGTCAATGCTAACTTCCTAGACAATATCACATAGTGGAAACATTCCCATAATGGATTAGGTTTACCCCATAATCCCATACATAACGTCTCAAGAGAAAAAATATTCACCAAATAAATTGGAGTGCTATCTAGGAACACCCATCATAACATGTTCATGATTTATGTGTACTAAAAAATTAAATCAATCATAATACATAAATATAATAATTATCCATGAAAAGAAAATGGGTTGTATAATCTTTCCTCACATCATAATCAATGGAAATTTCATAACAAAGGTATTTGAGAAATGAACACAAGGAATGTATTACCACATAAAAGGAAGGTAGAATAAGATAGATATATATGTGAGAGACATATATATAGAATTTATAAGTATTCTATAACTTTAAATATAGAGATAAAGTGAGTTAGAGAGAGAATGATTATAACTCTAAGAAAAGGGTAGTTTAGAGAGACCCCTTACCTAAAGTTTGACTCATCATGTATGTGATTTATCTTCCTAAATAATAAACTTATGTTAATTATTTACTTGATTAATATTTTTTTTATATTTATTATTCCTTTTATTTTATTTATTACCATGTTATATTTATTTACTTAATCAATTAAGTTCATGTTGAACATTTTGATGATATTTTGTTCAAATTTACAAAATGACTTTGGTAGGTTAACTATGGTAAAATTGGTCATTATTCCATTATCTCTAGAAAAATAATCATGAAATAATTATAATTTTTATAAATCAATTTTACTTTTAAAACAAACCATGAAATATGGTTATGAGAAATGAACTTCGTTGCAATCATTGAGATGATAGGCCATACATACACATGAGTAATGTTTTTATTTTTCAACGATCATTATGGATGTAATACCTCAAAAATTCCATGTAATTTTTCTAAAAATTAATTTGGATTATTTCAAGACCAGGCTATGAGACAACACATAATTCTGAGGCCTGGAGTAGTCGGAACGTATTTTTGAACTATTTTTAAAGTTCATTAAATAATCATGCGAGTCAGTTTCTCTAACTTTTAAACCACTATCTAGATCAAAAATATGAGGAAACTATTGAACTCAGAGCATCATGATTCACCTATAAAGGGCCTAACATTGGATGGTGTGGGCCAACAGTGGAAAGTAGTTTTTGGGTGTAAATAAAATAATTGAGTAACAATTATTTTATTTTCAAATCCTTATAACTACTAAATAGTAACTTAGATTGGAAATATGGTCCCACAACCAAACTGGGCCCGGTCTAGCAAGGCCCAATGGGCCTAGCCACTAGGCCAAGCTGAAGACCAAGTGATTGATTGACATTCCACCTATGAAGTTGGGACCCTTACGACGAGACAGTTCTTTGGGTATACTCTAAACAAGACTTTGTGGCAGTAGAGATATGACCAATGGCCTGGGGAATAAATTCTCCCAGAATCAAGCTCATTAGAGAGAGGAATCCTACAAATGGCTGTGACATAATGGATTTGAGGAGTGAATACTTGTTGGTCTAGCAAACAAACAGACCTCAGTGGTCTAGAAGATGAGCAAACCTCAATGGTCCAACAAATGAGTGGACCTTAGTGGTTTAGGAGATGAGCGGACCTAAGTGGTCCAATAGATGAGCGGAACTCATTAGTCTAGCAAATGATCAGAACACAGTAGTATAGGAGCAGATTGAATCTCAGTGGTCCAACACACAAGCAAACCTCATTGGTTCAACAGATGAGCAGACCTTAGTGGTCCAGTAGACGAGCAGACCTAAGTGGTCCAACATACGAGCGAACCAAAGTGGTCCATTAGCCAAGTGAACCTTAGTGGTCCTGGAGACGAGCTAACCTAAGTGGTATATTAGCTAATTTGACCTCAATGACTCATTTGGGATGAGTCCCTCAACAGTATAAGATGATTCATCTTTACGACTGTTAATCTTACTTTTTATACACTGTGTTATACCTGGTGTGGGCTGGATTTACTTTTTAGAGTTTGATTTGTGGTCTTTCTTTTTGGTCTTTCCTTTTTGGTTTGGGGTACCTACTGAGTATTGTGTTACTCACCCCTACACAGGCTTCACCCACACATGTTGTGTCTCATGCAGGTGACCAACACTTTTACAGAGACCTTGGTGGTCTGGGACCGGGTGGTGCTCAGTGAGACGGTACAGACCAAAAATATTTCTATAGCTATAGAAAACCACCCTCCACCTACCCTTTAGGTAGGATTTGAGAGGATAGACTTTGGAATTTGTACTTTTATTTGTGGTTTTGGGCTTGTATTCTCACCCCTTTTAACTTTTTAGTTTGTACAGTACTTTTAGTAGTTTTCTTAGTTACAGTTGTGAGTTAATTTTTGTTTACTTTCTGCAATTTGAGCTTCGTGTGTGTGTATAGGTTTAAAGGAAAATGACATCCCTTTTTGTGATATTCCTACTCAGTGCAAGTCTCCATCCCCTGGCCTATGGAAGGCGGGATTGGGGTAGTCATGACACAATCCTTGGGGGACAGGTCTTGAAAAAGTGGTATCAGAGCAGGTCGGTTCTACCAGAAGAACTAAGAGTCTAAATTTTTTTATGGGGCAAAGGTTTTAAGTGTATCGAGTTTTTCTATCATTCCAGGGAGTCCAATGTTGGTGTGATGACCGACGTATCCATACAAAAGAACCCTGAATTATGATTTCTGACTTGGTACATGAAAACACTAGTTGCATGCATCTTTGAGTGTTTTCCCATGATCTTTATAAGTTAGAGTAAGCTCACTAGGTATAATCTATTGACTGTGGTTCATCTTGATCTCTTTCAATATTCCTCTATGTAGACAACCATCCAGGATTCTAGTGCATGACCAAGAGGATGGTCCACAGAGTGATGAGGCATCAGTATGGGGACCGTTTCTCAATATGGAACCTTCAGGTGGTGTCCCAGTGACACCAATGACCTTTGGTCAGCAGTTACCACCAACACTACTAGTATAGGACTCATGTAGGCTTAGTTTATTACACGAGTTCTAGCGACAAAGACCCCCTAGGTTCAGGGGAGAGACAAATCCTCAGGTTGCTGGGGATTGGATGGAAGCGGTGACATGAGTATTTTTCTTAGTGAGGTGATGATATTCACTTATTCAGAACTTATTATATACCCCCTTTACTTATTTTATATGAAATGTGCATAATTTGTGTGAAATACTAATGTTTAAATATTAAATATAATTTTTGAGCACCATTTGAATTCATACAGATTCAAGTCTGTTTAATATTTTAATAATAACTATCACTATACTGATCCGAATTTAATGGTTCTTGTTTTTTAGGATTCCTCTTTTAATATGAAACATTTCATTAGAATGTATCACTAGTCAATTATTCCATTTTAAGGGTCATATGGACCACACAAGAAGACCTAAAGAATTTGTGATGAAACTGGAACAACTATGAAGATTGAATTACTCGGCTCAATCCAAAATCCAAAATTTCTTTATTCTCTTACAATGTTTGGGGGAAAATGTAAGGAGTCCTGGATAAATATTTCATGGCCTAAATCCAATAACAAGGGGCCCAACTGATTCTTTAAACTCCAGCCCACAATTCTAGATGGGAATTAAAATCCAGACACTATTCATGAAATTGCTCATCATCTATTCATCAAATCAAGCTTCAATTTTGTAGTGTGAAAGAGGAGATATACGTGGAAGATTTTTTTGAGGAAATAATTTGTATGTGAAGGAATATTCCCATTCAAAAATCCATTCACATACCGGCCATCAAAAAATCATGGATAGAAATGGATAGTTTAACATTGTTCATAAAAACCACCATAACTTTGGATCCATAAGTCCAAATGACTCCAAATTTTGAGAGTAGTTGGCCAAAATTATTATATACAACTTTAAAGAAACAAATATCTTGATATTCAATTATCTAGATGTAAATTTTTTTGAGCCAAGTGGAGGGGTAGTTTTGGAATGCAAACAGTCCACCACCTTCGGTTATAAATACGTCCCCTCCTCTCCTTTCGAAAGGGTTGGAATTTAAGAATATAGAAGTATCAATTGGCACGACCAAAGACTTAAAAAATTATTGATAGGACCTTCCATACTCAATTTTTCACTTTAGAGAACCTTCCTCCTCTCTTTGCTTTCATTTACTTTTGTGTTCTTCATTACTGTAATCTTGTAAGTCTTTTTTTAAAATTCTGTTTTAATGAAAGCTTCTTCTTCAATATCTATTATTCTCATCCACCTTCTGTAGTTTAATATTAATGTTCTTAAAATAGTTTAAATCAATTTAAAACCCCTTCCCTTATTTTTATTTCTCATTCAATCTAAAGTTAGTATTTAATTCCCTTCATTTTTTGTGTGCATGTTCGACACACCACTCTTTTCTTATCCCTTTATTTTTCTTATCTTCTTATTTTATCATCATAATAATTATAACCAAATTACTAATCATTTCAATGCCTGAGTAAATCTCTCATTAGGGTGAGTTATAATTTAGGTATGTTAAGTGATTGAGAGCCTTTTCTCGATGAATATTCTTTAAATTAACATTGTATATGTTGGAATTAACATGTCATGGATTAATGACTTGTTTTTTTAACATATGGATTCCATGGATTATTGGAACAATAAATAAACTACCATAATAAAAAGTATCATCATCGAGGATTCGACCCAAGTGATGCTATACACATTAGCAGAGCATCAGAACTATGAATGGTCGATATTCAATAATTGGCCGTGCTTTGAAATGGAACCATTTCTAGCGATAGTGAAATTAAGTAGTCGTTAGTTTCTGGTTATTGTAAAAAAACCAAAAAAAAAATAAAAAAAATTGAAAAAAAACTCAAAGAAAAACCTGCCTTCTCATAAAAATCATAAACAAAATAAAATAAAATAAAAAGAAAAAACCATCTTCCTCTTTCTTTCAAAATCTCTATGAATGCCCCATAGCCTCCCAAACAATCCCTTGGATTTGTTTGACCCTGAAATTGTGAGTACAATTCTCCAACTTAGGAGGAACATAAGAGATAATCAACTCATTCAAGAACCTGTCCTTGTCCAACCAATTGAATTAGATATGGCCAATCCTAGGGAATAAACACTTAAAGAACTTGCAGCTCCTGATATGAATTACCAACCTCTTGGTATTAAATATCCAAACATAGAGGCGGAATTTGAACTCAAATTGGGTTTTATTCGTCTTCTACCTCATTTTCACAGGCTAGCCAGTGAGGATCCACATCTCAACCTTAAAGAGTTCCCAGTGGTGTGCTCTACCATGAAGCCTCAAGGGGTTTCTGAGGAACAAATCAAACTCTGATAATTCCCTTTCTCCTTAGCTAACACTACTAAGTCATGGCTTTAATACCCCCTCCTGGCTCCATAACCACATGGAATGAAATGAAACGACTCTTTTTAGAGAAATTCTTTCCTGCTTCTTGTATTGCTTCTATCTGAAAGGAAATTAGTGGTATTCATCAATTCCCAAATGAATCACTCCATGAGTACTGGGAGAGGTTCCAAAAGATTCTTACAACCTTCCCACACCACCAAATCCCTGACCAAATCTTGATCCAATTCTTCTATGAGGGTTTATTGGCTATGGAGAGAACCCTCATTGATGCCATAAGTGGCAGTGCTCTTATTGATAAAACTACTTCAGCTGCAAGAGATCTCATAAGCAACTAGGCTGCAAACACACAAAAATTCCATACTTGAGCACATGATCAAGTAAAAAAAAACCCAAGATAATCATTTTGTAGAGCCCAACAAGATGACCGAGTGGATAAGTGAACTTGCAGGTCTTGTGTGACAACTAGCTGTGGCTTCCAAAGCCCCAACCCCATCTTCTCCATAATCAATGTTTCTTGGACCAGTCAAAAACTGTAGAATCTAAAACTCATCATCTCATCCAACTAACACATGTATATAACTTCAAGAGGATCAATCCATCCAGACCAATGGAGCTCAATGAAACATATACTTAGTGGAACACCAACCCTCAAAAATCAGGACAGTTTATTAGAACCTCTAACGAACCTCACTTTGATCCCTTCTCTTCTTCTTATAACCAATACTTAAGGTATGGAAGCACTATCTCTTATCCCCCTCAATTCCATCCTCAAAATACAAACCACTTTCAATATGGTCAAGGTGGTGGTAACTTCCATCAACCATATCCTTTTGTTCCTCAACTTCAATGGAACAATCCTCCTCCTGGATTCCACTATCCTAGTGAGCCTTCCCAATTCCCAAACTAATAAAATCGCTTTCCCAAGAACCAAAATTAATGTAATCCCAATATGGGACAAGCATATACTTCTAAGAAACCATGAGAAAGCACTATAGAATATATTTCCTCCTCACGCATTCCAGCCTCAAAAATATTGAAACCCAAATTGCTCAACTTTCATCCCACCTGAACCAGCAACAACAGTCAAATTCTTCCCAAATCCCAACTCAACCATTACCCAACCCCAGGGGTAATGTAAGTGAAATTGCAGTTAGATCAGGGAATAAAATTGCTAGGCCTCAAGATGAGACCTTCCCCTCCCCTATAAATATTGACCTAGAAAATGAAAAGAAAAATAAAAATGAAAAGAAATATAAATCCATTACCTCACCTCCTTCTATTCCACTTAGTAATCCAATTTCTTTTCCCCAAGCTATTTCTAAACCAAGGAAATCCTTTGACACTGATTCTGAAATGCTCGACAGGTTTAGACGTGTTGAAGTCAACATTACCCTCTTAGATGACATAAAACATATCCATATGTATTCCAAGTTTCTTAAGGAATTGTGCACCCATAAGATGCAACTTAGGACCTTCAAAAATGTTTCCACCAAATAGTCTATTCCCATAAAGTGAAAAGATCCATGGACCTTTACGGTTCCATGCCAAATTGGAAGTTCCAACTTAAATGATTCACTCATAGACCTATGAGCCTCAATTTATGTCATGCCCAAATTCATCTAATCCAACCATGGTCTAGGTCCCTTGAACCCAACGGGTGTTGTCATTCAGTTACCCAATCGAAGCACTGATAGTCCTGAGGGTATAATCGAGGATGTCCTTGTTCGTGTGAATGATCTTATCTTCCATGATGATTTCTATGTCCTTGACATGGAAGGTGAGACAAACTCTTCTCGATCTCCCCTGATTATAGGAAGAACTTTCCTTATGACATCTAAAACCAAAATTGATTCTCATACTGGCTTCTTATCCATGGAATTTGGTGACAAACTAGTCAAGTTCAATATTTTTCAATACATGTGATACCCATTAGAGAGTCAATATGTATTATGTATCTAGGCTTCTGAAAGTTTCTCTAAGAGTGTGTTGAATCCCAATCCATCATGTTCTTCCTGTTCTACTAATAGAGGAGTTTGTGAATATTGCATCCTCATTAACCAAGTCATAAATGGAGAAGTTGAGGTTGACATTACTAATGAAAACTCCATTGATCTAAAGGATCTTGAAAACTCTTTGGAATCACATCTCACCTCTGACATCCACTGCTCCAACTTGGACGGTAACAGGGAAAATGAACAATCATTTTTAGTTTTTGATTTAAATATGATTATACAACATTCATCATTTCCTATCCATGATTCTGAAAATTCGTTTATATGTGAGGTGAACCCTGAAATAATGTTTTTATATTGTCCTGATGGTAGTGATGTTTGTGATATTTGTTCCCTATTTAATAAAGTGATCATTAGTGATGTTTAAATTGACTATTCTTTGGAAAAAACATTGATATAAAGGATATTGAAAAATTTATTCAGTCTTATGACTCCACTGATCCTCATTACACTACATCGGTAGGTGATGAAATAAATGAGTCAAAAACAATTGGGATCTCATAATCTGGTTTCATGTTATCTGAACCTTACATAAACGAACCATCATAATTGAGACATATTCTTGAATTTCCAAGCATAGAAAACCATCACTTTGTGGATAAGATCATTCCTCACATTGGAGACAAAAGGGAGGATAGTCATATTCTCTTTACACCCCTGTTGAATTGCAAGCGAAAAAAATTGGAAGGGATGAAATTATCTAATGAATAATCAAGCCTACCAAAGGAAAAGTTATTATGGAAGCACACTGGAGTTGAAAAAATATGATGGCCACCGTCAGACTATGGGTAGTCCACTACAACTATCCATCTGTAGACAAATAAATTCATCGCTTCTTTGGAGGAAACCCATGATTTATTTTAATTTTTTGAAATTTTAATTTCTTTTTAGTTTTTAATTAGATTAATAATGATTTTTCTTTTTCAGGTAACATCCCATAATCCTGGAACCACATCGACTTCCATCAGATCCCAAACTTCTGCAGTTGACCCACCACTAGATGGAGATGGCAACCCACCAAACCCTAACCAGGGACACCTCTTTCACTTTAACTCCTATCCTCTTTCTCTCTCTCTCTTCTTCTCCCTCCCTCCTCATTTTGTTTTTTTACCACTTTCCTCATCACAATTTTTTTATTTACTCTTCCTATTTTGTGTGGGTTTGTCTTTATAAAAAACTAAAAAAAACCTAAAAAAAATTAATAATATGAAAAAAAAGAGTCATTATTACTCACATTCAAATTTTCAAAATTTGTCCAACCATTTTGGGGAGTCAAAAAAAATGGTTTCATCTCAAAAAATTTGTGGTTTATTCATAAATTTGGATATATA
Source organism: Viscum album (assembly GCA_963277665.1). Classification (NCBI taxonomy): domain Eukaryota; kingdom Viridiplantae; phylum Streptophyta; class Magnoliopsida; order Santalales; family Viscaceae; genus Viscum; species Viscum album. The sequence goes on from OY728161.1 coordinate 1,764,887,268, forward strand.
ATTTAGTGTCAAAACATACAAATTTTGAATGCTCAATTTTTGATTTGGAAAATGATTTTCCCCAACCTTTAGGAACAACATTAGATTTCATGAAATTCCTACCTCTGACCATCTTTTCAAAATGTGTGTTTTTCACCCCTATTTGTGAATCTTGAGATTGTGGACGTTCGAGCTGAATTTCCAACTTTGGTGTGCATTAATATGATAGAGGTATTTTCTGAACCCCATGAGAATTGTAATAGATAAATAGCCTCCCATTGACCATAAATTAATCCTCCTTTTTAAATCACTTTTGAGCCTATGAAAACCTTTTATTTGTTATCCACATTACAAGACCAATACCTTATCCCTCCCAATATCAACATGTATTTTCATTACATAAATATTTGATATTTATGTGTGGGGGGCATGGATTTAATTTTTGTTACCCTTTTGTTGATTTTAACCACGTTATCATATGATTGAGGGAAAGCATCAATTTAAGTATGGGGGATAGGTTATCCTTCAGTGGAGTTTGGGAATGCATATATGTTTATCTTGTACAAATGGTATTGAAAAGTGTTAAAATCATAAAAAAAATCATATAAAAAAGAAAAAACAAAAAAAGGGTTGTGTCTTGGGTGGGTCAAAAATAACTCTTACTCAACCTTTGATCTTGTTATAACTATTAAAATTAGTGTCGTGAGGAGATTAATCATGGTTTGGGAGATGAGTGTGATATTTGTTTCAAGTTCAACTTTCGAAAAAATACAAAAGAAAAAAGAAAACAAAATGAACACTTATGTCATTGGGAGAAGTTTCATGGTTTGTAAATATTTCATCTTCTCATCCACTTCAAATTTATTTCCACTTTTGTGTCTTATTTCACATTTTCATTTCCTCGTAAATATGTGTTTCCATTTCCTTTCATGTCTCATTTAAAAAAAATTTCATTGATTTTTCCGTATTGGTGTTTTACCCCCCTTTTCCTATATTTTGGATATCATATTCCTACCGTCCCATAGCCACAAAAACCCCTAAAAAGATCTCTTGATTTTTGAGCACTTCAGGATAGAGAGTAGAAGCTGATAACTCTTAAAAACTCTAAGATTTTCACTTTTGGTTGGTGAATGAGTGAAACTCCATAAATTAATTTTATCATCTTGAGAGAAGTAAGTTTTGTGTGCCACAATTTTCTATTTCGAAATTTGATCATGAAAAAATGAATTGTTTTTCGAACATTATTTCTACAAATACTTGTGTTAGAATTCCATATGGATGTGTGAAATTTTCTAAACCTCCTCTAATTGGGGAAAACAAAATTTTAATATTTGTTGGTGAGTGAAAATGATTTTGTCATGTTTTTATATTTGTTACACTTGAGGACATGAACAAGACTAAGTGTGGGGGAGTTGATGTTATTCAATTATTCATAACTTATTATATACTCTCTTTACTAATTTTATATGAAATGTGAATAATTTGTGTGAAATATTAATGTTTAAATATTAAATATAATTTTGAGCACTATTTGAATTCATCCAGATTCAAGTCTGTTTAATGTTTTAATAATAAATATAACCATAATGATCCCAATTGAATGGTTATTGTTTTTTAGGATTCATCTTTCAATATACAACATTTTATTAGAAGGGATTATGGACCAATTCTTCCATTGAAGGGTCATATGGATCGCACAAGAAGACCCAAAGAATTTGTGATGAAACTGGACCATCTATGAAGATTGAATTACTGGGATCAATACAGAATTACAAATTCCTTTCTTCTACTAAAATGTTCGGGGGAAAATTTAATGAGTCATGGATAAAAATTTCAGGGACCAACTCCAATAAAAAAGGGCCCAACTGATGCTTTAAAGTCCAACCCACCATTCTGTATGGGAATTAAACTCTAGACAATATTCATGAAATTTATCATGATCTATTCATAAAATAAATCTGATATTTTTCAGTGTGAAATATGAGATATATACGACTGACTTTGTTGAATAAAGAATTCGGATTTGAAGGCATCTTTCTATTCAAAAATCCATTCACATTTTGGCCATAAAAAAGAATGGATAGAAATGGACAGTTTAATATTGTTTATGAAAACTACCATAACTTTGGATCCATATATCCAAATACCTTAAAATTTTGAGATTATTTGACCAAAATTATTATATAAAACTTTCTATAAGGGGATGTATCTAGATTAAGCTGTCTGGATGTCGAAATCGTCGAGCCAAATGGAGGGGTAGTTTTAGAATGAAAATAGTCCACCACATTGGGCTATAAATACATCCGCTCCTATCCTTTTAAAAGGGTTGATATGTCAGAATATAGTATATTCAATTGGCATGAAAAAAGACTTGAAAAAGTATTGGAAGGACCCTACATACTCAAGTTTTTACTTGAGAGACCCTTCCTCTCTTTTTTTTCATTTACTTTTGTGTTCTTCATTATTGTAATATTGTAAGTCTTTTTTTTTGTAGTTTTGTTTTAATGAAAGTTTATACTTCAATATCTATTATTATCATCCACCTTATGTAGTTTAATATTAATTTTCTTAAAATATTTTAAATCAAGTTAAAACCTATTCCCTTATTTTTCTTTCTTATTCAATCTAATGTTAGTATAAAATTCCTTCATCGTTTGTGTGTGTGTTCGACACACAACTCTTTTCTTATACATTTATTTTTCTTATCTTCTTAATTTATCATCTTAATAATTATAACCATATTACTAATCATTTAAATGTTTGAGTAAATATATCATTGGGTTGAGTTATAATTTGGTTATGTTAAGTGATTGAGAGCTTTTTCTCGATGAATATTCTTTAAATTAACAGTGTGTATGTTAGACTTAACATGTAATGGATTAATGACTTGTTTTGTTTAACGTATGTATTTATTGGATTATTGGAACCATAAATACAATACCAAAGTCAAGTAATTATTGAGATTAGAATATTATTTAATTTAAGTCTTGGATTAAATCCTTAACACTTAGGAATTCCAATCAACATCAACTTGTGACATCTGTGTTAATTTAATGCAATATAAAGAAAATATCAAGGATATCACAAGCTTAACAACATAATGATGAACTCATCCTAATATTTATCAAATTGTTAAATCAGTCTTAAACATTAATATTTCACACAAATTATGCACATTTCATATAAAATCAATAAAGGGGGTATATAATAAGTTCTGAATAAGTGAATAACATAAACTCCCCCACACTTAGGCTTGTGCATTTACTCATGTGCAACAAATATAAAAACATGAAAAAATCTTTTTCACTCACCAATTTTTTTTACATTTTTTTCTTCCCTAATCAGGGGAGTTTTAGACAATTTTACTCATCCATATTGAATTCCACCAAAAGTTTTTAAAGAAAAAATGTTCAAAAAACAATTCATTTTTTCATGCTTAAATTTAGAAATGGAAAATGGTGGCACACAAAACTTACTCCTCTCAAGATGGTAAAATTAATTTATGAAATTTCACTCATTCACCAATCAAGAGTGAAAATATTATAGTTTGTAAGAGCTCTCAGATTCCACTCCCTATTTTGAAGTGCACAAAAATCAAGAGGTCTTTTTAGGGGTTTTTCTATGGCAATGGGATGACAGAAAGATGATATCCAAAATATAGGAAAAAGGGGGTAAAACACCAACATGGAAAAAGAAATGCACATTTTTTTAACAAGACATTAAAGGAAATGGAAACACATATTTACAAGGAAATGAAAATGTGAAATAAGACACAAAAGAGGAAATAAATTTGAAGTGGATGAGAAGATGAAATATTTACAAACCACATAAATTATCCCAATGACATAAGTGTTCATTTTCCCCTTTTTTTATATTTTTTTGAAATTTAAACTTGAAACAGATCTCACACTCATCTCCCAACCCATGATTGATCTCCTCATGAAACTAATTGTAATAGTTATAACAAGATAAAAGGTTTAGGAAGAGTGATTTTTGACCCACCCAAGACACAACCCATTCATTTTTTTGTTATTTTTTGGATATTTTTTTAATACTTTTCACTATAATTTGTACAAGATAAATATATATACATTCCCAAATCCCACTAAAGGACAACCTCTCCCCCACACTTAAATTTATTCCTTCCCTCAAACATATGATAACATGGTTAAAATCAACAAAAGGGTACCCAAAATTAAATCCATCCCCCCATACTTAAATTTCAAAAATTTATGCAATGAAAATCCATGATGATATTGGGTTGGATAAGGTTTTGGGCTTGTAATGTGGCTAAAAAATAAAAGGTTTTCATAGGCTTTAAGGGGATTTAAAATTAAGAATTAATGTATGGTTAATGGGATGATATTTATATTTTATATTTCTCATGGGGTTTAGAAAATGCCAATATCATATTAATGCACACCAAAGTTGGAAAGTTAGCTCGAAGGTCCACAATCTCAAGATTCAAAAATGGGGGTGAAAAACACATATTTTTTAAAATATTGCTATAGGTTTTCTTATCATTAAAGCTATTGTTGTTCCTCACGGTTGAGGAAAATCATTTTCCAAATCAAAAAGTTGTGTATTAAGAATTTGTTGGTTTTGACACAATATTCTTTATCCAAATTTATAAATAAGCCACAAAATTTTTGAGATGAAACCATGTCTATTGACTCCCCAAAATGGTTAGAAAAAATTGAAAATTTTAAGGTGAGTAAGCATTACTCTTGATTTTTCATATTATTTGCTTTTAGTTTTTTAGTTTTTTTTTTAGTTTTTTATAAAGACACACCCAAAAAAAATAGGAAGAGTAAATAAAAAAAGTGTGATGGGGAAATTGGTAAAAAAACAAAATGAGAAGGAGGGAGGAAGAAGAAGAAAGAGAGAGAGAGATAGATAGAGAGAGAGAGAGATAAGAGGAGTTAAATAGAAAGAGGTGCCCTTGGTTTGGATTTGGTGGGTTTCCATCTCTATTTAGTGGTGGGTCTACTGCAGAAGTTGGGGATCCGATGGAAGTCTATGTGGTTCCAGTATTGTGGGATGTTACCTGAAAAATAAAAATCATTATTCATATAATGAAAAACTAAAAAGAAATTAAAATTTCATAAAAGTAAAAGAAAACATGGGTTGCCTCCCAAGAAGCGCTACATTTATTTGTCTACAGCTGGACAATTGTAGTAGACTACCCATAGTCTGACGTTGGCCATCATATTTTCTCAACTTCAGTGTTCTTTGAGAAAAACTTTTCCTTTGGGAGGCTCGACGAATCATTGGATAATTTCATCCCTTTCTAATTCTTTCACTTTCAATTCAATGAGGGTTGAAATAGAATATGACTATCCTACCTTTGGTATTCAATGTGAGGAATGATTTTATCCACAAAGTGATGGTTTTCTATGCTCGAAAGTTCAGGAAGATGTCTCAATTTTGATAGTTCATTTATGTAAGGTTCAGATAATATGAAACCAGAGTATGAGATCCCAATTTTTTTTGAATAATTTATTTCATCACTTATTGATGTTGAGTAATGAGGATAAGTGGATTCATAAGACTGAACAAAATTTTCAATATCCTTTATATCAATGTTCTTCACTAAAGAATGGTCAATTTCAACATCACCAATGAACACTTTATTAATTAGGGAAAGAATAACACAAACATCACTACCATCAAGATAATATAAACACATTGGTTCAGGGTTCACCTCACATATAATAAAATTTTCAGAATCATGGATAGGAAATGATGATTGTTGGATAATCATATTTGAATCAAAAAATGAACATGATTGTTTATTTTCCCCATTACCGTCCAAGTTGGAGCAGTGGATGTCAGAGGTGAGATAAGATTCCAAAGAGTTTTCAAGATCCTTCAGATCAATAGAGTTTGGATTTGTAATGTCAACCTCAACTTCTCCATTTATGACTTGGTTAATGAGGATGCGATATTCACAAACTCCTCTATCAGTTGAACATGAATAACATGATGGATTAGGATTCAACACACTCTTTGAGAGACTTTCAAAATCATAAATAGAGAATACAGATTGACTCTCTGATGGGTATCGCATGGATTGAAAAATATTGAACTTGACCAGTTGGTAACCAAATTCCATGGATAAGAAGCCAACACAGACATCAATTTTGGTTTTAGATGTCATAAGAAAAGGTATTCCTAGAATCCGGGGAGATCAAGAAGAGTTCATATCACCTTCTATTTCAAGGACATAGAAATCAATAAGGAAGATAATATCATTCACACGAATAAGGAAATCCTTAATTATACCCTCTGGACTGGATGTGCATTGATTGGATAACTGAATGGAAACATCCGTTGGGTGAAACAAACCTAGACCAAGTTTGGAGAAGATGGATTTGGGCATGACATTAATTGAGGATCCTAGGTCTATGAGTGCATCATCGAAGTTGGACCTTCCAATTTGGCATGGAACCATAAAGGTCCCTAGATATTTTCACTTTATGGGAATAGACTGTTGGGTGGAAACATTTTTTAAGGTCCTAAGTTTCCTCTTATGTGTTCACAATTCCTTAAGAAAATTGGCATACATAGGGATTTTTTATGGCATCTAAAAGGGGAATGTTGAATTCAACATGTCTAAACATGTCAAGAATTTTAGGACCAGGATCAAAGGACTTCCTTGGTTTAGAAATAGCTTGAGGAAAAGGAATTGGATTCCTAAGTGGAATGGAAGGAGGTGAAGGAATGGATCCAGATTCCTATTCCTATTTCTTTTTCTTTTCAATTTCTAGGTTCACATTTAAAGGGGAGTGGAGGTTTTATCTTGAGGCATAGCAATTTGATTCCCTGATCTAAGTGAAATTGAACTTACATTAACCTTGGGGTTGGGTAATGGTTGAGTTGGGAGTTGGGAAGAATTTTATTGCTGTTGCTGGCTCAGGTGGGATGCAAGTTGACCAATTTGTGTTTCAATATTTTTGAGGATGGAATACTTGAAGGAGGAAAGATATTCTACAGTGCTTTCCCATGATTTCTTAGAAGTAGAGGCTTGTCCCAGATTAGGATTACCTTGATTTTGGTTCTTGGGAAAAAGATTATATTGGTTTGGGAATTGGGAAGGCTCACTAGGATAGTGGAATCCAGGAGGGGTATGAGAAGGATTTCTCCTTTTTTGTTGAGGAACAAATGGATAAGGTTGTTGGAAGTTACCAACACCTTGACCATATTGGAACTAGTTTGGGTTTTGAATAGGGAATTTAGGGATGAGGTTTCCATACTTTAATCCTTGGTTATAAGAAGAAGATAAGGGCTCAAAGTGAGGTTGGTTAGTGGTTCTAACAAACTGACCTGATTGTTGAGGGTTGGTGTTTCGCTGAACATATGCTGTATTTAGCTCCATTGGTTCAGATGAATCAGATTGATCCTCTTGAAGTTATGTACATGTGTCAATTGGATGAAATGGTGAGTTGCAGATTCCACATTTTTTGATAGGTCTTGGAAACATTGATCGTGGAGAAGATGAGGTTGGGGCTTTGGAAGCCACAACTAGTTGTCGCACAAGACCTGTAAGTTCATTCATCCACTCGATCATCTTATTGGGTTCTATGGATTGATTCTCTTAGGATTTTTTGATTTTATCACGTGATCAAGTATGGAATTGTTGTGTGTTTTTATCCATGTTTCTTATGTGATCTCTTGCAGCTGTAGGAGTTTTAATAACAAGATAACTGCTACTTGCGGTATTAATGAGGGTTCTCTCCATAGCCAAAACCCCTCATAGACGTATTAGATCAAGAGTTGGTTAGGGATTCAGTGGTGTGGGCTTTTTGCAACAATATTTTTGAACCTCTCCCAGTACTCATGAGTGATTCATTTGGGAATTTATGAATACCACTTATTTTATTTTAGATATAATCAGTACGAGAATCAGGAAATAATTTCTCTAAGAAGAGTCGCTTCATGTCATTCTATGTGGTTATGGAAACAGAAGGAAGGTAGTAGATCCAGGAATTAGCAGTGTCAGATAGGGAGACAGGGAATGCTCAAAGTTTGATTTATTCCTCAGAAACCCCTTGAGTCTTCATGGTAGAGCACGCCACTTGGAACTCTTTAAGGTGGAGATGTGTATCCTCACTGGCTATCCCATGGAAATGATGTAGAAGATGAATCAAACCCTATTTGAGTTCAAAGTTAGTCTCCATGTTTGGATATTTAATACCAAGAGGTTGGTAATTCATATCAGGGGAAACAAGTTCTTTAAGTGTTTGTTCCTTGAGATTGGCCATATCTAATTCAATTGGATGGACAAGGACTGGTTCTTGAATTATTTGATTATCTCTTATGTTCCTCCTAAGTTGGAGAAGTGTTTGCTCAATTTCAAGGTCAAACAAATCTGAGGGATTGTTTGGGAGGCTATGGATCATTTAGATAGATTTTGGAAGAAAGTGGAAGACAATTTTTTTTTCTGTTTATGATTTTTATGAGAAGGTATGTTTTTCTTTGTGTTTTTTTTTCAATTTTTTAAACTTTTGTGTTTTCTGTGTTTTTTTACAATAACTAGAAACTAAAGACTACTTAATTGAATCATCCCCAGCAATGGTTCCATTTGAAATCATGAATGATTGTCGCCTATCGACCATTGAAAGTTTTGATGCTCTGCTAATGTGTATAGAAGCACTCGGGTCAAATCCTCGGTGATGATACTTTTTAATAGTCAAATGCTTTTAGTTGATTGTATTTTGATTGGGGGGTTTGTTTAAAAAGATTAATTGAAATGATTGATTGATTAATATAGATTTAACAATTTGATAAATATTGGTATGAGTTCATCATTAGGTAGTTAAGCTTGTGATATCCTTGATCTTTTCTTTATATTGCATTAAATTAACACCCATTCCACAAGTTGATGTTGATTGGAATTCCTAAGTGTTAAGGCTTTAATCCAAGACTTAAATTAACTAGGATTATAATCTCAATCAGTACTTTATTGTGGTAGTGTATTTATAGTTCCAATAATCCATGGAATCCATACGTTAAACCAAAGAAGTCATTAATCAATGACATGTTAAGTCCACCACACAGAATTTTAATTTAAAGAATATTCATCGAGAAAAAGCTCTCAATAACTTAACATACCTAAATTATAATTCACCCCAACGAGAGATCTAATCATCCATTGAAATGATTATTAATCTATTTATGCTTATTATGATGATAAATTAAGAAGATAAGAAAAATAAAGGGATAAGAAAAGAGTGGTGGGTCGAACACACACACAAATGATGAAGGGAATTAAATACTAACTATAGATTGAACGAGAAATCAAAATAAGGGAAGGGGTTTTAACTTGATTTAAACTATTTTAATAAAATTAATATTAAACTATATAAGTTGGATGATAATAAGTGATATTGAAGAAGAAACTTTCATTAAAACAGAATTACAAAAAAAAAGACTTAAAGATTACAATAATGAAGAACACAAATGTAAATGAAAACAAAGAGAGGAGGATGGGTCTATCAAGTGAAAAATTGAGTATGGTAGGTCCTAAAAAGCCTTTTTCAAGGTTTTGGTCATTCCAAATGATGTTCTTATCTTCTTAAATTACAACCCTTTTGAAAGGAGAGGAGGGGATGTATTTATAGCCCAAGGTGGTGGACTGTTTGCATTCCAAAACTACCCCTCCACTTGTATCAATGATTTAGACATTCAGAAAGATTAATATAGAGATATATCATTATTCAAAGTTTTAGATAATAAAATTTTCTAACTATTATAAAAATTTGGTGGAATTTGGACTTATGGAGCCAAAGTTATCGCTGTTTTAATAAACAATTTAAAATGTCCATTTCTATCCATGCTTTTTCAATGGACAAAATGTGAATGGATTGTTTAATAGGAATATGACTTAAAATTCGAATGATTTTTTCAACAAAGTCAGACAACTATGTCTCCTATTTCAAATTTCCAAATCATAGCTTGATTTGAGGGCGATATCATGAGCAATGTCATGAATAGTGTCCGGATTTTAATTCCCGGCCAGAATGGTGGGCTGGACTTCAAAGAATCAGTTGGGACCCTTTTTATTGGAGTTGGGCCCTGAAATTTTTATCCATGAGTCCTTAAATTTTAGTATGAACATTTTAGGAGAATAACCGAATTTGGATTTCTGGATTGAGACCAGTAATTCAATCTTCATAACTAGTCTAGTTTCATCACAAATTCTTTGGGTCTTCTTGTGTGATCTATATAACCATTCAAATGGAATAATTAGCCCATGATCCCTTCTAATGAAATATTTTATATTGAAATAGGAATCCTAAAAAATAAGAACCATTCAATTTATATGAGTATGGTGATATTTATTATTAAAACACTAAATAGACTTGAATATGGATGAATTCAAATAGTGGTCAAAAATTATATTTAATATTTAAACATTAATATTTGACAAAAATTATGAAAATTTCATATAAAATCAGTAAATGGAGTATATAATAAGTTCTTAATAAGTAAATTACATCAAATCTCTCACACTTAGTCTTGTGCATGTCCTCATGTGCAACAAATATAAAAACATGACAAAATCATTTTCACTCACCAATAAATATTAATCTTTTTCCTCAATCAGGGAAGGTTTAGACAATTTCACTCATCCATATTGAATTCCACCAAAAGTTGTCATAGAAATAATGTTCCAAAAATAATTCATTTTTTCATGTTCAAATTTATAAATAGAAAATGGTTGCACAGAAAACTTACTCCTCTCAAGATGATAAAATTAATTTATGGAGTTTCACTCATTCACCAACCAAAAGTAAAAATATGAGGGCTTGTAAGAGATATAACCTTTCACTACTTATCCTAAAGTGCTCAAAAATCAAGAGGTAGTTTTAGGGGTTTTTCTTTGGCTATGGGATGGTAGAAAGATGATATCCAAAAGATAGGAAAAAGGGGGTAAAACACCAACATGGAAACAGAAATGCACATTTTTTTTGGAATGAGACATGAAAGGAAATGGAAACACATATTTAAGTGGAAATGAAAATGTTAAATAAGATAAAAAAGAGGAAATAAATTTGAATTGGATGATAAGATGAAATATTTACAAACCGCGAAACTTCTCCCAATGAAATATGTGTTCATTTTTTTCTTTTTTTTTGTATTTTTTTGAAAGTTGAACTTGAAACAGATCTCACACTCATCTCCCAATCCATGATTGATCTTCTCAAATAACTAATTGTAATAGTTATAACAAGATCAAAGGTTGTGGTAGAGTGACTTTTGACCCACCCAAGACACAACACATTCTTTTTTTGTTCTTTAATTTTTATTTTTTTTGATATTTTTTAAAAACTTTTCAATATTATTTGTACAAGATAAACATATATACATTCCCAAACCCCACTGAAGGAAAACCTCTCCCCCACAATTAAATTGATTCTTTCCCTCAAGAATATGATAACATTGTTAAAATCAAAAAAAGGGTACCCAAAATAAAATCCATCCCCCATACTTAAATTTCAAAAATTTATGCAATGAAAATCAATGTTGATATTGGGTGGGATAAGGTATTGAGCTTGTAATGTGGCTAACAAAGAAAAGGTTTTCATAGGATAAAAGGGGATTTCAAAAGCAGGATTAATGTATTATTAATGGGAGGATATTTGGATACTATAATTCTCATGGGGTTCATAAAATACCTCTATTATATTAATGCACAATAAAGTAAGAAATTAAGCTCGAAGGTCCACAAACTCAAGATTCACAAATGGGAGTGAAAAACACACATTTTGAAAAGATGGACATAGGTATCCTTGTTATGAAAGCTAATTCCATTCCTCACAATTGGGGAAAATAATTTTCCAAATCAAAAATTGAGAATTCAATTTTTTTTGGTTTTGACACAATATTGCTTATCCTAATTTATGAATAAACCACAAAATTTTTGAGATGAAACCATGTCTTTTAACTCCGCAAAATGGTTGGACAAAATTTGAAAATTGGAAGGTGAGTAAGAATGACTCTTGATTTTTCATTTTATTATTTTTTAAATGTTTTTTGTTTTTTTTTTAGTTTTTTAGGTTTTTTATAAAGAAACACCCACACAAAAGAGAAAGATTAAATAAAAAAAAGTGTGATGAGGAAAGCAATAAAAAAAATGAAAATAAGGAGGAAGAATAAGAAGAAGAATAAGAGAGAGAGAGAGATAGAGAGAGAAGTTAAAGGTAAAGAGGTGCCCCTAGTTTGGATTCGGTGGGTTGACATATCTATCTAGTGGTGGGTCAATTATAGAAGTTGGGGATCCGATGGAAGTCGATGTGGTTTCTGGATTGTGTGATGTTACCTAAAAAAAAAATCATTATTCATCTAATGAAAATATAAAAGGAAATTAAAATTTCATAAAAGTAAAAGAAAACATGGGTTGCCTCCCAAGAAGTGCTGCATTTATTTTTCTACAAATGGATAGTTGTAGTGGACTACCCATAGTCTGACGGTGGCCGTTATATTTTCTCAACTCCAGTGTTCTTCCAAAAAAACTTTTCCTTTGGGAGGATCGATGATTCATTTGATAATTTAATCCATTAATTGTTGTTTCACTTGTAATTCAACGTGGGTGGAAAGAGAATATGACTATCCACCATTTGGTCTTCAACATGAGGAATGATTTTATCCACAAAGTGATGGTTTTCTATGCTTGGAAATTCAAGAAGATGTCTCAATTCTGATGGTTCATTTATGTAAGGTTCATATAATAAGAAACTAGAGTATGAGATCCCAATTGTTTTTGACTCATTTATTTCATCACTTACCGATGTAGAGTAATGAGGATTAGTGGAGTCATAAGACTGAATAAAATTTTCAATATCTTTTATATCAATGTTTTCACCAAAGAATGGTCATTTTCAACATCACTGATTATCACTTTATTAATTAGGGAACAAATATCACAAACACCACTACCATCAGGACAATATAAACACATTAGTTCGGGGTTTACCTCACATATAATAGAATTTTAAGAATCATGGATAGGAAATGATGAATGTTGGATAATCATATTTGAATAAAAGAAGGAACATAATTGTTCATTTTTCCCATTACCTTCCATGTTGGAGCAGTGGATGTGAGAGTTGAGATGGGATTCCAAAGAGTTTTCAAGATCCTTTAGATCAATAGAGTTTTCATTTTTAATGTCAAACTCAACTTCTCCATTTATGACTTGGTTAATGTGGATGAAATAATCACAAACTCCTCTATCAGTAGAACAGGAAGAAAAAGATGGATTGAGATTCAACACACTCTTAGAGAGACTTTCAGAAGCATAGATAGAGAATACATATTGACTCTCTGATGGGTATTGCATGGATTGAAGAATATTGAACTTGACCAGTTGGTCTCAAAATTCCATGGATAAGATTTTAGCATGGAAATAAAATTTTGTTTTTGATGTCATAAGGAAAGGTATTTCTAGAATCAGGGGAGATTAATAAGAGTTCGTCTCACCTTCCATGTCAAGGACATAGAAATCAGCAGGGAAGATAAGATCATTCACACGAACAATGAAATCCTTGACTATACCCTCAGGATTAGATGTGCTTTGATTGGATAACTGAATGAAAACACCAGTTGGGTGCAAGGGACCTAGACCAAGGTTGGATAAGATGGATTTGGGCATGAATTTAATTGAGGATCCTATTTCTATGAGTGCATAATAAAAGTTGGAACTTACAATTTGTCATGGAACTGTAAAGGTACCTGGATCTTTACACTTTATCAGAACAAAATCTTCGGTGGAAACATTTTCAAAGGTCCTAAGTTGCCTCTTATGGGTGCACAATTCCTTAAGAAACTTGGCATACTTAGGTGTTTGTTTTATGAAATCTAAGAGGGTAAGGTTGACCTCAACATGTCTAAACTTATCAAGCATTTCAGGATCGGGTTCAAAGGACTTATTTGGATTATAAATGGCTTGAGGAAAAGGAATTGGGTTCCTAAGTATAATGGAAGGAGGTGAGGGAATGGATTCATATTCCTTTTCAAGTTTCTTTTTATTTTTATTTTATAGGTCAACATTTAAAGGGGGTTTTGAGGACTTATCTTGATGCCTAGAAATTTTCTTCCCTGATCTAAGTGAAATTGCACTTACATTACCCTTGGGGTTTGGTAATAGTTGAGCTGGGAGTTGGGAAGAATTTGATTGTTGTTACTGGATCAAGTGGGAAGAAAGTCGACCAATTTGGGTTTCAATATTTTTGAGGCTAGAATGCGTGAAGGAGGAAAGATCTTCTACAGTGCTTTCCCATGGTTTCTTATAAGAAGAGGCTTGTCCCAGATTGGGATTACCTTGATTTTGGTTCTTAGGAAGGTGATTGAATTGGTTTGGGAATTGAGAAGGCTCACTAGAATAGTGGAAGCCTGGAGGAGAAGGAGGAGGATTTATCCTTTGTTGTTGAGGAACAAATGTATAAGGTTGTTGGAAGTTACCAACACCTTGAACATATTTGAACTGGTTTGGGTTTTGAGGAGGGAATTGTGGGGGATAAGATATAGGGATTCCATACCTTAAGAATTGGTTATAAGAATAAGAGAAGGGATCAAAGTGAGGTTGGTTAGAGGTTCTAACAAACTGACATGATAGTTGAGGGTTGGTGTTCTGCTGAGCATATACTGCATTGAGCTCTATTGGTCCGGATGAATCAGATTGATCCTCTTGAAGTTGTGTACATGTGTCAGTTTGATGAGGTGGACAGTTGTAGATTCCAAAAAAAATTTACAGGTCCATGAAACATTGATTTTGGAGAAGATGAGATTGGGTCTTTGGAAGCCACTGCTAGTTATCACACAAGACCTGTAATTTCACTCATCCACTTGGTCATCTTGTTGGGATCTAAAGATTGATTCTATTGGGATTATTTTACTTGAGAATGTTCTCAAGTGTGGATTTTTTTTTGCGTTTTTAGCCATGTTGCTTATGAGATATCTTGCAGTTGCAGGAGTTTTAACAACAATAACACCTCCACTTGCGGCATCAATGAGGGTTCTATCCATAGCCAATAACTCCTCATAGAAGTATTGGATCAAGAGTTGGTTAGGGATTTGGTGGTGTGGGCCGGTTGTAATAAGATTTTTGAACCTCTCCCAGTACTCATGGAGTGATTCATTTGGGAATTGACAAATACCACTTATTTCCTTTCAGATAGAAGCTGTATGAGAAACAAGAAATAATTTATCTAAAAAGAGTCACTTTATGTCATTCCATGTGGTTATGGAACTAAGAGGGAGGTAATAAATCCATGACTTAGAAGTTTCAGATATGGAGAAAGGGAATGCTCATAGTTTGATTTGTTCATCAGAAACCACTTGAGGCTTCATGGTAGAGCATACCACTTGGAACTCTTTAAGGTGGATATGTGGATCCTCACTGGCTAGCCCGTGGAAATTAAGTAAAAGATGAATCAAACCAGATTTGAGTTCAAAGTCAGCCTCTATGTTTGGATATTTAATACCAATAGGTTGGTAATTAATATTAGGGGTAACAAGTTCTTTAAGTGTTTATTCCCTAGTATTGGCCATATCTAATTCAATTGGTTGGAAAAGGACAAGTTATTGAATTATTTGATTATGTATTATGTTCCTACAAAGTTGATGAATTGTTCGCTCAATTTCAGGGTCAAACAAATTTGAGGGATTGTTTGGGAGGATACAAGGCATTCAAAGATATTTTGGAAGAAAAAGGAAGATATGTTTTTCTTTGTGTTTTTTTGTTTATGATTTTTTATGAGAAAGCGGGTTTTTCTTTGTGTGTTTTTTTATTTTTTTTAATTTTTGTGTTTTTTTGTGTTTTTTACAATAACTAGAAACTAATGACTTCTTAGTTACACCAACCCTAGAAACGACTCCATTTTAAAGTGAGACTGATTATCGCCTATCGACCGTTCAAAGTTCTGATGCTCTGCTAACATATTTAGGCATGTTAAGTTATTGAGAGATTTTTCTCAATGAATATTCTTTAAATTAACATTGTGTATGGTAGACTTAACATGTCTTGGATTAATGAATTTTTTTTGTTTAACGTATGGATTCCATGGATTATTGGAACCATAAATACACCACCACTATCAAGTACTGATTGAGATTAGAATCCTAGTTAAGTTAAGGATTGGATTAAAGCCTTAACACTTAGGAATTCTAATCAACATCAACTTGTGACATGGGTGTTAATTTAATGCAATATAAAGCAAATATCAAGGATATCACAAGCTTAACTACCTAGTGATGAACTTATACCAATATTTAAATTAATCTTAATTAATCAATCATTTCAATTAATCTCTACAAACAAACCCCCCAATCAAAATACAATCAACTAAAAACATTCAACTATTAAAAAGTATCATCGCCAAGGATTTGAACAAAGTGATGTTATACACATTAGCGGATAATCAGAACTTTGAACAGTCGATAGGCGATAATCGGCCACACTTTTATAAGGAAACCACTTGACTAGATGAAGGTTCCAGTAGTGAGCCTTATACATGGATTGGTGGAGAGATGGTGGAGTTTGACCATCCAGACTTATGAGGAGGTGACCCTCACTTAGTCTGACTTTGAGAGGATTTTTAGGGAGGAGTTCTTCCCTGAGAATTTGCACTCATTTCACATACATGAGTTTCTTCACTTATAATAGGGCATCCTAACAGTGGTTGAGTACTATACAAGGTTTATAGACCTGTCCTGTTACTCTATAGATATGTTGCAGACCCTTTCTTTAGGGCCCAGACCTTTGAGTAGGGACTCTGATGGGAGATCAGGGCATCGATTATTTCCCTCAGCATCCCTACATAGGCTAGGGTGCTTGAGCGAGCCCTAATAGTGGAGATCTTCCTCGCAGAGCAGGCACCGATGGTGGGAGATACCACCGGGAGACAGGTGGCTAAGTCATCCATGGTGGGTAGCTGACAGATGATGGAGAGGCCCAAATAGTCTTGTAAAGACCCTTAAAATTCAAGGGAAATTTTTTCTTAATTTTCTTTGGAATTTTACAAGAGCGCGGTTTCTGACGGCACCTGATTCCGAGGCCCGGAGTGCCCGAAATCAATTTCCGAAGTTTGGCTCGGGTACGTTCAGTGAACGAACGAACGGGAATTTCTAACTTTTGATCCGGTGCTCGGAATTGAAATCCGAGGGCACCGATGAACTCGCAGCGCCGATATTCGCTTAAGGGGACCTTTTCGGAAGTTGCGTTTATTACGGGTTGAAAGTTAGTTTTTGGGTTTTTAGATTAAGTTAAATAAAATTTGTGAAATACAAATTTTTATTTTAACTTGATGTTTTTTTTATAAATCCTTCCAAAGGGAGTTGGGAGTGGGACCCACATCCACTTAACCTCCCTTGGGAGGATTAAGTGTGGTGGGGCCCACACGAAACCCAACCTTCCATCTTCCCTCAAAACTCCCATTAACCCTCCTTTTAATTAATGTTTGACAACTTTAAGTATTAATTGAGGTGAGTTGTTCAATTCAAACCTTTGAAATTCATGTGGTAAAGTTATTTAATAATATAAGCTTAAAGCTTATTTTATTCTGGTTGAATTTCTTTTACCACCTTTAGAGGAATTTTGGGAGCTTCTCCTTCTTCTTCTTCTTCAACTCTGACGAAGAACACGAAGAACCTTCGAACTTTGATGAAGAACTCTACGTTCTCAGGAACCGTCTTCCGTGACGACATAACCGCGACATCGACGTTCTTCTTCCGTGACGCCGACCACCACGACGCTCGACTTTCGCGAATCGTTATAGATCATCGAACTTCGTTCCAGAACCAAGGTAGGGGTTTGTCCTTTTCAAATTACGTGTTTCATTCCCTCGAACATGAAAGAATAATCCGTTGGGCGTAGTTCCAATTTTTATTAAAAAAATTGTGAAACGTTCATTGTTGTGTTTATACGATTGGCCAACTGTTATCATTATAACGGGAGGAGACAGGACCGCACGAACACGACCGATTCTCCTCCCCCTTCTAATCTTTCATGTTGTTTTAGCGGAGACAGCGCGGTGTCGTCGCACCGCGCAGGAACAAAAGAATTTATGGCCGGAGCGAGCAGCGATAAAGAAATGCGGTGCCGACGCACCGCGTCGTTGTTTACGAAAGAGACCGCGGCCGGAGATGGGCCACGGTGGAACGAGGAGGCGACCGGCGGCCGGTCGGGCCGCCGGCGCCGGAGATCAAGAAGGGCCGCGGCCCTACGGCCGTGGCGGAGCAGCCAGGGGCGGCCAGCCTCGCCGGCCGCCGGAGATCGGAAGAGCCGCGGCGATGGCCGCGGCGGAGAAGAAGAAGGCGGCCAGCCGCGCCGGCCGCCGGTTTGGATAGGAGGCGGGACCCGCGGGTCCCGCGTGAGAAGAGAAACGGCCGGCCTTAGGCCGGCCGTGATCCGAAAAAAGGGGGGGTTTCACCCCCCGCGTGCGGCGCATGCGCGACACCCTGGCCGCACCGCCGCGCCGCCACCGGCCGGGCCGGTTCCAGCGGACCGGGTCGGGTCGACCCGGAACGGGTCGAACCGGTTCGGGTCAGACCAGGGGGGGGATCGGGCCGGGTCGGCCCGGACCCGGACCCCCCGTTTCCGAGACAAATTCGGTCTTTTGGCCATTTCTTGAGCCACGGACCTCCGATCAACGAACCGTATGCGGAAACGCGATCCTTGGATCGAGACGGTCGTTTCGGTATATCACACACAAAGTTTCGGAACACTTTGAGTTCGGCCGGGTTGGTTCGTTCACGAAACCAACCGGGCCTTCGGAGCGGAAACGCTCATATCTTGAGCTACGGACGTCCGATTGACATGCCGTCAGCTTTGTTGTGTTCCTCTTAGTGAGACGGTTCTTTTGGCATGCTCCGCCCGAGGTTTGGACGCAGGTGGAGTACGGTTGGGTTTGTTTTGCCTTAAAAAACCAACCGGGCCCCGGGTACGAAAATGCCAATAACTCTCAGACCGGGCGTCCGATCGACGCGCCGTCTGTTGCGTTGAGTTCCTGTTGACGATACGGAACTTTTGGATACATCAACTCTGGACTTTGTGACAGTTGATGTATCAGCCTCTCGGCTCGTGGAGCGGATCCTCCTGTACGAGCTTGCTGTGTGTGGGAACCCTAGTGCTGGCTGCGACTGTTACTGTGATTGCTACTGCTACTGCTACTGTGACTGCAACGACGACAGTACAGAGATCCTGTGTGGATTCGACGACGAAGACTTCAGCACTCAGCGATCCTACGTGGATCAGTGCTACAGGTCCTGTGTGGGCCCGATCCTGTGTGGGTCCGATCCTGTGTGGGTCCTTGCGCTCAGCGGTCCTGTGTGAACCAGCGCCTACAGGTCCTACGTGGGCCCGATCCTGTGTGGGTCTTTTGCGGGGGTTAGTTACCTATCGATCCTTCGTGGGTCCGATGACTTAGATGTATCAGAGATCATCTTTTTTGTCTTTTGAAGAAGTATACCTGTGTGAGGTGAATCCTATTGCTTTCCTGTGTGGATTGTGTTGTGCAATCCTGTGTGGATTACGTTTTGCTTTCCTGTGTGGAATACGTTTACTTTCCTGTGTGGACTGAGTTGTACTTGGGCTCGGAGGTTGGTGCGTATTTGAAATTGATGACTTAGGTATATGTATGGGCATATACCTAAGCAGTGTCGGTTGTTACTTCGTGATTGTACCTTTCTTCGTGGTTTATCCTTTGTGGATTTGAGAGACCTTCAGGGGTCTCAGGGTCCCTACTGAGTAGCTTATACTCACCCCTGCACGGGCTTTGCCCGCACTACGTTGTGTTGGTTGCAGACGACGGACATCGTTGATCTTAGCTGAGGCTTGCAGAGCAGGACGGTACCTGGAGGTGGACCACTGGGCGGGACGTGCTCGGAGCAGACGACGGGACCCATGGAGCAGTGGAGCTATCTGTACCCACCCTTCAGGTGGGATTTCCAGTGGACAGCTCGGTGTAGCGGCTTTTACTTTTCAGTTGCTGTTTTCCCTTTCGAGTTGTACTTTACATTCAGTTTGGGTTTGTATACTGGCCCATTTACTTTTCCGCACTTTCAGTTGTACTCTGCTTTTGCTTAGTGTTTACTTTCCGCTTGCTTACTCTGAGGTGTTTGTTTACTTTACAAAGGCAATGCCTTCCCTTTTTACCGGGATTTACGCCTTGGTGCTAGTCGCCAACCCCTGGCCTATGGAAGGCGGGCTTGGGGTAGTCACGGCACGGACCCCGAGGGCGGGTCGTGACAAATTGGTATCAGAGGAGTTCGGTTCTACCGCGAACTCTGATCTTTTCTATGTGAAGTAATAATGTTTAGCGTATTGAGTGTGGTTATCAGTCCAGGGAGTCCAGTGTTGGTGCGGCGGCCGACGTATCCGTACACCAGGACCCTGACTTCTGATTTCCGACTTAATGCACGAAAACATTGATTGCGTGTGTGTTTCAAAGTTTTCTTTGTGATTACTTATATCAGCTCACCAGGTATACTGTTCTGACCGTGGCGCACCTGTTTCCTTTTCAGGATGACCCCACGACGGCAGCCAACTAGGGTTCCGAGAGTCGAGCGTGACAACAGCCCACCGAGCGACGAGGCCTCGGTGCAGGGCCCTTTGTCAGCAGTGGCACCGGCGGTAGCTCTACCCGCCGAGCCCCCGATGCTTCCAGCACCAGCCGCTGACGATGCACGTCGCCTCAGCGCACTGCATGAGTTTTAGCGCCAGCGACCGCCCAGGTTTCGCGGGGAGACGGATCCCCAGGCAGTAGAGGACTGGCTGGAGGCAGTGGTACGAGTGTTTAGGCTAGTGAGGACACCAGCAGACCTCATGGTGATCCTCGCTGCGAGCCTATTACACGCAGCAGTAGGACGATGGTGGAGCTTAATGCTCCAGGTGCACGATGAGGCATCTCTACTTTGGACGGACTTTGAGAGCATCTTCCGCTCAGAGTTCGTCCCAGCCACCCTTTGTGCGGTGCGTATCCAGGAGCTTCTTCAGCTGCGGCAGGGCAGCATGACGATCGCTCAGTACTCGGCGAGATTTACCGATCTCTCGCGCTACTTGACCGACATGGTACGGGACCCATTCTTTCGGGCCCGGACCTTCGAGCAGGGTTTGAGACACGAGATCAGGGCATCGCTGATCTCCCTCAGCATACCGACTCAGACAGGAGTACTGGAGCGGGCCCTTCTGATCGAGAGCTTCCTTGCTGAGTCTACACCAGCGCAACGACCCACCGCAGGGTGGCACGTGGCAGAGTCATCTGCAGTAGGCAATCGACGGATGACTCAGGGGTCCAGGCAGACCAGACCTTCGGGAAGACGACCTCAGGGCACTGGCTCAGCAGTGCGGGGCACACAGCGAGAAGCCAGTCTTTCGAGAGGCAAACAGTGCTACTCGTGCGGCGGGCAGGGCCACATGGCTCGTGACTGCCCGACCCGCCATGCCGAGGAGCAGCAGACAGTTGAGGGACCACCGAGGCAGAGGCAGAGGGTCGACCGTGGCGGTCCGCAGGGAGGAGGCAGACGAGGCAGAGGAGCTGGACGAGCAGCCGGTGGTGGGCGACGCTTTGAGGCTTTGCCACCACCCCCACCAGGAGGTCCACCCCGACCACAGGGAGCTGGCGGGCAGAGACAGGCACAACTCTAGGTAGCAGAGGCCTACGACCACGGCGCACCCGAGATGATTCGAGGTACTAACTGTGTCTATTCCACCCTTGCTGCAGTTCTTATAGACACAGGAGCGAGTCACTCTTTCATAGCCGCTGCCCTTGTTCGGAGCTCGGAGATTCCGACAGAGCCGTTGGCTCGATCCTTACGGCTAGAGACTCCTACGGGAGCAGACTCGACGGTTACGCACTGGTGCCGGCAGTGTGAGCTTACTCTCGGAGGCGAGAGCTTCGGCTGGGATCTTCTTGTAGCAGCGTCGAGGCCTTACGACGTCATCTTGGGCATGGATTGGCTATCTACGATCCATGCACAGATTGACTGTTTTAGGCGCAAGGTGCGATGTGTACGCACCGACGGGAGTAGGTTCACCTTCACCGGCGAGAAGGGAGCCTTAGCAGCACCGGATGGACTTCCGCGGAGGAGAGGACAGTCCATTACTCATCAGTTAGCTAGCCTCATCCTTGGAGCAGTTGACGTGCGGAGTCCTGGTTTTCCTGCAGTGGTGGATCAGTTTGCGGACGTTTTTCCCGACGACGTTCCAGGGCCACCTCCTCGCAGAGAGGTAGACTTTTATATTGACTTGTACCCCGGGACAACCCCGATATCCACTCCAGCATATCAGATGGCCCCCGTTGAGCTTCGAGAGCTACGGGTACAGTTGGAGGACTTGCAGGGCAAGGGGTTCATCCGACCCAGTGTTTCACCCTGGGCTTCCCCGATATTATTCGCCAAGAAGGCGGACGAGAGCTTGCGACTTTGTGTTGACTATCATTTCCTGAACCAGGTGACAGTGAGGAACAAGTATCCGCTACCGAGGATTGATGACCTCTTTGATCAGCTCAAGGGAGCACGGTGGTTCTCGAAGATAGACCTCAGGTCAGGCTATCATCAGCTCAGAGTCAGAGACGAGGATGTGAAGAAGACGGCCTTCAGATGTCGGTATGGCCACTATGAGTTCTTGGTTATGCCATTCGGTGTAACCAATGCTTCAGCAGTGTCCATGGCTCTCATGAACAGGATCTTTCAGCCATACCTCGATCGGTTTGTCGTGGTCTTCATCGACGACATTCTGATTTACTCTACGACAGAGGAGGAGCACGCCTATCACTTGCGAGTTATACTAGACACACTCCGAGAGCACCAGCTTTATGGTAAGATCTCGAAGTGCCAGTTCTGGATACGTGAGGTCCACTTCTTGGGACACGTTATCTCTGAGGCGGGAGTTGCAGTGGATCCCGTGAAGATTGAGGCTGTGTTAGCATGGGAGCCACCCGGGAGCGTGACTGAGGTTCAGAGTTTCTTGGGACTAGCTGGATACTATCAGAGATTCGTGCCAGACTTCTCTAGAGTTGCAGCATCACTCACAGCTTTGACGAAGAAGGGGAAACCCTTCGTGTGGTCATACAGATGTCAGCAGAGCTTCCAGGAGCTGAGACAGAGATTGACTAGCGCACCTATCTTGAGGTTGCCCGAGGAGGGAGTAGGGTACGTAGTCTACTGCGATGCATCAGGGACCGGACTCGGATGTGTTCTGATGCAGGAGAGGGCAATGATCGCCTATGGATCATGACAGTTGAGGCCGCATGAACAGAACTACGCTACCCATGACCTGGAGTTAGCAGCAGTGGTCTTCTCTCTGAAGACATGGCGACACTACCTGATGGGCGAGCGCTTTACAGTCTTTTCCGGTCATCAGAGTCTCAGGTATATCTTCTCACAGAAGGACCTGAACCTGAGACAACGACGATGGCTCGAGTTCCTCCAGGACTATGACTTTGAGATAGTCTATACTCCTGGGAAGGAGAATGTAGTAGCTGATGCCCTCAGTAGGAGGACGAGCATTCAGCTACTTGAGGAGGCGACGAAGCAGCTAGCCTCTTTGCAGATATCCTTCGTGGATAGAGATGGAGCAGCCTTCCTTCAGTCTCTCACAGTCACTCCTCCAATACTGCAGTGAGTCAGGGAGGCACAGCGTGGGGACGCTGACTGTGAGACACGGCGTGCACAGATATCCTCGGGACAGGCACCTGATGGTTTCTCCCTTGGAGCAGAGCACGACATCCTTTTCAGAGGACGTACCATGGTACCAGTCGCTTTGCGAGAGGAGGTGCTGAGAGAGTTTCACACTTCTCCTTTGGCGGTACATCCTGGAGTGGAAAAGATGTACCAGGACCTCAGACGACAGCACTGGTGGCCGGGCATGAAGAAGGCAGTAGCAGAGTTCGTTTCTCGATGCCTCACCTGCCAGCAGGTGAAGGCAGAGCATCAGGTACCAGCAGGCTTAGTACAGCCCTTGGAGGTTCTGGAGTGGAAGTGGGACGACATATCTATGGACTTCGTGACTGGACTTCCACGCACTTCCAGAGGTCACGACTCCATCTGGGTGATTGTTGATCGACTCACCAAGTCGGCACACTTCTTACCCATCCGAGAGCAGAGCTCAGTGGAGAGCTTGGGACGTCTCTACGTTCAGGAGATTGTGCGGCTCCACGGTGTGCCATCATCTATCGTCTCCGATCGAGATGCTCGCTTTACTTCCCGGCTTTGGAAGGGGTTACAGGAGGCGTTCGGGACGCAGCTACGTCTGAGCACAGCCTTTCACCCTCAGACGGATGGTCAGACAGAGAGGACCATTCAGACTCTCGAGGACATGCTCCGCGCATGTATCCTCGACTTTAGTTGTAGCTGGGAGGACCACCTACCCTTGGTGGAGTTTTCGTACAACAACATCTACCACTCCACCATCGGGATGGAACCGTACGAGGCGTTGTACGACCGACCTTGTAGATCTCCTTTGTGCTGGACAGACCCTGGAGAGTCAGCACTGCTGGCCGGGCCGCGCCGCCGCGCCACCACCGACCGGGCCGGTTCTAGCGGACGGGTCGACCCGGTTCGGGTCAGACCAGGGGGGGATCGGGCCGGGTCGGCCCGGACCCGGACCCCCCGTTTCCGAGACAAATTCGGTCTTTTGGCCATTTCTTGAGCCACGAACCTCCGATCAACGAACCGTCTGCGGAAACGCGATCCCTGGATCGAGACGGTAGTTTCGGTATATCTCACACAAAGTTTCAGAACACTTTGAGTTCGACAGGGTTGGTTCGTTCACGAAACCAACCGGGCCTTCGGAGCGGAAACGCTCATATCTTGAGCTACGGACGTCCGATTGACGTACCGTTAGCTTTGTTGTGTTCCTATTAGTGAGACGGTTCTTTTGGCATGCTCCGCCCGAGGTTTGGACGTAGGTGGAGTACGTTCGGGTTGGTTTTTCCTTAAAAAACCAACCGGGCCCCGGGTACGAAAATGCCAATAACTCTCAGACTGAGCGTCCGATCGACGCGCCGTCTGTTGTGTTGAGTTCCTGTTGACGATACGGAACTTTTGGGTACATCAACTCTGGACTTTGTGACAGTTGATGTATCAGCCTCTCAGCTCGTGGAGCGGATCCTCCTGTACGAGCTTGCTGTGTGCGGGAACCCTAGTGCTGACTGCGACTGTTACTGTGACTGCTACTGCTACTGCTACTGTGACTGCGACGACGACAGTACAGAGATCCTGTGTGGATTCGACGACGACGACTTCAGCACTCATCGATCCTACGTGGATCAGTTCTACAGGTCCTGTGTGGGCCCGATCCTGTGTGGGTCCGATCCTGTGTGGGTCCTTGCGCTCAGCGGTCCTGTGTGAACCAGCGCCTATAGGTCCTACGTGGGCCCGATCCTGTGTGGGTCTTTTGCGGGGGTTAGTTACCTATCGATCCTTCGTGGGTCCGACGACTTAGATGGATCAGAGATCATCTTTTTCGTCTTTTGAAGAAGTATACCTCTGTGAGCTGAATCCTATTGCTTTCCTGTGTGGATTGTGTTGTGCAATCCTGTGTGGATTATGTTTTGTTTTCCTATGTGGAATACGTTTACTTTCCTGTGTGGACTGAGTTTTACTTGGGCTCGGAGGTTGGTGCGTATTTGAAATTGATGACTTAGGTATATGTATGGGCATATACCTAAGCAGTGTCGGTTGTTACTTCGTGATTGTACCTTTGTTCGTGGTTTATCCTTTGTGGATTTGAGAGACCTTCAGGGGTCTCGGGGTCCCTACTGAGTAGCTTATACTCACCCCTGCACGGGCTTTGCCCGCACTACGTTGTGTTGGTTGCAGACGACGGACAGCGTTGATCTTAGCTGAGGCTTGCAGAGCAGGACGGTACCTGGAGGTGGACCACTGGGCGGGACGTGCTCGGAGAAGACGGCGGGACCCATGGAGCAGTGGAGCTATCTGTACCCACCCTTCAGGTGGGATTTCCAGTGGACAGCTCGGTGTAGCGGCTTTTACTTTTCAGTTGCTGTTTTCCCTTTCGAGTTGTACTTTACTTTCAGTTTGGGTTTGTATACTGGCCCATTTACTTTTCCACACTTTCAGTTGTACTCTGCTTTTGCTTAGTGTTTACTTTCCGCTTGCTTACTCTGAGGTGTTTGTTTACTTTACAAAGGCAATGCCTTCCCTTTTTACCGGGATTTACGCCTTGGTGCTAGTCACCAGCCCATGTCCTATGGAAGGCGGGCTTGGGGTAGTCACGGCACGGACCCCGAGGGCGGGTCGTGACAAGTCCATACCTTTCAGAGGACTACCCCATGACTTAGGGTCGGTAGTACACGGTTCTTTGGGTAGATGGATTCATCATAAGATCATAGTATGCTACACATGTAGTGGGAATAGGCACATGGATCAGGATTGCTCGACTCATTGCACAAAGGACCAATAGATGGTTGAGGGATCGCCAAGGCAGTAGTAGAGACAGGAACAGGGTGGTCCGCCAGGCAGTGAATGTGGAAAAGGAGAGGGACGAGTGGCAGGAGGTGGGTGTAGGTATGAGGTACTACTACCACCACCCCATGTGGTCCACCACTGGCTCCAGGAGAAAGTGGATAGGGGAGGTCTCAACTTTAGGCAATCAAGGAATATAGTCCTAACGTCCCATAGATGATAAAAGGTATGATCTATTTCTTCTAAATTTTTTTTGTAGTTCTTATAGACATAGATTCCAATCACTTTTTCCTTATTGTAGACCTTTTTTAGAGCTCAGAGATTCCAATTGATCCATTGGTTCTATCCTTAGGATTAGAGACTCCTATGGAAGGGCATTCGACAATCACACAATGGTACTGATAGTGTGAGCATTCTCTTGGAGTTGAGATCTTCAGCTGAGATCTTGTAGTAGCGATGTTGAGGCCTTACGACGTCATTCTGGGTATGGAATGGCTATCCATATTTCATGATTAGATTGATTGTTTTAGGTATGGAGTGCGGTGTGTCTGTAGAGATGAGACTAGATTTTCCTTCACCGACAAGTAGGGAGCTGTTGTAGTGCAGGATGGACTCGCACATAGGAGGGTGCAACCAATAACTCATTAGTTGGATAGTATGACCCTCATTGCAGTGGATGAGACGAGTCGACAATTACCTACAGTGGTGTATGAGTACGAGTACATATTTCCAGTGGATGTTCTAAGACTACCTCCTCGTAGAGAGGTAGAATTCTATATTGATCTGTAACCCCGAATGACACCGATATCTATAACTGCATATCCGATGGCTCCCATAGATCTTCGGGAGACGAGGGTATAGTTGGAGGAATTTCACAGAAAGGGGTTCGTAAGTCCCAATGTTTCACCATGGGAAGCCCCAATATTTTTTTCCCAGAAGGAAGATGGAAGCTTGATCTTATGCGTGGACTTTCGACACCAGAACTAGGTCATCGTGAAGAACAATTTTCTTCTACTTAGGATTAATGAAATCTTCGATCAGCTAAAGTGAGTGAGATGGTTCTCAGAGATAGACCTCAGATCAGGCTATCACCAGCTTCGAGTATGATATGGGGACGTCTCGAAGACAAATTTAATATGTCACTACGGCCACTAGGAGTACTTAGTGATGCCGTTTGGAATGAATAACTCCCTAGTAGTGTTCATGGAGCTCATGAACATGATATTCCAGCTGTACTTAGACTGGTTTGTAGTGGTCTTCATTGATGACATCTTAGTGTATTTAGTGTCTCAGGAGGAGCACGTGATACACCTAAGGATGGTTCTGGACATAATCCGAGAGCACTAACTTTACGGAAATCTCTCAAAGTGTGAGTTCTGGATATTAAAGGTCCACTTCTTGGGATATTTAATCTCAGAGGCTAGTGTTATGGTGGATCCAGTGAAGATTGAGGTGGTTCTTTCTTAGGAACCACCCAAGAGCGTTACCGAGGTTAGAAGTTTCCTTGTGTTGGATGGGTACTCTTGGAGGTTTGTACTCGACTTCTCCAGATTGGAAGAACCCATGAAAACATTGAAAAAGAGGGGAAAAACCTTCATGCGGACAAAAATATTCCAACATATCTTTCATCAACTGAGGCAAAGCTTGAGGAGTGATCCTTTCGTGAGGCTTCTAGAGGAGGGCACTGACTATGTGGTGTTCTATGATGCATCAGGAACCAAGCTTGGTTGTGTATTAATATAGGGAAAATCAGTGATTTCTTATGGATCATGGTAATTGATACTGCATGAGAAGAACTATGTGACTCATGACCTTGATTTGGTAGTGGTAGTCTTTGCACTGAATATGTGGTGACACTACCTCATGGGTGAATAATTCATCATCTACTCTGACCAAAAGAGTCTCAAGTATATATTTTATCAGAAGGATCTGAACTTGAGATAACGACATTGGATATAGTTCCTTTAGGACTATGACTTTGAGATAGTCTATACTCCTAGGAAGGGAAACATGGTGGAAGATGCTGTCAATAGGAGATCGATTTCATAGCTACTGAAAGAGGCCTTAGAGCAGTTAGCCTCACTTAAGATATCATTTGTGGATAAAGATGAGGTACTTTATCTTCAGTCGATGGTTTTCCCCCTCAATTATTATAGCTAGTCAGAGATGCACAACTCAGAGATGCTAGTTATGAGACTACACGTGCCTGGATGTCCACAGGGCATGCCCCAGATGAATATTCGAATGGTGGGGAGCACATTATCCTTTTTGGAGGACATACCATTATACCATTGGTGTTACATGAGGATGTGTTGAGGGAGTTCCATATATCACCTTTGGTGGTACATCCAGGTGTGGAGAAGATGTACCAGGACCTCCGACATCAGTATTGGTGGTTGGGGATAAAGAAGGTAGTGGCAGAGTTTGCCTCTAGATGCCTCACTTGTCAGCAAGTAAAGGTGGAGCACCAGGTTCCAGTAGGTTTGACACAACCCCTCAAGGTATCAGAGTGGAAGTGGGATGTGATATTGATAGACCTTGTGATGGGATTACCACAAATATCCATGGGCACGATACTATCTGGGTGATTGTAGACTGACTCACCAAGTTGGCCCACTTCCTACCCATTTGAGAGAAGGGTTCAGTAGAGAGCTTGGGATGCCTCTACATGTAGGATATAGTTCGACTCCATGGAGTCCCATATATGATAGTCTCATATCATGATGCATGATTTACATCCCAGTTGTAAAAGTTATTATAGTAGATGTTTGGGACTCAACTATGCTTGAGCACAACCATTCACGCACAAACGGATGGTCAGATATAGCAGACCATACATACCTTAGAATACATGCTTCATGCTTGCGTTCTTGATTTTGGTCATAGTTGAGATGACCACCTACCACTGGTGGAGTTTTCATAAAACAACAGTTACCACTCCACCATTAGTATGGTACTATTCTAAGCACTATACGAATGACCATGGAGGTCACCGTTATGCTAGAAAGACCCAGGGGAGTCAGCACTCGTGGGTCCAGAGATGGTATAAGATACCACTGAGAAGGTGTAGGTCATTAGAGAGTGGATGAATACTGCATAGAGCTGACATAAGTCCTATGATTATAGGCGATGTAGACCCTTGGAGTTTAAGGAGGGGGACCATGTATTCATACGAGTCTCTCCTTGACGAGGGATACAGAGATTTGGCTGGGGAGGAAAGTTGTCTCTAAGGTTCATAAGAAATTTCGTGATACTATGTAGAGTGGGTGAGGTGGCATACCACTTGGATCTATCACCATAGTTAGAGAGGGTGCACGACGTATTCCATATATCCCAGCTGAGAAGATACATGCACGACCCTTCTCACGTTGTTGACCAGAGTGAGTTGGAGATTGACGATGGTGCGACATTCATGGAGTACCTGGTGGAGATAGAGGATCAATAAAAGATGATCCTTCATGGATAGTCGATACCTGTAGTGCATGTTCATTGGTAGCACAAGAATCTTCAGGAGAGCACAAGGGAGAGGGAGTCTCAGATTTGTGCTCAGTACCCCCGTTTATTTGATTAACCCTTGTATTGGATTATGAGAAAATAAATCCCTAAAGGGAGGAGTAATGTAATACCCTGGAAAATCCATGTATTTTGTTTGAAAATTAATTGGGATTATTTCAAGACTAGGCTCTGACATGGAACATAATTATGAGGCCTAGAGTAGAAGTAATTTATTTTTGAACTATTTTTAAAGTTCATTAAATAATCATGTGAGCTAGTTTTTCTAACTTTTAAACCGGTGCTTGGATCAAAACTCTAAGGGCACCATTGAACTCAGAGCATCGGGATTTTACTAGAAAGGGACTAATATTGGCTGGCGTGGGTGAATAGTGGAAAGTAGTTTTTAGCCGTAAATAAAATAATTGAGTAATGATTATTTTATTTTCAAATCCTTATAACTCCTAAATGGTAACTTGGATTGGAAATCTGAGAGTACCATTGTGCTCATGAGGGAGTGCTTCCCTTTGGTGGAGCCTAACCTTTGACGTTATGGGTTGATGGTGAAAGTTAATTTTCCAACATTTTAGAATAAAAATAAAATAACTTAAAAGTTATTTTATTAGATTTTATTCTTCATTACGCAACGACTCGTCAACGCTACGATGAAGCGATGAGGCGACACTAAATCATATTAATGAACCTCATTAATGAATCGACATGAAAATGCTGCAACACATACACACACATGTCTTCCTTCTTTAATTAAACAGGGAATCCAGGGTTGACGAACAAGCCTAGAATTTCTATGAAGAAAGAAGAAGGAAACCTCTCTAATGATGAACACCAACAAATAAGATGATGATGAAGACAACCTTGGAGAGCGTATTCAGGACCAGAGATCAATGGATGATGATGAACGATCATCATTGGGAAATCTACTTTTCTAGGTAGGGGTTTGATGCTTTTCTGTATGAATTTATTTTCCCCATTCTTTATTTTAAATAATGAATGCGGGTTAACTCACGAACAAGTTAACCCACATAATGATTGTTCGTACGGGAGGGTTAATGATACGGGATAAAAAGGGATATCTATCATAGTGATTAGTCTGCCTTATTTTGGTTATTTGTGATCCTACTGATTAGAAAAAATCTAGGTCAACACGAAAAAAGACCTGGATCATTCTCTGGGTGTTCTT
Source organism: Viscum album (assembly GCA_963277665.1). Taxonomy (NCBI): domain Eukaryota; kingdom Viridiplantae; phylum Streptophyta; class Magnoliopsida; order Santalales; family Viscaceae; genus Viscum; species Viscum album. The sequence goes on from OY728161.1 coordinate 1,764,918,370, forward strand.
TTTTTGAGACTCCTTCTCCAATTATATTATTGCATTCTTCTCATTCCTCGTGGTGCAATGGTCGGAAGCGCATCAACCCACGACACTAGGCAAGAAGGATCGCAGCCAGGTATCCCATGACATTAGTGAGAGGTTGAAACACATGGTCATGGCGGTGGAAAGAGGACATGGTGGTGACACGAGGCTGTGACACAAGGCTATGGCGGTGGAACATGGCCACAGAGGACCTGGTCGCGATGGAAGTAGGAGCCGCCGACAACAAGTCCGAAGGGAGGTTGCGGAGGCCGCAACCAGCTGGGGCCAAAATGGTGCTGGAGGGTGGTGTTGGTCTGGTGCTACGTTAAGGGAATAATCCCACAAAGCAGGCCGCATCGTATGCTAGCACGCAGTCCAGCATGGACTGCGTGAAGACAGGAGGCGACCGACCTCATCTAGTTGTGTGGCCGTATGAACTGGATGCCCGTGTGGCTTCCGGGTTGGATCTAAGCTGGATTGATGAAGCGGGTCGGGCCAGTGAAATTTACTAGGCCGTTGGGTGGCCCGAGATGGATGAGAACTGGCCCAACAATGGGGGCTGGGCTAGATGGGAAACTGGGCCCCTGGGCGTCCCAACTGGTCAAAACCAGTCCGACTAAGTCGGACTAGACTAAATGAGAACCGGGTCACTAGGTGACCCAATGGACTGGACCCACAGTCAAACCAGTCTTGGTCTAATAAAGTCCAATGGGCCTGGCCACTAGGCCAGGCCGGATAGGGTTAGACCAGACCCAACCGAGTCGGGTTGGGTTGGCCGAAATGGGTCGGGTCATGCGAGACCCCCTGGCCGAGTAGGTCAGGTCGGTCTGACTAAGTCGGATCAGGCCTGAACACAAAGGGACCCTATTTACTAAAATGCTAATATCTTTCAGACTGGATGTTCAATTGACACGCCACCTATGATGTTGTGACCCTTGCGATGAGATGATCCTTTGGGTATACTCTAAGAAAGACTTTGTGGTAGTAGAGATATGACCAATATCTTCAGGAGTAGATTCTCCTAGAATCGAGTGCACTAGAGAGAGGGAATCCTATGGATGGCTGTGACACAAAGGATATGACGTGCAAGACCTTGGTGGTCTAGATAACAAGTAGACCTTAGTGGTACAACAGACGAGCATGCCTAAGTGGTCCAGCGGACGAGCAGAGCTCATTGGTCCAGCAAACGAGTGAGACTTAGTGGTCCAACAGAAGAGCGAACATTAGTGGTCCAGTAGATGAGTAGACCTCAATGGTCTAGTAGAAAAGAAGACCTTAGTGGTCTAGTAGTAGAGTGGACCTTAGTGGTCCCGCAGAAGAGGGGACCTTAGTGGTCCAGCAGACAAGGGGACCTCAATGGTCCAATAGACAATAAGACCTAAGTGATCTAGTAAATGAGCGTACCTTAGTGGACCAGTAGCCGAGCAGACCTCAGTGGTCTAGTAGCCAAGCGGACCTTAGTGGTCCAGTAGCTGAGTGGACCTCAGTGACTCATCTGGAATGAGTCCCTCAGTAGTACAAGATGATTTAGTATTATGACTGTTAATCTTACTTTCTATACCTTGTGTTATACTTGGTGTGAGTTGGATTTGATTTGTAGAGTTTACTTTGTGGTCCTACTTTGTGGCCTTTCCTTTTTTCTTTGGGATCCCTACTGAGTATTGTGTTACTTAAACCTACACATGCTTCGATCGCACATGTCGTGTCTCATGCAGGTGACCGATAATTCGACAGAGACCTTGGTGGTCCAGGACTAGGTGGTTTCTAGTGAGATAGGACAAATGAGATGTACTTCTATGGCTATAGAAAACTACCCTCCACCTACCCTTTATATAGGGTTTGAGAAGACATAACTTTGAAGCTGTACTTTCCTTTTTAGTTTTGGGCTTGTATTCCAACCCGTTTTTACTTTTTAGTTTGTAATGTACTTTCAGTAATTGTCTAAGTGATAGTTGTGGGTTACTTTTTGTTTAATTTCCTTAGTTTGAGATTCATGCCTGTGTATAGGTTTAAAGAAAAATTACTTCCCTTTTTGGGATATTCCCACTCGGTGCTAGTCACCAGCCCTGGCCTATGGAAGGGGGGCTTGGGGTAGTCACGACACGGGCTATGGGGGACGGGTCGTGACAAAGTGGTATCAGAGTAGGTTAGTTAGACCAGAAGAACTAAGAATCTACTCCGAATGGCCCAAAGGCCTTCATTTTTTATATTATTATAGATAATCCCCCTTTTAAGGGTTAAAGGGGAACCCATACATGACCCATAGGCCCAAGGCACAAGGCCCGACATGACCCACAATACATGACCCGAAGGCCCAGAGGCATACCATGCCCATACATGACCCGTAGGCCTAGCCCACAGAACTTCCCCTCCCCAGCGTCTTGCATCATTGATCACCTTAGCTCCCCACCTTGCATTACTGATTGGCTAGCATTTCCTCGTACAAAGCTGCACGGTTCTTGGTTTCGATGGCGGTTGCCATACCCTCTCATTCGTCCAATCCGGTTAGCTATGCATCTGGTGGCTGATACTCTTGCTGCTCTGATCCTCTTCTGGTGCCTGTTCTATGTGAAATGGGCTACTCCATGGTCTACGTGACCCAAAGGTCCTATGGCCCGAAGGCCTTTGATGACCCGAAGGCCCTGGAGACCCGTAGGCCCAAACCGGTGGCCCGAAGGCCCAAATCAGGTGAATAGTTCTGGCTGCTATATTACCAAACAGTAACTGCTACAGTAAATTCTATAGTAACTATTACAGTGACTGCTATAGTACTGCTACAGTACCCCCAAAAATTCGCCTCCACCCGGTTTTGAACCCGGGTCTCTTGGATGCCAAGTAGGATCCCTTACCACTCGGGTACGGGCTTATTGGCTAAAATGAGTATCGCTAACACCGACTCCCGAAGGGGGCCCCCACCAGCCCAAGTGCGCGACACACTCCCCAACTAGAAAATGTCTTTGAATCGCCCTGTTCATAATATGAACAGTGTTCGAGCCTGGTGGGACTTGATCCTGTGCCAGTTCCCATGGAGAGCGAGGGGTACAACCTAAAACGTGTATCGCTAACACCGACTCCCGAAGGGGCCCCCCACCAGCTCAAGTGCGTGACACACTCCCCAGCTAGGAAATGGATTTGAATCGCCCTGTTCATAATACGAACAGTGTTCGAGCCTAGTGGGACTCGATACACCAGGACCCTGAATTATAATTCCCAACTCGGTACATGAAAACACTGGTTGCATGCATCTTTGAGTGTTTTCCCATGATCTTTTTGAGTCAGAGTCAGCTCACCAGGTATAATCTATTGATCTTGGTTCATTTTTATCTCTTTCAGGATCCTCCATGCTGCCAACCAGCTAGAATTCTAGTGCGTGACCATGAGGATGGTCCATAGAATGATGAGGCTTTGGTATAGGGACTATTGCTCGAGATTGCACCTTTGGGCAGTGTCCAAGTGATACCACTACCTGTTGGTTAGTAGTTACCACTGGAGCTATCGGTAGAGGATGCATGCAGGCTTAGTGCCTTACACGAGTTCAAGCGATAGAGACCTCCTAGGTTTAGGGGATGGACAGATCCTCAGTTCGCTGAGGATTGGATGGAGGCAGTGGCACAAGTCTTCTGCTTAGTAAAGATTCCACTTGACTAGATGGTGGTTCTAAAATGATCCATATGGAGGGCTCATTGGAGAAATGGTGGATTTTGACTATCCATACTCATGAGAAGGAGACCCTCACCTAGTTTGACTTAAAGTGACTTTTAAAGGAGGATTTCTTCCCTCCAACTTTGTACTCCATGCACATACATGAGATTCTTCACTTATAGCAGGGCAACTGGACAGTGGCTAAGTACTTTGTGAGGTTCAGAGACCTCTCCCGTTGCTCTATGGATATGGTGAGAGACCCTTTCTTCAGGGCCCATACCATTGAGAAGGGAATCCGATAAGAGATCATGGAATCAATGACTTCCCTCGACATCCCTACCCAGGATGGGGTACTGGAGAGAGATCTACTAGTGGAGATCTTCCTTGCAGAGTAGGCACCAATGGTGGGAGCTACCACCGGGTGATAGGTGGCTGAGTTAGCTCTGGCAGGTATTCAACAGATGATGTAGAGGCCCAAATAGGCCAGGCCTTTCCAAGGATGACCCTAGGACTCAGGGTCATCATTACATGGATCTCGGGGTAGATGGGATCATCATAAGAGAAAAGTATGATACACATGCAGTGGGTAGGGGTACATGGCTCGGGATTGCCTGGATCTCCATGTAGAGGACCGACAGATGGTCAAGGGACCACCGAGGCTGTGGAAGAGATAGGAACAGGGCAGTCTGATATGCAGTGGATGTGGTAGTGGAGCGGGATGAGTGGTGTGAGGTGAGCATAAATATGAGGTACTACCACCACCACACCCAGGTGGTCCACCACGGGCTCCAGGAGCAGGTGGATAGGGGAAGGCTCAGCTTTATAAAATCTAGGAATATGGTCCCGACATCCTAGAGATGATATGAGGTATGATCTGTTTCTTCTCCACTTTAGCTATAGTTATTATATATACATGTTCCATTCACTCTTTCCTTACGGTAGACCTTGTTTGGAGATCATAGATTCCGATCAAGCAGTTATCTCGATTATTAGGATTAGAGACTCCTACGGGACAAGATTCAATGATCAAAAAATGGTACCGATAATGTGAGATTACTCTTGGAGGTGATAATTTAAACTGGGATCTTCTAGTAGCGATATTGAGGCCTTATGACATCATTATGGGTATGGATCATCTATCAACAGTCCATGCTCAGATCAACTATTTTTGGTGCAGAGTGCGGTGTGTCTGTGGATATGAGACCATATTTTCCTTCACCGAAGAGAAGGGAGATCTTGCAGTATGGGATGGAATCACACATAGGTTGGTACAGTCAATCACTCATCAGTTGGCTAGCATAACCATTGGTGTAGTGGATGAGATGAGGCCACAGTTCTCTACAATAGTGGATGAGTATGAGGATGTCTTTCCAGAGGATGTTCCAGGAATACCTCCTCATAGAGAGGTATAATTCTACATGGATCTTTACCCTGATATGATGACAATATCTACACCTGAATATCATATGGATCTCACAGAGCTCTGATATTTGAGGGTACAGTTGGAGGAATTCCATAGGAAGGGGTTCTTAAGGCCCAATGTTTCACCATAGGCAGCCCCAGTATTGTTAGCCAAGAATGAAGATGGAATCTTGAGGTTATGCATGGACTTCCGACACCTGAACCAGGTGTCCTTGAAGAACAAGTATCCTCTACTAAGGATTTATGACCTCTTTGATCAGCCAAAGGGAGTGATATGGTACTTAAAGATAGACCTCAGATCAGGCTATCACCCACTTCAAGTACGAGATGAGGACATCTCAAAGACAACTTTAATATTTATCTATGACCTCTATGAGTACTTAGTGATGCTGTTTGTCATGATGAATTCCCTAGCAGTGTTCATTGGACTCATGAACAAGATCTTCCAGCCATACTTAGACCGGTTTTTAGTGGTCTTCATTGATGACATCTTAGTGTATTCAGCGTCCAAGGAGGAACACATGATACACTGTAGAATGGTTTTGGACACAATCCAAGAGAACAAAATTTACGAAAATATCTCGAAGTTTAAGTTTTGGATATGAAAGGTCTACTTCCTGGTACATGTCATATGAGAGGCTGGTGTTGTGGTGGATCTAGTGAAGATCAAGGCGGTGCTTGCTTGGGATCCACCCAAGAGCGTTACCAAGGTGAGGATTTTCCTTAGGTTGGATGGGTACTATCAAAGGTTTGTACCTAACTTCTCCAGAGTGGAAGCACCCATGACGACATTGAAAAAGAAAGGAAAAGCCTTCGTGTGGATAGAAAGATTCCAGCAGAGCTTTCAACAACTAAGGTAGAGTTTGATGAGTGCTCCTTCCTTGAGGCTGCTAGAGGAGGGAACTGACTATGTGGTGTTCTGTGATGCATCAGGAACCAGTCTTGGTTGTGTCCTGATGTAGGGGAAAATAGTGACTGCTTATGGCTCACATTAATTGAGACCACATGAGTAGAACTATGAAACTCATGACCTTGAGTTGGAAGCGGTAGTCTTCGCACTGTAGATGTAGTGACACTACCTCATGGGTGAACAATTCATCATCTACTCTGACCACAAGAGTCTCAAGTATATCTTTATCAGAGGGATATGAACCTGAGATAGCATCATTGTCTAGAGTTCCTCTAGGACTATGAATTAGAGATAGTCTACACTCCTAAGAAGGGGAACATAGTGGCAGATGATCTCAGTATAAGATCGAGTTCATAGCTATTGAACGAGGCATTAGAGCAGTTGGCCTCACTTTATATATCCTTTGTGGATAGAGATTAGGAAACTTATCTTTATTCGATGGTTGTTTCCCCTCAACTCTTACAATGAGTTAGGGATGCACAACTCGGAGAAGCAAGTTGTGAGACTAAACATGCCTGGATGTCCTTAAGGCATGCCCCTGATGGATATTCGAAAGGTGGGGAGAAAATCGTCATTTTTAGAGGATGCACCATTGTACCAGTGGAGTTACATGAGGAATTGTTGAGGGAGTTCCGTACATCCCCTTTGGCGGTACATCCAGGTGTGGTGAAGATGTACCAAGACCTTTGAAATCAGTATTGGTGGTTGGGGATGAAGAAGGTAGTTGCAGAGCTTGTATCTAGATGCCTCACTTGTCATCAAGTGAGGGATAAGCACTAGGTTCCAGTAGGTTTGACACAACACCTCAAGGTATGGAAGTGGAAGTGGGATGAGATATCACTAGACTTTGTGACAGGCTTACCATGAACATACAGGGGGAACAATACCATCTAGGAGATCGTAGACCAACTCACAAAGTCATCCCACTTCACACCCATTCAAGAGTAGGGTTTAGTAGAGGTCTTGGGATGCCTCTATGTGTATGAGATAGTTTTACTCCATGGAGTCCCATCTACGATAGTCTGAGATCATGATGCATGCTTTATATCCTGGTTGTGGAAGGGATTGTAGAAGGAATTTGGAACTCAACAGTGCTTGATCAAAACCTTTCACCCACAAATGGATGGTCAGATGGAGAAGACCATAAAGACCTTGAAAGACTTGCTTCGTGCTTGTGTTCTTGATTTTGGTCGCAGTTGGGTGAGCCACCTATCACTGGTGGAGTTTGTGTACAACAATAGCTACCACTCCACCATCAGTATAACACCATTTAAGGAACTGTACAGATGACCATTTGGGTCATCGTTATGCTAAATAGACCTAGGGGAGTCAGTACTCATGGGTCCATAGATAGTACAAGATACCACTGAGAAGGTGCAGGTCATACGAGAGCATATGAAGACTGCACAGTGCTGATTGAAGTCCTATTCTAATAGGTTATGAAGACACTTGTAGTACAAGGAGGGGGACCACATATTCCTATAGGTCTCTTCTTGAAGGGGGATATATAGATTTGGATTGGGTGGGAAGTTATCTCCGAGGTTCATCAGACCTTTCCTGATAGTACGTAGAGTGGGCGAGGTGGCATACCTCTATGCTCTACTGCTGTAGTTAGAGAGGGTGCCCGATTTATTATACATATCCTAGCTTAGGAGATATGTGCATGACCCTTCTCATGTCATCAACCACGACGAGCTGGAAATTTATGACGAAGTGACATTCATGGAGTACCCAGTAGAGATAGATTATTAACGGGAGAGGATCCTTTATAGACGGTTGATTCCTTTGGTGTGTGTTCTTTGGAAGCATGGGAATCTCTAGGAGAGCACGTGGGAGTGGGAGGCACATATTCAAACTCAGTACCCCCATTTATTTGCTTATCCCTTGTTTTGGATTACGAGAATGTAAAGCCCTAAAGGGGGAGTAATGTAATACCTCAAAAATTCCATGTAATTTTTTTAAAAATTAATTGAGATTATTTCAATACCAAGATCTAAGATGAAATGTAATTCCGAGACTTGGAGTGGCTGGAACATATTTTTGAACTATTTTTATATTTTATTAAATAATCATGCCAGTGGGTTTTTCTAACTTTTAAACCGGAACACGGATCAAAAATATGAGGTAATTTTTTAACTTAGAGTGTTGAGATTCATCTAGAAATGGCCTAACATTGGATGGCGTGGGCAAACAGTGGAAAGTAGTTTTTGGCTGTAAATAAAATACCTGAGTAATGATTATTTTATTTTCAAATCCTTATAACTCCTAAACGGTAACTCAGATTAGAAATCTGAGAGTACTGTTGATCTTGTGAGGGAGTGATTCCCATAAAAGGAGCCTAACCTTGACCGATATGGGTCGAGGGTGAAAGTTGATTTTTAGACTTTTCAGAAGAAAACTAAAATAACTTTAAATTTTATTTTATTAGATTTTATTCTTCGTTACGCAATGAATCGTTAGCACTGCAGTGCAACGATGAGGTGATTATGAATCCCATTAATGAACTTAATTAATGAATTAGTGTGGTGATGATTCAATGCACATGAATATTACTTCTTTTATTAAAAAAATAATTAAGGGTTCAAGAACAACCCTGAAATTCCTCTAATGAACAACGAAGGAAACCTATCCAACGAAAAATGTCAGCGAATCAGATGACGGATATGAAAAACTTAGAGAGAAGATTTAGGAATGGAGATTAACGGATGATGATGAATGACCATCCTCGATCCATATCATTTTTTAGGTAGGGGTTTGATGCTTTTCTGTGTGAATTGCTTTGCCCTGTTGTTTTTTAAATGAAGAACACAATTTAACTCATGAACAAGTTAACCTTCGAACCGATCGTTCATATGAGAGGGTTAATGATGCGGGATAAAAGGAGATATCTATCTTAGTGATTATTCTGACTTATTTTGGTTCTTCGTGATCCAACTAACAAGAACACATCTAGTTCAACATAAAAAAAGACCTAGATAATTCTTTGGGTGTTCTTATGTTACGACTCCTTACCCAATTTTGTTCTTGTGTTCTCCCCGTTATTCGTGGTGGAATGGTCAAATTCACATTGGCCTGTGGCGCCAGGTGAGAAGGGATATGACTATGTGGGCCACAACATCAACGAGAGGCTGTGATAGTGAAAGGAGGCTATGGTGTTAGCAGGAGGCCACAATAGTGGTATGAGGCCATGATACTAGGCCGTGACGGCGGCACAGGGTCGCGTCACCCAGGATGTGGTGGCAGAAGGATCCACTGGCACCAAGTCCGACGACAGGTGGGAGGGGGCATTCCCTGGAAGCGTGTGGAGGCGGCGGAGGCCATGACTAGCACTATCTGCGGTGGTGCAAGTGGGTGGCGTCAGTCGGGTGTTGCGTCAAGGGAAGTGGCCTGCAGGGTGGGCTATGGCGTGTGTTGGAATGAGGTCCAGCATGGACCTTGTGTGGAGGGGAGGTGGCTAACCTCAACCGACCATGTGTCTGCTCAAACTGGATGCCCGCATGGTGTCTGGGCTTGATGAAAACTGGACCACCAATGTGGGACAGGTCAGTGAAATAAACCAGGCCACTAGGAAACTCAGGATGGAGGTGAACCATCCCACCAATGCAGGCTAGGTCGGATGGAAAACTAGGCCCCTGGGTGGGACAACTAGTCAAAATCGGTCAAATTAAGTCGGACCATACCATATGAGAAACGAGTCGCTGGGTGACCTGGCGGACTAGACCCATGGCCGAATTAGACTAGGTCCAAAAAGGCTTAATGGGCCTGGCCATTAGGCCAGGCTAGATTGGGTCGGCTGAAATGGGTCGGGTCATGTGGGACCCATAGGCCGGGTTGGTTAGGTTGATCCGACTAAGTGGGACCGACCCCAGACTCAACTAACCCCTATTTACTAAAACACCAATATTTTTCAGACCGAGCAACCGATTGACACGCCTCCTAAAGCATTGGGACCATTGCGACAAGACGGTCCTTTGGGTATAATATAAGTGAGACTTTGTGTTAGTTGAGATATGACTGGTGGATTGAGGATTATATTCTCCTAGAATCGAGTTCACTTGAGAGCGGAAATCCTACGTTTGGGTGTGACACAAAGGATATGACGAGTGGGACCCGGTGATCCAATAGACGAGGGGACCTCAATGGTCCAGAAGATGAGAGGACCTCAATGGTCCAATAGATGAGCGGACCTCAGTGGTCCAATAGATGAGAAAACCTCAGTGGTCTAATAGAATAGGGGATCTCAGTGAACCAGTAGTAGAGCAGACCTCAGTGGTCCAGTAGATGACCGAACCTCAGTGGTCCAGTAGATGAGCAGACCTCAATGGTCCAATAGAGGAGTGGACCTAAGTTGTCTAGTAGATGAGAAGACCTCAGTGGTCCAGTAGATGAGCAAACCTCAGTGAATCATCAGGGATTAGTTCCTCAGCAGTACAAGATGGTTTACCTTTACGACTACTAATAATACTTTCTATACCCTGTGTTATACCTGGTGTGAGTTGTATTTTCTTTGTAGAGTTTGCTTTGTGCTCATGATTTGTGGTATTTACTTTGTGGTTTGGGGTTCCTACTAAGTATTGTGTTACTACCCCTGCATGGGCTTCGCCTACATGTGTCATGTCTCGTGCAGGTGACCGACACTTCGATAGAGACCTTGGTGGTCTGGGACCAGGTGGTGCCCAGTGAGATGAGATGGAAGAGGCATACTTCAACAGCTACAAAAATATACCCTCCACCTACCCTTCAGGTAGGGTTTGAGCAGATAGACCCTGACAGCTATAATTCCCTTTGTGGTTTTGGGCTTGTATTTGGGCTCCTTTTTTACTTTTCAGTTTATAATATATTTTCAGTAGTTTTCTTAGTGACAATTGTGGGTTAAATTGTGTTTAATTTTCATAGTTTGAGCTTTTTGAATGTGTATAGGTTTAAAGGAAAATTCCTTCTCTTTTTGGGATATGCCTACTCAATTATAGTCTCCAGCCCCTGGCCTATGGAAGGTGGGCTTAGGGTAGTCATGACACAGGCCCTAGGGGATGGTTCGTGATAATGGAAAGTAGGTAAGTAGTATTTTAAATCAAAATAATTATAAATATATCATAAATAACATATAATTTATTTTAATATAATTATATATATCATCCATGTGATGTGGTGATGAATAAAGAATCATCTCACTTTGTGGAGGTTGTGGTCCACACGTACACATGTACGACATTATGTGAATAAAAGAAGAATTCATGTGGTACAATGTAAGAAATTAAATGATATATTATCTTTTAATAATGATAAATATGTCATGAATATATTATATATGCATTAAATCCATCATTATAACCATACATAAGATATGGTGATAGAAAAAAAATTACAACGGTTTGCGAGGCATTAGTCCACTGTACACATGAACAAAAGATTCTCTTCCCATTTGATGGAAGAGGAGATGAATATGGGGTATCAAATTAATATAAAAACATATAATTATATGTGATATAATGATGTTATTATATCAATATGGTTGAATAATATTTTAAGGATGTTAAATAATAAATAAAACAAAAATTCTTTATTAAGAACTATAACTCTTCTTCAGACAACTTCTTAAGGTTTACACCAAAAGCTTCTATAGGTTGGTTTTATGATAAAAAGGAATCTAGGACATGGGTAGGGAATTAATTAAGGTATTTAAGAAATTATTTTCTAAACCAAAAGGCTCTTTAAATGTGAATAGGAGAGGAGAGGGGGTGTCCTTTTATAAGTGGTGGAGGGAACCCACTTGGAAATTTTCTAAAAGAATACAAAATGATACATTCATTCACATGAAAAACACTTCCAAATGGACATATATTATATGGTTTGATAGTATAAGGTTGAAATATGTACATAAAATTGGATTTATAAAAGTTTATTTGATAAAATTAACCCTATCATTTGGTTTAACCCCCAGTAAACCCATTTTAACTGTAGTTATGATAAATAGTTTTTTAAACTAAAAGGGTTATAATTTTAATTATACGAAAACAATTAGATAATTAATGGAAAATGAATGAAATTTTAGATCATTAGTCACCATAATTTACCTCTTTAATTTTTTTCATATTTTTAAATAAATTGATAAAATTTTATTTAATTTAAAATATCATTAATGTCATTTTTGAAACTATTAGTTTAATTTAATTTTAAAGACTTGAAGATAATATTGAATATAAAATATAATAAATTTTAAAATCAATAAGATATCAATATTAAATATAAAATTATTTTATAACTATAACCCATGCCAAATAAATTACTTTTAATTTTTTTAAAATTATTTACATTGAGTTTTCCACTGTTTGCACAAATGTTGTGTTAGCGTTGTATAAGAATTTAAGGTAACTATATAATAAATAAAAATTAAAAATAAATTATCATCATGAAAATAATTTCATTATACTCAAAATAACCTTTAATATTCATTTAACACTTATTTTTATTTCTATGTGAACATATAAGAGATATTTAAGGGAAAGAGGGTAACAATTTTTCTTTTTCTTTGCTTAAATTATTTTATCAGTCAAGTTTATGGAAAAGTGTCCTATAAATAAATATATATTTAAAATAAGGTGTTAAGGGATTAAATAAATTCATATAATAAGAATTAAGATAAAAAATGGTGGCCTTATCACTTATTTTTAACCTAGGTTAACCCAATTTACCCTTTTACTGTGGTGATTTTTTACTATTGTTACTATTCATCATGACAAAAATTTAAGTTGAACTTATTACCTAATATTAATTATTTTGATTAAAAATATCTAATCATTTTTATCAAATTAAATACATATAAGTGGAATAATTTAATTTAAAAATGAACCCGCAATGCGTGTCGAAAAATGATTTTTCAAGCAATGTATTTTTCAAGCATAAGATGATCTTATATTAGCTCTATGACTAGTAATAATCATATATTACTTTAAATTAATATATATAGATATATAATATTTAAATTTAATTTATATAATTCTTCCCTAGGGGTTATTTTAATTAATTAAAATGGAGAACCATTATACACTTAAATGTAGTTTTAAGAAAAAAAGCATTTTTAAGGCTAGGAATAAACTTATACCAAAAAATAAAAATTACCGATTAAAATGAAATTAATCATATTGTTATTAATAAAATGGTTAATATTTTAATTTAATCAAAAATCCAAAATATATTTTTACTTTTAAATTAGTTTATTTAATGAAAATAAATGACAATATTTGAAAAATCGGCAATTTTCACTATTCATAGAAAAATCATAATTTTCAGAAAAATATAAACATTTCCCCATAATATAATTATATATTCTAATTTAAAAAATTATACCCATTTTATCAAATAAAATTTCTAAAATTTACAAAAATTAATTATAATATTTTCTCACAAAAAATTAATAAAAAACCTTTTTTAAAGAAAATGTATTTTTGAAGAATAAACCGACTTTATTGAAAATTTGAGAGATTATTTACTAAGAATTTATCAATAAATTTATATTGATTAGGATATTTATATATATTTCATAAATCAGTTAATACTATTCATACGTTCTAATTTAATGAATAGATTATAACAATCTTATTTAAATAATAATATTTCATGGTTCATTTAGGCTTGGTGTTGCTTGTCATATACATTATCAAACATAGTTTTATTTTTAAAATTTTGGGTGTTAAATATCAAATAAATATGTATTTAAGTTTTAAAATAAATCATTTATAAATATTATGTTGAATTTTGGAAACCCATGCTTGAGTTTTTGTAACCTATGATATATTTTATTTTACTAAATTTTTTTTGGTCCTTTTCCTTTAATTTAGTATTTATAATGATACATTCAATTTCGGATTTATTTTAAATTAAAAAATTATTTTTTTTAATAATAAACCAATAAATATAATATGAATCAATATTATACAATATTTTGATGTAAATTTGTTTTTATGCTTAATTTGTTTTTCAAAAAACTGTTTTTTATTACGATAAGAGTACTTTTATTAAAATTAATTTTTACCATATATAGAAATTTAATATTTTAAACTGGTTTTTATATTTTTAATAAGAATGTTTAAATTAGGTAATAATGTCCATTATATTTTTATTTATATAAATAATTTTCCATAGTAAAAGTTAGTCATCTTGGTAAGAGTTAAATGTGAAAAAATGGATAAATTAAGTGACAAGGAAACCAAATAGCACAAAACCTTATCTCTAAATGAGTGGATAATATATTTATATACATAATCATTATCCTTTTTCATTTTTATTAATATTGGAACCAATTTCCTTGAGATTGACATCCCCATTTTATATTAATAAATTAATATTACAAAAATGCTACTCCTATTACTTACAAAAGGATCCCTCCACCCATTAAAAGATACACCAAAAATTATAAATACAAAATCTAATCTACCATATTTAATTCCATAATAATACTCCCATATTTTATTGAGATTTTATTCCCAATAATAATTCCTAAACATCTCATTTCCAAGAGGCCCTTTTAGAGAAGATTCAAGCTCTCAATGTAAGAGATATATTCTTCTTGACTATTATTTTATATCATATTCATATAAATATTATTTAATCTAGTTTATAATTAGATTTTTTTTAAAACATTAAAATTTTATAAAATTTATATTATCATTTGGCAATAACACATTCTTACTCATTCAAGTGTTATAATATGTTCTTGTTCTGGTTGGGTTTACCACCTACACGAACATTATTATAATTTTTATCTCATGAATGACTAATGAAACTTAACTTATTGTAATAATATGTAATAATGAAGAATTTAATATTTTTTCATAATTCTAGAGTGGTAATATTAAAAATTATATTTACCAATAAATTCTATTCTTTTGTTAATTCAATAATCACTAAAAAATGAATTTTAAGCGTTCCATGTGAACTGTCAACACAAGCTTTATGAAATAGATACATGAATCAAAAACTATATAAAAATTATGAATTAACATAACATAAAAATTATATATATTATTAACCCATGAACAAGAATAAAGGACCAAAACCACCAAACTGGAGCATATAAGGTAAATACAAGGGTTAACACTCGAATGCTAATTTTAACAATAAACAATTAATACATGGGTAGTAATAAATTATAAATAAATTGTATAAATTAAAATAACTATGTATAATATTATTATTCATTTTATTAATAAATTTAAATTTATTATACAAGGATGTTAGAGCCTATACGACTAAGCATAAGTCAGACGTAAGGGTTCCTCGTCTCAAAATTTCCTTCATTGAGACCTGTTTTGTATTATGCACCTAATTTATTTTATATGGTGTATATATTGTATCATTGAAATTTTATAACAAGTATATCTATTTATTTGTTATATTTAGTTTTCCATTTCATTTTTACCATTCAAGGGGGTTTTATTCAAATGTTATATGGGTTCTTTGTCTTAATTTCCATTTTTTGTGGCACATTTCAAATTACAAACCTATTATTATTTGAAATTATTTAATTAATTTACATTGAATTATTTCATCATAAATAAATTTTTTCATGTTATTTAAAGTTATACTTCATGTTTTATTTTCATGTCATTTTCATTCATTACCAAACCCGTAAGGGGATTTTTAACTCAATTTACATTCATTAAGTTATTTCCATAATTGATTACGTTATTTTATGATTATGTGAACTATAACCACTAATTTTTTATATTTAATTTAAAATTATTTTATGTTTATATATAGTTATTTCAAATAATATCATCATTGATACATTCTTGCATCACTTATTGCACTCTTATAATGTTTTTTCATCTCAATTTCATTCCACTGATACATGTTTCATATTTTTTTATCTATTTTAATTTATATGTTGTATATACATAATTTTGACATATAATATCATGAATATATTTATACTGATGGTATTTTAATTTCCTTACCAAGTTATTTCTTTCAAGTGGGTTGTGATTTTAAATGTTATTGGGGGTTTTATTTTAAACTTTTTCTTTAAAAGTTTTAAAGACATTTACCCAACTTTTTTTCCTCTATAACAATATTCTTTATACTTTTAAAGAATTATCTTATATACATATAAATTATTTTTTAATTTCATTTGAACTATATTTTACTTTCTTTACAAAATTTTAAAAGGTAATCCTTTTAATGTTTTTCATATGGGTTATTATTTTTACTTTCTTTGTAAAGGTGTGAAAATAATGTTTTTTAACATTTACCACTTGATCGACTTTTCCCAACCAATGTAAATTATTCATTATCAATATTCCTTTTCAAATTTTGATTTTTTTTGAAATAAATTTCTATTCCCATTATTCTATGAATTTTTAATTATTAAAAGTTACCAAAATTATATTTCTTCTTATTTTTCATGACATATTTCTATTGATTTTTTAAAAGTATCATTCATCTATATTAAAATTCTTTGAGGATTGTTATGATTCACTGGGGATATGATATAATGATACCATCCACCATTTTTCTCTAGATGTATTATTATATTTTTTTTATAAAATTTTCACAAACCTCATTTATGAGTTAATTAAGTTATGAAGGAATGATGAATGCTCTTATGTTATCATGGAATAAATAAGTATGGTTTATCATAATGTGATTGTTGGGATCCCATATAGACATCCAATTCATTATTTAAATATTTATATCTCATGATATAACTATAATAAATAAGTTGATATTCTCATTACACTATATGGAATAGGTAGTGATGCCCAATCCACTATGTTATAGAAAACAGTCAGTGATGCTTGATCCAATATGTGATGATATACTTGTAAATGAGCTTCAATTTAAGGAAGGATTTTATATTATTATTTAAATGTCACATTCTTATGTACATGTTATGTTTTCATGGATCATGATTTTTGACTCATGATTTTACACTCACTTTACTCATGTTTTATGTTATACTAAATACTTTATAACATGACTCATGAATTTTGATCCATGTTTTATTGGGTATGAATTAATTATGTTATACTCATGTACTTTGATTATGTTCACATACCCATATTCTTATCTCATGATCACTTATAATCTTTGACTGTTAGTGCCTATATGTACGATTACTGAGAATTTGATCCCCCCTTATTATGTTTCAATTTCTCCAGGTTGTGAAGAATGATATTATATAAGATATGTCTATAAGGGTATCATATGTGGATAATTTTGTGGGACATGTTGAAATATTAGGGAAAATTAATACATCCTTGGTTTATTAAAGAACATTACCATTTGATGAGAAAGATATGGGTTTTGTTAAGTAAATATTCTTCCTAATTATCTAAAACACTAAAACTAATAGGTATTGTGTATGTAAGTTACTCAATGTTGGTTATTTATATTTTGATTATGAATGATAAAAATTGAGTTGATTCAGCTGGTATGAAATCCAATATGAAAGAATATGTTTTTATCACCAGATCTGGGTGTACGGGTTTGAGGTATCACAATCACCATTCCATGAAAAACCAAAACCATATTTGTATAAAATGAAAAAAACCATATATATATTTCACCATTTAATTAAAATATATATCTTCAATAATTTTATTCTTAAATATCCCACAAACATAACCAACATATTCCCTCCTTCACACTGCATCTACAAGTTGATTCTGAATAACTTGATGCTTGGGTAGAACCCTCAATAACTCCCACAATATTCTAGTACCTCTGAAAGGAAAATGGAGGAGAATAAATATATTTTAAGGGATATATATAATTTTTAGGAAGCAAGTACCATCTTGTATCACGACCATTTCAATGGAGCCTTCTTCCTTATGAAATCCTTGAGGATGCTCCCCGAGCCACCGAGGGATCAACTCATGTGTTCATAATTTATGAGTAAATGGAATGAAATTATAACCCGTGTAACATATAACAAATACAAATATCCCCTTAATTCTATCATATAAAACATTCGTAATCAATTATATCTTACATGGATGATGATCGAAATATTAACACTTAACATTTGTTTGTCTGTAATATATTATAAGCTATTATGTAAATCGTACCATACGATGCATTACATAACAATACCAAATTATACCACCCATGTTGTATACTATGTATGGCCTTGTAAATAGGTAATACAATATCACTATATGGTATATAATTATACACCCAATACATACAACATGAATTTCATAGGTATCATATAATTAAAGAACCTTATATCATATCATACGATATAAAAAAATTCATTATATGCATAAAGGATTTAAGGAATATCTCTATCAATATCCCACTTGCACTAAGCCTCATAAACTTTGTGTTTTTCCACTCTGTATTATATTATATACAATATCTTTTGAAATATTATCCAAAAATTATTTTGGATATTTCCAAAATACTTTTGGAAAGCTATAATCAATTTCAACTTATATCATATAACATGAAAATAATTTGTGAACATACATCCAAAAATACTTTCTGATAAACTCTAAACACATTTAGAGAAACTCTTTGAGTTTTTCAAAACTCAATCCTTATTCAATCAACCACAAAGTGTGACCCCACAGAAGTTTTTAGTATTGAAAAAATTTGAATTCCCAAATTCATAAATGTATGAAAAGAGTATCATTTAGAAAAGTATAAGTTCTACTCAAGTTAAAAAGGGATATGAAATGATATCCATAAAAAACATGTATCTATATACCTATTTTTACTAGTTGTATCTTATTCAAGCATGCATTTTCATATGACCCCTTTATTCAGGGCATCGAGTAACCATGAGGCATATAATATTCTAATCCTATGCATTCATTTTCATACGATCCCTTTATTTAGGGAATCTAGTAACCATAAGACACATAATATATCAATCCTATATATATTCTCATAAATTCATGATTCTCTGAGTATATACTAACTAGGTTTATGAATACATCACATGCCATTCACCCTTATGGATGATCACATCAAATACCCCTCATCCAATGATAATTAAATCAAATGCATTAACTAGGTATAGTTCTACACTCCTTTAGTCTATCTCAATTAAGGGATCAGATATTATACTCGTCATATGAGAGGAACAATCCTATATTTATTAAGATTTTAAAATTTACATGATCAAAAACATAACTAACCACTCCCTAATTAGCTAATACTTAAGGCTTGAATATGAAAGGTATCAAAGTATAAAGGTTATCATGAAGGTATCTCTACAACTTCAGGTACTGGGGAAATCAATATTTGAAACATTAAACTCTAACATATCAAAGATATAGTGTATGAAATTCCATGTTGTATATTTGGTAGGTCATCCAGTTCACAAAACCTATTTTGTGCCTCATGAGATTATTTCACATCTTTATAAAAAATCCCATTATTTCCGACCTTATCATTTAATCACAACCTATAATAACCCATGATGAACATAAATTAATGAAAAATTAAATTCATACTTTGAGAGGTCATTTATCATTTCACTTCACATAATTTATGCATACGACATGAAATAATGACAAAGTGGAGACCACATTTTATGCAAAATGATATATTTTATATTATTAAACTCTTTTAAAAACACTAATAAAACCATTAATAAGAATCCATTTTATTATATCCCATATGATTGACCACAAAATTGCCCTTATGTTTAATGCACTTTTAGGGGTTTTTAGAATTCATTACATCTCTCTATAATCCCTACCACTTCTCTATGTGACTATATGATAAAACCATATCCAAAAACTCTTTAGTGAGTAATATATATGTAGTAACATAGTTTGAATAATGGTGATACATAGGAATAATATTCCTAATGATTAACTTATTGAACATAGTATTCAAACTACTTAACTTAACAACATAAAATGTTACAATGTCAATAAATTATATTGTCTAGTTAAGATATCCTTATAAGTTTATAATCATCATCATTCTTGGAAACTTTTCTATCAAAAACATTCTTGATATATTTTGGTAACTAATGTCACATTTTTACATTAATATTTTACAAACATACCCTAAAAATTTTCATGTATTAAGTGATATTTACTTTTAATTTAAATGCAATAACATGTTATTTTTTAACTTTAAACTTTAGTAAGTCCAAAAATACTTCCACTAGACTCTTAAATATTATAATCTTTTTATAATATCATGCTAAGATACACAAACTATTTTATTATAGGAAATAAAATTTATTTCTTTTAGTAGGAATATTTTACAAATAAACTATTGTATCCATATCTTATATAAAATTATATGTGTTTAGATAAGTATACAGAAAAAGAAAATTTTATTCTTTAAAATATGAAATTGATGGGTGGTGGGATCACATACAACATATTTAAAAAAATTATCTTATCGTATAAAATATAGTGAATCATAAACCATGTGTATTAAATCATATTGTTCAAAATAACTCATTTTGAAAACAACTTCTCATATCATGTAAGTAAAATAAAATAAGAATAAACATCCTTTTCAAATCCATTTGAGATTGATTTATTCACTTTCATTAAAATAACATTATTTATCAACTCTTTGATTCATAATTTGCAAGTAAACTATAATCCCCATTAATTATTTCCTTGATTTTTAACTACTATATATTTATAACATTTTTAAAATATACATTTGGTATCATATACCCGTCAAAATCAAATAATTGGTTTCTGTAACACCTATACCATACATTGAATCTCCACATATTTTCAAAAATCCCTTTAGGTAGTCTGAAAATTTCTATCCTATTGAAACATTGACCCTCCCCCTTGGAACCTATTTTAGTTTTTAATAACCAAATATATCTATAAGACAAATCCAATATTTTTTTATATTAAACTCTTACCCTTCAAAAATATTAACACAACACGTGATCCTAGACATTATATGTCATGCTAATATATACTCAACACCATGTGGAAATATGGTAAAGTTTCATTGAACAAATTCACATTATCAGAACACTTCCAATGATGATTAAAAAATGAATTCCAAATCCTGATCAAGCATTAAAGGAAACCTCTAGTCTTTCCAAGTCATTGGCACACTCAATCATATTGATCATGTCAATAGAGAATACATTTAATTGATTATATTTAATTTAATACATTTTAAGAATTAAATGAATCATTATATGTCTCTCATAATCATCTTGATTAGAGTGTTGAACAATTTAAATAGTTGGTTACTAAGGTAAGGGGTTTCTCTAACACATAGAATTTTTTATTTCCTTTCTTAATAAAAATTCTTAAGTTTTATACCATTCTAATGAGTTTCTTATATTAATATCATCATTTTTTTAGGATTAATCTCAGAGTATTTTTTAATGATGATGATACTATATTTATATTAAAATCTTTTATCAGATGAGTATCATGTTTTACATTCATTTAATAAGGACTTTTATTAAATTTTCCCCCAATAGAATGATGAACCATTTTAATAATTTCATCATATAAATTAGTGATCCAAGATACATATTTCACTAATAAACGAGTCTACTTTAGTGATTATATCACCACTTATCTATTTAGGTAGGAAATCATGCCTATCATATCATATATGAATCTTGTATGTTTGAGTAGAAAACTCTTTTCCCAATCTATAATATTGATAAAATCAACACCATTACTCTAATATCCTAAATATTAGGCTTTCCTAGTAAAGTATAACCCAAAATAAATGAAAAAAATGAGCCACTCAACTATTAGGGTCACCTCATTACTTTCTTACATTATACATGATAATGCAAGGGAACCCAAATTTAGCATGAAACTACCCAGTTTAATGATTGAGGTCCTAATAAGTTTTTTCTTGGGAAGGGATCAAGCAATTAATAAATTTAAATGGGATTTAATATATCTTGAAATGAACCATTGGGGCCTACCTATCCAATAGTAAGCAATGTATGACACCCCAACCCCACTTTCAATATAACAGGGGATAACAACTAGTGCCGAGTAGACATATCACACACATGGGTGGCCTTAGACTAAAGTAGCTTTACACACACACACATCTCCATACACCAATATAATTTGGATAAGAAAAAAAATCATACTATAAGTTCATTTATAAAAACTAATCCCACATCAGAGTATAAAAAAGAATAAATAAAAGAAATGGGATAAATAAAAACCCTCCATAACTATAAATAGAGTCAAAGATGCTAACAAAAATGGGACTTCTATCAAGATGCAACTCCTAGAACCGCCAATGGCCTGTATACCACAAATAATCTCCACATACTCTTAGTTCTCCTAGGACTCCATTGAAAGGTATATTGTCCGCATAAGACATGAAACATGTGGTAAGATTCCATATAGGGGTGAGTATAAATATACCCAATAGGACACCCAGAAATCACCAAACAAAAAGAATCACTATGGGTGTTATCTCTAAATAACAAATCAAAGAGGATAAACAAGATAACCCATATAATCTCAAAGGAAGACTTCAAGTCTAAAAGTGAGGTCACACCCACACTACCAACCTAGGAATTCTTCTCGAGGATCCAAGGTAATATTCATATGATATAACTCACTCATCAGGTCTCACTATATTGATGGTACTCATATGATAGGTCATATTCACTGGGTATTACTATGTATAAGCACAACTGAATTGAGAGGGCTTATTCAAGTTACTCACTTGATCAGATTATACCACATTAGGACATAAGAGATTTTGATACACTAGTCATGGATCACACCCATGGAATATAGGGGATACCTAACCCCATCTAGAGTAACTCACTAATATGGGGATCAAATGCCCTGAAATTCAGTAATGGGATACCTGACCCAACCTAGGAAAGAAAGATATAGGATCTCACGTCAGGCCACATAGATGGATACTTGACTCTATCTAAAACTAACTCATAGAGGGGATCACTCATCCTATTACTAGGATTTGATACCACATTATACCCTTCATAGGGATAGACCTATTGAATAAACCCACACTGATACAGTTTGACATAACTCACCCTGCTAATACCAAAGCTGGTCATAGGAGAATTGGGGCTTTAACTTTCCTTATAAGGAGTACACAATGTGTCCAAGGGGTGCACATGATGTGTATCACTATGAATGGAACTTCCTATGTCCTACCGACTCACACAAAATTTTACTCTAGATACATTACATGTTTATATAATACATAATATGTTGAGGTCAGTCCGACA